>JANZLQ010000031.1:8064383-8085168 GCA_026212715.1 Elanus axillaris | reverse complement strand
GCCCGGGGCCGGCAGCGTCACGCGCCGCAGCGGGGCCGGGCGGCCAGCGCCGCCTCCGGCACGACGCCGTCCGTCCGTGTCCGTGTCCGTGTCCCTGTCCTCGTCCCCGTCCCCGTCCCCGTCCCGCACCGTGGCGCTTTCAGAATGTCACCCCGCAGTCTTTGGCCCCTTTCACCGCCTTTTGCAAGAGAAGGCACGTCCGTCTTTCGCCTTTGTGCGGCCGGTTTCGGACCGGCCGGCCTCAGTAGCTGGGTCTGCCCACGTACAGGCCTCCCACGTATACGAAAGGCAACTTTGCCCCTGTGACCAAGTACCTGTGTAAGAACAGGGGAAGGAACAAATTAAACCTGCCTCATTTACACAGCCCCACGCTATCGCCCCCATGTCTGTGCAGTTCTAAGGGACACGCATGCAACCCCAGCGGTGACCCAGCTGGTGCCGGGTGGCACCACGGACTTGCCAGCTGCTGACATGCCAACGACTGCTAGACCAGCCGGGCGTTCTTCTGTGACTCCTCTGCTCCAAAATGTTATTTTCTTGCAGCGCTAACAGCTGTTGTGCTACTGCATCTGCAGAAATGAAAGGTTTCTATTCAAAGGCAACGGCTAACTCCACAGCATTGTGCATCGGTACTCCACAGCCTCCTTCTTACAGCCCTTTGCAGCCAAGTGCTGTTAATAAGCTGGCAAGCCTGCCTGCAGTTGATGTTCAGTGAAAATTAAGTCAGTGTGCTTTGATTCCCCTAAAAGCAGTTGCAAACTTTTCACGATGAGCTGCTGAGCTCCACTGAAACCGGAAAATTTTGAGGCGATTCAAGCATCAGAGTGCTTTATGCACTCAGGTGCAGACAAGTGTAAATTTGCTCTGCCTGCGTTTCCAGCCGCCTGGATGTGTGTGTCTCTAGAAGCTGCACAGACACGCCAGGGTGTGGGATTGGTGCCCGAGCTACCAGACCACAGCCGTGCATCAAAATGGCTGCCCGTCTGAGCTGTCACCAGCCCCTGTCCCTGTGGCTTGGAGTTTGGGTGGAGCTACCATCACTATGCAGATATACCCCAAAAACATTGTAATTCAGTTGTGGCTTTTAAAATATTAGGCAAAAAATGCACATTTGGGTTAAAAACCAAAACATTTTTCTTTTGGTCACTGAAACAGCTACTAGCACTTGGGTGGAAAGGGGATGAGGAACAGCACTTGACCAAGTGACTGCACTTGTTTGCACCACAAGAACTCTACAGACTACATTGGATCTATTCAGTTTGCACTCGGAACAAGAGGATGGTTCCCCAACTTCTAATTTTACAGAAACCTGCGGGTATGTTTGCATGGATTACTGCTTTGTTTATCTCCTTTTTCCCCATGCTCAACTTTGACTGGAATGAGTAATGTTTTAATCTTTTTCACATTACTTTTGTCTGTCATAATGCAAAAATTGTTGCTTACCATGCAACATAGTTGTATTAAGAATACCCAAGCTGTCAGTAGAGGCAACCTTCTTTAATGAACTCATTTATCTGGATCAGTTAAGGAAAGCCTTTCTGCTTACTTCAGTGGGTCTGGGAATCAGATCCTAAACCATATAATCCATCCAGAAATCAGTAAATTTTAAGGCTAATTCTTGCCCTGGTCAGGCCATTGAGGAGTGGCTAAGGAAAGGTTAGCAATGGTCAATATTAATTAGACCCCCTCAACACCTCCCTTAAGTTTTGGGTTGGTTTCTTCCCCCTTTTTAAGAGCTCTTAAGAGAGCACAGTTCTAAGGGAGAGAAAAAGGAAGACTAGAAAAAGATGCACTTGGCTTATGCAATCCTGCTAATGGCATAAGTCCATGTGTGAAGGATGAGGGTAGAGGTTTTCTATTCTCACAGTTCAGGCTTTGCTGCTCTTTCTAAGAACAATGCATCCTCTTTGTTTTAGACAACAGCTTATACATGTGCAGGCTAAAGGAGCTGTATGTGCCAGAAGACAGCACTCTTTGGGAAACATGGTGCTCAGGACAGCATGGGAACCAGGCTTTGCTTTCTCTGAGGATTCAGGACAGCTCTAGCTTTGTTGCTGATGGAAGAATGAAATAATTTCTCTCTTTTTAATGCATACAGAGTAATCTTTGCTTCATTCCAAGTGGCATCAGTAAACTGTAATTAGGCAAAAATCTCTTTTATTGTCTAAGTGGGACAATCACTTTATGATAACAAAAATTGAAGTAGTTTTAAAATGTACAGTAGTCCCTAGGTCTACAAAACATAAGGCCATCTGGACTGTAAGATTTCAAAGAATACAGTTCAGAAAGCGTATCTTGGAAAGCATAGGGTATAAGAATTAAGGGGAAGAGAAATTAATTAAGAGCAGGATATTCAGTATTTGTTTGCAACTGTACATTTACTTCAAAGTTATGGCTTCAGTCAATTCACTACCTAATAAGTATCAAATTTTCTCACTGTAGTGTCAGCTTTGGAGAGAGGAGCTTTCTGCCTGTCTGCCTGTCTTGCCACTTCCAGTGACACAGCAGCTTGTAATATTCCAGGAACTTCTCACTTGCTCTCTATCCTTTTATTTTTTTGGTCTCCTCAGTCTGAATGTGCTCACCAGATGCAGTGATAAACAAAAACACCACCAAAAGAAACAAAGACCAAATAAAGGTCTAGCTAGATGCAGTATTTCCCAGTGGCTTATTTTCTAGTGGGTTATCCTTGCTGAAATGAGTATGTAACAAACCCTGCTAACCAGTGGAAATTCCAGAGAGAAATTCATACCAGAGATGCTCAGCTCCATGCAGTTCTGGGCAACTATTGTGCAACAGTCCATCTAAACATTCACTTGAACAAAGAACTACTAAATGTAGTGGCTTTTTGTGTGTGTGTCTCATTTTGCTTGTAATTCATGAAAGTTCATAGGAACACACATGCGTGCAAGAGAACATTTGTGATGACAAGGTTTTGTAGATGTTTGTGAGAAGGTCTATCTGCAATGGAAACATCTGCTTACTGACGCTGAAAATTCATTTTAAGCTTGAGAGTTATACAGTCAAGACAAAGAACCTATATTGTCTGCCAGTGAACCTTATAGCAAACTCAAGAAACAAACATTCACAGCTCTCTGAGGAAATGATTTGGAAGCAACTCATAGGCTGGAAGGTATGTACCCATCTGAACCATTCACTGAATGCTTCATAATGACCAATTCATCCTAAACTGTATTTCTGCCTTGCTAATCTTGAGCAATGCTGGGTTGAATTGTGAAAGGTATCTGCCTGGAGGACTTCTAGCTTCAGGTAACGTATGTGAAGGGAGGATGCAGCTGAAAGATGCCCCTAACCTCCCCACTCATTGAAAAATCTGAGTAGCAGCAGTGTCACCATCAATGCCCCTCTAAAAGAAAGCCCTGGAGGTGTGGTCAAATCAGTTACATGATTGGAGAAACAGACTGTAGACCACAACAGAAACAAAAGCTGGACTACAAAAGAGGAACAGGTCAGAACTGTCATGTAACTACTTTTCTGTGAGGTCTGTCACTCATCCAAGGCTGAGAAGTATCTCTGTCACACTCCCATGCGATGTATTTAACACCAGCTCTGCAGAATTGCCAAATCATATGATGAAACTATGGAAAACACGAGCTAAGAGAATAAAGCTCCAAGCTGCATTTCAGGCTGTTCCCCTGCTCCCCTCCCCTTCTAGCATGGTTCTTTTTGTTGTTTCACACTCTAAATCCCTAGGGCCTTGATACACTGGGCAGGAACCGATACATTGTGCATCTGCAAGACGCATGCCTTGTAGCCCCTTATTCAAAGGGTGGTGTTTCATTAGCAAGGGCTTAAAAATCGATTTAAACATTATGTTCATTGCACACAAACACTTCTCACAAAGCCTTCTGTTCCCATTGAGGCTAAAAAATTCCATTGTATGCGTAATCTTTTATGAGTGCATTCTTTGAATACTTTATTTCTTAGAACTGTAACAGTTCTGTTTATAAAAAGGAATGATACTGATAGCAATGTTAGGAACTTTCAGAAGGGATCGCTTAGATCTTTAAATTTCCATATTAGTCCTGTTTCAAGAAAAATACAAAACAAAACAAAGAGTCTCAATTACATAGTTTAAATTCTTTAAGAAACAGCTTCACATGCCAAGCTAAGAGGATAGAAAAACCAATCTTTACCCCCTTGATCAGATCTTGCAGCCCTCTGAGGACAGCTCACATTGGAGATTTTAATTTGGCACAGTTGCAAACTGGTGTATAACTACCAAATCGGATGTCCCAGGTTATCATTCTGGACTGAGATATTTAGAGAAGAGCAAGCTGAAGAGTGAGAGGCCTGAGGAAGCATAGGGCTGACTGCTTTCTGAGTTGCACAGGGAGTGGGGGAAAAAATCCAGGAATCCTCTGTATGTCAGCCAGGATCTGTGTCCAACGCGACACAGATGAATGGTGTGCCTACTGTCCTCTTCTTAATATCCAGACACCTTTTAACATGAGTTGCTGCTACTGAAACAACTGCAGTACATTACTTCAGGACAGTACTAGGGAGACTATTCTGGTCAGAATGCTGCTTAAAAACTCTTCCCACTCTTCAGCACAGCAGCTGTAGAAGTCTAGCAGGCAAGCAGTTGGTCTGATTTACAATTTCTTTTAATTTAGAAGAAACGTTCTTCTTTTTAATGAACATCTTGTTTCTCAGTTTAATGAAGAACAATATTAAATGCATATTGGTTTAACAGTTATAGTTACCAACTAATCATTCTCAAGGAAATATTCTCTCAGGGAATTATTCACACTGCCACAATGCCATGTGTTGGAAACAGGGCAGTAAGCAGTGTCATGGGTGACCCATTTTAGTGGGTTTCCCTGTACTGGTAACAGCTTTAATCTTCTACAAATATGCTGAGAAATGAGGAGACATGGGAACACATGGATAATGTTCTGCTCTGTTCTTTCTGCAGAGGTAATTATCCAGTGACTGGAAAGTATCATATCACTGGACACGTAAACAACTAATTGCAGAATTCAGTAACTCAATAACCAGGGTGAAGAAGCAGATTCACCTGACACCCTTCTTTACAAAATTTTCTTCAATGCCTCAGCACAACTTGTCAGAATTAAGTGCAGATTTAAGAGTTCACTTCCCACAGGGGCATTGCACTAGATTAGAAGTAAGGGCATTAAAAATTTTCAGTTCTCAAAGCCTCAGTTGTTACAGATCAGCACTTTGTGGCCATATTAAGAGATTTCTCTGCTCTACCTGAGCTCCTTCTATAGCTTTTATTTTTTAATATCTTCTTCATATTTGCTGAGACACTGTTTTGAAGGAAAGCAGCAAAATATGCTGCCACAGTAAACCCTTGGAAAGAGTGTGCTGGACAAAAGTACCCACAGTGACCCTGTAGCATAATGTTTGAAGAGCTTTGCTAAAGTTGCAGCATGGATAACACAGAGGCCCCTTTTCAGCTAAAATGTGAATGTATAAGTCATGGCAAAGTGATTAAACCTTCCATAACAGAAAAGAAAAATAAATCCTTTTGACCACTTGGCTTCCTTGATCTTCTTCAACACCCTCTTTAATCCTCACTCTACTTTCCACATCAAGTCAGCCAAAACAAGTTTATTAATCATGACACAGTTAAACAGTGATACTTTAGAGAGATTGCCTCCAGTTAGCCTGATCTGAATACAAGCAGTCACAGTACAGTCACCCTCTAGATAGAGGCATGCAGTCCCCATCTGTATTACCTCCTAATCCAAGTTAGAAACACCCTGTCTGAATTAACAGTTGTATGATGCCCATGGGTATCACGTTAGAAGAAACAACTGAATTGTAGCTCTACCAGCAAGGCACAACCTTTTTAATCTAAAACTGCTTGATCTTTCTGTTTCCCTTAGCTGAGATAATCTCGCTTTTACTTTGCTGCTCTTGTCATTTTCCTGGTTCTCCTCTTACATTGCTTCTGTGGGAGGAAATCACTCCTTATTCCTAGCTCCTGTTAAGATGAGTAGCAGCCCAGGTCTAGCCCATTTCCCCCCTTTCACTTTGAGTCTTAGTCTGACTTTGAATGAGTAAGTTGGTTTATTTGCAAAAGCACTCGCTTCTCTTTCTTCACATTAAAACTAGTGCAAATAAAAAACATACCAGAAGATATAAAGTACTTAGAATACATGAAGTAGCCCTTCAGCTTCTAGGTGAGGTACAGGTAAAACTTCAAGTGCAGTGCATGAATGAGATATGAACTTGCTGGAAACAGTCTGGAAGACAGCAACAAGAACAAGTGAACATCTACACAGCAAGACCTATGAGGAAAAACTGAGTAACCTAAACCTGTTTTCTCCAGCAAAGAGAAAATAAAAGGGAGAAGGAAAAGCAATATTTCAATATGTAAAGGACTGTTGCAGAGTAGAGAGGGTTCCACTGATTTTTCTGTTCATTGGAAATAGCACAGGTAGAGGGACAGGCTATTTGTTGGGGTAAGGGAAAGGAACTATCTGGTTTAGCTGGTTTTCTATGATTCCACAAGAACCTCATTCAACCTTGGCATGTTCTGTCCTTTTCACTCCAGACTCATTCTCACTAGATTTAGTGCAGGTTCTTTTACTCTATACTAGCAGTCGTCACTATTTTGAAACATCTGTGTTAATATAGTCAGAACAGTGAGCCAGCTGACCTTATTTTACTGGGTTAATTTTGATTTTAACTATATTTAAACTTTTTCCTTCACTTTCAGACTTCTCCACTCACTCCTTCCTTCCTTCCCAATACACTGGCTAGGAGTACTCTTCTGCAAGCCAGAAACCCAATTAAGAGGTTCAATGAGGGTGATTATTTCAAATCCCTTGCAATCCTCACCCAGGAACCTTTGTATTTAATGTCTACACTGTATGTTCTGGCTGGCTGCAAGCCTGCTGTGCCAGCACTGCCAGAGATAGCCAGATTACTGTGCACCATGAATGACTATGTTAGGACAGTGCTACATCCTGGAAGATGAGGTATATTAACTCAGACTCATCTCTATGGCAATACAACCACCTAACTTTGAACGGGCTTTGAACTGGAAGAGTAAGCTCATTACTGCCCACAACATACCACAGAGAGTTTATCAGAGTTTCAGCACTTTTGCTTCCATTCTTACACCACTTCGCTGAATAACTGTTTTAAGAACTTGCTAGTTTAGCAATAAAAAGTAACGTTTAGCACTTGCAGTGGCATGCCACCTGCTAGCTCATGGTTACAACTGTAAGGCATGCCTTATAGCATGTCTATAGCATGTCTATGTGCATACAGAGAGCAAAAGGTGACACTTAAGAGCTTCCACTAAAGCCACATACTGATTCTTTAACAGTGAGGAATAAAAGCTACAACTCTCACCTTTACAGAACAGCTTGCACAAAACTGCACAAAACCTCAATTCCTTAAGATTTCTGAAGAGTCACAAATCATGTTTTGTAACTGCTGGTTTTATGGGAGAAGTTAAATTTTACTTTTATTTAGCATGTCTTTTTTTTTCCCCAGCCATTTGAAATTCAGGCAGCTATAGGCAATGTCTGAAATATATTTTAGAAAACAGAGAGAATGTGGCATCAGCAAACACCTCTTTGCCCTTGGGGGTGGGGAGAGGGAGATCCAACCAAAAAAACAGACATCCTGCTGCCCTTTTAGTGGTAAAGGCTGACCATATGGTGACCAGGGTGAAGAGATCTTTCAAGAAGGTGTCCTTTAACTTAGAGGTAATGGGAGGCATGAAGGGTCAGTGAACTGACAAATACCAGCAGGTTAGGGAACACAGTAAGAAAAAATAAAAAGCTTATTTTTCACCCAAGAATGATACGTTCAAAAGTAAATTTGATTTAGAAAATGAGAAGAAGGGGGGAGGGGACACAAAGCTATATTTTATATTAAATTTATAGAGTTATTTGGAGGACACTATCAAAGCAAAATTGCTGCACTTTCCCAGAGCACTGTGGAAGCTACAAATCTTTGCACAGGAGAAACAGCTAACACAAGCAACCCTATTTGTCAATGAGAGCAGAGCTGACTGTAACTATTGCATTTTTACCCTTGTAAATCTTTTGTTACCCTTGCACAAGGCATTCCTACCCACTGAATTTAATCAGCTGAGCTGTAACTATTCTGTTACAGCTATTTCTGCATAACTCCCTCCTGTGGACACTCTATTCTGGAACAATTAGTAAGAGTAATTATTTCAAAATGAAGTCAGTTTTATTCCAGAGCACAACGTCCACATGGGGGAGTTGCACTGAAGTAAAGCTATTCTGCTGTAGCAATGCTGGTCAATTTCCCCATGTAAACAAGCCCTATGACTCTGATATTAAATTACTTTAATACAGATGTCTCTTGAGATTAAGGTTCTGGAGTCCAAGAGAGTCAATCTTCAAAACATAAGTGTACAGCTTCAAAAAACTGACCCTAGAAGGACCCAGAAACACATTAATTCACTGGTTTATGCATCATAACTCAAATTCTAAGTTGTGTGAAATGTAATAGAAATAACTCTGGTATAGAGCAGCCCACCTGCTTTGGAGTATCTTTGCTATCCTGGGTTACTACAAAGCTCAGCGGAGCATCACTATATATGTTCCTCTGGAAGATTTAATGTCACTCTCAATGGGTGACAGGAAGGAAGGCCAAGAGAGGATAGGTAAATGCTACATGAAGATGTATTAAATGTTCAATAGCTGGTACACTGTGCTATAGAGGTGCAGAGGCAAAAATTTAATGCCATAACATGTTGTAGTCATTCATGATTGTCATAAAATCCTATGCAGAATCTCAGAAGGAAGTATTAATCCTTGTTTCTATATTCCTGGTCATTCTGTAGGATGAGGATAGGGAGGAAGTATGAAAAACTGCCTCTCCTAGGGCTCGGCCAAAGGGTAAAAAGCATTTTCCACTCCAAACTCAGGAGATTACAACAGCAGTTTCCTTATTCTTTTCATGGAAGCTTGCCCTACCATGAAAAGGGCAGAGAGAAGGTTCTTGGACTGTGTGTTAAGTCCAATGTGCAACAATGGGGTGAAGAAGAGTGGTGCTCTCTTCATGTGTTAAACTCATCCTGAAAGCATCATGAGTCTAGAAAGAGAACAGCCTCTGTTTTTCCCTCAAAGGCAGGTCAGCTTTGCACTCTTCACAGACCTGATTCATGCCAAAGCAACAGCATTTAGCTTATGAGGAAAATAACCTATTCAAGAATATTCTTCTTCAGCCACCACCCCACCCACAGAAAAAAATAAATAATTTGGAGCTGTTTTTTCTAAGCACATTCAAATGCACAAAACCCTTTCTGGCAACCTTCCCACCAGACTTCAACATTCTACCCACACCCACCTCAGCACTACAGCTGCTCAAAAAGACTGCAAAATTCTTTATTAATGGACAATTTCTTTTCTTTCATTCTCAAAAGTGATTTGGTAACTTGAGCTGAACCTTATCTAATGGATTCATAGCTAAGCAAGAGAAGAGAAAAAGTTTTCCTTCTCCACCTAGCCACAAACAGCAGAAGTTTGGGAAAATCTAAGGCCCATTGAGATGACACTACAGCAGAGGTGTGTAGCCAAGGCACATACAGCTGTCTGCAGTTTTCCATCTATAAAAGAATTTTAAATGACAGCTGTAACAAACTCACACATGCAGAAAAATGTCATTCAGTTTAAAATCTCATACAGTAAAACATCTGATGTAGTGACATATCACATGCAGATTTCCTTGGTACATATTAATTTCATTGAATTCTTGCAGTTTTTATCTGGTTTGGAGAAAAGATGCACCCTTATCCTTAGTAAGAGTGTGATGGTATAAAGGTTATTTCATTTGCAGAAGCTGCAGTACTGCTGCTGGTAAGTCTTACTGCTGTTCTCTAATACTGAATAGATACATTACGTCTACAGACACCGAGTGAAGCTTTCACTAAATCCAAATGGATTCGTAAGACATCATCATAAACAGGTTGTGAAATCAAAAGATTTATATGAAAACATTTGAAAAGTGTTCAAGGACTGTATATAGAAAGTAATTCCTGATTTATTCAACAAAACTGTCAAAATTATTTACGCAATAGAAGCTGCATACAAGAATATTTGCCAAGACTTTCATCCTTACATAATACAAATGTATACACACTTAAAAACACTGCACAGAACATGTGTACCTCACTGGCTGCAGGCTGACCCAACCTCATTCTGCTTGTGCTCTGAACAGGCTGGACAGAAGCCAGTCCCAGACTGAAACCCATACAGCCTTCAAAAATTGTGCTGTGTCTACCATAATGTGGGGTTGGGTTTTTTTCCCTCTCAAAAAAAGCCTAACCAACCCAGAACATTATAAAGCAAGTAATCCAAAAAGAGAATATTCTTTCTCCCATCATTTCCTACAGAAGCCTATCACCCCAAACCTACGTTTCTTGTTTATGACTGCATCCACAGAAATACTAAGTAAGGCAACATTTTATCAGTAATTCTTACAAATCTCTGTGCAGCTCTCTGACTTTTTCTGGTACTACTATTTGATAGACCATTTCCTACCTTGTCTCTCAGCAGGGATGGCATAATGGCTGCAAGGTAAAATAGATCAACAGCTGAAAGTCTATTCTTATGTGGCACCTTTGGCTTCCTTTTATTTGACTCTAAGCATAGAATTCTGCTTTTAGTCAGTGTCATTATTTGACATATCTAACCTGAGGAATATTGCTGGCACATTTTGGATCATACAGAGAAAGCAGATCAGACAACACATTTCTGACACGCTTTAAATGCATACTATCAGCCTCAGATACAAAATACGTACTTACAAAAGCCTTTGCTGACAGAGATTCTATTTGGCTTCATGCGGGTAAAGGCATTATGGCAATCACAATATAAGGAGAGACAGTTTCCTGATTTGCTATCCTAATTCTAACCATAATAACAGTGAACCCTGATGCAAGTCATTTAATGTCTTTCCTTTTCCCAAAATGTGTTCATTCATTTTGGGGGTCCCACCTTGAAACATCTTGGTCCCTGTGTTCAGTACCACCAAGAGAAGGAGCATGGATCCTTAAAGGGCAGGTACTCAGCCCTTTGGATTACAAGGTATTGTAAAATGGCTTGCTCTGAGACCCAAACATAAGGATGGCCAGAATGTAAATAATTCTGAAATTGTGGGACTGGTAAGCATAAGGTGTTCATCACTGTTAGTATAACTTTAACTGGAGATGTTACTCTTCAGTGCTTCTGAATATCAGTTTGAAAAGTTTGGAGTTGAACAGATTGACCAGGTAGGGGTACAGTCTCTTTGATGTGGTTTTCCATACCAGTAAAATAGGGGTAACAACCTCTACCTAATAAGCTTTCCAGCTTAAATTGGAATTAATATTTTGTGACATTCTCAGAAGATTATGCCTCCTGTACAAATTATAGGAAATAATTTTAGATTTCCCACACTTTATTTTGTACTGTTCATAAGGTGGTTCATAAAATCAAAGTTTATGTTAATCAGCAAACAAATTTGGCCTCAGCTCAAGAGAAACAGTATCAATCAAAGATCTTCAGGAACTACTAACATGTTTGCAAGCTGCTTGAACAACTCACAGATTAAATGAATAGGCTTTTTTTCCCAAAAAGGAAGTAGTACAGACAGAGAACATCCCTGATTGTCTCTCCTTTACCTTCAGCTTGAGACTCAAGATGGTTCTACATGGATATTCAGACTGTTTTAACCTCTATAAAGTTAAGCCCCTGTGTAAGAATGTAAGGACGCTGAGGTAAAGTTGACTTCTTTTTTACTGTGGACTTTGTAGTCAAAGTTACTAACCTCTTCAAAGTGTTTTGAATAGGTTGACCATCCTACAAGCAATGCAGTGAAAATCCAGATGACATAAAGAAAGCAAAAGGAAGAGTAGCAATTTCATTCCTTAGGGATGTCAGCCTAAGACTCCTCAGGGTGCCAACCTAAGAGATGAAAGTGCAGCTAAGGATTTTAACTGCCATTTCATATCATCCAAATCCAAATCAAAGTACCTCAGAATCACCCAATTCCATCAAAAAATAAAGCTTTCTGACCTCTACGAGAAGTAAACTCTAAGGCCAAAAGAAGTAAACTCAAAGTGCCTTCCAAGACAACAGATTTTATTTCTTTGACAATGATTATGCTTTATATGCTTTGCATGCATTTCCTTATATGGACAGATCTGAATTCCTCCAAAACTTCATTTCAATGAATATATCCTGCAAGTCAAAAGGAAGAGTAAAAAAAGCCAGCAAATTTTGGAATCTAGGACTCCCATAGACACAAAACACTTGCTACCTTCACTGTGAAGAAACAAAGCACAAAATTGCTCAGTGAAATTCAAAATTACTTGCACTGGCAAGGGGACCAAGGCAGAGCTAGTATATATCTATAAAGACAAAATGAAAGAAAATCACATTGCCCAAAATATCCACTGAAATATCCTCTGGACTGAATGACAGTATTTAATGCATATACTGTATTTTCCATCTCCCTATGCTGTTAAAAAAGATTAACTACTTAAATCTCCTTACAGTCCCATGAAGAGAAAGAAGCTGCAGTATGGATTATAGAGTGTTTTTAAATGGCAAATAAAAGCATAAACAAAAATAAAGCAAGGAGGCTGTCCTGACACCGCTCACAGGTAGACAGTCTTTCCTTTGCCCACATTCTCTGCATAAACAAAGGTGATCTGATACTTATGAGTTCAGTTCTTCTACTTACTATAAAATGAAGACAGTTTGCATTTCTAAAACATTTACCCATCTAAATTTAAAGTCACTAGCAATTGCTGCTTCTTGTACTGTACTGAGAAACTGCAGGTTGTCATCTGTGGAGACAATATTGAGATAAAGGTCAAGAAGAAGAGCAGCATGTCAGGTGCCACATGATAATGAAAGACACTTCAGCTTCCACTTTACAGCTACAAGGCAGCAGGAGTTCCAGGCTTTGGATAACATTTCTGTCTTTTCCATTCACAGGCTGAGTAGAGAGGTGTTTGCAGGGGTTTGCAAACCTATGGCCAAAGAAACCTCTTGGCCTGTGCTTGATGAGAGGTGCAGCTTTTTTCTTGCAAGCTTGTTCTTGGTCTGTGCTTGTCACAGATTAGTGGTTGTGCCTTAGAGTCCCAGAGACAAGATACCCAACTACTTTCTGCAATGCAGAGTGGAATAGTGGCATTATGGAATTTTCATTGGTTTAATAATCAGAATTATTTAACAACCTTTTAACAATGGCACAAACCATGTAAAAGGCAGAGGTTTGCTTCAATAACTTTTTTTAAAATGTAATACAATTCTAAGATTATTGATTATGGTGACTAGAATATGAAGAAACACACTATTTTCAGTACAAAGTCAAAGATAAAACACTGCTAAAGTAAAATGCCAGAACCCAATCCTTTCTTCTCAGGATGGGGAGAGAAGAAAATTTTAGTCATCTTCTTTCAGCATTTTATGCTGGCTTGAGTTCCTTTCAGGCCCTGGTACCATACTTCCCTCTTGGCAGAAAGTGCCTAGCAGTCAAACCTGGTATGGCTGCTGGTATGAGCAAACGGTCCTGGGATTGCTTCAGAAGTTTTGGACATCGTGGCTTTCATAAAGCAAGCTAGTGAACAGTAAGAACTACTGGGGTTATTGTCATTGGTGAACTTCCCTGGGAAAACAGTGTTTTAGAGAATCACTGAACAATTGAAAGCAGTAACTCAAGTTGTCAGGCTTTGTTACCAGCCATTCCAAATTACTGGGAATCATTCCATTCCCATCTGTCATTGTAGCAAGTAAGAACTTCCAATGCAATCTTTAATTTCTAGGAAAAATCTTTATCATAATAATTTACAAGTAGGACTTTCTATCAGACACTCCAGACATTCCTTGCAAATCTGTTCAGTCCGCAGCACACTGCACTAATTTATAGGTGAAGCTACAGAGGCAGAAATGGCCAGATTATCCTGTGTAAAGGAAAGACTTTAGCAAGTATTTTGAATTGATCATGAGTGGTAAGATAAGGATCCCATCTCAAAAATTACTGCATTATGGAGCACTATAAAGGGCATGAAAAATCTGTGTGATTGTCTATGATGCTACCAGATCAAGAACTTTGTTTTCAGAGGCTCCTGCTACATTTTTTTTCCCCGCAGATACTGGAAGCTTAGGCTACATAACATTTACCCACTGATCCTGTGAGAAGTATGTATCTGAAGTTTCATGGCACAATATCTGACCTGTGGCAATGGAAGGTGTAATGTTAGTTCAAGGGACAGGATAAACCACTGAGTGCTCCAGTTGCACTGACTTCAGTGACAAGGGCGCTCAGGCCTTGGCAACAGGTATTCTGCATGTAAGAGTATTTCCAGCCATATGGATTTTAATTATAAATGTATGATTTATTAGCACTTAAATAATTCTTCAAGAAGGAAAGTTATCTTCACAAGGAAAATGAAACAATGAAGAGAATTGAGTTTGGGGAGTTGAAACAGAAGCTGCATACAAAACCAAGAAGGAAAACAGAAGCCAAATACAGAATTTACTTCTAGGATCATGAACCCTCTCTGGAATCTGATCCAAGAATCCATATCACCTACATGTCAGTGGGGATCTGCAGATTTGCAGGGATTTCAGTGGGAAGTTACATAAATAAAAGGATCCTCTTGCAGGAACAGGCTGGAGGCTAGAAGAGCTCCCATGATACTCATATATCTAATTAACAACAGCAGATTGGAAGGGACTCTTGGGTCATTGAGTTCAGTCCCTTGTTTTTGCAGGCAACCATGCCATATAATCTTTTTCATATGCCGCTCAGGCTCTGCTTATAATCAATTAGAGTTTTTTTGGTTTGGGGGTTGGGTTTTTTTGGTGTTTTTTTGCTCTTGGTACTCTTAGTGGAAACTTGTCATAGATTCTCATTTCTTTTAGAATTAGAAACATTCTAAAATCCGGAATAGCTGTACACAGTTAGATTATACCCATCTGTTCTTGTGTCAGCATTTCCCTTAGCTTAAATAGCACTTCTTTTCCTAATATATTTATAGACTACAATCACATCCCTCTCTTTGTTTTGCTTGACCATGCTGGCTAATCTTTCTTACTCTCCCTTATAGAATCCTTCCAAACCCAGACAACCTGAGCACTTTTTTTACACCTGTTTCTTTTTTAATTAAGCTTTCTTAAGTAACAGGTAATCTGGCTGTACCCGGTATTCCTGATGAAAACCATCAGCAACAATATTTCCTCAACAATGTTTTTGGAAGTATCTTGACTGAAGCAGCATGATGCATTTAAGCTCATTTCTGTCAGACACACTAAATGGAAATTTCGGAAAGAGTCCCACTGACTTCAGTGGGTGAGCCCTGTATGCTTTCTGTTTTCCAATATCCAGACATCATTTTCCAGTAAAAATATCATTTTCCCAACTATTAAAAATTTGGATACTAACAAAAGCTAGCAATATGTATTTGCAAATAATTATGAAATGAAAGGCAGTAGTACTTGTAACCAGTACTGGTAAGAGAGTTTTCTGAGAACGCATGTTAATTTTGTTTAATTAAAAGCAACAACAGTATTTTCAAATTATTTGAGGAATAAATTATTTGACCAGCTTTGATAACAGTATATACAAAAGATTTATCACAAATAAGAATAAAGAAAACAACCCATTGTAGCTCACATGAAAGAATTCAGATTTATCTCACTGCTGGATGCTGTATTTGGCATGAATTCCAACTTTGCAACAGGGTGGAGGATTTGATCAAAAGATCCAGAAAATTTATGTGGGTAGCCAAAGCCAATCTATTTGGCAAAACATACAGATGATGTTTCTCTCACATCGCTTTGGTATTTTGGAAAACTTGCAATATCAAAGAAAAAGCTTGTATTCTGTACACTGGAAGCAGCAAGTCATAAAAAGGTATTTTCTGTAGGAAAAAGTAAGCATAGAAGATGTAGGATTTGAGGCTGCAAAGAATATATTTTCACACACTCATAGCACAAATTCTGGAATTTAAAAATTGTGCCTCCATCTGCTACACTGCCCACTCTTTCAAAAGTGACAGCTGATACTTTGTACCAACTTGATACACCCTAAATTGATACGTTACCTTTCTGATTCTTCTAAAAACTGCTCTTTGGAGTATGCCCTGAACTGAGGCATCTCAAAGCACTAATAATGCCTGCAAAAGTTGGTAAGCATGCTTAATACCTTCATATAGAAGCAAATACCTTCATATATTAATCAAACATAATTTCCTAGTCAAGAACAATGAAAATACAATCCAGCTACAGAATGTTGGTAGGATGAATTCTCATTTATGAGAATTTTTCTTTTTTAACCAGCAGCAACCTACAGTGTTGGAACATGGACTTAATTGATTTGTAACATTTTTATGGCCAATTCATGCTTCCAGAGTAATGCCACTAATCATAGTGTAAATCAGAAATGGTCCTGTATTTACTAGATATGCTTGCAAAAGCTTTGAACACTTTTTAAAGACAGATTCTAAAGCTGGAAGTCTTCCCACATTTCCTTCTTGGACACTCACTCGACCTAATCAATAGGCAGGATTAAAAGCTTCACAGTTTCTTCTAAATCAAGCTGGTATTTGGTACTGGTGCAATTGCCAATGCTAACTAACATTTTTGTCAGCTGGGGGGAGTCTCTTTTTAACTGGAGTGATGCTCTTTTAATCCTGGAAAAGTACTGAGCTAAATTAAGATAAAATAGACATGCTTTCAACAAAGAGAGACTGATAGTTTCTCATCTTATAATATGCTTTCACTGCAGTTCCCAATATTGCAAGACATCAGTTTTGTGTTTTGTTTTCCAACACGAAAAAGGAGGGGTAAGTAGACATATGACTACTGTCAAATATCAGACAATTAAAAAAATAATACAAACTCATTTTAATGTAATTACTGAAGGTCATACAGAATTCCCAGTATCATCTGCCACTAAGTCTATTCCTTCTCTAAAGACTTTCTGTGAAGTGTGGCTAAGCTGGGAGGATTGGGAAAGAGGCAGCCTTTGTCCCGGCTGTTGGTGTTTCTCAGCACAGCTTTGATTTAAAGCAAGCCAGCTCTAACCCCAGCTTTCAGGCACTGGGCAGTAAAAGCAGAACAAATAGTTTCAGCTACAGCTTATCCAGGAACTCAAGAGGAATGAGTTATGCTGTCAGTGAAAACTGTTCAAGCCAAACAAATTTAATTTTTCAACTGTATATAAATGCAGACATGCACAAACTTGGCACACAAGGCACAGAATGTGTGTGTTCTTCCATGAATTTATCGTCAGCAGTAGTAGCAAGATACCCCTAAATGTAATTTGTGGGTACATTGAATACACTCCAGTGTTTGAATCAGAACTGATTCAGTCAGAACTGAAAGGTAGGATGATATAAAAGCAATCAGTAGTAGCCTAAGTCTTCTCCCCCTCCTTGAAATCTGATTTCAGTGGGATCAGAGTTAAGCCAGTGCATGGCATATTTGAAATCTGTCCTAAGATTCAGATCTGTCTGGACTACTGCTGCATTAGTCATGGATCTCTGTGGCTCCCTTCTTTCCTCCTCTTCTATGCCCACCCTATCAGAGCTTGTGTTACTGTTCCAAAGGTGCTCCTGCTTTTAAAAATGTCCTCTGAGGTCTGCTTGCTTTTCCACAGGCATGGTTCTTACTGTAATCAAATCCACCAAATCCAGTAGAACTGAACTGAATCTCTGGAAAGCCAAAGAATACTCCTGAATTTCCATGGTACCCTGAAGCAAGGACCAGAGCCCAGCAAAGAAACAATGCTCTTCCCAAAAGAACTGGCCAAGGAAGGAAGACCCAAGTACCACAACATGTCAGAAGAATCAAGAGTCTGTAGTAATTGCACTATGGGAAGGAAGAGAGGAAAGAGGGAAAGAGGAACAAACTACTTCCTAGCATGACAGGATGATTAGAGGTATGCACTAAGGGGAAGTGAGGGTTTGATGCTCAGATGAGTAAGCTTTGATTAAAAACTTGGATGTACAGTCAAATTAAGTCTCTAAGTGGCTCTATCCAATTTGTATATACATCTCTGCCTTGAAGTAGCATCAGTTTAGCATAGCTATTCTGTAGAAACTACACTTTATTGTAATAATAAACGAATAAAGCCACGTTGCTTTATAGTCACTTGGGCCAACTGTGCCGGTTACTACTCAGAAATAAATGGGCTGATGTTGCACAGGGGTGTGTGCATGAATTTAGCATGTTAACAGGTCATGTCTCACACTTCATGTGGTTGTAAAATAATGTTATTAATTTCTTCCCTTTAGGGTGCTATGCTATTTCAGTAAAGAAAAAAATAATTTTCATTCTATTTATATAACTTCTGTTTGCTGGTAGATTGAGTAGCATTAAACAAAGAACCAAATTATTCTCAGACCAAAAATAATGAACTAGAGCTTCCTTTTTGATGAAAATGATTTCTCGTTGCCAAATGCTTCACATCTGAATTAATGGCTTAAATCTTGGCCACACTTACTAGATAAGTCTTTTCTCATAACCTCTTCATAAAGTATTTTCAATCAATCCATCTACTCTATTAAACTTCACATGTAATTGTGAGCCCTGATTTTTTGTGTTGGGTTATGGACAAACTGGAGCATAATCAGAGCCACAAAATTCAAGGCCTGGTTCTGGACTCTCTTAAAACTCATTGTGTGGGTGCATTTAAATTCAGGCTTTTGGTTTGGCACCCCCTTTTTTTTTTTTTTAAATCAGTTGCCTTGCCTGTTTTATTTTTAAAGTCACTTTGCTCCTTTTACTTTTGTATGCACAGGGTAAAGCAAAAAGGAAATTAAATACTATCAGAAATAATGAAGGATACAATCAAACACTGTCATGAGAAAAAAATGAAGAAACTATGTTTCAACAGGAGAAAGCCAGACTTTCTCTTTCCTTTCACATTAAAACTGAAAATATTTGTTGGTTGGATAATTTTGTTAATGTCAGTTACCAGAAACAGCTGAATACATGCAATAAAATAATTAATGCAAAGTAAAGCTGACTTCCATGCAAAATAACCAGCAAAACCCATATTCCACTTAAGCTCTTGAAACAGGACTTACATAAAATTCAAAGGGTACATGGGTTTGTGGGAATCCTTCAGCAGCTAATTCCTTTAAAAAAAAAACACAACAAAACCAAAACAAACAAACAAAACAACAACAACAAAACCCTCACCAAAAACGGTGGGGGAAATCCTGGTTTATTTTCTTTCCCATTTATAATCTAACCACCACATTAGTTTCAACTCCAGAGACAGATGAACAGTGAAGCTAGAGTCAGCAACTGTAGGTCGAATCGTTGCAGTAAAAAAAACCCATAGTCTACCACAGAGGTATTAACCTGGAAGAGATATCAATGTATCAGTGAGGTCTCATACTGATCTAAGAACTGCTGATAAAGGCTGTACAGATACCTTTCGGAGTTGCTGACAATTGCAAAAGTTACAGTATGACAATCTAAAACAATGTATGTCTTCAGTTTTTAGCAAATTGAAAGGGATGATGTATTTAATTTTACTTTTGTTTTGGTCTAATGAGAGGGGGTTTTTGAATAACAATGGTTTTGAAAATATACTTCCAAATATTTAGTTGTTTTTTTCTATTTGAAATGCTTTGTTTAAAAGTGTTTCATTTACAAAACTTCAGAAATAAGAGGCTACCTTTTTATGACTCTTTTCCTTAGGAATTTATTTTGACCAGAAAACTTTACCTATACTAGCATATATCTATGAAATGTTTTCTTTCACAGTTTTCATGAGCAAAATTCTGACCAAGATACCTGTCTATTTCTGTTTCAATTTCACTTACTCCTTTCTGTAGATGCACAGCATCAAAGTGTCAACATTTAGATCCAAAAGCCATTCAAGAGTGCCAAGATGAAAGGATTTCACTCTATAACTTGGCAAGTCACTTGCCTCTCCCAACTTCTATTTAACTGGACAAATATTTGCTCTCTTGCATCACACCCAGGGTTTGAATAGGCACTTTGGGTCTGCAGTACCAGACTGAGAAGTGGAAAGCTGTCAGAGAAGTTAGATGCCTTTGGCAGATTTTAAAGTCTCTGCTACCAGAGAAAGCATACATGGTGGTGGCATACACTGAAGGAGAAATTTTGAAAGACAGCAAGAATTAGGTTCCTATGTGTCATTTATGTGTTTAAAGAACTACTGCATTCACAGCATGCCCTGCTGCATTTCTAGTATTGGGATTAAACAGTTAATTGCACGGTATTTTGTAACTGTAACCAACTCACAGCAAAAATGAAAGGTAGTTATACTCATTGATACTAGATGCCTTTTACTTTCTTGGGCAAAGCTGTTTTGTCTAACAAAAAAAGACTCATGTATTACTTCTTTTTTGTTTCAATTAGCTGCTGCTTCTCTCCGTGGCTACCAGCATTTAGCTGAATATATACCACTGCTTTATCTTCAGCTACATTCATTCAACAGGCACTGAAGTAAAAAATACCAATTAATTTTGCTTTAACTGACATGACCCCTACTTCAGGCTAGATCTCTAAAAACATTTTGTCCTCCCCCTGCCTGAAGAGACAATTTATGTGGAGGGTCTGAAAATGTTACCCAGTAAAACCAAGGTGATAATTTGTTTTCATTAGGTAAGGTTTTTGAAAGAAATTAACTGGTTTTGGAGCACAAACCCCACCCCATTGACTTTCACTGGGATTTAGATAAAAAGATATTTTGGGGGAATTCCACCTACAATGATTTTTCTGCTATGCTATAGAGTCATTAGATTCTATGCTATAGAGTGGGGGTGGGT
>JANZLQ010000031.1:8033106-8064283 GCA_026212715.1 Elanus axillaris | reverse complement strand
GGTGGGTGGGGAACTGTAGGCATTCAAGAAAATAAACAAATTAACCAAAAAAAAAGACCCAGGAGATTTTTAAAGAAAGCAAGCTGCATTTGGAATAGCTATTCTAAACAATTAGTTATTTACTTGAAAGTTTTTAAATAACAAATTCAAAATATATCATTTAAATGTGTCTCCTTCCACTTCTAAGAGAAAAGATGCCTGCATCACAACAGCCACCAAAATTAGCCCACCAGAGATGGCAGGGATTGCACGAGCTGCAGACATTTTCCCTTCCTGGAGAGGCTGTTGCACAACTGGGGCAATGCGTACAGAGAGCATTTCTTCCAGTGTCTGCCTCTTTGCTGGCAGAAAACCCCCAATGCCCTACTGCTGCTTTCATCTGAGGCTGGTTTTCCTGTAGCATAATGCCACAGTGGTGCCTCACAACAGCTGAAAGCTCCCCAGGGAAGATGCCCAGATCTGTGAAATATGTCATCATGCCTGCTTCAGTCTGTAATCAGTTTTCAGGTAAGTGGCGGGCTCTGATCCTCTTCATTACCTCTTTAAAACAAAACAAAACAAAGCAACAAACAAAACACAAAAAAACAACAACAAACTTAGAAATTAATCCCACTAGCATCACTCGCCATCCATGTTTTGTGAGGTTTTGATGCATCTTGCAAGTTACCAACTTTATATGGCTGGCCTAGGCAGAGCAAAAGAAAAAAAATAACAACCAACCTCTGGCTTGTTTAACATTTTAATTTCTTTGTTAAAAAGGGAAAAGAATATTTATGCTCAGATTAGGACATTGCTGAATCTAAAGGTAACATCTGTGAAAGATTTAAGCAGGAAGTAGCATGTGTCTATCAGAAAATGAATGATTTGTAATAAAATTTGTTGGCAGGAGCTCAGACACACATTATACATATTAGAAGAACACTTTTTAAACATGGAATTAATTACTCTAAGGCAGAATGTATGTACACTCCTTCTTGGATCATGGAACCTCCTTTGTAATCATCAGGTTTAAGTCCTCTCTACCCCGTTTGCACTATCATTTTCATTAATCGAGTCTACTGATTGCTTACATATGTGAGAAAACTATTGTAAGTATGAGAGCCACATTACTCATTTCCATGTTTTACACTTTACATATGCAGCAGTCTGACACTGTAATGTTGCTGCTGAATATTTACTTGTGCAGTTTCTCAAAATAACATGCTCTGACAGACAGCAGGGCTTGTCTATCTTTCCCTCCACAAGTGGGAAAGGGCTACAGATGCCATTCCTGCAAAGCTACAGGTCATAGGAAATCAAACCCTAAAAGGCAAAGAGAATTGAAGCAAACAAACTTTGCGTTCACTGCTTGCCCTTGGATCTTTCAAAAACAAAGCTTCCATGTGAGATTCAGCAACTGACCCAAAGGGTAGTTTTGTTTCTATTTTTAAGGTTAACATTGCTGATATGCAGGGACTACACATACTCCAGTGATAGGCAACTTCATCACCATCCAGTATTTTGTTAAGAGAAATCTCTAAATGCTGGCTCTCTTCTTATTTCAATCAGTAGCTAGCAATAAGTTCCTTTTTCTGTCTCATGAGTTCCTTCCCCAACTGCAAGAAAATAGTGGCTGGGAGGTGGGTGTTTTATTTAATTCTGTAGCAAATCACTAAAGGAGAAGAGTGAATTGCTGTGCTCTTAGATATTTAGATTACTAAATCTGTCAAGATTTTAAACTTCCCAGGGGATCGCTTATTTCATATTACTTTTTTTGTACAAGGCAAAAAGGCAAAGAACGAAGAGGACTTGATGTAGCTTAAGGAATCTAGGCATTATTGTAAAATAAAACCCAAAACCATAAATCTCACCTTTGCCACTGGCACATGTCCATTCTGAGGATGCAGCTTGCTTCTGGAACAAGCAACTGCTGCAACCCAAGTCCACTAAGGGCTTTGAATTTGACGTTTTTGACAGACAGCCAAAATAGTGATCAAAACACTGGAATGAAAGGGTTACACTACCCGGTGCTGTTTACTGGACCAGCTGCTGTTCCCAAGTGAGTAAACAGCAATGAGGCCAGCAAGCCCTGAACTGTGCCACTTCCTTCCACCAGAGACCTTGGGGCGGAGTCCTGCAAATGGTGAGGGGACAGAGCTGTGCCAGAATTTGGTTGGGAAGAAGTCTGACATACCACTGAGGTCTTTCTATCTGATATTCCCTACATATGGTATGTATATGGACAACTAGACAGAAGAAAATCTACAGTAGCCATGGAAAAATCAGAATTTGGTTTCAACATATAATTAATAGATTTTAGTGCTAAATAAGCATTATTATATATCATTCCATTTTCATCATGATAAGCCTGAAAATCTTTTCCCTCTCTCAACAGATACTCTTTCAGTCTTTTTTTTAAAGAAACATTTTTTCTGCCTGAAGTTCTCATGTTTGGTCTGCAGCCAGAGAAAATTATTTTGGGAAAGTGTGAGGCCACATGGACAAGACATCCCTGGGAAACCGGACTAAAAAAAAAAAGGTGTTGTCACTTGCCACTTCAGAAAAAAGACTGCTTTCCCCCCGCTTTTCTTGCCCACGGGCATATCTTCAAAATCTGGGTTGGAAGACAAACTCTAATAATTACCTTTTTTTATTACATAAGAATGTACAGGATTTTCTCTCATCAGACAAAGCACCTTTGGAGTTAATTACCAAACAATCCAGACTACAATTTATCCATCATGGAGACCTTAGCACCTACCATGTCACTGTCTATATAATTTGGCATTAACTTCACAGATGTTTTCATTCACAGAGGGTTTACTATGCATGGGAACAGCCTGCATTAATATCCAGCTATCAAGATGACAGAAACTACCCAGAGAAAGATGTCTTCCACAGCCATCACTATATTGCAATTCTATCACAAAAGAGAAAGAAGTTCCACAATCTGTCCAACTCATTTAAAAAAAAGGGAGTGAGAGGAATCACGTGTCCCTGAAAAGTATTTGTAATTCCCCAGACTAAACACACAGGCCTTATATCACATCTTTGCCCATAGCACATGTAGCATAGAGTTTCAGCTACAGTCACATACAGCATAATTCAAATTTACCTTGGCTGTGCAAGGTATCAGCTTTCAAGAACCATCTAAAGATTTAAGTGCTACTCAATCCTCTCCAGGGTTTTATAAACACTGTGCCTAGAAAAATCTTACTTTGTAGGCTATTTTAGACCAACAAGGAAGAAAAGTGCAGAATATTTGCATTTCTTACCTAAAAGACACAGAGTGGCTAGTAAGTCTTTCTGCAAGAAGGATCATCTTGACACCTCTTGGCAGCACCTCCAGCACTGAGACACAAGGGAAAAGTCATCTTTTTTTCCCTCTAGCCATTTACAGCAATTCGTTGTACTGGGGCTAGGAAACTGCAGTTCAGCGTAGATGAGGCAATCAGGATTTCAGAGATTGAAGAGACAGGAAGAGCATGTCCAACATCATAATCTTTGACATGAAAAGGATTTACAGTGCAGGCAAGGAAAGCTGAAGGTACAAGATAGGCACTGGCGTATGAGCATCTTACTCTTTCTACCCTTTTTCCTACACATGGCAAAAGGATAAACCAAAGACCATTTCAAAGTCCCCTGAGGTGGTTCCCTAGTTACAGACCTACATCCTCCCACAGTGAAGTGGCTCACAGGTGCCAGACTGAACGAGCCAATACAGCTGGGAAACAAGAAGGGAAAGGCTGCCCTGTTATCCCCAGTCCCCCAGCAACTGGGACACATGGTTCTGTCAGAGCAAGGCTTAGTGAGAAGCCAGGGTACGCTCAGAGAATTATAAAGCACTGTTTATTTTGCAATTGTGCCAACAATATTACATCATCCCCCTTACTAGCAATATTATTTTGCCCCTAAATATCATTCCTTTACATGCTCAATTTTGTGGTTCGGACTCAACAGTGAGCATCCATGTCTAGGTGTAACTGCACTACAGCTCCGATAGAAGCTCTGCAAATGCCCTAAATGGACAGAAGCCCAAGTAATTTTCTCTCTCATAGATGCTCACTGGTTCAACTATATTTTCAGTGACATTTTCATTACTGTAACAATTCCATAAACACATTTTTAAGTTTATCTACAGGACTTTTCTTACACTAAGTGTTTGCATGTGGGTATTTTTGTGTATGTTTTTAAAATAAACTTTCCAGTGTACTATTCTTTCTGACTGCCTGATGGTCAGGAATGACTGTCCTGCACAGAGTTTTTTCCTCTACGGGCCTTTTCAGTAACATATAAAATTATACCTGGATTAATTAATTGATTTAGTGCTTGCTTTGTCAGCCAGTATCCTACCTTAGTCAGGCCACTATACAAATCACTGTGTACAAACATAAACTTCAGGTTGAAATCAGAATGCATGGTGCAGGGCATTTCACAAGCCTGAAATTATGGATCCAATCAAGTGCCCTGCACTTTGGTTCACAGACCAGGATATTTCACCCAGACAGAAGCAGGTGTTGGGTGAGGCCCACAGATTTTGTCTAGAAAAAAGACAGCCGAGAGAAGGTATGGTAGCAGTCCATAAAATCATGACTGTTACAGGGGAAATTATGACTGCTCTTCCTTGTCTCTTCCCCACAAGAACTGAGAGGCATAGCTGTTGTTCAAATTCAAATTCTTTGGGTGGCTCTAACGGAAATCAAGAAAAGTTAAAAGCATCTGGGAAAACCAAAATCTGTTTCAGAAATACATGCATGATGTGCTAGAAGCTATCTGGAGAAAACTGTTAAAGTTCTGCCAGTCATAACAGTAGAAATGCTTCCTCACAGGTTTTCTTACTTAGGGGGACAAGTGGGAGTCTAAGTAACAGGTGGCATTACAGAACTAGACTCAAGTCTCTAACAGGTGCGAACAAAACTTGACTTTCAAGAAAGAGTTTTAAAATGGCTAATCAGGTAGGAAGACTGTGCACATCATGTTAAAACGTATGAGAAAGCTATGAGAGCAAGCTGCAGGAAGATAGCCATACTGCAATAGCCATACTCAGGATCAGTTAAGAACAAGAATGGCAAAAAAACATCCTACTGTCTAATTTACATCTTGAAAATAGTTGGACAAAAATCATCAGATTCTGATGAGCAAGCACTGAGTCCACACAAAAAAGCCAGCAAGCCTCCTGATCCCAGATGTTCTACTCATTGACAGACTGAGCAGGTAGTCCAGTAAGATATCTGGGAGGTCTCCACAGGCAGCTAAAGCCCCCTTGTACACTGGGGTATGTACAAGCAGATCTGGCCCACATCTCCACAGTGCTTTTTAAAGAGATTTCCCTCCCCCTGCTTTTCCCCCATTTAACCACTATTTCAGACATTTTAAGAAGTTAGTTCAGATTGTACTCCACTGTTGTCCAAAAATAATTCAAACAATGCAAAAAACCAAGAACTTTTGAACATTCACTGCAGTCACTGGCAAGGGATCATTCTTAATTGAAAGTACGTTGTGTTGTAATGGCAAATGCAATATTTTGTTTGTGTTCTCAGGTAGCACAAGGTATCTTTGTGATGTGTGTGAGAGAAAAGAACAGTAATGACAATGGGGGGGGGGAATGACAGAGGAAGATAGAACAAGGAAAAAAAAAAATAGATGGACAGACCATTGGAATTACCAGCCTTTTTCCTAACATTTATTCAGCTCTCTTAACTACACATTCTAGACTTAGCATTGCTTCCATTTCTCTGTTTGTTTATGCCCCATCTTCATCTTCCTGTATTTTGTATCAAAAATTCTTCCACTCTGGGAAGAATTGTTAAAGAAATAAGTGCGCCTCTAGCCTTTTAAACTATCTAGGACTGTGACTTTCAGTTATGGTCTCCATCATATGGTCAGTAATAAGCTAGATTTGTACTTTGCCCATTGGTGGTCCTGAAAAGCCTACAGCATGCAATGTTCTCCCCTTTGCCTACCTTTATTCCCTTTGCAGAGGCACCTTTTGGGTGCTATGGAACAGGTTCAATCTCACAGAACCTGACATGCAGCCCCCTCTGTGTGGCCTGCATGTCTCCCTTAGCCCATGGTGATTCTTCTGAGCCCCTGCAGCATAGAAGAACACTTTCCCCACCAGCATGCAGAGAAAACAGAAAAACACATGTGCAGCCCAAATCTCTCTTCTCAATGATTCTTCATTGCTTATTTAACCGTATTTACACTAATTTCATTTGCTAGCTGTTTTCTTAAGTACGTACCACCTCCCCCTACAAAAAGGCAAAGAATCAGTTATAAGTCAACAGAAAATTGAAATGAATACAACTGAAACTTCAAATATACTTCCAAATACTTTAAGTTTGAACATGGATTGAGATGCATACTCCAGAGTCATATCTAAGTTTGTGACATAAATAAAGGTGCAACAAGTTTTACTATTTAAAAATGTTTCCCTTGCTAATGTTTCATTACCTTGCTACTGGGCAAGCTACAGAAAACCATCTGATAGATCAACTAAACAAAAAACCTGGCTAACTTACATTGTTCTGCTAAGAGATCTCTACAAGCAGTCACACACGCACACAGTAACTCTGAGCTAATGCAGTTTATCATTTACTTTATTCTACAAAATGAGAGAGTATCGGAATTGTTTCAGAAACAAATGCAGTGATGTTTTTTCTTTCATTGTTTACTACCTTCTGATACTGATTGTGAATTCCTATTTTACACATGGATTCCTTAAAATTCAGGGATTAATGGCATACATGAAACCCCTAGTTTTGCAGTATCTCACTCATCTACCAGAAGTCTTCACATTAGTTAAGACACAGGACTCATACACCAAGCCTGCTTTCTTCTCTTATTAAAAGCAGCAATGTATCATCATTAGAATCAAACTTATTCTAGAAGTCTAGTATTTTTCTCTCATAACATCTATTAATTTACAGGGATATTAATCAGACTTGGGGGAGGGGGTGAAATTGTTTCAGGAAGAAGAAGGAAACTGAAAGGTAGGGGAGAGACACATTTAGAAATTGAAACTATTTTTTTTTGCTTCCCAGTTTTCTGGGATTTAGCTGATTTCTGTGACACTGAAAGATAATTTTAAGTGGACCAATGTTTCTGAGATATCTTAAGATATATTTTTGAAAAGATCTTCAGCATATATTTTCTTTTTCCAAGCAACATATAACTATTAACAGCTCTACCAACAAGGAATGAGAAGTATATAGACATGGAAGACTGGAAACAGCAAAAAATAAACATATAATTTTTAACAAAATTAATGCAAGCTAGTACTAGGAGATGAAATAATCTGAAACATAAGGATTGAATACACACGAAAACCTGGAAACAGTAATCCTGAATGATTCAGAAGTGAAAATAAATACTGAGTGTGGCTGGACAGTTTGTGGGAATAATTTAGCCTCTTATAGTTCAGAATCAACCACTGAACAGACTTTCAGCATTCAGAATTATTTAAATAACTTTTTATGTGAGCATATTCCACTACATGGACAGCATACAAATTTTTCATAGTCACAATGGCCTTAAGTAGTTGCTGTTCAAAGCATGTGAGCAGCCCTTTAAAGTGTTTGATATGATTCTCACACTGTCTGGATAACTCCCAGTGCAGCACATAAGTTTTTAAAGTTGGCTGTACAAATGTTCCAATGTAAACAAACAGACTAGTTGAGATCCTTTTGCAAATAAAAATTTTATATGATAGCAAACTCTGCTCTTTGTTGGTCCAAATTTTTACTTAATTTGTTTGCCTCTTCCTCTTTGCAATATCCTTTTATGTACTTCTGAAGGCTGTTAATGTTCCCTCTAAATTTTCTCTTTCAGTTAAACAAAAGCTCTCCTACATTTCCTTGTAGGTATGAAGTCACAGGTCTCTAATCATTCTTCTTGCTGTCTTCTGAAATCTCTGCTATTAGTGCCCATATTTTTAGAAGCAGGGTGCCTGAAGCAGGCCTTTGTCAGCATAGTGGAGAATATGAACATTTGCATATGTAGGAGGCCATCTTTTTGCAGAAACTGTCATGCTTTAAAAGTACTGTGTGTTATGTGAACAAATGTGAGCAGAGAGAAGGTAGTGACCCAAATATTCAGATGGTGAAAGCCAGAATTGGTCTTTTTTCAGCTTAAAGAAAAGTATTTTCTTTCTCTGAATATCCACGATCTATGCTTTTATTTTATTCAGCCTGTATTGTTAAGCACTAACTGAACAACAATTAATAATAATTGATCAAAAGGAATGCAGTGAACCCATTTCACTACTGTGGACATATCAGTCGATGCCAGTTTCACTGGAAGTTGTTGAGCAAAAATTCAAATGCTCCACCTAAAGAATAGCAGGGTGTTTAATACTTTGGGAGGTAAATTATGAGCTAGGAGCCACCTCTCTAATGACTTACTATTAAGCCATTCTGCATCAACCCATTAGAGGACAGCTACATATGTATATGCATACATAAAAATACACACAACCGCCAGTGCTAAATCAAATAATTACATGGAAACAACCCTCAAAAACTCATATTTGTTCATATAAAAAAGTTGTGGATTCTTTCCTAATACGTATTATAATTTATTCTCAATTATCTTTAGGAATGTGGAAAATATTATGCCCCGAAATGTTATTTGGGAACACTGAGGAAGTTAAAGGTTTATGTTCAGTAAACACCCTTGATCCTCCTTCTCTAGCCAGTGTTTGCAGTGCATATATTTTAAAATGACACGTTTAAATATAACCGCATTTCCATTTTACTTACTAACCAATCTACAGATCATGACTGGTTCCCAACTCTCATTTTTAAGTAAATAAATACATATGCTGGAAGTACCACCACTAGTCAGTTACACTTGGGATACACTGTTCGCTTTCCTAAAGATCCAAAGTTCAGTCAAACAAGGAGGGAAAAAAAAAATCTCTTGAGGACCCTCCTATTTCCTGCTTCTCACAAGTCTGGAAAAAAATATGCTGAAGTAACATGAGCTCAGATTTGCACATGAGGACTTCTGTTTTGACTGACAAGAAACATTATATAGATATATTGATGTTAGGGGTTTTTGACAGAATTACTACAGAATCCAAATTTTATATAGCAATTTTTACTGGATCAGTTTTACTTGCAGAGAATATATTGGTACTGCACCCTGCCACTCCAAGATTTGACATTTTACTAGTTTGTTGGGCTTTTTTAATGTGAGGGGGCCATGAATTTTTTAGCAAAGTTTACAAAACATTTAGCAACTTCAACATCTGGGCTAAAGCCCATTGCAGAGATTTATTTACACACACACACACAAAAAGTGCACAAGGTACTCCCTAAAAAGAATAAAATTGATAAAAATCAGCCATCTCTGAAGTACAGCCATATTTGAATCCTCAAGCTGTCATCTTGGAAAGCTGTGAACTTTTTTTAACAGTTATGACAAAAATAACAGGATCAGCCAATTTCTGGAATGCAATCTGACATTGGTTCTGTCTTGTCTCTCTCTAGATTATTCCATAGTCAGAAGCTTTGATCAAGTCCACTTCTTTAGCTCTCGTGAACTTCACCCTAAAATTTGCTGTTCCGTAATCATAAAATTGGCCTACAGAGACATGGTTGGAAAGGCCTGATGGAAACTGGTCCTTATCACAATGAGGCCTTGAACTGAACAACATGAAAAAACAAAATAACATTCACTTTTTGCTAACTGTTACCACACAGTGGTGATTGCTGTTACTGTACTACTTCACCACCTGCAGTATAGAGGGATGAAAAATTAAAATGTTTTTTCTGGGCAGAGGAAATGAGTTTGAGGGCAAGAACTGGAATAGAAAGTGTAATACAAAAAAACTGTAACAAATTTTAAAACAACCTTAAGTGAATTGTGCAAAATCTAAACTCCCTTTTTTTTTTAGAAAAAAGTGCATTACCTAGCCTTCAAGTTTCCTGCAACTTCATCCCAGTTTCATTTCTTTCTTTACCATAATTACAGAAATACTAAAAAAATTCATTTCCTTCAGACAACCTGACTGTAATTTGAAAATATCCTAATTCTCCAGCATAGAATCAGAATGACAATGTCTGTATAGTCTTCCAGCAGTGCAGCTTACCTTCTGAGATGCAAGTATCAGAACAGCTCAGCATATGACTACTCTGTCATGATTTTCTCGCTTCCCTAAGACTAAGAAATTTAATATGAAAATGTTCTTCAAGAAAAATTATAGAGAAAACCAGCTGATGGTTCCAAATCATTAACAAAGTACATGTAATAATGTCCTCCTCCTCAAAACCACACATCATAAAAACCTGAGAAAAGCTGCAGACATGGCATTTCCTCTGCCACCAGAAAAGTACAGAGAATCCTGTGAGAAAGCTTTTCCCACTTTTCCTGAATCAGATGGTACAAATAAGTATCTCTGACTTCAGCTGACTATCCATACCAAAAACTGAACAAGGACTTACCCCCAGAATTTCTCTGGAATGGTTAGATAAGATTTATCAGGCAAAATTGTGATAAACAATGGCACAGACACACAAATGCAGGACAAGTTTGTCAGCATTTTACACCAAAATCCTCTTCCCTGAATAGTTCTCTATTCACAGTTACCTCACATTTGCTGCATGGTAAGAATACGTAGATAGGAGTTGCCAAACTGCAGCTGACTTGCCCAACAATCTACTTCCTTCCATAGTCAACTGTGTATGTCCCATAGTTCATTTCTAAAGACCTCTGGGAAGAATAGCTCTAGAATTGTTGCTGAGAAGCCTAATGGAGGTACAGAGAGCTGATTCCATTCATTTAGAAAAACTAAGCAAAACACAACACACAAAAACCCAACCAAAACTGAACAAATAAAAAGCTTCTTTAATTCACATAAACTTCATCTGAGGTCTGTAGAACAAAATGATTTTGGCTTAGTGCTTATTCAAATGTTAACAATAACATACAAACATTGAACTGTATGAGAAAATGGACACTCCATCCAGTCCAACATAAATAGAAATAAATGCTTTAAGATATGAAGTGCCTTTGCATTTGGATGCAGCAGAAAGGCTTTCACATAACACGCTATGCTGAGAGCTGAAGCTTCAGTAGTTCAGCCTGCCTTTTTTTGTTGCAACTGCATGAATGACAGATCCGAGCTAGAGGAGTTCTTGTGCTTTTCTAAAATCAACAACCCTGAACTGAGTGCTCACAGAAATAAAACAATGTCAAGTTCTCTGTAATTTTAAAAATTAGTCAAAATGGGTTCTGACATGGAAATGGGACTATAGGCTGTTGGATAAACAGTCTAAAAGTATTCTAGTGCAAGAAAGCCACATTGTTAGATTAGTGATTTACAGCATGAGTCTACACAGCTCCCATAGGAGAATATAGGGTCTGTATTAGACGCACTACTCTCCTTCTCCGGCAGTGCAAGCCCACTGCTACTACAAAGGTAGGACAGTTCATAGAATCATTTAGGTTGGAAAAGACCTTCAAGATCATTGAGTCCAACCACCAACCGTGCCCACTAAAACATGTTCTGAAGTGCCTCATCTACGTGCTTTTTGAATACCTCCAGGGATGGTGACTCAACCACTTCCCTGGGCAGCCTGTTCCAACACCTGACAACTCTTTTCGTAAAAAAATTTTTCCTAATATCCAACCTAAACCTCCCCTGCTACAACTTGAGACAGTTTCCTCTCGTCCTGTCTCCAGCCATCTGACAGAAGAGGCCAGCACCCACCTCGCTACAACCCCCTTTCAGGTAGTTGTAGAAAGTGATAAGGTCTCCCCTCAGGCTCATTTTCTCCAGTCTAAACAACCCCAGTTCCCTCAGCTGCTCCTTGCAAGACTTGTGCTCCAGGCCCCTCACCAGCTTGGTTGCCCTTTTCTGGACATGCTCCAACACCTCAGTGTCTTTTCTGTAGTGAGTGGCCCAAAACTGAACACAGTACTCGAGGTACAAGTTCCCGCTGACACTTCATCCCACTGATACCAATATAACTGGTCTGTACTAGAAGAACAATTACCCGATTAATCAGATGCAATATTATTTTCTTTTACAAAAGCTTCTTTTAATATCAAGGCCAAAAGGGGATCAGAGATGAGGAAAACAGGAAAATCCTTTCGGCAGCTTGGTTGGTAGGTTGCCACTGAAGTCTTTCCAAAAGACAAACACAAGTGAAAAATAAGCTTACCATTACCATCTTAAATGGAATAGATCTTGGCTAAGTAAGCAGTGAACTTACTCTTGTCATTGGTTTCTCTAGCATTACTGAATGCATTACACTGCATTAATGAAGGCTACCTAAAGCTCTGGATAGAATTTTTTAAAAATTGATCTAATTCCTTCAGTTTTAACATGAACAGGGGGACACCCTGAGAATGTATCCATTGTGCAAAAGAGACAAGTTAATAAAACCAAAGAAATTATTATAAACTTCAAAGAGTTGTCTTAACTGAATTTCTACAGTTAAGAAAAGGCCTTTGTCCAGAATATAATACATAGAAATGATCGTTTTCTATTCATTCTTTCAAGGTAATGTTTTGAATGTTCACAAGAAGAGAGCTTTTTGCAGTTGAAACACCACTGAAAAAGATCAAAGTATCAATTTGGGAATGCATGCAGAAATGCTGATGTGTCACAAAGCACTCTTTTGTATTCCTTTTCTCCTCTTGATGAACATGGTGGCAAGGAAGTTTCTTACTCAATAATAAACCAATACTTTGAAAATGCTTAACACCACTGAAATTTACTTGAGTGCTTTATCTGTTCATCAGCAATCTCAAAAAACTTTTCATCCATAGCAGAACTTCTTTTGTTCTAGCTGCTGCCCAATACTAATGATTTCAGTGGTTTTCTAAGAAAGATCAGAGACACAAGCTGGACAGAGCACTCAAATGTCATCTTAATCATCATGCTCGTGCAAACTCAGAGGACTTGTTTCCAGAGTTGACTGCTCTTTTAGAAGCTCATTAAAGTACTTTGGGGAAAAAAAAAAAGAAAAAAAAAAGAAAAACCCCAAATAAGTCTATGAAATAACTGTGGTAGTTCTTTACTTACTTGAACTTAACCTATAGTTCTTGGGAACAAGTTAGCATGGTTTAACATCTACACTAGAAGACAGTAACAGAACATTGAACTGCGAATGAAAATCAATAAAAGTAAGACCGATTACAACTTAATATATATTGATAAAAATAATGGAATCGATGAAACACTTGCAAATGGCATTGAGGTGACAGGCTGTCTTTGCTAAACACTCCATAGGACATGCTCTGATCTATTATAGCAAAGTAAGAAGACTGAAAAATACAGAAGGAATGAAATGCAGCTCCACTGAAATCTGTGTGAGCATTGCCAATCACGTCTGTGCTCAAACTCCTGTTTTGCCATGGTACAACTGAGAGCAGAAACTGGCCTGCTTCCTTTACACCGTATTCTCAGGAGTTAGAATAAATAATACTGTCTCTCCCCCAACACTAAAATTGGATGCAATTTGAAGAAAGTATGAGCTGTTACTACAAGTTGTGCTTCAGGTGTTCCCTGCAAAGTTTCCATATGTCTATTTCCCAAACAATTTATGCCCATTTTGAGTTTAAAAAAACCCTCAGTCATTAGACTTTAAAAGTAATTTTGCCATGACCAAATACACAATAAAACTACTTTTCCCCAGTCCTAAAGAAAAAATTATGATGTTTGGGATCAAATTCTTATGGTTTTCCCATTAATTACGAGTTACGTTCTCATAATACTAGGCAGTTTTAACATTAATGAAGAGAAACAATTTAATTCTGTCTCTATATGACTTCTTTGTGCAGAAGGGGAAAGAATTTCTTAATTATGTAAGTAAGGTGACCAAAAAATGGGTATTATTTCAAAACCGATTAATTGTGTAGTTACAAAGTGAGCAATATCTGTGAAATAAGGCATAAGACCTGTGTGGTAGAGAGGGATTAGAAAACATGAAGATTTTTATTTAAATTCTGTTTCACTCCCTTTTCAACTTCAGTGTTGCTGGGCCGAATATTTCCTTTGATCAGAAATATATTTTCCCAAAGATGCTAAATTTCATTTGAAACAGAGCACAAATTAACTTTCTAAAATAAAAAACACAATATAATCTTTTGGCAGAGAGATTTAAAAGAATATATATTACAGCTGAAATGTGTGCCACTTGGCTTCATTAAATAAACTTTCAGGAAACTTACTTAGAAGAAAAATACTCAAAACACACACAGAGAATACATAATACTGCCACCAAGCACGTTCTGGTGGAACTGAAGTCTTACTTAATCCTCAATCACACATTAAAAGTTAAGACTTCCATGTGTTATACTGGTTATTTTTCAGAAATGCACAAACCCTAGATTTGAATACAGGGACAATGTACCAACTTTGCTTATCTCCTGGTCCAATGCCCCAATCTCCTAAATGCAGATAAACTGAAACCCAGCTCCGAACTCTTGTACAGTATCACTAGAGTGAAAACTTACTTAATATTTTTGTACAATAACACAGGACCACAGGATAATTAGGGACCTCATAAGATCTCTAATCGAAACAATTCCCTGCATAAATGAGGGTCAGCCATGAGGTCAGAACAGGCTGCTCAGGGCTTTATCCACTTGGTTCCTGAAAGTGTCCAAGTTTTTCCTTCTATCCAGACACAACCTCCCTTCTTTTAACTTAGGTCTGTTGTCCTACTACCACTGTGAAGAGCCCAGCTCCACCTTCTTATAACCTCCTCATAGGTCCAAGAGGCTGCTGTTTGTTAGGTCTCCCCCAAACCAACTGTTGTCCAGGCTGAACAAACCTGGTTCCTGCAGCCTCCTCTCAAAGTGCAAATGCTGCAGCCCCGAAGGTGATCTCAGTGGCCCTCCACTGAACTCACTCTAGTTCATTGGTATCTTTCTTGCACTGGGAGGCTCAACATAGGACACAGTCTTCTAAATATGGCCTAGTAAGTGCTGAGTAGAGGGCAATAATCATTTCCCTTGAGCTACTGGCTGTGCTGCTCTTATTACAGTCCAAGATACTGTAGTCCTTCTTTACTGTCATAGCCTACTACTGGCTCATGTTCAGTTTGCTGTCTAGCAAGACTCTCCCATTGTTTTTAGCAGAACTGCTTCCTCAGCCAGTGAGTTCCCAGCCTTTGTATGTTCAATTTGGCTTATGCTACATCATATACCTTCTAGAGAAACAGCCAGTCTTTAAGTTAACACTGCCAAGAGTCGCTCTGTTAAAGTATGCAGCTTTTTTCTGTTTTTATATGGTAAGCATCAACATCAGCTAGTGAATCCCAGTGGAAGTTCCAGAGGCAACACATAGATACAGGAATTCAGTAAATTTAGGAGATAAATGATGCAATCGTAGGCTGGACTGATTGATCCAATACTAGCAGCTTTGGACTGCATGCCCCTTTCATTGGTGGACACAACACTAAACAGAATCAGCACAGCCAAGACACTCCCAAAAATGGCATTAGTTATGGGTACAGTATGTTCTGTATCAATTCTTTTCAGGTTTATTTTTCAGTTCTGCCTCTATCCGATTACGTGCTAAAGAATGAACCTTGCCATACAGGAGGAAACACTGAGGTAGGGATGTATCTTTTAAATGTGCTCCCTCCACAAGCACATTCAAGCCTTGGTGTATGCTTATCTGGAATGCAAGATCCGCACTTTCAAAATGTATCCTGATTTTGTATCCTGCATTGGATTGGCATACAGTGGTTTTGTAGCTGGACTGTCCGACTGGCCCTAATCTATGGATGCAAATCTGAAAGGCAGTATCAGACATATTCTCGGTATCATGCAGAGGAAACAAATTTAATTGAGCTGGCACTTTGAAAACTGTTCACTCTCTCCCCTTACTCTCCCCGCTAGGTTTGTGTGTCTTTGCTGTAAAAAAACCCCAACAATGCTCTATAAAAACTGCAACTCTGTCACATTTAATTCTTTAAAAGGCAAATTCGCTGGAAAGACTTTGGATAAAATTTACCATGATGGGAAGCATGACAGAAGACAAAATGTTGCCTGAAGCCATAAGTTAATAAAATATACTACTGGTCAAATGGAGAAATTGTTCATGTCTTTGGTCCTATGGTAAAATAAGATGAAAAGAACATATTTACATGAAGGTTGTGAAGCTTAACAGAAGTTTACCTCCAGGCTGTTCAGAATATTTTTTTATCAACAAATGTCACAACGAAACCCTGAAATGTCTTCCTCTTTCTTCAATTATGGCATTTTTAAAATTTTTTTTTTACCTTATAAGGTTACTATTACCTGTATGATCCCCCTTTACATTAGGAGGTCTCCCTCTAATTCTGTCTGGTTTGTGTTTAAAAAAATGTTGACATCTCAATCTTGATAGCTATTCTTCTGCCATCACCATGCTATCTGTTTGGGGACCCTCCTTCTTTGATAATACTGCCGAACAGCAAGTAGCCATCTACCTGAGCTGTTGCTGTGATGTTACATAAATTGTCATTTATTTGCAAAGTTTCGACCTCCCAATCCATTCAGGGTGATTCTTTCTGCATCCACCCCCAATACATTCAGCCACATTATTTTAGCTCAGTTACATTCAGAGCAAACTGAGAGTAATCAATTAATTCCTTTATGGAACAAATGCAGAAATTTTGGTGTATCTCCTTTTAAAAGACCTAGAGTGAAATGTCTGTCATTTGTACGGCTATAGTTTCAACCTGTGTTTTAAGGATGATGCCACCTCTGTTAATAACTGCTCTTCGCTATTCACTTTGTAAGCTGGAACAAATTTAATTTAATACAAGACTCACTGAATAGCAAATGTGCATGGTTCCCAAAAGTGTGCTAAAATGATCTATCCAAGTCTAAGGTACTTTCATGAAGTTGATTCCCTTACTAACAGTTCTATTCTGCACTACAGGTGTAGTCCTACCACCAAGTAAAGCAAATGCCTCATACAGATTTTGGAAAGTACAGGCTGCCTCAAACAGTTCTTGGAAGCTCACAGCAAACCAACCTGGACATTTTGGGGCAAGAATGGAGCAAGAGGGCTAGAGCACTGAAGTGTCTCTTGAAATAATAACTTTATTTTTAAAAGGCAGATGGAAACCAAAAGGTTGGACATCACTCCTAGTCACAGGAACATGACAACCCTTTCTGCTAGGTGTCCACATTGAATTTACTGTCCAACCTGGCAGTGTGCCCTGAAATCCAGTCAATCATGTGATAACCTAAATCAAATTTCCCATGGACATTTTGGTAAATTTTTCACCTACTAAAAATCACATTAGGAAAGGTAAGCAATGCAGTAACTAGAAAATCACAGGTCTGTGCCTAATGTTCTAGCCTCATCAGGTAATCTTCTAGATAATTGCATCGTGGTGGTGCTTTAATATTGGTCTAATACTTTTTATCTTTTTTATGCATTGGTAGGTTTATTTAACCCTTGTAAAGTGCTTTAAGGTTTTGAGAAGGAAAGAACTAAAGAAAAATATCTTTAATTCTTCTCTTCTAGAAGTGTAAAAAGGTAAGGCTACCTTTGAGTCTGCTGTACAGTAGGACACAAGATCAGTGCACACAACCAACAGAGTACGGAGGAGTTACACCGAGCTGGCTTGAGTAATGACTCACTTCTGAGAAGTCAAGTGGCACTTAGCACCTGAAGTTTAGGGTTAAGAGCTTAAAAACAAAAAAAACCCTAGCTAGTCCTCTACATTTACAGTTTTGTTCCCAAGGAAAAAAGAGTCTGATCTTTAGAAGGTACTGTGTTTATAGAAGTATCCACTCATTTTTAAAAAGGGACCTACAGAAAGCTCAGCAATTTTGAGACAGTAAGAACAGTTTAATCATCAGATAAGGACACGGGTACCTATTTACTCTCTAATTTCTGAGAATCTTGACCTAGATTTCTTCAAGTACAAAACCATCTTGTTTAGATGTTAATTCTGAGTAGAATTCCAGTTTATATACATCATTTAATCAATAGAGTCATTGTAAGGTGCCATAACTGAACTAATTAAATAAACATTGCAGTAACTTGTACCTTTGCTTTCCCTATTCCCATATTACTATTACTTCATGTAGCCTTCCTAAAAGCACACTGTAATCTCTTCAGAGCAGAAACTCATTTCTTAATAACTGTAAAATTATATTGAGTGCTACAAAAATGACAAGATAATGAAATAACATGACTTTTTTTCACAATTTGTTGCAATAATGTACAAATTGCCCTATCCAACAGCAACCTGATACCTGTAAGATATATTAGCAATTTAACCAGTCCTTTTCAGCTTGACAGTTCTAAATCTCACAGAGGCACCAGGGTTATGCAGCCACTTCTGCCATGTAACACTGACATCCAAGTTGATGGGTACTTGATTTGTAAGCCTTTTTCTAAAATGACAGAACCAAATAAAGTTGCCTGTAACTAAATATGTTCTGATCAACTCACTTAGTACTACTTTTTTTTTCTCCCTAAAATGCTCATTATAGTCAAGAGAAAAGGAGAAGAAAGATAAGGAAGTGAATGTTACTCTGAGTCCACCACGAGACTTAATAAGCATTCCCCACATAAATATCTTAGGACTTGAGACCTATTTACACTGATCATAGCATATATATTCAGATCTCAAAATACAGACACAAAAGTCTAACACTGAGAGCAAATTCAGGATATTGACAGAAGTTCCCAGGTTCTATAAGCATCTCATACCTCCTTATCCAGTGACCAGTCTGGCCCTTTAGTGCAAGAAGTAGTATATACTGTATCTCATCAGCATCACCTTCACTACAAACTTGCTTATCTCAACTCTGTAAACTCAGGTTCTCATTCATTTCTCTGCAGGGTCCTACCTGGATTTTAAATCAGGATGCGCCTTCTCTAGCCTCTCCCTTGATTTCATGCCACTGTCCTCCCCTTTCTGTTCTATCTTTCTGGCTTTCTCCACTCACTAATGTTCCAATATGACACAGGTTTTACTCATGTATTATGGTAAATAATACAGGCCCAGATGCCTCATACAGGGACAAGCACAAATAGGGAATTAATGTATTCCAGACGGGTACAACTGTGTGTTTCACCTGCAGAAGCCAGTGTCTGGACACTGTGCCATCTGCTCTTCTGTGCCTTGAAAGCAATGAATGAGTTAAAATGAACAATGAATAATTTTACACAGAAACCACCAGGAATGCGTATTCCTACTGGTTTGTCTTTTTGGCTACATTTGCCTTTTGAGAATACCAGTTGGGAAAATTGTTTAGAACTCAGACACAGGGAACAATAAAACTGCTCAGTTTGTGTGTAGATGGAACATGTTACAGCTGTGTCAAAAAAAAGCTGGGCAGTTCAGCACAACAGAAACTTAGGAGGATTCTGGAGCTGAGATCTAGTAGACATTTGGAATATAAAGGACGTTCAATCCCTGAGTAAACAGACAACTTCAAGGATCAAAGGGCTGCTTCTTCATAACTATCCCTTCTTAGAAAGAGAAACACCAGCCTTCCTGACAACTACTTTGCATTATTAACTCACTGCTGTAAAAATCCTTCCAAAAGACAAAGTGAGACCTAGTAGCATTATAACTGTAACTGGAATAATTCAAAGATTCAGAGAAACAGAGTAGAAAATCTTTACTTAATTAAATATTTAAAGAAAAAACAACAACAAATAAATCCAACACTATTCCTCCTGTAAATGTCACCCAGCTTGCTTTTTCTGCCTCTCTCTGTGCCCAAAGAGCAAAAACCTACCCTACAATGCCTTCTGAAGGCTGTCTGCCTGCTATCCTCTCTGCCCACCTACCGTAGGGAGCAGCTCCTCCCACCTGCACATAAAAGCCAAGTGCATGCTACCAGCAGCAGATCAGAGCACTTTGTCAGTCCTCCACTGTTCTGAGCCAGTGATCTTCTCTCCTTGGATCTTGTATACTCAAGGTAAGCTTACTGCTACTTCAGGTTTCTGTTCTAACCAGCTACTGTGAGGAAGTCTTAATGTGAACTCTAGCAGTGCCTTACTGGGTGGTGCTGGCTTCCCCCCCCCCCCTTTTTTTTTTTCAGATGTAGTGTCATCTGACATTTAAGTTAGTAACAGTCTGTTGTTTTAGCAATGAAATAAAAACAGATCTTGCTGGGAAGCACTGTATGGCTGAGAAAAGTTCTTCTCTCCCTTTCTGACTGATTTTGAAGAGATTAGTATACCCAGACCAATTCTAACAATTTATTATCCCTCTTTGTAGTCTCCCTCTCAGTCCAAAGTTATAAAAAAAACCTACACTCTAAAGCTTCCTTAAATTCTGGTTGAGGAAAAAGCAGCTTAGTGGTAATTTAAGGAAGGAATTGTTTTTTATTACTGTTATTTTTATTGACTAGCCAGATTGAGCCGATCTTGGGACTAAAGTGCATCTTCACAGGTTTCACTGCCTTTAAAAAACAGTGTGATGGAACTTAAGCCTTCACAGAAGCACAGTAATAACGCTGATGGAATTCACTATCTGGTACCAAATATGCTTAAAGTACACATTTCACAAGCAATGTTCTGTTTCTTGGAACAGACCTTGTGTGTCTGAAATTTCTAGATCAGCTTGAATTATATTTTATCTACAGTTTGCCTACATAGGCATTTCTAATACTAGAGGAAGGAATAGTTAAGTGCCTCAAAGACAGCTACTGAACAGTTGAAACATTAAAAAGTATGTGGTTTCAAAACAGCATCTGTACTCCCTTCTATTCATCTATCCATCCTCACAGAGATGAATCTATTAGTGACTAGTACCAGTTTCTTATGTTGTGCAAGTCAGGGCACTTCCAACACAAAGTCACCTGTTTAAAGAAATTCCATCATAGAAATCCTAATCCTAGAATGCCTCTCTCCAGTGCTTAGAGAGGAGGGAAAGCATGAACTACCAAAAGCAAGCAGTGAATGCTGTTTGTAAATTGTTTGGTTTTGCTCTATGTAATACATCCTGCAGTTAGAGAGTGGTATTTTCTTCTTGATAGTGAAACAGTTCTCTAAATTGACTTTTTCTTGTTCTTTCCCCAAATAAAAAGTCTTTTCTAAAAAAGAATTATGTCCACATATAGCTGTACTCACATTAGTTTAAACATTTTAAGCTATAGTACTGTATAACAACTGCAGAACTCTGCTCAAAGTGCCCTTTTCTGCACACTGTATCTAAGACTTTTCTATATTTGACATGTTATCTATTGTAACTAATGGGGAAAAGAAAACACTGCCTTCAGCTATTTGCCTGGAAGATTACATAAGTATCTTTAAAAAAATCCAAACAAACCAAACAAAAAACCACCCCCCACCCCCCAAATGGAACTATTCAAAACCAAAGTACAGTGCTTTCTATAGCAGGCTTACAGTAAAACTATTTTTGGATCCAGGTAATCCATATAAACTGCCCATAGAAGACAGGAATAGAGCTCAATGGTTCTCATCATTCTCATCTCTGAGCTACAGAATTTTATTCCTTAGTTAACATCTGATTTTTATAGCAAACCTCCCTTTCCTCTCCAAAAACACATATCTTGTAAACCCCAGATATCTGATTTTAAGTGTAATGCATACAGAATTTAGGTCTACAATCTGGCAGTAAAGCCTCACTGTTCACACAGAATTTTACTCTATCGGATAAATCAAAATTTCTAACAGAACAATTTTCAAGGGAAAAAAACAATTAAAAGTGCTTTTGCCACAGGAAATTTGTACATAGCAAAATACCTTTTATTAAAGCCTGCTGTGAAATGTAATGTTTTGGCATTTGAAAAATGGATTGCAGGACATATTAAGAAAACTCTATTCAAAGGAATGCGTCTAATTTAGATCAGAATCTCCTCTGAGCAAATTCTCTCTTAGGCTGAGTAGGTAATTCAGCTTAGCATCACTTTGCAGCAGAGGATGAAGGGAAACTGCACCCAGCAGGTCTCCAAGAGAACTTAGATGTCTGGGAATGTATTTATTGACTTCTGTGCTGATCTGAAACTCCTTTTTATAAGATCAAAGCTTAGTAATACTAAGAACAAAATACTGTCATTTTAAAATAGCATTACAACCACAATTAAAAAAAAAGTGAATCAGTGAGAGAACAATGAATTCAGATTTTTTGAGTAATGACCATAAAATTTTAAAATAACAGAATAGAGGTAAAGAGACTATAGTAATTTTTCAGCCACAGACCAGTTAAGTATTAAGCAGGCATGCTCAGCCATTTCTCGTGTTGGTTGTGCTAAGGATTTTTAGGTGTTCATTTAGGGCACTAATGCCCACTTAAGCCACTAGTGTAATTCCCACTGCTGTCAAAAGTGTTACACTAGATACTTAGAAACACAGGATAAACATCACTGTCTGCTTATTTATGCATAGGCCTGCAGCTACGACTGCTTGTGAGACATTCTAATCTTCATGAATTTATTTTCACCCACCTCTCTGTGAGGCAGAGATATATTTTCCTCTGGCCGTGCTGATACTAAATACATGGACTGTTTTGCTTACAGTCCCAGTGAAAGTTCAAGGTAGAGTCAGATTTAGCTCTCCTGGGTTCCAGTACAGCACTTCAATCCCATGCTTCATTTTGTATTCAGCCTTATGAAGTCCACCCCTTTACAGCTGATCTGTTTTTGCATGACTCTTTAGGGCTGAACAGCAGGAAGAATTCCAGTGACAAATCTTGGGAGAGGTAATTTACTCCTAACACTTTTGAACTTCCTGTGAAACCCTTTGCAAATCCCTTAACAGGATTTGCAAATCGTTCTTGGAGGGGGCAAATAAATAAATAAATAAGCAAATGACCACCTCTTTCTTACCCTCTGTGGTTAAAGGAGACCAACCCACTCTTGGCAGGATGAGCAAGCAGAGATCCACTGCCATGGAACACAAATAATGGGCAACATCTAATTATAAGAATTAAGTCTTGGTAACTCAGTAGCAGTAAAGAGCTCAAAGAGAACCACATGGTACTGAAGCAAAATTATTCACCTGGATCTTGGATGGCATGTAGAATATATTCTTCCTTTCTTTTCTATGTTTGACATCATGTGCCACCTCTATAAATGTATAGGATATAATTTCATACCCATTAAAACAAAAAAATGAACAACGCGCACACACCCCCCAGCCCACCAGCTTCGCCCTATCCCTTTAGTTTTTAACCCTAGAGCTAATTTATGAGGGTACAGACTCCTAATTGCTCCTGCGGCCTTGCAAATACTGCATTTAAAAAAAAAAAAAAAAGAAAAATTAGCACACTCCAACACTTGATTTCTAGAGTAATTGCCCTAGCAATGGAGGTCTTTTATTGTTTTAAATTGAAATTTACCACTAAGCATGCATTGCTCATAGATAAAATAGTGACTGTGTGAGAGGTAACTGGAGGACTTGCAAGAATGATAAGGACTAGAAAAGAACCATTAATGGTCATGTCACTACCTGCCATAGAAGGTAGGACAATTTTCATACATCCATAGGCACATCTACAAGGCAGAAACTTCTGCCCACTTATACTATATCTTGCTGTATATCTCAGGGGAGGAAAGATTAAGTTTTATCTGTGAAGCTTAAATATATCCCTATATTTTCCCTTACTTTTTTGGCCTTCCAATTATTCTAAGCTCTGGGTTCTTTCCTTCTACAGGGAGATAATTTTCACTAATGTCATATTTCTAAAAGAGCAATGGTTCAATGGAGTTACTGTAGTGAGGTACAAGAAAAGACAAAAACATTAGAGGTGGCTTGTTCTGTCTGATTAAAACCAACAAATATCTGTATTTAACTGTACAAAAGTTTCTTACTTTTGCCACTTATACCTTCTAGAGTTTTGTTTAAGTGATGTTGCCCTTTTTGTGGCTTTCCCTCCAGAAAGTGAGATCTATTCTTTTGTGCTAACATAATTCTCCTTCAGCAAAAGTTGTGGAGTTATGTGTGTTTAAAAAGATAATGAAGAGTCCTGGTTCTGAAGCCTTTTGTGGGTCTTGTGCAATAACTATGCCTATTCTCTGTACACATCAGTAAACAATTGTGCTTGGTCTCACTGTACTCCTGAAATGTTGGATGTGTTTCTGTAATTGTCTTGATGTGTAATGAATTTAATGTCTCATAATTGCACTGCAGGGGATTAATACCACTATGCAGTCTAGGGACATCTTTTGACGATTAAAACTTCTTCATACAAGTCCATATTTTATAGCAAAAGCAAGATGAATGTAAATCTCTTGCTTCTTGAATGGCAGGTGAAACTGTTGAGGGTTTTTTAAAAGGGAGTGAGAATCAGTGCCCTCTCTTGGTTAGAAAAAAAATATATAAAGCAGCCCTATGAGAGCGTTTATCAGTTCCCTCTGCTGGCTACAAAGCCCACAGCCAGATGAGCAGCTGTGTTTGCGGAGGCGAAGGTCTTAAGTTCTATTCCCAGTGCTGTGTGCATGCGGTAAACTGATGACTGTGGTGTCTGTGCACGTATGCGGACATCATTCTTTATAGGGTCTCATCAACAACTACACCGAGTTCAACATGAGGGCACTCAAAAATAATATGGAGTTCCTGGGAGATAAGAAACTTTCCACTTAAGATTTGAGAAGCATGCTAGCAGCTATGCCTTTCATAATACTACACAGCTAGAGCATCCTTCTGTTACGCATCATATGCACACCTTGCTTGTTCCACCTCTTCATGAAAAGTGTGTGTGTGTGTGTGTGTTCATTGCACTCAGTTTAGAGAGACATCTGGCCAGTTATCACAAATATTCTTGGCAAACCCAAATTGTAACACTTCAGAATGTCAGCTTCTGAGAACTCCACATTTGCAAAAAAATAAATAAATGGTACCAACAACAACACTCCAACCTAAAAAAACCCCACAAATCAAAACAAAATTGAAAAAGCACCTAACTAGTTCTTTTCCATTCTTGTAGTGAAAGGCCTGTATAATCTTTTTATGCAACTGGAGAAACAGGTCATACAATTTATGCAGTCACTCTGAAATAAAGTTGAGATGAGAAAAACATACTGCAAACATAAGAAACAGTTTCTACTGTAAATATTCATAGCACTAAAAATCACAAACTCCTGGGTAGGGTATGCCAGTTCACTTCAGCTACCAGGAATCTATCACAGCAACATATAGGATACACATAACCTATCCTATTAAAGGGAGAAGGAGTCAAAACTAACAGCTTGACATACTATGTATCAAAGGTATATTAAAAGCCAGATTTTTGAAACATCTGCAGCATATGTTTCTTGCTAACTAAAAAATCAGCCACTCTTTCCAAACCAACATACTGCTGCATTCTTCTCTGTGAAAGTAAGTGGACAGTAGCACACTGCAGATTTGCGTAGGGAACTTCAAGCAAAGCATTTGACCATTTTTGCAACTGAAAATTCCAGAGAGCAAAACAAGTTTCTAACAAAACCCAGTATTATGATGTGAAGCAACAACACATATATATACTACACTACAGACTCTGAAATGGAGATGCTTACATTGCCTCTCATTTACTCAACATAGTTTTCAAAGGGACAGAATAGATGATGGTACAGCCCCAGGACACTTATACCAAATACAATCAACTTACCACTGAAGAAATCTAGCATTCAAGTCTGCTTACACCAGCACATGACTTACCTCTAGTCTGCCCTTCCATTCTTCCTACCATGTGTGGAGCTCCAATGAATGCAGAGTATCAGAACAAGGGTCTTTTATGTGGCTCAGGGAACAGAATTTCTTTTTCAGCTTGCCTTAAAAAAAAAAAAAAAGAAAGAAAAGAAAAAGGAAAAGAAGATATTAAGATATTTCCCAGTATTTTACTGTAAATTAATTAGATTATATTAGTCCAACTCTCAGTTGATGGACATTAATATAAAACACACAACTGGGACCCTTGCTGGCAAATCTCAGCAAAAAGTCAAGAGGTTGTCACTTTAGGTCAAAGTCAAGCAATAAAAGCAGGCTTGTGAGGAAAGTTTATGTTGCCAGCATTGATACATGTCACCTGCACTATAGGTAAAAAGGAATAAGCAAGTACATCCCACAAGCACTAGCATTCACACAAAACGTGTTTTAGAAAATGAAGGAAAAAAGACAACACTCAGTACTTAGTTCCTTTCAGTCAGTGGCTTGAATTGAATTTACCATAGTAGCACATCACATTGTTCGCTGCAGAAAAATGCAAAGCTTAGGCCTTTAGGAGTAAGTCTCTTGTGCTTTACTGGTTCCAAAAATGTCAGTGCTTGTCAAAGTGTTTTTGAAATAAAACCAAAACCATGTTAATAAAATGAACTTTCCAAGACAATGCTGGCCAAAACTGATTCTTAGATTTCTTTTCAGTAATAAACTGCCTCTGTGGTTGCTGAGTTGATAGGGAAAAGGATTTGAAGGCCCAAAGCCAAGTTCTGGTTAACTTAAAGAGGGTAAAAAAAAAAAGAGCTGTCAAACAGGGCACAAGCCCTCCAATGAATGGAAAGACTTTTGCTGAGGGTGGGCAGAGCTTAGTAAAATCCAGCTGTGCTTACAAAAACGGCTGTAATCATTATTAGGCTCTACTCGAATGTATTTTGAGAATGGAATACTTGTTGTGGGTACAGTTTCTAATATGCTGCTGTAGATTATGGGACAAGACTTGGTACTTTAATGTAGAATTCACAGGCTGAATGTCAGTTCAGAAGAGCTACCCTGCCTATTTATTAAATGGTAATTCCCTACATGAATTAACAAGGCAACAACTGGAAGGATTCTATCCCATCCTATCCCAGCTTTCCAGATTAATAGCTCCAAAACTATGCTCCAATGAAGGATGAAGTTGTTCATGATGAACTGATCCTACTGTGCACACAAGTTGTGTGCAAGTCTGGGCAGTGAGATCTCTGAACTGTTTTGCTGTATGTGCATATAGGTTCAGATGCAGCAGCAGTTTCTGTCTTCCACAGAAGGAAGTGGTGCAATAGTTGGATGCCTGTTGCAGGAATTCCTGCTCTCCTCCAGTTCCAACCAGCATAGCTCAGTTCAGGAGGTCTATGCAGTACAGTCCAAGCTGCCATTGCAAGGGTGTTTTCTTAGTTCTTGTGCTTAGAACTCCTACAGACTATTATTATCTTTTGGAGATCTGGGCATAACTTATTACATCAGGAAACATGGAAAACATTTTAGGATTGCTCCCTAAGCTTGTGTAACTAGCCTCAGCTAAAAACATTTCTCATACTATTCTGGAAATAAAGAAAACTGTGTGTTTAATATCCAAGCCTGATAGTTGATTAAAGATTCCTTTGCAGCAGTAAATTTTTTATTTTTGTACTGCTATAAAATTATCACATGGCTTTTAAATTGTAGTTTAAAGGAAATCCACTCATCTCAGCTGTCTTCTGTTAAGTCACCTTCATTGCATCTCATTTTTAAGTTGCTCTTAAGCAGCTAGTTGCAAATACTCAGTACCTAAAATCCAAGCAACCAATTAGTTTTAGCATGTGATTCTTATGGTATATCTCTGTTCCATAGTCAAGGCAAGATAGCTCTTAAATTCAAATTTCAAGGACAAAAACTGCCTTTCACTGAGTTCAGAATTCACTTGCAATGAATATTGTATATTATTCTTTTGAAACACCCTATTTTCAGCATCACATCTGTCACTCGTATGCTGAATGCTCTCAAGAATACAAAAGGACTATGAAACACAAGCAAAACAAATTCAATTTGTGACCGCTCAGAGACATTTTCTCTGCTACATGTGCTTTCAACTTTCTACTGTTTATCTCATGAAAACAAGTATTTAAAAAATAAGTGAACAGAAACCTATTGCATTTTCAATGCTCCATTCATCAAGCATATTTTGGGAGCTGGAATTTTAGCTTGATGGACCCTCTTAACATACAACCTTATCATTCAAAATAACAACCGCATCCATGAGACCGGTGGGAGTTGAGGGAGCTGCTCTCAAAGCTGAAGCAAACTGAGGAAGTAATATGGTGCTTTCCAGGGGCACTCAGCACCACAGACCTCAGCTCAGGGCACAGCAACCATTCCTTCCTGGCTTCTCCCCCTCCGCCACCAAAGGTGATGAGGAGAAACAGTTTTGCTTGCTCAGCTGCTTGTGAGTCTTTTGAAATTTCAGGAAAACTTGAAATGTTGCACCTGATGCCCAAAAGCTGTTGAGATGGCAGGGGTTTGTGTCAGCGGTTTCAGTTTAGTGACCCTTGAGTTGTAACGATTCTAGTTTAAAAACACGAAACCCCCATTTTGGTTTAAAACACCGTAGCAGAAGTGGCCGGTAAGCACTTGCGTCCCACAAAGCCTGCACCGAGATAAACCGCTGAGGAGGCCGCACAGCCCCCCCCTCAGACCCCGCTCGGCGGCCATTACCCGCCAGTAACGGTCAGGGCGCGAGCCCTCACCTGGCCGGGCCGCGCTGTCGCCGCTCCAGCCCTGAGGGAAGACGCCATCGCCCGGCGGGGCGGTGACAGCTCATCCTCGCCGGCCCGCGGGGCAGCCGCCGTTAGGGGCCCTTCGTCAGTCAGGCCGGGCCCGTCACGTCGGTGTACCACCTCCCGCCTCGCGTTGTGGCTCTGTGCTTCCGGCCTGCTCCAAAGTTAACGCCGTTTCTGCGCACAGACAGTCAGAAAATGGATTTAAAGCCTGCACCTCCCATTCCCAAAGGAGAGGCAAGGGTTGAGGAGAGCAGAAACTCCCCACAGCCCAGTCAGCTGAGGAGCATTTATGGAAACACAATGCATTTGAGGTTTCTTGGGTTTTGGAGATACAGCCCTGGGGCTTCGCTTCTGCATGCCAGCCCTTGGTGCCCCTTTGAGAAGGATCTGGGTAGCATTAGCTTGCGCAGATGCGGACGGTGCTGGAAGGCCAAAAATGGGGGGGGGGGGGCGTGCTCCACTCTCTGCTGGAAAGAAAATGTCGCATCCTGTGAGGGGAGGCTGCTTGGAAAGAGAAGGAAGGCTGCTCCAGCACGCACCACAGGAGGTTCAGGACCTTTCAGATTTCTCCATCTGCAGGCAAAATTGAGGTCACTGTAAGTTAAAAGAAAGAAAGGAAAAAAAGTCCATTTTGAAATTAAGGTTCTTTGGTCCTAAAACAAAAAAAAGCCCATCTGCAAAAAATACTACTGTATACGGGTATCTAGTAGAAGGACAGTAACCTCTTGTAAAGCTGAAATTCTAAAACTCAAAAACTCCCCCCAAAACACCAAATGCTTTGGCGGGATGTGAGGAAAGAAATATCATGCGAGGAAAGAAAATTTTAAAACTACTGTACTCAACAGGCAGGGAGTTCAGAAGGCAAACAGCTGAATGGAATAGCTTTATCATTTCTTTCCAATGTATTCTCCCCACCCCACCTTGTTTAGCACAAAGGTTTTTCAGGGTGAGTCTATTTGATCTATTGGTTACAACCCCCGGCATGGCAGAGCCCTGACTCACGATCAAGTGTTTAAGGCAAACAGAGAACAGCAACTCCTGAACCTGAAGGCTTGTAAATTGTACATATAGCAAAGCTGACTCCTGGGCTCCTTCTCCAGTCCCTTTAACATACTCTTGCTTACACAAATGATTGGTATGTCTGGAAAGATATTATACTACAAATGCTTCACTTCCCTCTCCTGGCTGCAGAAGCATCCAAGAACATCACATACAGTAGATTAATGAATGTATCCTTACAAGCACCCTGGCAACATCACTTTCATTTTAGAGGAAATTGAGGCGCAGAGAAAGTTGCTGGTATAGCATTTCAAGAGATTGCTCCTGGCCAAATTCTCAAGTGTCTTTCTGTCATGATGGGGGCTAGTTGGAGAGCTTGGTTCCCATCCGGGCACCTCAATGAGAACCAGATTTTCATAAGTGCTCAGCACCCAGTACCTCTCACAATGACACTCGCAGCCAAATTTTCAGAAAAGTTCCTTTGATCATCTGGCTGCTGCCTCAGTGGAAGCAGAGAGCTTTTAAAAATCTGATCCTGTTTGTGGGTGCTGAGCACTTTTCAAAATTCTTGCTTAAGTGACCTGGCCAAGGATACAGACTAAAATCTGAGCAGAACCCACTTTGCCTAATCCCTAGGCCAGTGATTTAACCACAGGCGTATCCTTCGATCTTCAGCAAAGAAAGAATAGACACCAGTTGGGGCAGGAATCAAAATGCCAAATAACTGCCAGTACCCATACCTGCCAAGAAAAATGCCCGGATACTTGTGGGCAAACCAGACAGCCACATTTTGGTACTTTCCTGGGAAAGGATTATTTCTAGTAGCAGTGCTAGAGTCTGGCAACCTGGATTATGCTCTTTCCAGATGTACCTATTTCTTTCTGGACTAAAACTCTTGCGAACATGCCCTCACACAGGCACACCCTTCCCACTCTTCAGAAAAAAACAGCAGCTATCCAAACACTGTGCTGTCTCCATTATCCTTAGAGAGCCAGGCATGCTTGGGCAAGACAACACTATTTTGTGTAATGATTAAGAAGCAGTGGTCGCGTCAGTGAAGATTCTTGTTTTCATTGAATATTTCATTCATTTCTGAACATAAGCAACCACTTAGCTGCAGTTGTGCTAGATGCAGAGGAGGAAACGCGTGCTATTCTTGGCCGGACTTTACCTCTCTGGGAAGCAGCAGCCTCCTTACAGCAAGCAGCCTCTGTAAGCTGCATGATTTAGCTACATTAGAGATTGTCCTGAAGGAAGGATCTGCCTCCAGATTCTGAGTACCCCAAAGTGTAAATGTATGCAAAACCCCCAAAACCCAGCCTGCATCCTGTATTTTGTGGTCTGTTTGTGTGAGGTCCATTTGCAAATGAGTTTCCAAAGCCATGAGCTCAAGACTAGCTTAGAAATTCCTCTCCAAACTGACCATATCTATTCCAATACCACTTGAGATGCTGCTGTGTCACTCAGCATCAACTTGTTGGACTGTCTATCACAGGACTCCACCTCAGAGTCCAGCTTTCATTAAGCACTGTCTCACTTCCCTGGCTTTCAGACCATCTCCTGAGGCAGTATCTGACCAGTCTGGTAATAGGAAGATAAGGCACCCAGTCACTAGTGTGTTTTAAAGGAGCATAGATATCACATGATAACTATTGAATGAAAATATTTACAGAAAAATAGTTTTGTAAAACAGCTCAGACTAAGCTGTTGCTGAGGGTTGAGCTCAAGCTATATAAGCCAAAAAATGCAGCTGTATCTTTTCTAGCTACAGCTAGAAACAGCTAAGTGTACTGGAAAAACCTTGGGGGGGGGGGGGCAGCACATT
>JANZLQ010000031.1:8014538-8033006 GCA_026212715.1 Elanus axillaris | reverse complement strand
GGGGGGGCAGCACAGTGATACTCTCTTAACAGAGGATTACACCTAGAAGCAAACATGAACATGTTTTCTGCTCTTTTGTGTCTATACCTGTAATAACGCACAGAAAGTGATGGCTGTGGTTCATGCTTTAATTGTTGAATGACAGTGCTTTCACTTAATTCTGACATCTGCTGCAGTAATTATTGTAATAACAACTCTAGTCAAAAGCTGGACTTAGGAGCAATACCCCCCCAGTCAAATATTACAGCCTCAGCTTTACAAACAGAAAAACTGAGGCAGAAAGGGATGAGCTCATGCAGCTTGTTTATGCAGACAGTTAATTGCACATGCTTTAATGTACCTTGTGACCTAAAAAGTTATAGGGAATATCACTGGAGGAACTTGGATTATGATTCGTAATTTTGTGGGCCTTCATGTTTTTGTCAGCAAATTTGTAACTACAACTTTTTCCTTTTTCCACATCTTGCAGATTTTTGTTTATTTATTTTTGATTCTCATGTCCTGTCCTTGGAAGAAGCCAAGGCATTTCTGTGGAAAAGCTGGGGTCTACTGAGGGCCCAGGTCAAGAAGTCTGTCTTGGGTGCCATCTCCTCTGAACTCAGAAATGAGCAACAGTTCAAAAGAGGTTTTAGTTTGGAAAGTAGCAAGGTGATCAGGACAAAGCCTGCCGGCAAAGGACTGGGACATGTGAGGCTAGAGCAGAAGTATCAGAAAGGGCCCATGGAAAAAGCTGGCAGTTTGACAGTCCAGCCTGATGTGCCTTTGAAGCAGAGCATTTGCATTCCAGTGCTAGCAGGAAAGCACGCCAACATTGATAAAGGTTGATGTGCAGAAGATTGATTGTTTTATGCAATTGCCTTACTCTGGAACCAAGGTCTTCCACTGCGGGGCTGTTGCATCTTCCTTCTAGGCCTAAATACCCTAGCACTAACTTTTCCACCAAGTCTTAAGTGCAGTTTGGGACTTGTGTCTTTGATATTAACAAGGTAACACAGAGACTTAAAGGTGGGATACTCAACTCCTAGGTTATCAATCTCATTATGAGATACTGTTACTCTGGGAAGGTTATGTTTCTGTCTTAATTTTGTCTAGAAATGCACTCCAAGAAATGAGAGATGTTTCCTTTTACAACTAATGCTTGTGTTTCTACCAAAGAGCTGTACTTATGAACTGACATATTCTGAGAAAAAGTTTTGCTTAGAAATTCCTGCTTATTTCTTTAGGAAATAATTGGAATCACTAAGTATAATCACTTAAAAGCGGAAAAAAGTTCCACTTTCAGGAGAGGACAGTCAGCATTTCCCAAATTATTCTTCTCTTTGTGCCTATGAAAACAGTCACTTGAAATCTCTGCCTACTGACATAGGTCTTGCAAGAATTTGGGTCTCATTCTTAAACCAGACAAGCGTTAGAGAAAACTGTACTTCTGGAAACTACAGAATACAGCCTACCTAAACAGAGAAGTTTTCCAACCTTCACAGATTCACCCATGACAAAGCAAAACACTTTCCAAGCTTGACTGAATTTACACAGCTAAATAAATCACTTTAAAAAGTGTTTAAATGTCATTGTGAGAGTGAAAAGATGAAATGTGCTGTATATCATCTCTACAAAACGAGAGATAGTTATATTATAAATAAACAGAGTTTGCTTGGTATTAGGGACATAGGAAATTCCATTCAAGAACAGACAAATGGCACATCTTGTCTGGTATCCTGCATCTGGCAAAGGCCTATAACAGATGCTTAAAATACTTGGCTCTGTTGGTCCCACAGTCTCCCCTGTTCCACCTACCACCAATGTTATAAATCACTCAGTTTTCCTAACCTCTGGTGAGAGTCTCTTTCCTGCTCACTTGTATAATGTGGGAGGTGGAAGCACAGGCCAGGGGAATACTTATCCACAGTGGCTGGTACTGAATTTGAACTGTGGTTCTGACTGTTTCAGAACATATATGGTATTACTGCCTGTATTGCCTATGTAGTCAAACAAAGCAACATGTAGGTGAGGACTATGCTTAGCTCCAGAGAAAGGGGGAAAGCAAACCCCTTCTCACCCTCATTTGCACATAGCCAGCAAGTGTACCTACCACTAGCCTATTATTAATCAGCTGCCCTCTTTCTATCAAGGCACTGCCACCTAATGCTCCCTACTACTCAATGACATATATTTCCTGGTGTGGCTTTCTTAGTAACTTTTATAGTTTAATGCATGATGACTGAAAATTAAATGAGTTTCTTGTCTATCAAGAAGAGTTCACTTTTGTCCTTATTCCAGAGGTTATCAAAACATGGTTCATCTACCCAAGCAGGACACATAATGCAGGTTCTTCTCTTCAGTTGCCTGGTGCTTCTAGCCATTGTCACTAATGTGATATGACTGCACCCAACAAAACTGACTGTGGCGCGCTCCCTTACTAGTAATGTACTTCCCACAGACCATATTTCCCTTTATTTTCTACAATATCATTCATAACCAACATGAAATTCAATGGTACAATCTCTTAAGGGCTTCTAAAACAGACAAATGAAAAATCCAAACCTTTCCATTTGAAAAGTTAAAGTTTAAGAATCCCTTTGTATTAATTACATTACACCCTCTTTGCATTCCCCTGTGAAATATAACAGGATTTTTAAAAGGCTGAAGAGAACTCATGACTGTATGTAACTACCACTAAGGTCCTTTCACATGTCATCTTATAGAAAAAAACAGAAAGAGAAGGGTAGCTACAGAAATTATGATACACCATGTCTAAGCTATATTGTTAACAAATAGAATTTGAAGGAAAAAATATTAGTGTCCCTCAGTTTGAGCACATTGTCTCTACTGGAGCTGAATGCTCTTAGGGAATGATGTAATAAATCTTTACACATTAGTAAGGGAAAGCTGAATCTTGATGGTGTGCCTAGGGTATTGGATATAGTTTCAGATGTCAGCTTTCTTCATGCTCAAGGATTTTCTGATTTTGGTTCCATCCTACTGAATATAATATTGTGTCAAAGGTCCAAATCTAGAGAAGACCTTTGATCTAGCTACCCCAAATTTGTATCCACAAAGAACAATGCTTTGCAGTATCAATCTGCTTGAAAGAATGGACACATTAAAGCTACTACAGTACCTCATAGAAGTCTGCACCCTTTAACATATTGCAAATCAACCATACATTGAGGGATGGCCAGGCTCAATATTAGCAGGAGTTCTCTGACTTTCTGCACTTCTCTCCTGTTGTACAAGAGGAATGACTTTCAGAATATCCATCTTATTTCAGTCAGGAACAGAAGTAGAGGTTTTTCAAGGCAGACAAATGAGTCAGCCACTTGTTCCAAATAAATGGAAATTATGTTCCAAGTTTCCTAGACAGCCTTAAAAACTACGTAGAGCAATTCAGCAGCTTAATATAGTGTTCTACACCTCACATTTAAGAGGATGCAAAATCACATTCTTTTTATTCCAGATAACAGTTGGTTTACCCACAGCAGTCCAAAGCCATCTTATTTTGTCTGTCCTCGACATACATGCTACTCATCTTGCTTGTGCCATTCCCAAAAACAAATGTAGCACTCTTCAGAGTAAAGAGCAGCAGCTGAGGTTCCCAGACTGCCACGGGTATCCTAAATAATACTGAACTAAGTGTCTTAATCTCCGTGATTGCATTTGCCCATTTGTATAATGAGGATGCTAATATTTTGCTTTCTGAGGAGGAATGTTGTAAACCTTAATTAATATATCAGTGACAAAAAAGCCATGAGTTACAACTTTAACTGTACTGTAAAATAAAACATTTATGTGGATAATTATAAGGAGATATATAAAACTATAAAAATAATTTCTTACTGCAAACCTTGCCTTAACAAGAAACATAACTCCTTCCTCCCTCAAGAAAGCTGAATACACTGACTCATGTCTTTGTTTAAGTGTCATGGTAAATTTGTTCTTTTATAACGTGTAGTAGTTTAGCTTTGAACTTTTGATTTTTGGAAAAGGCAGAGCGGAAAAATGTTTTCATAGGAGAGGAGTGCACATTCCAGAGCTGTCGACTGTTACTCATTTATGAGGGGAGAAAAAAACAAAACTACTTAGGTTTTAGGCTTTGGTTGATGCAATTTGTTGTTGTCTGGTATTTTGTGATAAACCAAAGAGTTTACACTGTACAGTGAAATATTTCCATTTTCTCTCTCATTTTTCCAGCTTTTGCTTGTTCAGAACTCTGAACAAGCTTGAAACTGACTGCCATTGAGGAGAGAAAAGTTAGCTTTGTACAAATAGTGATCCTCTGTAATATAAAAAGTAGTCCAAAGAGAAAATAACTCACAGTTTACTGTGAATTATAATGCTACACACAAACATGATGGGGGAATGCAGACAATATTACTCCTAAAAAACAGATGAGCCCTTCATGGTGTCTTTGTAACCTGAGCAACATTTTTAAACACAAATTTCCTGTGTTGTTTCATGTTTATTTAATGTATTAACATTTTATTATGTTAAAAAAATAAAATAGGAAAATAAAATAAACTTTATGTAGCTTATTTATTCAAGTAAAATTAAAAAAAATATTTCTCTGCTGTCCTGCATATTTTGAAGAATTTTAACGTACATGCTTTCTTCCCATCTCTTTGTAGAAAGAGAAGAAAATGCAGATTGTCAGAATCCTTCAAATTTGATACTCAGCACTGTTATGATCTCTTCATTACTGGATGTTGAGTCTGGATATCAGAACTGGTTCAGTGAAGTACTCTCCTATTAAGCTGAGGTAATTTTCTTCCTGACAATTCAATTGTTTAAAGCATTACAAAAGGTGTCCTCCTATTCCCTGCTAATAACAACATTTCTGGGCAGGACATTATACTGTGCAATATAGCATCAGTTGATGTGAAAGACATGAGAACTGATGCTTTTGCTAACAAGCAGGGAGATCCAAGCCCTGTTTATTAATAAGTAATGTGTTCTTGCTAAATTTATAAAGATGACCACACTGAATTGGGTTTGGAAAGCAATTTCAAGTGTCAGCTCCTTTCCCTTCATAGAGGGAATAGTGACATGATAGATGCAACATCCTGGATTCACAGCCTGTTAAAAGACTACTGTACAACCATTATGGATATATCAGAGACTGCATTCTTTGCTGCACTGGCATTAAGAGCTAAAGTCATTGAGGACAGAGAACATAATTAATGAAAAGTCTAATGCTGAAACAATGCAATTAACAAGTCTTTCAAAGTTTCATTTCCTGGGGAAAATTATTGCCATTGAAAAGGATCTATCTTGTAAAAAAATCTTAACAAAGGCTAGAAACTACATGAAAATACCAGCCTCAAGCCAGAGATGAGGCGAGAACTTCTTCATTCACAAAGCCAGAAGATGTCACGGTATTATTCTGAGTAAGGGAGGGTTTGCCAAGGTCATCAACTGCTTTTCAGACACACATTGAGATATGTTTCTACTTAGTGTGATGGGCATCCGTACAGTAGGTTATTTCATAAATATTATTCACTCAGCATGGGAAAATAAATAAATAAATAGATAGGTGCACAGGAAGATCAACTAGGGGACAGATATAATCTTCTTAATGTATCTAACAAAGCTGCCTGAGGCTCCACATTTGCTTTCAAAGTAATGGAATTCTGTTACAACGTAACCAGAATTCTGCAACCAGCATGGCACATAATTCTTTAAGGTCATTTAGAGCCTGCCTGTTAAACAAACATTACTCTGTTTCCTCCCTCCCCCCAGGAGTCATAATATTTCCTGTATACTTTCAGCAAATTTTGTCCTATCTGTCTCCTAAACTATTGTTTTGAACCACTAAGAAATTGTTTGCCTAAAACCAGAACTCTGTTTTCAATACCTTTCTGTTATTAATATTCCTTAAGTTACATTTCAGCTTCCAATCAAAGTTTGCTGCAACAGTTTCTCTTTTGAGGCAAGTCCACTGTAGGGTACCTTGGATCTCAGCTAGAATGCACAGTATGTCATGTGAACAGTAAAAAACAATATAGCTCAATTTTCCCAAAGTAGGTTGAATCAGGAGTTTTAAGGATAATCAAAATCGTATTTTTACTAGCAAGCAGAGCCAATAAGTCATTGAAGCTATATAAATATATTCATACCCACATTGCACTTCATTATAAAAAAGAATCTCACACCCAGGAATACAAAAATTCTTGCTGTGGAATACTGAATAATTGTGGAACAAATAAATGGAAGAATACACTGATCTTTGCAGGAGAATTGCATCATAAAAAGGATCCCAGTAAAACAAGCTGAATCTTCAGACTTTTATAAACTTTTTATTGCTTTCGTAGCAGACATTGGAGAACTTGAAAGACTTTGTACAGAGCAGTATTATTTACAGGAGAAGTATTTATTGCTTATATTCTTTAAGTGAAATTTATGTATGATTTCATACACAAATACATGCAAGCATGCAAGTGAACATATGTTTTTAGCAAAGTCTGTTGCTAAATATTTTGGACCAGCCAACAGTCTTCAGTAATGCAAATAGATAGCTCCTAGTCAGTTTGATATTTTATGTCAGCAAGTTATTCTATATGTGAGAATACATCTGTGTAAGTGCAATGGTATATTTCTTATAGATGTTATTTAAGTGTATGTGTCTTTACAGGACTTGTGTCTAGACCCAATCTGGATTTAATACAAATCCAGAATACAAATCTTTGCATGTTTCCTTTCATCGAACTATTATTTTTTCCCTTTTTTAAAAAATATTGCCTTTCTTTTCACTGCTAACTGCAAAGGCTGATTTATCAATATAAGTGGAAGTTATCTGACCAGCAGCCAACATAGAACACAGAGTCAATAACAATGATTCATGGCATTTTTCAGTTTGTTGTGTTTGGTTTTTTTTAATGATTAGAGCCCATATATGCAAGAAACTTGTTTTCCCATACTGTGAGATGGAAATATTGCTCACCCCATTGTAGAATATAAAGCTGAGAAATTAAATTGAAGCAATTTAGTCAAAACTAAATATTTGCCTCATCTCAGAAAGGTAGCACTGCACAGTTCAGCCCAATTGTAGCTACCTGAAAAAGAGAAGAATTTGATCACCTATGCCTGAAATCACACTTTTTATGTTGTTCTAACCACAGCATAGGCACAGCTAAACTGAATGATTTCACCATCTCGAGTTATTTCCCATGTTCCTTTGTTACTCCAGTAATGTCAAAAAATGCAGGAACTGGGAAGTCATATGATCTGCAGGAAAGAGAATATTGTGGTTTCTAAGAAAAATATTTATTACCAAGCAAGCTATTTTGATTTATTAAATGATAGCTTCCCATCATAGTGTTTTTTGATATGGTGCTTGAAACCACAATCATTGTATAAAGCCAGGACTTTATTTGTTCAAAGGCATCCACTAGTGTTTTTCTTAATAGAAATATCAGTTCACAACAATGCCAGGTTCATAGAAGCTCATCCAGGAATAAAGTCTTGAAAAAAATTTTTTTTCCTAGAGTGTCCATTAAGCCAGTGCAGGCACCATGTCTCACTGCTAGTCTTCTAACATTAGATTTATAGGATGTTATAATTAAAAACAGGTGATGGGCAGCACTACATGCACAGCAAGCAAAGTAAAAAGCCTGGCAGCTCAGGAGCCATTTGTGAATCATCAAAACTTTTCCCTGGATAAACTCATTAGTAATCCTGGTAGGTTTTCTGGCAGTTGTTTGGGTTGTGGGTTTTTTGGTTCATTTGTTGGGGGTTTTCTTGGGAGGGTGGTGGTTGTTTGGTGGGGTTTTTTTTAAGATTCCACCACCCACCCTCTCTTTCTCATGTCAAAGATGAGGGACCATCCGTCTGTTTTTACAGTTACGTAGCTTTTCTGCTTCTATGTTTATCTATCTGTAAGATGAGACAAATTATGCTTCCCTACTCAGAGAGGACTTCTTGGAGGATTACAGACAAGTCCAAAGACATTTTTAAATTATGCAGATTTTTAAGAGACACTTGTGTCTTTGTTATTCCAGCTCTCTCAAATTCTCATTCTGTACAAATAACACAAAGGAAAAGAAAACTTTCAAAACATACAGCCTGCACATCAATTTTAAGAAAAGCAATTCTTCAGCTTAGGACTGAAAAGAAGGGAGGAAGACACTGAAAAACATGAATCAGCAAAACAAAAATATGTCTCAAATGAGTTTTCATTTGCATAGTTAAACAAATACCACTCTTTTTTTAAGGCTGTTGTGAGAATACAAGTGAGGCAAGGTATGGTGGAAAAGGCAATGGTTTTGTTTAACCAAGTGAAGAAGGACTTGTATCCCAAATCTACCAATAGGTCCAACATCTATGCATCATTTCCAACGTACTAACCTGATATGATCATGATATTCATGAGTTTATTTCATGTCATAACATAATGATTATAACAAATGGGTACTTTTATTAAAAAAACCCAAACCAATTCTGTTTTGGATAATTCGCTACATATCCTCATTGACATTAGTAAATACTTCAAATGTATTAACTGGTAGGCAGATGTAAATAGGAATGCTCAAAGAAAAAAAATATTGGTATTTGTACTACAGAAGGGACTGGAGATTTTTTATGGATACATCCCACACTCTTGCCCATATAGTTCCCTGAGTTCTTCTACAAATAACCCTGATTCATGAAATTATTTTCTACTAAAACCCTTTTAGGGTATTTCTTCCCTCCTTTTATTCACCCCAAAATATACTTGAATCAGTAACCTTAAAGTTCTTAGCATTACTATAGAGAGAAATGACTATTATTCTAGCTTTACATTACCAGGCTGCCAACAGGAACACATTGTGCTAGAAGTTTGAGTTCTTACAATGTAGTGAGCTAACATTCTCTGAGAACTGGCTTCACATTACCTGTGGAAAAACATGTTCATTTTTTCCTGAGCTTATGGGATTACTGTAGGCATGGACTGGATATTAGTACCTGAGAACCTGGGCTGTGATAACACTATATAGCCTTGCATATACTAACACATATACATGCACTTCCATAACAGAAAGTGATCAGTTTTAATGCCTGTCCTTTGTTTGTGATTGTACGATTAGATCACTTGTCTCAAATCCACCAGTGAGCATTAAATTGTACATTTACTCAGCACAACCCAAACCAGTACTAACTTTTTAGACAGCATTGTGTCAACTTCATTGTGAACTGGAGTCTCAACTGATTTTCTTAAACTATTGCATAGCAGTAACTATAAAGTGAGATGGTTGCAATGGTGAATTTATCCTGCTTGTTGCAGAGTTTGCACTTCATTAAAATTCACATAGCAGTGCTTATCTATAGCCGAGACACAAAGTTGCCCAGGGGAACACTTGTTACTCTGGGTAATTAATCAGAGGTGATGGGAAATTTTTCTTAGTGTTCTTGATAATCTCTAGGGTATCATCCAACTGTGAAATTTTGGCCTCACTGAAGTAGAAAGCAAGTTTCATCAGTAACTAGAATAGGCCAAGACATTTCTCACAAAGCACTTAACGACCTGGTGTCATCTGGCAAAGTTTCTTTGTGCAGTCTTTTTTCAGAGCTGGAGAAATAGTTCATTTCTATCAAATATTTCATATGCATACATAACAGGCCCCTTGTTTTGGTAATCATAGCCACATTTTAAGGAAGGTTCTACACTTTCTTTAAGGTAAATACATTTTTAAAGGACTTGAATCTATACTCAAATACAGACTCTCAGCTCAGTGAACTTGAAATCACATCCGCAATAGGAAATTTGTGGTTTTGCATGGGCAGGGAGAAAATACTAAGACTGTCAAAATGCTTGGAGATTCAAGCATATAGCTTGAAACGGCCTGAAGGCTTCTACTTTGTAGAGTGAGGCTAGCCTCAAAGAAAATTTTTTTATAAAAAAGAAACACTTTCTCCATCAGATGCTCAAATTTAGGGATGTGTTACTCAAAAGAATAATCACTTTAAAAAAAACCCTTCATCCAATAACATTTTATTTTTATGGTGGCTAGGCATAGATTTTAAAATTTGTATATGTAGAGACCAAACAGAGGTGTGTTTTTCTTATTGAAGTGCTTCAGGATAGTTAAAATTTGCTGCACAAAAGTAGTACAAATTTTAAAAAGACTGAAAATATTTCTAAATCAAAAGAAGAACCCTTCCCAACCCAAAGAACTATTCAAATATCCAAGCACAAAATAGAGCCAGTTTTCTTAGAAAAAGCTCAGTGATTTAGACAAATCTTAAACTGAGTTGAAACCAACTCAGCAATTTTACTTCCTCTATTCAGCTTTTTCAGGTGTGACTTTATTAATACTGAGTCTAAAAGATGAATTAGCACTTATTGCACATTTTAATCAACTATTCATTAGTTTAGCTATCCTTATCCTAGAAGCAATATTTTTCCCAGCAACATCTATTTAAAACATTATTTTAAGTGGTATAAAATATATAAAATAATTAAATCATGGAAAGTTATGGCATATGGGACAGAAGTTTACAGGCTAAATTAAGATTTGACTGATGTTTCATTTAAGTGTTGCTACAACATACAAAACTGCTGAACACAGATATTGATGGACAGGTTTACCCAAGCTCACAAAGGGAACTGCAAGCTTCTTACTCCTTTTTTTGATTGACCGCTAGGTCACAGTAAATTTGTCTTGATTAAGAACACACTGTGTTAGTGCTGAATGCTCGTTTTGAGTGCATCATACTAGTTTCACTGTAGCAGGAGCTAACTGAATGCTTATTTTCTCAAATTACTTAATAGCGTCATGAATTCTAGCATGGACATTTCAAAAGGTTTACTTCTCATTGTGATGACTAACTCAAGTTCTCCATAATAGATTTACAAAGGGATTAGCAATTTTATGAGTTTAATGAAAGTAACTGGCTCATAGCATTAATTGTAGCCTTGAAAGTCTATCATAAACAAGTCATTGTAGTATCTCGGATCTGAAAGAGAACCCTTCTTTACAGGTAGATACTTAGATGGATGTAGTTTAAAACTGTTTCTTCTAAATGAAAGTTAATGCTGGTATTTTGCTTTTAGACTAAGCTATTTTACTGAGTAATTTATAAAACAAGACATTTCTGGGGTCAAGTTACCATGTGTGCCAAGAAGGTTTACATTTCAGTGCAGGACTTGGACCCACATTATTCATGCACATAACTGCCAGTGAATAGTTCCACTGAACAGGAGTCAGGCTACCCACTGCTTGTGTAAGTGTGAGTACAAGTTTTAGTTGTGTGCCTCAATTCCTGTTTGTGAAAACATGCTGATGATACACTCCTTAACATAGGAATTAGGATGATAAACTGATTACTGTTTGTGAAGTAATGACATGCTGAAGACTGCTTAGCAATACTCATTGAACTCAAGGATAGAGCTATAAAAATTCTGTTTTAAAGAACTTACAATCTTGGTACTTAAGAGACATTCACACTGCCTACCTGATCTGTTTATATGTCCGGTGATGCTGATTCAAAGCACCTACAGCTACCTCAGTCAGTGGACCAACAGTAGTTAAAGTGAATCTTTTTATGTAATACCTTTCACGCTGGGGACAGATTTAAGTATCTGCTCATTTATAAAAGAAAGACGCAATAAAACATTTCAAGTAAAATTAAAAGTCATATAGAAACAATACAAACTATGCTGTATCTGGGCTATAGGAATAAGGGATAGGAAAGATGAAGGCTCTTTGCACAACTAAGTTATCTTAAAACTTGTAGGTGAATGGCACGGCACAAAACCCTTGCCTTTAACAAACTCTGCTCATGCTAACTCACATCCATAGACATATTGAAACACTTGCTGTCACTATATCAGGAAAAATCTATGGTAGTGAGGGAATGAAGGAATTTACATCATCAAGGCTTGTCAAAGATTATTATCCAAAATTTACAGGTTTACTTGCAGAGAATTACTAATACCACCAGGAACTTAAATATGACCCAAAACTCCACAGACATACACTGTAGAAACCAGCTGTAACTATTCATATTTGCCTGAGTTTAGCTCTACACCTAGCATGTCACAATTCTGGAAAGTAGAACAGGTTACAGGAAAGGTCAGAGTTTGTTGAGCCTTAGGACTGATGGATTAGAAGTAACAAAAAGAGCAGCTAGAGACATCTGGATTATTCCTAGACTTAGACAAGTTAAAGATGGAAAATAACTTGATCATCCAGCCCATTTTCCTGCCAATGCAGTATTGTTCCCTGCAGTACATTTTCTAGTGCTTAGTTTTTGAAGTCCCTTGAGAAGGGAGATTCCAGCGTTTCCTTTGGACACATCCCGGCACACTCTGTCAGGGAGGTTTTTCCTCCCTCTGTTCAGCCAAGCATTTCCTGTCTCTTCATATTTCCTCTTCCACTCAGGAGTTGTTCCTCCTCCTTGGTGCCAGGGCCCTTCAGGAATCCAGAGGGGACACTCTGCCAACAGGAACAGATATTCCCAGAATAGGATATTGCACAGTATGGAAATCTATAGCAGACAGTTTTAGGAGAACATTCTAGTAGCCTCCTTTTGTTAAATACTCTGTGTGTGCCAGATGGGAAGAATGCATCTGAAAGGCACTTAGCAGGCACCTTTGAACATTTTTAATATGATAATTCTTCATTATGAACTTCAGGGAGAGTATCTGTTAAAACCAAAGCTTGACTGCCTCAGATCAGGTTAGAAGGACTGCTGAAAGAACATCCTGTAGTGAACAGTAAGTTCACCATATACCATGTCATAGTGATTTGTCCCTTTAAATAAGTGGGCATAAAGAAAGAGGCCTGAAGAAAGAGCAGAAAAATATGGAGACATTCTTGACCCAGTGGTGACTGAATACAAAACTATCTGTGCTGTACAAATGTACTCAGGACAGTATCACATATAGGTACAATATTCACACACAACAATTGCAGTCATGCTATAGATGCAGTAGCCCACACAAACTCATTCCAAGCAGTTCTATTGTTGACAGAGCAGCTGTGGGAAAAGATGTATTACCATTCAGCGGGCTGTGTGCAAACTCAGCATCATGAAATCCTTATGTGTGTTTGCGAAGAGATCCCTCTGCAGTTCCTGCAAAAACTGTGGTTCATAAGGAACCACCACAGGCCAAATACGTCTTTAGGCATCTAAAGAGTCAGGTGAAGACAGGAACTTAAGTGTGGTTTGCTAAGTGGAAGCGTTAACCTTGTCAGATTGAGTTATATAGCCTTCTAACATAAGCAGTCCAAGTCTGCTACCTTGATGAAAACATTGTACCATAGATCATGATAAATATCATTCTTGAACTAGAAGTTTAGCTTTGCCTTGTAGGGGCCTAGCCAGAGCATTTAGGAATATTTTCTTAGAAGAACAACAAATGTTAAATATCTTTTTGATCTTCAAATTTGAGCAGGTGGACTTCTTAGTCTTTTGTCTTGCAGAACAGCTTGCAGCAGGAAGGATTAAGTTTCCATTACCTAATTCAAAAGACTGGCCAAATATAAAGAAAAATTATGAAAGAATTTGGTTGTAATTCTGTCTGACTCTTTGAAGGGATAGGAATACTTTTGGATGTGTCCTTTTTTGACACATTTATACTGATTAAAAATCTAAGGGCAAAGTTGGAGTATTATATCCTTCAAACAGCCTCAGCCCCAATTTGTTCTAGTACTGTCTCTGACAGAATCTCTTTGACAGCAAGAGAACTTCCTCTTTTAACGTAATTGTTCTTGAAGGTGTTTAAAGCATCTGGAATAGAAAAATAAATATTTCTACAACTGATTTGTGTAAATCTGGAAAGTATCTATAACTTGTAACTTACACAAGGCAATGTAATTTTAATAAATCTTCTGCTTCTCCTTTAGAAAAAAAGTACAGCAAGAAGAGGTACATCAGTACCTTATTAAAATTCAGAGAGCTAAATCAGTGTCTTCCTTTTCCTTTATATTTTACTGTAACTATCTTGGGTGCTGCTTACTTCAGCAGCATTAATTTGAGGAGTGAAAGCTAGTAAGCGAGAGGAAAGACAAATAAACCTGGAGTGAAAAGCTATGCTAAAGATCAGATCTTTATATACTTTAATAAAAGAAATTTAAGGATATTAAAAAAGGAGAAAAGCAGAACAAAAGTCCTGTGAAATGCAAGATGTTTGTCCTGAAATACAGAAAACTGGATGATCATCAGTTGACAGCCAATTTATATTTTTAAAGATATGTAAGCCTTAAAAAAGGGTGTTTTTTTAATTATGACACAAGTAGAAAAATATATACTTGTTGCTTTTAAGAGAGGGAAAAATCATTCAGAATATTTGGCAGTGCCAAACATAGGAGCATTCACAAATTAGCAACACTGTAATAATTGGTCACACCAGCACACAATGCTTCCTGCTTTCAGCAACGCACTCTCTGGGAAGAGGCAGTAAAGGCCCATTAGGCACATCCATGCTGCTTCACTTGGTGGTAAATTTAGGCTTTCCATTAATTCTTTCCCACTAAACTGTGGAAAAGCAGTGCTTGGGAAAGCACTGGAGAACTACTCCCATTTGAGTGGGGCCAGCTTCATCCATGCCACAGAGCATTTCTGACAGCAAACAATAAGGTATCCTAAACCAAGTTTTAATCTACACCCTGACAGGCAGTCAAGTAAAGAACAACCATACGCTTCCACCGAGGGACTGCAGTTTGGGCAAGCCTCCTATTAGAGCCTGAGGTAGCATCAGGGTGAAGACAGGACAATGATACTGCAAGGTCTTTAAGATCTACTCAATATTCTCTATCAGCAATGCTTTGTCATAAGGTTAAAAGAAAAAATACTTTCTATTGGATCAACAGTCACAGCAACTGGGAAAAATAAAATTTTAAAAAAGAATATCCTCTTCCTTAGAGCTATGTATGTAAGTTACTTTCTGTAATATTTCTGTTTATTCAGTCAAATGCACATTAGTCAATCAGAAAACTGACTAAGAGAAGCACAATTCCTCTGAAAAGTCAGAGGGGAGAGAAGTCAGATTTGAGGACTTTTTCTGCTCTGTAAGCACCAAAACAGTCAGATATTTGTCTAAGCTTGTGTGAGGTGCATAAAATTGGAAAGAAGAATTTTAGGCACTTATACCACTTCCACTCCCATACACAAAAAGTAAAAGCTTCTTTTTTCCTAGTTCTAGTCCCTTCTGCTCACAGAAATCAAATAACTTGTGTATCTGCTCATTTAGGAGTTAATCATCAGAAAAAAAAAGAGAAAAAAAAGGAAAAAAACCAGACACCACACAACCCCAAACACACCATAATCAGAGTTTGGCAAGTATAAAAGAGAGATATGGATGAGCAATATAACACTGCTTAAAGCTAGCTGATTTGCATCCTAGCATATCCAAAATAAATGATGCCTGTTTAATGAGCCAACCCATCACCTCTTAGAACACAGGAGGAACATTTTCTTGAGGTACATTTCCTGTTTTCCTGTCATTATCCTTTAGACTGGAAAGGGATGATGCTTCCTCCTCTAGTTGGGACTGATAATTCCACAGCCTAAGCTACTACTTTGATAAAAGCAGAGAAAAAAAAGCTTCCCAAGTCCAAATTCCCATGAATAAGCACATCAGGCATCTTAACATACACTTTGCAGCAGCTTCCAAGCTCATCAAGGGCATTGCCTTGAAACAGTCCAGCAAAGAGGATGAAATCAAGAAAATATAACAAACTGTAATTTGTTTTTAATATTTTTTTTTACATTTAAAATAACTTCTTCATAATGCAGTTATGTTGTTCCTGGAAAGGCTAACTGCAGAGCCACATTATGAGCTGGTTCCTTCCCTTTCCAGACAGCAAAACAATCTGTATTCACCAGCCAGAACACTTGCAAGGCAAGTGCCCTCTAATTCAGTTCTGAGTAACTTCAGGAACTTCATTATTCTGTATTCACACGTGTGCAAAATGCTTTGTTTAATAAGCCTTGGGGATTTTACATTCAACAGAACAACTGAAAACTTTCGTGGCTCCACAGTTTTTAGTATGTGCCTTGCCAACAGAAGCCAGCTTGACATAAACCATTTCCATTTAAGCCTCAGATGATATTCCATGCCATATATTTCATAGCTGCTGCCTCATCCCAGCTCCTTTAGCTGCTCTGCATCACGGAAACCAATTCACTAGAAGTGCAATTTGTGGCAAGCACGAGAGGCTATGAAAGCTGATGAAAACTTCACTGTTGTTTGTGCTGTCCATTGCAGCACCAGCTCAGCCCAAAGAGCTTAGTCAGGTCTTTCAGTAATGCTACTAAGACCATAGCTCTCCCAGCTCTACATACGGCAACACAAACCACCGTCACTCTTTGGGTGAAAATGAGTGATGACAGCACCTAACTGTGAGGAGCAGAGGGCAAGTTTTGATTGCAGAAGTCATAGCCAAGTCCTCTAACAAAAATTCCAGTGACCTTTTAACTTCCCCCCAAAGCAAACACAGTATTACTTGCTAATAACACCTGGTCTCCCTTCCCTGTCAGATCTGACACTTAAGCTCTGCCAGACACCTAGCAGTTGCTAAAATAAACATACAGTGCAACTAGTGAGTACGGTTTCCACTTCTGCTCCACCCCCCAATTCATGCTGTCAAGACAGAGAAACCCTGTAGCTTTTTTGACAAAGAAAGAAGATGTCAATTTTGGATCTACTTTCAGTAATTTATCAAAGCTTACAATGTATGGAGTAATATTGTCCAATAATTTTTATGAGTGATACTATTTAGTTTAACACGATCAGTCTCTGCAGAGTAATTTCTCCAGATACCAGTGTGTTTGATTGCATGATGTTCAGACTCCCTCTTTGCATTGTCCGAGACAAACACTCCACTTGAATGTTTGTCAGGAGGACATATTTATCAGATACACTGCTTTCTCTTCTTTAAGACTATTTTGAGATGTGAATTCTCTTAAAAGCATAAAGAAGAGTGTACAGACCTGAACTCCAAACCTGTTCTCACACAATGAAGGTGTCATCTTTCTTTCCTTCCTTTTTAAAAGATCTTGGATTTATCCTATGATTTCATGTCAAAGTTTTATAGTTGTCATGTATTTTGGAGATAGGATATATGGTTTCTTAAAGCAGGTTCCCACCTCCATGGTGAGGTCTACTGAACATTTCAAATGAAGTGCTTCTCTTAAACTATGTGTAAAATTCATATGCAATAGTCAACATTTGTTTTATTTGTTTGGTAGGGGAACTCAGGTTCTGCTTTTCTTATGAGCATCTAAGGGAAAGATTCCAATGCAGAAACACAGCTAATGCAGCAACGAGAAGGCTTTATTATTTTGTAATTTATTTTCTGCAGTTAATTCCTTAGCTGATTTATCCAATTTCTGACTGATTGCACAGGTCACTGGATTTGCCAACACATTTTGCTTTGAGTCACTTCCTTGCCAGACTAAAACCAAAAAATAAGTAGTCTTTAAAAAGGGAACAAGATTGTCTTTTTACATCCACTGCTGAATACAAGACAGGGCACGAAATAATTGTAAGACGCAACAGAAGGAACACACATACTTTTTGTACATATGCACACATGTACTATATTCCATGAAGGAGATAATTTAATGCATGAAATTCTAGGAAATATTTCAAAACCAATAATACTTGACTCTTCAGTCATGGATCAGTACTTCTTTATGTCACTTTAAATGTATAATGAAAAAACAGCCTCTGAGCTGAAGGGCTTCATATTCTAAACTAGATCTTCTAGTCCTCCATCAGATGTCACTGTGATTCACAAACCTGTCAATGTTACAACCCACCCTGGAAAGTGAGGACAAGTTTTTCACATTTAGAACAAAACACCCTGTTACCAGATACTCAGGCAATTTCCTATTATAAACGTAGCCAAAAATAAGACAGCACAGCTCCCACTGTGAGAAATGCTCCCTGAGAGAAGGCAAACATCATCTTCATAATGTGATAGGTACAGATTAGACAATGGTTTTCACATTGAAACCAGGACACACATCATACCTTGGGACACCATTCAGTTTTCTATGAACATGAACCTTCGAAAATGTTAGCATTTATTTCTACACAGACTTCATTTTGCTCTGCTCATGAAACAGACTGGTTTATTGGCATCTGTAAGGTATTAAATTTATTAAAGGATAAATCTATGGTGAGTTTAAATGTTAACTCAATTAGGTTGTTTACATGGGGTCTTTGCACAATGTTTATCTCATAAAGTTTGAAGTGAAACCCAGACACATTCTGTTTCTGTTTTCTACCACAAAGATTGCAGTGCAGCTAGGAAACATACTTCAGTGAGTCACATCCTGGAAAAGAAAAAGATAAATGGCTAAAAATGCAATAATAGTAGGATATCGGGAAATAAACACTAACTGAGCTAGCAGACTCGTCTGCAGTCCTGCTCATAATCACTTCTAGTCCATGTTCGGGATGTTTCTTGAGAGACAGAGAGAGAGACAGAGAGAGAGACAGAGAGAGAGACAGAGAGAGAGACAGAGAGAGAGACAGAGAGAGAG
>JANZLQ010000031.1:7909213-8014438 GCA_026212715.1 Elanus axillaris | reverse complement strand
AGAGAGACAGAGAGAGACAGAGAGAGACAGAGAGAGACAGAGAGAGACAGAGAGAGACAGAGAGAGACAGAGAGAGAGAGAGAGAGAGAAATCACTTCTCTTGATGACATTACACCGTAACAAAGGCAAACAGCAACAGAATTAATTTGTGTTGCTGACCTGTATTCAGCTGAGTAAGGCTATAGAGGTTGAGACTCCAGAAAGACAGGCATTTGCTATTTTAGCCTTTAGCTGATCAATAGCCCTTAACATTTACTTTATTTCAAATCTCAGAGTTCCTTACAAACATAATGAACGCCTACCAGTGCTTTAGTCTTGCAAGACAGGTAGCGTTACACCAGCTTCACCTGGTATGAAAATGGAATTGAAAGGGTCTAATTCCCTACAGCATGTTCATGCTTATGTACTTAGAGTAGCAGAAGCAGAAAGGATAAGCACCAACAATTCTACTGGTATCATTATACATCTACAGTGGTTTTATTTGCCCAGATGTGTAGTCATTACACATTCATACATAAACACCAAAGGAAAAAGGAGAAAAGGTTGCAATAAGTCATGAAATGCAATTCATTTGTCAAAATTAAGGCCCTTGATGGGTTCAAGATCATTTCCTTGCGATTTTAACTTTTCACTTCATGCCTACTTTTTGGCTAGGGTAAGAATGGTCTAGGAACTTACAGTCCAGTGCCTTTGTAAAACAGAGGAGTGGTCTAGGTCCTACAAGTAACTTACCAGCAGTGTTTGGCTCCGAATGTCTCTTGTTCCCCTACATTCCCACAGCTGGCACATTTCAAGTTAGGACTTCATCTTGTGTCACAAGAAATACTGCCTTTACTTATCTCCTCCACCTCAAGGCAGGGGTTTCCTACCTTGTAGAGGCTAAATCAGAAACAGGACCAATATAATTCCTTACCTGAAGCAACCTTTTAAAAAATATATTAATAGAACAGCTATTTGCTGCATCCATTGCATTTGCAAGCCTACACTATCACATTTTCAAAGTCACTAAGAATTTATTTTGAAGCAGAAGCAAAGGGAAAGATATCCAACAAGTCATCTGATTTATTGCAGTAACTGTCTTATATATGCCGTGTTAAAGTGATCATATGGTTGGCTGTAGAAATGCTAAGTATTTCAATTCAGTGGAAAGGTTTAAAGGAATAAATGATACACATATGCTTTTGTAATTACATCAATATGTTAAAAACCCATTTTTTTAAAAAAGTGCTAAATCACTATATAGTATATGCAAGCTAAACTAAGAGCTTACTTTAGAGAGAAAAGTGAAAAGTTATATCCTCCAGGCTAGATAGCAAAAGTTTTGGCGCCTCTGAAGATCTGGAATGTTTCTACATGTAGGTGCGATTCAAAACAGTATACAAACATTTCCAACAGCAAGATCTGTAATTCCTCACCATACTACCAAAAATGCTAAAAGAGGCTGATAGTTCATATACTACCTTGGGTGAGCCTGTGTGTTCACTGGTGCCAGATACCATCCCTAATGTTTTCAGCCTTCTACCTGGACTGCAGGACTTTGTATCCAAGATGTCCCTAATGCTGTTGTAGACAATGTTATTCTTGAGAAGTACTGTGTGCAGGGCTTACTTTTTTTTTTTTTTTTTAACAGAAAGCAATGTTTATCTCAGTATGATGTTTCCTTGTCTATCCATCTATTCCTCCCCTTCCCCTGAATAACTTTCGAACTTGCTAGGCAATTTGAAACTCATCTTGAAGGAAGCCTAGAGTCTAAAAGAAAATCATATCCTTGCACAAGTTCCTGAAAATCAGTGGGCGAGCAGTGGGTAAAGACACAACTTGGCAACCTCACAGAGGGAAAGGCAGACAAGATTCATCTGTTAGTCATTCAGTTTGGCCTCAGGAAAGTAAAGAATCCAGAAGAAATCAAAATGCATTGGTTTTGCTGCTCTCATAGCAACTCAGACAATCTAGTTGGGCGACACAGTAATGGAACCATTTGGGATCCAATCCTGCTCCCTCATTATTGATTGAGGTAGGAAGAGAACCTCAGTGGAAATACAGTGAGACAATACAGTTATATTCTCCTCTGGCACCATGTCTACCAAACATCAGTTTGTTTGGGTTTTTTTTTTGTTTGTTCTGGGTTTTTTTTTTTTAAAGTGTTACAGTACAGTTACATGTTCCAGAATAATAGATTGTTCTTTAGGGAATATCTGCTTTATGAGGCTATCCCTCAAGGACACAGTTTAGACTAATGATACTGAATAGCAGTGGTAAACACAATTCAGTTCTAGCAAGCATTCCATTCCAGGGTGACCTTCACAGAAAAAAAAAAAACAGAATTAACTACATCATGTGTCATTGCCCTAACTTATCATGCAAAATCATGCCAGGATTCTCTTGTTGGCTAACTCAGACTACAGCTATTGGGGTGTCATCTAAAGGTAACTTCCATTAACACAGCAGACATTTTTCTGGTTAGACTCTAGACTAAGCAAAGGAGAGCTGAGAAAGGAAAGAGGGATAGGCTGGTCTTAAGGGAAAAGAACTCTAGGAATAGTCTAGTTTGAAAAAGCAGACAGGTGTAGGAGTTTATATTCCATTTTGAAACTACCTTTTGCTAACATCACTGGTTTACAAACTGGATTAAGTTTTTGGCTACACGGATGTTACATTGGTTTTGAGCGTGATGGAAGAATTGACCAGCTTCAGTCCACTAGTTAACTTCTTTTTGACTCAGTTTTCATCTTTCCTTGAATAAAAGGATATGATGAGCTACAACAACTTGTGTCCTATGGGGAAAGGAGTGTTCCAAGCTGCTTTAGTAATCTGAATGCTTCTTTCAAAAACTTTTTCTATGGGTCTATTACATTCTGTGTAAACACTATGACAAAATATGAATCCTGATCATAAAAAAATCCTAACTATAAAAAGGTAGTAGATAGTTTTTTTCCCTTCATTCGTACTAGATTGTTATCTTCTACTGATAACAAAATTTTTGTAATCAAAGTTTGTAATCAGAATTTTAATTAAGTAGGTTCAGTCTTCAGCACGTTCACTGTTAGTTGTTTCTGATATTTGGCATTCAAAATACAAGTTGTCCTTATGATGTATTTATTTCAAAGATATTTTATTCTTAACACAGTAAGGGAATGCTTAGCCACTCATTTGAAGGGCCAGAAGTTGCCATTACAGGTTTAAAAGACTACTTTCAGCTGGAACTGGCTGCTACAAAGAACACATCCACCAAACACATTCATTGTTTAGAACTTGAGCAAGGAAGACTAAAGACAGTCAAAGAATTCAGATGAACATTTCTGGAATGTTTGACTATTCTGTCAACTAGTCTAAGTCAGATATGGAAGGGAGAAAAAACAAACCAACCTGTTCAGGGAGACAGACTTACCAGGGTAGCTGAATGAAAAAATAAGTTGCCATTTAAGAATATCATTGAACATGGCATATCCAACATATACACCACACTGTTGCCATTATGCTGAAATAGCCACGTTCCTGTCTAGCTTCCCTTCCAATGCACTGTCTGAATCCAGCATCCTGCCTCAGTGGCATACATGCCCCACTGAATTGGTATGGGAGAATGTTAATTATTCAGAGCCTCTTTATTATTTGTTCTTCTGCAGTGCACATACTAGTACCTGGTCCTTCCACTGCTCACTTATCTTCAGCAATGAGATTCAGCTAGTTTTCCACGTGCAAAGTCCTTTTAATACTGTCCCCATCTTCACCACAGCAAATAGGGACACATGTTGACTGGGTACAAGTCCGATGTTAACATAAACACAGAATTTGTGGAAGGAGAACAGACTGATGTTTTGCCTTTTCAAAAGCAGAATGAGTCCTTTCCACTGCTCATTTGGTTTTCCTCCTGCACAACCTTCTATTTAGTAAAACATTCTAATCTGCAAGACAACTTTGGATTTGGAATGGAACAGATGACAGAAAAACAGAGCAACCATTATTCTGGGCTACACACATCCCACTGAAAGAAAAACAGATGCCAGTATCATGCCATTGACCAGCAAGACGACTGTATACTAAATTTACTTGAAAGAAGAGGTGAAAGAATCATCGCTCTGTTGACAAAGAAAGACTTGCCAGAAAAGTGCTGTACAAGTATTAGAAACCTGAAAGTTTATCATGTAATCTACTATATTTACTACTATTAAAATACCAAATTCTATGTGTTTGGGGTTTTTTTATTCAGTTCTGCTCATACATCTTGGGGATTGTGCTGGTTTGGGCTGGGATAGAGTTATTTTCTTCATAGTAGCTAGTATGGGGCTATGATTTGGATTTGTGCTGAAAACAGTGTTGATAATGCAGAGATGTTTTCATTGCTGCTGAGCAGTGCTTACACAGAGTCAAGGCTTTTTCTGCTTTTCATGCCACCCCACCAACGAGTAGGCTGGGGGGTACACAAGGAGTTGGGAGGGGACGCAGCTGGGACAGCTGACCCCAACTGACCAAAGGGATATTCCAGACCATATGATGTCATGCTCAACATATAAAGCTGGAGGAAGAAAGAAGAAGGGGGGGATGTTCGGAGTGATGGTGTTTGTCTTCCCAAGTCACCGTTATGCATGATGGAGCCCTGCTTTCCTGGAGATGGCTGAACACCTGCCTGCTGATCTGGAGCAGTGAATTAATTCCTTAGTTTGCTTTGCTTGTGTGCGTGGCTTTCGCTTTACTTATTAAACTGTCTTTATCTCAGCCCATGAGTTTTCTCACTTTTACCCTTCCGATTCTCTCCCCCATCCCCCTGTGAGGGAGGTGAGTGAGCGGCTGTGTGGTGCTTAGTGCCAGCTGGGGTTAAACCATGACAGAGATTAAGTAAACTGAGTTAGTAACAGAACGCCTTATAAAATAGTAAAGTGTCCTTTAAAATGTTAAAGTCCACAAATTTGGAAATACATAATTGCCAGAGAGTTTAGCCACACTGCAGGAAAAAGATGAAGTGTTCTTCAGACTGTCATAAGCAGCATCGCCTCTTACAGCAATACATACCTTTTAACACAATGTCAGAATCATTTCTGTCTTACCTTTTTGGCTTAGAATCTAAACCACATCCACTGCAGGCATAGTTCAAGATTTGTAATTTTCAAACATTTGTATTGAGTCCTTATGCTTTTACTAACATATGAAACCCATCCACATAGGGCCCAGTTTACCACTTTGCCTTCAGATAATATTCCTACTTACTTAAAAAAGGAACTTGGCTTAAGATTAACAGAGTCAGGTACAGACACCTTTCATGACATCCACAAGTACTTTCCCACCTGAGGTTATTTTCAAGAACATGATCTCAGTCCATACAGCAGTATTAAGAGGATGAAAAACAGAAATAGGGGACCATGCTCTTTAAACTAACTCTTTAAAAATAGAGACATCATAATTATGTTTTATTCCTCATCACAGTACATGGTGTTATTAAATTCAAACGAGAAAGGGAAAGAGGCAGGTGGCATCAAGGCATTTCAAGAGTCTTTCTTGCAACATGGCTCTTCCTGTTTTGTAAATCCACCTCTATAGCCCAGAAAAATATGGGAAACACCAGGTAGATTACCTTGCCCATAGGTTGGTAAAACAGACCCCTTGGAGTAGGAACACAAACTACTTTTCTTCCCAGTCCTGGGAAGAGACAGACATAGCAAGTAAGCACAGTAGGTTTAGCTCCCTGTGTTCCATCTTCTACAGTCACCTGCTGACGTGGCAGTCAGTGTTTGTGAAGTTGATATGCCATCAAAATTTATAAAGCTGTTGATCATTTTCAAAGCTATTATTTTAACCTCTTAAAAAACTATTGCGTTTGGGTTACATTTACTATATATCTTTCAGGGCTATTTCAATCCTTCCTGAAATATGAGGTTCATAAGGAGATTTGCTAAATAAGATGTAAGATTCTAAGGTAATCCCCTGATTCCAGGGGATGGGGAGCTAAGCAATACCTTTGCAACATCTCTGCCTTCATTTTATTAACAGATACAAGGTGGGGAAAAAGCGTATGCATGCTTGGTATAGAGAATGGGAAAGTTGGCAAATGAATTCAGAAATGGTTAAATGCTCTCCCTGCCTCCCCCACCCCCACAAAAAAAAGCTCAGAACTTTTTAGGGGTCTAAAGGTACAGAAAAAGCAGGGGGGGTTAACTATCAATGTTTTTTAAAACAGAAAATAATTTCAGATAACTTTGAAGACATTTTTAAACTCAAACAAATAACTTTGTTTTTTTCATTCCCTTTTATTCATACACATCTAAGTCCCTAGTAAATAAAGAAGTTCATTTCATAGGCACAGAGATACACTATATACCTCCAAGTATTAAAAGAAAGTCTTTCCTCAGTTAGTGGGGTTTTTTTCCAAGCTGTGGTATGGCAGAAAATGATATCAGCATGAAACTTTAAAACCATTTTTATAGATAGATATGCACTCATTATTACTTTTCCCCCAGAAGAATTACACTTCAACAACAAATACAAACCCTCTTCAAAAGCCTTAGCATTCCTTCAGGGTCAGAAACTCATACTTCCATTCTCACTGTCTCCTTAAGACTGACAGAGAGGGAAATAAAAAAAAAAAGTCTAAAAAAAATATAGCAGGAATCAAGAGTACTTACCACTTGGAAGAAGGAGGTGTAGCAAGCTGCAGCCAGCTCCAAAATGGCCCCTCTAGGGCTGTAGCTTCTTGGCTCTACCAGTAATGAAGAGAAAGCCACAAAAAAGCCTAGTGGGGGAAAAAACTTTTTGTTACAGACTTGCCAAGTTTCAGATATGGTATTTTTCTTTAAGAGCTACATGTCCTCAAGAGACTATATGATTTTTGCATTTAGAAACAGAAAAGAAACAAAACCAAACAAAAAGAACAAAAATATTTTAAAATAAAGCCTATTTAAATAGAAATACAAGCAAAAAGTATCAAACAATCCTACCACAGCAGGCTTCTGAATCACTTAAACGACAGGGAAATGGCAATAACCTACCATAGAAAATCAGCTGTGGGAAGGACTGAGTGAGACCAGGTGTACTTCATTACAAAGGCTTAGGTTTGCCCTGAAGGAATTAGCAACTATCACCACAAGTTTCTTCCTGCATCTTTGTTTTTCATGGGCTGTTTTTGTTATTACATTCAGTATCAAGAAAAATTTGTTAGTGTTTTCCAAATGCTGTACAAGTTCCAAGTCATTAAATACTTTTAAAACTAGTTAATAACTAAACAAGCTTCTATAAACTCCTGGAAAATAGCTGAAAATTATCTTTAGATAAAGACAAACTGAGTGAAATTAGGCCTAATTCCATGCAGGTGTCAGGGCACTTGCACACAGAGAAATGACTGGCAGGTCAGCGCTTTGGCTAGTTTGTGATATCCGCTTATACACAAACAGTGTCGTAAACATAAGATGCTTTCTCTCTCAGCAAAAATAAGGAATAATTACCTTTGATTTTATTTTTGAAAGATAGTAGTAGATAAGTGTATTTGCACAGACACTGTGAATAAAAGTCTCAGGTTATCTTAAAGTTGTTCATTTGCATGTAGGAGAGTAAAATGAGGCTTAGCTGCAACATGCACACTTTTGACTGAAACAGCAATCCTGAAAATCTCCACTGAGCTACTACCTAAGCATGGGAGGACCTGAACTTCATAGATGTCTTACTTCTAGAACTTTTGCTTGTGATGGGGCCACTTAACTGGCAGAACGTGAAAGACAAACAAATTTATTAGGAGACTAGTGATGCTTGAAGTTTGAAGCTGAATGAAAATAAGAACCTATGAAAATAAGAGCCTATGTCTCAAGAAAGGCTGTTCCAAGGTGCTTATTCCTACTTTGTGTCTTTTGAGAGGACGCTCCTTTTAGGTAATACAAGTAAGGCAAGTCTGCAGGAAAATATCAATAAAAAATCAAAACCTGTTCAAGAAGAGAAGCAAACTTTGAAATCTGAATGAAATAACATTTTGTAATGAACATTTCCCCATCCTTACTCTCCTATGCTAAGAATGTGGTTGAATACTGGAAGTTAGTCACACTTACGTGAACTCTACTTTACATTTCTCACATTGAAAATTCCTGCCCTCTGATGGCTTCAGACATGAAATTTGAAGTCAAGCCTTCTCTTCCACTTAGCATCACTTCTTCCATAATGACTCAACAGCAAAGTTTGTTGTTTAATGCCGTTCCATAAAACAGTTAATCCAGACCTGACCTTATAAAAACTGACCCCTGTACATCCTACTTCTGGCACAGTTTGATTAGCGAAGAGCTGATCTCACGCACATATGGGTGTTAATGATTTACTTTGGGTTTCCATGGAATTACTGCAGACAGGGATTATTTTTTTTTTCATTAGCCAGTCAAGGGACAATAAAGTGAAAAAAATCAAATAATTCTCATGCTGATTCCTGCATCAGCCTTGTCCACACAACAGCTGTGGTCCTAAAACAAGAACTCTTCCAAGTCAGCAGGCCTAAGGCAGGGGCACTGCCAGTCACTTCTTCTGCCAACACAAATGAACTCATGCATGGACGACTCATGTCCTTATGCATGAACTCATTCCTGACAGGTAATTAGCACCTCTGTTAGAATGAAAAATATCTGCAAGACAAACTAGCCTTATCCACATATAATATGTCCATAAAGTATTACCATTCTCATTATCATATAGATCATTAATATATCCTAAACATTCACCTTACTTGTATGCATATGATAGAAACTCTGTAGCTCAGTGTTATAACATCTAGTCCCTAACCCTAACACATAAATACTGAGTACCTAAACTAAGGTGCTTAAATCCATACTTAGCCACAAAATGCTGAGCAACAAAAATTCTTTCTCCAAGTCTCTACAGAGTTTTGATGCTCAGCACCTCTGAAAAGCTGCCAGGCTTTAGAAAATGACATTTGGAAATGTTGGCCAAAGCTCCTTTGTTAAGATCTAGGTATCTTGTTAAAGGATTTTGTAAACATGAAGCAAACAAGCAATCATTGTGTGTGTGGGCTGAAGATCAGCTTTGTTTGAGATACACACAAAAGGAGCATTTTAATTAAAAGGACGTGATACCAATTCAACATTAGTTTGAGGTTGTTGAGAGGAGTCCACCTGATGACTGATAAATGCAAAGGCACACATAGCTGATGTTTCTTGTTTCTATGTGTTGTTTTTTTTAAGTACCACAAGTTTTGTTTTCCCACTCCATGGGTTAAATATCTGAAGTCCTTTATAACATTCCTCAGAGCTCAAATAATGCATTTCCCAACATGATAGGCAGCACTGTGAATAATGGAAGAATTTTTAGAAGAATTGTTAGAAAAGCAAAAGGCCCAGACACTCTAACTGTACCCTATTCACTTGAGATTTGATCCTTTTCTTTCTCTGCTGCAGCAAATGGTTCTTTTCTTCTAAAATTTTTTAGGCATCATTCTGGCAAAAGCAGAGGTATCCCTTTACCCATCATAGCTTTCACTAGTTTTTTAACTCCAGGCAGCATTTTTCTGTTGGCTAATCTCCATAATTCATGACCATTTGCCACAATCTTGGTAACAGTGATAATAAAATGGATTGCATTTGTTAAACACAGAATTATGTTTACAGAGTTCCTTAACAATCATTTATTTAGGCTGGTTTCAGATCTCAAATTGTAACTTATTTTTCATTTGAACAATCAGTGATAATTTATAAAACTGATTTCCATTTTTGTTCTTGCAATCAGTCATTCACAGTTTGTGGGCACATATTTAGCTGCTTCAAATTCCACACATATCAGGCGACTGGAATACACATTCAAAGGAGAGAGTGATTTTGGATATTTGGCTTTCTAAGTGCCCACTGGAGACAGCGCAGCAAGGCCAACCTTCACCAAGTGCTGACAACCCATTTCTGAGAACAAGATTGCCTTAAAATGTCTCAAATTGAGTATCAGACACTTTTGAAAACTTAGGCATGTTGTCATCATTTGTATTCAGGTATAATACTAGAGTTAGGGTTAAAAAAACAGTTAGGAAGGTGAGACATAAATGTTCACTGCTTTTAAAAAACAGGTTGCAATTTTTCTGTTTGTGACAGCATCATTGATTGTTCTGGAAGTTACAGCACTCTAAAGCCACTAATAAAATAAAGGACTGAAATCTTAATTATACAAAATCCTTTTTTTCCCTCTTTTTAAGCTGGAGAAAGAGAAGTAGAAGAAATCTATAACATATGAGCAAAATTATCTCTAAATGGAGTGTTTAAAAATGTTTCCATCAGGCATCAGCAGATGGGCCTTTAAATGAAAGCCAAGTATTAAAATGGCATCTATTTTAAGTCTTGCATTCCAAGAGAGAAAATATGAGCCAGATAAGTTAGTCTGTGTTGACATGTAAAGTACATCACTCCCATTAGACGGGCTGATGCCAATCTAAATGACCCAAAAGATGCTCTGTGGCTCAACCGAATACCAGAGAATGGAAGCGTAAATTAATTTGAACATTGGTAATTCAATTATAGTCATTGCACTTCTGAATCAGCCTCTATGTAAACTTCCACTAGACAGAAAACACCTGGAAAAGCTCTGCTAAGAGGGCTTGATTCTTTGACAGCTTTGGATGACAGCCTAAATAAACAGAGAGGCAAGAAAGAGAGACCATTGTCCTTTTTTTTTTTTTTACTACAGCATTGTAAAAGCCCAAATTTACAATTAGAGAGCCCTTTCTACAAGTACAGCACATAATTACATGCTTGGTGGTTTCAATATATACTTGATATTTTCAGCACTCTTCACTCCAACTGATGCTGTTTTTATTTCAGTGTTTATACCTCATTCTCCCCTGAAAGCTCTAAAATTAAAATTTTTGCACACACAAAAACTTCACTCCTCAGCTATTAATCTCATGTATGATATCACTTCCTTTTGTTGTTTATAAGCAAGAAGATTGTTCAGAAATGTCCTGGATTTGTGTAATCTAAGTAAATTTTAAAAAACAATTTAATCTTTATTTAGACAAAATAATTAGAAAAGCAACATGATATCAAACTGAGACTGATTTCAGTAGTAATGACAGTAACTGATTAATTTCAGTTTGCTTAACAACGCTGTTTACATTCTTCTTGCTTCTCCTTAAAGTCGATTATTTCAAAACTCAAGGGATTTCTTTTATGCACATCTGCAAATTCAATGTCAGTTCCAGATTCACATTTTGGTGGTGAATCAAGCTGGCCTCAGTTCACCCAATGAGAGGCCCATTTTACCAGACAAACAAATTGAGGTGACTTAATACTTGTGGGGTTTAACTGACGTATTTACTTGCTTTCACCATCCTTTTTTCACTTCTAATGAATCAAACATATTCCTACACACTGTTGACAAATTGAAGATGATAGGAGAGAGCAGATGAGATAGACATTATTAACAACTCTAAACCAAGCATACCCGGCTTAACTCCCTAGTGTCTGACACCACCAGTTCTTCAAAGGGAAGCTTTCATTTTTTGGAAAGGATTGGCAAAGAGAATTAAGTTTTAGGGATGTTCTTTTAATTTAAACTAAATTCATAGGAAACTAGGCATGGTATAAATATTCAAATTACTGCACCTTCAAAATTATATGTCTTGGTAGCATATGTGTCATTACTTAATGATACAGGTTATCTATATGTATTCTCTTTATAGAATTTTTGGTAATGAAAGACTCATCAGCATATCAACAAATAAGGAATTTACTCAAATTCCTGCAAAATGAAAAAGCTGAGACCTTTTTCCATATATACTAATCTGATACATATATGCAGTTGTTTACCCACACTTTATTAAACATAAAGTTTGAGTCAGCTTTTTAGTACAGAATTGAACAATACCAAAAAAAAAAGGACAACTTATTACTTAGTGTCTAGTTGTGACCTAAGCCAAGTTATGAATTTAAATATGAATTGACATGAACTGGACTTTTTCCATCAGTGGGAATGAGACTGGACTGCTAAAATCTCTGTGCAAATTGATACTCGCCTCCACACAGAGCTGAGCAACAAGTCATGAGACCTAAAGCTTGGCGCTGCCAGTGACTTGCTGGGAACCTTCGGGCAAATGATTCTTTCCATTTTCCTTTGTTTTCCTCACTCTACAATGGTAGTAACAAAGTCTATTCATACCTACCCTAGAAATTCTTGTGGCTGTAAGCTAATGGTTCTTCAGCTCTAAACAGCATTAATACAAAATTGGCTGTGATAGGCACTTCATTTTGTTGAGAACAGAGACATCATTTCATTTTCTACAGCTGTGGTACCTCAGCATGCTCCTAAGTGAAGTGATACCCACCTCCAACTGTGTTTAAACTCTGACTGGAAAAACAGTCTTACCTGCTAATTCTCCTTTCAGTGGGCCATTTCCACCTTTACATACATCTGTTGTTTATACTATCAGTTCACAGGCTTTTCCATCATCTGAGTGGGAATGAGATTGGGCTATTAATATCTCCAAGCAAAGGAATACTTGTCTCCACACAGAGCTGAGCAATAACAACTCATGAGACCTTAAGACTGATCTTGTGCCTCTTGTTCGCACTGGCTTGTACTGATCACTCCCCAAGTTCTTTCATGCGAGGCACTGAGATTAATTAATAATCAAAGAATTGCTCAGGCTGAGAGAAGCAACAGCCTGCATGTGTAGGATACAGAAATGCAAAACATTAAGCAGATCACTTAGGCCAAATAGGGATAATCTCCCCATACTTTTTGCAGAAACAGCTCTTTTTACCTTCAGGCGTGAGGCTTTCAATATTTTCCTTGGGAGATTCCAAATTTTGTCGTTTTGCAGCATCACTCTATCACTTTCCTTTCTTTTTCTCTTAGGCTAGTGCAGACTTTTTTGCGGCTTTCTTCTCTACATTGCTTCTTAGCCAACTGTGTCCTTTAGCTTCTATGATACATCTTTTGGCTTGGTAAGTGTCCTTCTTGTTCATCTTTGCCTTTGGATCTATCTTCATTTCCACTGCATAGGCCACAGAATCCTATATATGTTCTTACCTTTACTACCTTTACAGAGAACATATTGCCTTTTTCCTTGGTGATCTGAACACCTTGTTGTTGCAACCTAACAAGATGCTGGAGATGGGAGAACAGACCATGTCAGTTTACCCTACAGGAGAGATACCTTGTATGCTGTGAAATACACTGTGCACATCCTTTGAGTATCCTGACCAAATGTCTTGAAGATGTATTTTTGTAAAATTGCGTTGTCACTGGTACTAAGAACAAATGCCACAGCATGTCAATTCAAAGAAATATCTCTGATTAGCAGTAGATGCTGGGACCTCTAATCCCAAGAAGTACCATAGCATGGGAAAATCAACAGATTTTGTTCAATAGCTTCCTAGGAGATGGCTGAGATGAGATGGCTGGTTTGTCCCTTCTAAAAGCCCTGTTTACCAAAGAATTTCCACTTAGTAGGCTGCAGTTCAGTGCAAGTCCCAGTATCTGCCATAAAAATACAGTGTAAGCAATACCGATAGTTTTCTGCTGTAAAGAGATACTTAAAATATTGTAGAATGCTTTTTTGGTCATGTAGAGCACAGTTTTCTGCTGATACCATTTTAAGCAGTGAAAAAAGCTGGAGGACTAGTTCAAACTGAATCACAAGCATTTCTGCTGAGAAAGCAACAGCTGCCTCAGAGCCATTGAACAATGAGGTCTGCTTTGAGGAGCTAATGCAAGTTTATTTGCTCTGCAACAGAGCAAACCTTCAGTTCTCATTTTTTAGAACATTCTTTCAATAGTTTAGCTTGGGTTTTGCACAACCTTTTCAGAATTAAGCACCCTACCAGACTGCTGCCAACAAAGGTTGCTTAATTCCTCAGTAAAGGGGGAGTCTTGTTATTTAAATAAAGTAGCTACTGTAGTAGATTTGCAGATATGTTAAGAGTATTACAGGATCTAGAGGTAGATTTAGGAAGAAAATACTATAAAGCAGGAAAAAATTAAACAGTATACTTATTGAAACTTAAAAGACATTATGACATGTGATGTGATTGCATCAGTTAAGAGCAGGTGGATCTGTATTACTTGTACATGCAATGTAATGCATGTTGCAAAGTGACACTTGATTATAGTTACACTTTCCTTTAAACCATGGTCATCTTTTAAAACCTGACTGTCCACCACCACCAATTACATTCATTAGGCGGAGAAACCAGAAGCCACAGGCTTCTTCTGTCCCTTTTTATGGACTGCAAAGCACCATACTATGTTTTCCTAAGCACCAGTAGATTACCCACAACCTTTTCTCTAAAACTGAACTGGTGAATTCATCTGCCATACATTCACTGTGAAGGGACAGCAGCTGCTGCATTTCCTGAGGAAACGGGAACACAGATTATCTAGTCTAGTGCCTTCATTGTGGAGATGGGATCACTTTACAACAGTCCTTCTGGAAGAAATTTTCAGTCAAGTCTGTTTCCATTCCTCATGTGAACACAAGCTTTCATACTGCTTTACTCACCAAAATGGAAGTATGCTGTAAGTGCTATGGAATTGCGTGGTCACTGAGTTCCTCCAAAACCAGGACTTTAGTAGAAGTAGAGCAGATATTGTAGTTTCTCCAGCATCTATCCAACTTCATCCGGAGAGAAAGAGAGAACCTAAAGGCCATAGTCATGCACAGAAGGTATTGACAGTTTTAACTGAGTCTTGAAGCACCAGGAGGGGGAATCCTTACTGCTGACTCCTCAGCAGGAAAGGAGCTGCATATCTCTTCCACCTGAACCTTTCAGGCTTGTACGTTCAAGGGTAGTCAATTATATTTTTCCAGGGTGTAGGTTACACCACCCCAAAGTGACTAGACACTCTTCTGCAAGGAGCATAAGTAGGAACAGCTCAATAAGGCTTTCTCATTGGTTTTCTTGTCTGTGGTCCATAGTATGTTATAGCAGACTGGCTGCCTGTTGCTGCAGGTTAGTGGCTGACTCTGCATCTTTTAAAACAAAGTGTCAGGCTCTTGTCCAGGTTTTGCATAAAAGACTCACGTGTGTCTGTGTGTTGAGCTAGTGATATATACACTGGAAGCACACAACCAGTGTAAATTTTTTCAGCTTGTGAAAGTTCATCTGTCAGACTAGCCTCTTGAACAAGCACTCTGGGATTTTACTGGAAAAAATTACTTCAACAGAAACATTCTCTCAGCATACGCAAAACCTGCATGCAAATTTGCTCCCTTTAGAGAATAAACAGGGGTGTTTTAGCAGAGTCAGCTGCAGAGGTTTTATTGGCAGGTTATTAAAAGCTTCAAGTTTTTTAATATAACTTCAAGAAAAAAAATGTAGACACTTAGAGGAGACTGACAATACTAAAATACAGAGGAAGAAAGATACGCTGTGCAAAATACACAAGCAAAAACAAGAGCTGGTTCTCAGAGCTTGCTTTGGATAACTTATTTCTGATCTCCATCAAAGCCCATGGATTTGCATAAATTTAAAGAGGAGTCAGGTAATTTATTTACTGCATAAATTAAATGCACAGGAATTCTTTCTATCCCCCAGATTCTTGGACAATGTCCTGCCACTAGAAGTTACAAACTACCTAAGCATTGAAAAGTGCTTTTCACCAACCACCAATGCCACTGAATGGTCTGGTTTATGACTTTTGTGGGGGATGATATCAAACTCTGGAATAAATTTTTAATGCAAGGTGTGATCTATCTATTTATCTGTTTGTTTCTACTAGGTATTCATTATGCTAATTCTATTCCTTTGATATCTCAGCATCCCCATTATTTGACATTATGGACATCTGCCTGTGTGTAAGTTTCATAAACTACCCATAAACTTGTAGATACACATATAAATCATTAATCATTGTAAGAGAAATTCTGTCGTGTTTGAAGTCAATGGCAAAACTTCCCTTGACTTCAACAAGGATCATATTTCGCCTCTCCCCCTGCAATGTGTCTAGCAGGTGCCATTGCCTTTAATGCCAACTGTCAGCAGGTGTCTTTGATAGTTCCAAAGAACAGCATTTGCCTTATTATCCAGCATATTAATATGTATTTTCTGCCGGCTCACACTGAGTTTTCAGTCCAAGGTGGAGGTTGTGACATCTGCCCAAATGAGACTGCATGCTGCTGGAATGAATTCCCGGCTTTATTCCAGACTAGCTCTCTGTTCCTTAGTGGCTTTGGAGCTAATAGAATCATAAATCAAAGCTGATTTTTTATTCTGTATGGCCAAAGGGTTGTAATAAAGCCATAAGATGGGTAGATCTTCCAAAGCACTCTGCCAATTAGAACTATTGTTTACACTGTTGAGCTTCTCATTTGGTGAACTGTCCAATACTGTATTGCATCCAGTAGGTTTCTATGTTGGTGTGTTACAAATATGAGCAAATCATTTATGTATAGAAATAATAATATTAACAAATATTTTGGACCTCTAGTGCAGCTTTCAACCCAAGAGCTTTAAAAAACTACATGTGTTAATTAAGCTCTTCCAGCTTCCAGTATAAGGTAGGTAAATGTTAATATAAACATTTTGCAGATGGAGAGACATTAGCACAGAGCTGTTAAAAGATTTGCCTGCTGTCTGATATGACTTTGGTGGAAGGTGGATACTTTATCTAAGAAGACTGTTTTTCATATGCTCTTAAGATGCTGAAGATAAGGTGACAACGTATCTTTACATGTTCTGCCCAATCTACCGCTATCTTTTTTTTCAGTCTCAGAATAGGATCCGACATGTAGGTGGTACATGGATTCTTAAAACCATCACATTTCACATCTTCTGCTAGAGACATTTATGTTCACTGAACTGGTGACCTCTGCAAGAATTCATACATCTAATTAATGAAGATTTAATCTTTGCAAAAAAGCAATCCAGAGGGATATCTTTCTATCTTTCCTCAAATGAGTGCTCATTTTAGAAGAATGAAAGATTCATTTTCTCTTGTCATTTTTGGGAGTCAAAGCATATCTAATTTCCCCCATCCTTTGTCAGAGTCTTCCCATTATACTCAGAAATGTTATGCTTCTTTCCTCAACAAAAATTCACCTGGAAATAGTGATATAAAAATAGGATGTTAATAGCTGTGGAATTCTCTTGCTAGTTTTGATCTCTAACACAGTTATATCCATCAGTCAGATTTGCAATTTGACCCATCTTCCTTAATCAAATTTCATCTTATTCAAGTCCAATTTTAAATTAAAATAACCATATCTTTTGTTTTACTGTTATCATAACAAAATATGGTATCTGCTAAACCTGCCAGCTATCCTGCTAAGATTTGATCTTAATGTCTGCCAGACCTAAAATTTATCACAGTCAACCTTGTACTATTATTGCTTAAGAAATTAAAGGCATTAACTAGCTGCTATGGAATATAAGTAATTTTATATTTTCTTTCGCATTCATCAGTTTTTGAGGGAAGAAAGGGCTGGTATTTTTCCAGTTTTCAAAAGCTAAAGATTGAGTTTAACTCCATGCTCCCATATAGGTTTAAACTACCACTTCTGAACATAGTATCTGAGGTCATCCCACATGAAATCAATAATAATATTTGAGTCCCTAGGAATTCCCCATCTCTCTATGACTTGGACATCAGTGAAGGTATTTAAGTCTGTTAAATTCTTAGTAGTTTAAGCCATGGAAACAGAGGACAGATTTATTTTCTATCACATGTAACATCTAAATTATCTACAGGTGAAGGCAGATCCATCTTGGAAGTTACAACTGTATAGATCACTGACTGTGGTGTCACCGATGTCATGTGGAAAAAAGGTGGAACTTACCTAGAAAATGGTTTTATAACTGACACCATACTATTTCAAATTATTTCAGATTGAAATATGAGGGATAAAAGAAAGAGGGGTTAACTCCTGGAGTTTTCTCCCATATGAAAGCAAATTTGATTTTAGTACTAATTGCAGTGTGAACTCCAGAACAGAGAAGTTCTATTGCCATATTCAGACAGTTACAGTATGGAGAACAGTTTGAGTGCAGCCAATCCATCCTACACTATCAAAATCCTTCTTGCCACCTCCAGAAAAGGCTGACATTAGACTCAATTCTACATTTATGAAAATGTAAAATGAAACCAATGAACTAGCATTATTATGAACTTTTTCTTAATTAATCTAAAGTGATACAACTGATTTATACTTGAGAATATTATTTCCAATCTGCTGGCCAGAATGTTGCCAGTGTCTTACAATCCATCTTTATTCAGGATCTGTACTTTCTATACACCTTCATAATTTCAGAAGTTTTAGGATTCTGATTAGAAATATTCTTATCACCAAAACCTTTCTGTCCAACTCAGAAGAGCTATCTTTCCTTAAAATTAGCATTAGTACATCTTTTTATTCTTTATAGAATGGTCTCAGTAATTCATCGAAGCCTGGACTTCTTTGGCTTTTTATAGCTGAATTATTTCCAGAATCTTTGCTTAGTTATATTTCCAGGCAAATGTTCTTTCTGTTTCTAGACTCTCTGTAGGACTTCAGCTAAGTCAAAGTACTTACTGTATTTTGCAGTGCTTGTGCTGTCTCCTATTATAAAAATTTGAGAAAATCTTTAAATGCTTCTTTTAAAGTCTTTAATGTTCTAATTTTTACCAGCCCATTTTATTAATTAAATATATTCAATGGTGTTTAAAATGTTTATTTCATTATTCATGCGTGACATCTGAGCATCATTTCTGTCTTGTCACATACTTCACCTTACAACTGCTGTCTCTTTAAAGCCTTTAATTTGCATAGCAGTACAGCTAGGAGTCTAGTACAGTCACATGTATAAATACCACGTATATAATCACATCAAGTGATGACATTTTGGAATAGAAATTCCAAGCATGGCAGAAACACAGTGTGTACTGTAAGTTTTAATTAGTTATTGACATTCATAAGATAAAAATAATTCAGTGCTTGGAAAAGTGCAGGCTGTGCTTTTTGGGGTTAAGGAGGCAAGGGGGAGGGGAACATGAGATCTGGCTGGGATCACAGGACATATCCCAAGTGAAACACAGTTCAAGAGGTGGGATGTGTCATAATTTCTTCAAACACACAAGCAGTGCTTGTGCTGCTGGTCCTGGATAAGGCTTCATATTCCTGTAGAAAGGAAGGCTGACTCACTAAGGCACTACCCTGAGGCAGGAAATATCTCCTTCCTATGCCCCACATCTCTTACACACCTCCTGACCAATCTTGGGGAGAGGATTTAGCCTCATTCCAGCCACAAAATGGGAGCAGTACCTCTTCCCCACCTTACAAGGTACTGTCAAGATAAATATGTGAATATTTAGGTACTACTGTAATGATGACCAAATAAGCCACTGGCATAAGCTTATCGGGTACTATATTAGTATGGAGAGGAATTCTCCTGCTTGCCTGTAATGGGAAACTCCTAAAATCCTGCCTTAAAAGGAATGGACAACAAACAGCATGAATCCCTAAGGGGGATGAAGAGGAGGTCATACTTTACAGTCCACAAAGGCATTTTACTTCCAAGGGTGGCATTTTGAACATATTCTCAGTACTTTTTTCTCTATAAACCTGAAAGCATTTTACTTTATGATGAAATATACAGATATAACATTTCTACTTTTTGATTAACAGTAGACCATATTCCTTTTCATTTCCTCATCCCAACCTGAGTAGAAAACACGTATCTGTTTAAGTATGCTTTGACTTTACTTAAGAGAAAAAGTATGATGGGAAAAAAAACCAAACCAATCCCATGCTTTTCTGCAATTGATATTTTGCTCTCTGCTAAGTATGAGGGCATTTCCACCAGTTTAATTTAAGCCTCCGATTCAGCAAAGAAATTAATCATGTACATAACTCAACGCATAACTTTTAATCATTCTCAAAAATAAATGAGATACATGTTTAATTACTTTATCAACTCAGTGCTCTAGAAACTTGAAAAGTTTTGCCTTTTCTTTATGACATGAGATTCGAGAATGCTAACATAGAAACTCTTTGGCAATTTCACCTCCTTTAAGCTTTTTCCATTTGCCAGATATCAAAGATGTAGAGTGTCCAATACTCAGTTATCTGGGTATCAGCAATGGAGGATAGAATTTACTTCTGTTTGTTTGTTTATTTCTGCCCATGCAGAGTATACAGATGACAGTCAAGGTTGTTCTCTGCTCTGATATTTCATCATGGTTATATTTATGGTATTTAGAACAATTATTTCAAATCTATTGTCCAAAAGTTAGCATAGTCCTTATAGCTATCACTTAGCTTTTTAATGTAAATTACATAAAAGGATGCGGTGCAGTTCAGGGAGTTTAGCCAAACAAATAAACAAAGCAGCAAGAACTGCCTTGTGCCAATCAGGGTAAGGAACACTATCTATACCTGTGGCAAATAAAGCACATTGGTCATTGCACACTATATGAGCAAGTTATGTGTTCTGACTTTTTATTAGATTATATAAAAAAATAAGCATTTCACTTCATTTTTCCTTATAACATGAGAATAAGCTGACAAAAATTCCAGGATGGATAAAGAATCAGTTTGTTGAGATTGGCAGCAGTAAGAAACTGGAAAGTTTACTTTTCTGTTTGTTTTTTTTAAGAAGCACACATAAATAACCTGAATAAAATTACACCATGTCCTTTATATTTACTGTTTCCTTTTACATGTACCTCTCCCAGAAATAGCTAGTATTGGCTGGTACTAGCAAATCTTTTTATGTATTAGTTAGAATCAGGAAAAATTTCAAGACAGAAATTCACTAGTCTTAACAGAGCTTAGAATTCATCATAAATTTGAAATTCTGTCCAAATTCATGGTGTAGAAACATACCAGAAAGAAACACACAGTGATACATAATTCTGTCCTGAAGGCCTGGCAAAATTTCTGTCTGGACCAATAATACCTCCCTATAATCTTCTTGGCACTCGGAAGCCTACTCTTTAACTGCAGTTCAGCATGCTCCTACAAACCTTTTCTAGGAAGGTGGTTTTGTAGGAATTGCTTTGGCTGAAAAGCCTGAGAAGCTTATCACAGTTATAAGCCACTATTAGCAATAAACACATCTTGTGATAGTTCCAGTATCACAAAAGAAATGGCCTGCCATTACCCAGTGTCTATGTTTGCCTCAAGGCAAGTATTTCACACATTGCCTGGCAAACAAAAACTATATCACTGAATTTTCATGGACTAAAAAAAGTGCAACAACTATACCTATTTGCAAGCAAATTGCAATCACAACTCAATAGCCTCTGATAGCCTAATCATAAAGAATCACTACTGATGTTCGATGGATGATAGGAAATGTGTTTTATACCTACAGAACAAGTCCAAAGCATTGCAAAAATTAAGAAGGTAGAAAAATTCCTCAGGCATGATGAGGAAAATTACAAATGGAGAAAAAGGAGAACTTGCTTTTATTGGCTTAAGGGAACACCTTTACAGCTAGATATTCAAAGCATTGTGCCAGTTCCTAATTATTTAGACATGTATTTCTCTGAATAAAGTCCAAGGAATTGGCTGGTTAAGACCACCCATTTAGTTCTTAAATTTTCATCCTTAATCTTCTGTGTTGATTTTGCATAAATTGCCTGTTCACTTTCCATGTTTAAACAATCCTACACAGCATGAAAAAGTGGCATAAAACCAGCCCAGTCCAGCCCAGCATGGTATGCACTGTGAACAGCTACTGTTATCATATGAGGAGAAGAAAGATTTTGATGGGGAGTGGGTAGGAATAGGGTCCCTGCTAGTAGCTGGAAGAACAAACAAGTGGCGTAAAGCAGAGCTAAGACTTACCTACTTAATTCACTCTCTTGATGAGAAGCACAGCTCGACTCCATTCCTGTAGAGTAATTGTACAGAGTTCATAGCACACATACAGTTAAACTGCAGTTATCATAGTGGGGGAAATCCACATCTCCACACGCATGCTTAGATCCCTCCCCACTTAAGTATTTTGCTGAACTGGGGCCTGACAGGCTGAAGTGTCAGTCAGGTCCGTGTTGAAGCACCCGTTGTGCAGTCAAGAAAGAACTCTCATCATGCATTTTGGCAGAGGTACCTGCCTGCCTCCATCAGGTACCAAAAGGAGCACATCTTTTCCCAAGGCTTGAGGGAGCTGATGAGCTCCTGTAAGATGCTGATCATCTTGCTGACTTGAGCTCTCCATGGGATACTAGGTCAAGAAGAGGGAATGAAAAAAGAGAATACTTAGGTCTTAGGAAACAGAATACCTAGTTGACCCAGCGGTGACCCAAATTATAGACAGTATCACCTGATCACATCAGATGGATTAGTATTTCTTTTTATGTCTAGTAGTGAGTGGTAGCCTACTGAGAACATACCCAGTGTGACCAATCCTATTTACTGTCCTCTAAATAGGAAGCAAGATAACGCTTCATATCCAGACTAAGTTAGCCAGATGCACTGAAACAGTAAAGTACCTGTAAAAGGCAAGCAGAATGATTCTTTTCACAGACAGACTATTTAAGATTTTTTTTAGCAGCACAGAAATCTGATAAAGCTAACAGGAGTACTATCTGAATGATTCTGGATTTACTATGCTGGAAAAAGGAAAAAAGGCAAGAGGATGTCATGACATCCCTCCCTTCTGTTTTTATTATCAGTCACTGGTAGAAACTTGGCACACCATTTCTGAAGCAACTGTGACAAACCTTTTTTTTTTTGTGAAGGAATATAAAAATGCTTTTACCTCAGTGTTACTTAAAATTTTGGTTATGATTCAAGCATCTCAAATATTGAGAATAATTGCAACATTGTGTGCTGCCAGCATTTGCAGTACAAAACTTTTTGTATTTTTCTTACACTCTGAAAAAAGAACATTTTGCACCTCAATAGATAGTTGTGGTTTTGGATCATAAAGCACTAAGGGTTTTGATCTGTTCTGATTCCTACCCCTTGTGCCTCATTTTTCTCATGGCTTAGAACAAAATATTAATGTGACTCATCTGTCATAAGTAATTTTCATACTCTCTACCCTCTGTTTTGGTGTGTGACTGGAGAAAAGATGTAGTTATGTAAAAGTATTTGTCTATTTTGTGTGAGGGAAGATGGGAATCATACGTACTTTAAGCAAAAAAAGCTCAGAAGAAAAGAGTGAATTATAAATGAAAGCAACTTATATATATTGGAATTAAATGTAATAAATACTTTAAAACATGCTACTTAATTTACTATTTCTTAGCTTTAAATATCACAGCTGTCATCCCTGGAACACTGGAAAAGGAAATAATAAACAGGGAAAAAAATAATACAGAGTTTATGGACTGGCTTGTCCAAAATGTGTCCCAAATTTGATACTGAAACATTTACAAGGACACTAATTATGCCTGGAAAGCTGGTATTTGAAATTGCAAATGTCAGTTCCAGGATGTCAATGTTTTCTGGTACAGTTTAGGAAATCTTATGCAGTGTGCTACTTTCAAAAGATCTAATTATGTGTACACATTCCTGTGACTTTTGTCCAGACCAGCCTTCTATGCCACAGTAGTTCTCTCTCACAAAAATTTTAAAAATTCACTAGAAAATAGCACAAACAATGAGTACAGCAGCTATTTTGCTACAGAGGCATTTGCAACAGTTGACCAAAGTCCTCTTTTCTCCCTCAAACACCAGATTGAAATATTTGACTAAGTAGATCCAGTTCAATGCAAACCTCATTCCACAAAAGTTGTGTTTGTGCTGAATATTGAATCAGCAGGAATTACGTATATGCTTAAAACAGAAGTTATATTTATGTGACTGCTTAAATTAACCAGGAGTCACGCTATTTCTGTGTTAAGAGAGAGAATACAGTGATTTTCTGCCTTTCCACTTTTGCCTTTCTGCACTTCAATTGCAAATACAAAATGTTGGTTTTCATGCCCAGTTAATACCTGCAGGCAGCAGAGTGGGAGGGAGAGGAGAGTGCATGCCACCTTACCATATTTGAAGATTTAGTACACAGAAAATAAATTCTCCCCTCACCTGTGAGCTACAGCTTTGCACTAAGTAATTCTTAAAAGCAGAGCAATGAAATGAAACTCTACCAATCAGGAGATCTAATGCTTAAGTTTCCTCTTAGGAATGGTTTCTTGCATTCTCCTCTCTCTTTTGTATTCCCTCCTCTTGCTTCTCCAGGAAGCCTTTTTGGGACTTATTTTCTCCATAACAAAAAAGACTGCCTTGTGTTGCTTCATGTTCCCCAACATTATGGCTTTTAACTTCTCCAAATAGTCCTAATATATATATATATATATATATATATCAGGATCTCCATGTGATTGAATAACACGGGGAAGATGGGGATTGTATCAGTAGGCTATCTTTTATGAGATTATTTTTTCAGGTTAAAAAAAAATATTGCACCATTATAGGTTTTCAGTTCTGAAAGCAGTTAAGTGGAAGAATGCACATTAAGCAATCCATCTCAGGACATGAAGAGCTGGATGATGATGATGATTGATGATGATGATGATGGTAATAACAACAACAACAACAACAATAGATGAGTTTTAAAGAGAACAACATCTCAAAGTGGCCAGGAGCTCCTCTCAGAAAATCACTGAGAGCCTGCTGAGTGATCTATTGGAGCCAGAATTTGGCTTTTTATTGGTTACACTGTGTAGCAAAATCAAACTGTCAGCACTGGCTAAGGGCATCCTTGGAGCAGGCAAGACAGGGAGGGGTAGCCGTCATGTTGTGGGATGGGGAAAGGCACATGAGAGGGAAAGGTGGGGACTCTGTCAGTGATATTGTGGGGGCTTTTTGAGCACTGAGGGGACTGTGTGTGGGGAGGCCGTGAGGAGACAGGGCACTTTTTCTGCTCCTACAGTTGTCTCTTCTCCTTGGGACCACTTTTCCTTCCTTCCCATCCTCCCCAGAGGCAGGACACCCAGAGACCTTCCCTTCACTTCTGCTATCTCCACCATCACCATTTACACATTTTTCTATACCTTCTTGACTATCAAGGAGGGGTCAGTCCTGGTCCTGGTTTGGAGTGACAGGAACTAGAGCAGGACCAGGGCAGAAAGCCAGAGAAATCATGCTGCTGTTGGAGGTAGAAAGGGCAGATGTGATTGCTGCTGCTGCTGCTGTACTGGCACCCTCTGGTACACGCTGGCACTCCTTTACCCTCTAATCCCACAAAGGCAGTAACAGCAGCATGGATGGTACAAACAGGAGGCAGGAATGAGCTGTTTGGCTGAAATGCCTAATCCCTCTATCCTTAGGCACAGGCAAAGTAGCTTGCCATGCTTTTCAGTCTGGCAGCTCTCCATCTTGCTAACTATTCAAAGCTACTTCTGACTTTGTGACTTTCCTTCATCCACACGAGAAGCTGAGCCAAAGCCCCAAACCTAAACACCTGCAAGCTCCAGAGAAGTTTGTATCCATAGTGGAACTGTGGAGCCTAGAGCCATCTCTAAAAGTGCTGAATGGGCATAGATGTGTACTGAATTATTGACTCATTTTTGAAGGAGAAAGTCTGTTTGGCAGGATAAACAATAAAAAGCTACTCTTCCTAAAACTAGGGAGCAAATGGCAACAAGGTTGTGCATAATGCATTGGCAATTTCTGCTCTCTCAGGCTTTAGAGTCCTCTAAAAAAGGTGCCAAATGCACATTTCTTTGTACAGCTCAGATGACTTGGATGAAACCAACTGCAAATAATCCACAGTACTTGGGCATTATCTCCTACCAGTTCCCCAAGTGGCAGCACATCTGCTAAACTGCACCACAAGCTGAACAGGGGTCTGCTTGCAAGAGATGTAAGGGGTCAAGAGAAAATCACCATGGATTATCTACCAAAGCAAGGGCAGATCGGGGGCCAGTGCTAGGTTTGGTATTGCCAGAGAACTAGGCTGGCAATCATTACAGAGATTTTTTAGAATAAATTTGACACCAGAGGCCAGAAAGCTTTGTCATCACTAGTCTAATCCCTTATCTAAACCAAAGGGCTTGGAAAGCAGCCAGTTACTTTCTGTGAGAGCTCTGGGCTTTGTGAGGAAGGCACCCACCTGGCTGCCATCATGCAGCAGCTCTCAGAGCCCATGCTGCGGCTGGGTGGGCAGCTGAAGCCACCTGAAACAGAGAAACAGGTTCCAGACAGTGACCAGAAGCTCAAGGGCTGGTTGGCAGCAACGTACTCTGGCGGTACCTGGGCTGACATTTTGAGATCTCCTTTCTGGCGGAAAATGCTCCTCTCTCTACAAGATTCAATATTCTTTTGTGAAAATGTACTGGTTTGATCAAAATTTAATTAATTCTTTTGTCAGAAGACCTTCCAATAGCCAAGCTGTGGCATACAGGTGAAACAGGGGGTAGCGGGCACATTTCAAATAGGCTTGAATAAATCTGAGGTAAAGCAGTCAAGCTGCCTGCAGGTTTCCCTTGTGAAATCAGTACTCCCTTTTGGCTCTCCTCCCTCTCGAAATGCTTCCTCCCTCTAAGGTTAGCATAGTCTTGTGGCAGCTGGGCCACCCAGAGTCCTGGGGTACACGGCACTGCTGAAGCTCATCTGTACAGAGGCTAGGAGCCACTACTCTTGAGTTTTCATTTTGCCCTGGTTTATAAAATGCTTAAGTAAATGGAGAGGTACCTTTGGATGCATTTGGCTCTCTGGAGTTACTCTGAGCACTGGGAAACCAGTGGCTCTGGAGAGTAAAAATACAAGCAAGGAAGATATTAGGCCAAACATATCAATTTTCAACCACAAAACCAATTAGCATGTGAAGAGCATCACCCTGCAAAGAGCTGTTTTTGTAGTAGCCCATGGGTTCATGCAGGATGGATACTGAGCAGCAAAAGGAGTGTGTTGTCAGCAGCTGAGGGCAGGGGCTCTGCAGAGGGGTGCTGGGCCCTCCCTAGGTTTGATCCAGCAAAGCACTCAAGTATATGCTCACACTCCATATGTGGAGCACAGGTTTCCAGAATTTCCCATCCAGGACTTTATCATACTGAACCCTAAATATCCTGATGGCAGCTGAGCCCACCAAATCACGGACTCTTCCCAGTCATGTCAGTGGGATTTGGGTTAGGCAAAGTACATATGACTTGGTAGCAGCTGCATGAGAGTGGTTAGCCTATAAAATAGATAAGCGTATTTTATATTCATATAGGACATTAGCATTGCCTGTGGCTCCCCTTGTTAGCAACCTTGCATTACAAGTGCAGTCACGCTTGGGACTTTGTATGGCAGTTCCAAGTACATCGTATCAATCCAAGCCTCTTGGGAACTAATGACTTTATGTTGCACATTGCATGAATGGGTTTGTACGTACATTTTCATGGGGGCAACACATGGAGAAAGATACGAAGTAAAAGGTCTTCAGCAGTCCTTCAAACTGATCATTTTATACCTAATAATCTGAAAAAGCTATGCAGTGTCTCTGTAGAAGGGTGGGAGCAAGGCTTAAGGCACTTTTCTTGAAATCCAAACCCATATTTTGATTTACAGCATAATTATTACAGGATTGCCAACAAAAATACCAAACATTAGGATTTTTGGTCCATATTCAAACTGCTACATCAGTTTTCACAAGCACTGAGTAACTAAAAAGGCTACTCAAAGTGGATGAATTGCCAGGTTTTCATACTTCTGAACAGTAGACCTTGAATAAGAAGCCTGAATATGGAGTTAAAAGACTATGTTAAGCCACTGTCTGAAAATCTTGGCCAATATTCCTTAATATTTCTGCAAAAATGCTAGTGTGCTCATACATTTCTTATAAGCTTCCTTTTCCCCCCCAGGGACCAACTTAAAATCAACAAAGTAACACCGGGCCCAACACAATCAGGAAATCTAGGTCTCTTCAAGTGAAAAGCAAACAACCTGTCCTTCTGCCCTTTCCTGAAATCTAAATGTAAGTATATCCAGCTTTGAAATCCTAAATGAGTTATACATAATGCTACAAACAAAGTGCAAAGGCTTAAAACTGAAGTTGTCTTAAAGATATCACCTACACAGGATTTGATAAGTTATTCAACTGTTTGCTATACACCAAAGCTTTTTAACTTTGAGTAGAAAAATATATGGTACATAAATTTGGGGGATCATCCTCAGCAGCATTTTTTCCCTAGATAATTAAAGAAATCTACCCCTTCAGCCATTGTCTACTGTTTAATAGGAGAGAACATGTAATTTTGGTATTTCATGTTTGTTTAAAGAATCTTGTTTTAAATCTGTTTTTATGGTCAAGAAAGAGTAAGGACATGTTTCATTAAAAAAGAAATGTCAAAAAAACATTATATCCTCGGAATAGAGGGAACCATGCTATTGATGTGCATTTGATATCCCAAATGTATGTGTACATGTGTCTGCTTCTATATGTATGCACATGTAAAAATAAACAGCAGTAACATTCATTGGGAAATCCATGTTTAATACAATGTTTAGTTTAGCTCAGTAATGGGAAGAATATGTTAAACATTATTCTGAGCCTTAATGGAAAAGTTTCTGACAACTAGACATTAGCTCATAGTATCCAGTCATCTTATGCCTATGCTTATTGTATCAAGTGTGACTTTTGGAAGAAAAAATGCATTATTGCTTAACAAGCTGCATTGCAGTAGTGTCCTGCAGTCTGTTTTGGTTTCTAGATAGCTAATTAAGAGAATCCACCTGTTAAGAATTCATCACATAAATTCCTCAGATTTTCTGAATATCTTTCACGGAGGATGAGCGCCACATTCAATCGTGTTTCTCTCTTGCGGAGAAATCCTACACAATTTGTCTGAAATGAAACCAGTAGAGTCACATAAACATGACTCTACAAACACGCGGCTCTAGAGCATCAGCCCTGGCAGAGCCCCTGCTCTCTGAACCCACTGAACTTCTCCCGGCACCGGGCTGGACTGGCCCAGCGCCAGGGTATTAGGATCTCTGGCGGTGTCCGCCGCTGGAGCTGTCCCTGGTAACCGTTTCACCCGGCATCGGCTGTTGTGACCTGCCCTACGTCGGGTGATATATAAGTCAAACAAAAAAAAAAAAAAAAAAAAAAAAAAAGGAAAAAAAAAAAAAGAAAAAAAAAAAGAAATCGTATAGCCCAAGGCTCCAGCCCACAAAACATTAATAGAGAATAAAACACTTCCCAGCTAGTATTTACATTCTCCCAGAGCATCCATAAGAAAGTTTTAGAGCTCAATCCACCTAGCAATAAAACATCCATCCAAGTGGACTTTGATAACTTGGCTGCAACGTTTCTATACCAGTTGATGAAAAGACTGTATAAGAACACTGCTTTTTTTATTAGTAATTTCTTCAAACCTTTTGATAAACACCTTCCGGTGTTATTTAATAATACAGTTCACTTCAAAAAAAGTATCATGTATTCAGTATTTTATAGTCCTTTACCTACAGCAGGTGAAACAGTAATATGAGCTATTAAATATATTTACTGGACAGAAAAAAGCAACAGTTAAGCTAAGCATTACAAATTAGCACCTGCTACTTCTCATGCATGCAAAAACCGCTTTGAGAAAAACACTGTCCTCAACAATTCACGGATATCAAGGAACATGGTATTAAGGAGAAAAAAGCCTTAAAAAAAGGTTGAAAGTTCTGGAAAATATTACTTCCTTTTTTTTTTTTTTTTAATCTATTCCAGTGAATAGAGAAGAATTTCAACAAAACATTCAGATCTGGATAGAAATATCCCTCAAATTAAAAGGAAACAAAGCCCTTTATCTGCAGCAAGAATACAGAAAATTTTCAGACTTAAGCATCAACTGGCAGATAGACTTGAAAGGCATTTGGGTCCAATAGAAGTCATGAGCTGCTACCAAAATCAACAGTCTAATTGTCTCAGTTGAAACTGGGGCTTAGCTTTTGGGCTTCCTGTAACTAAACCTTGCCACAAACAGCTCTGCTAAGTTTTTCCTCTAATAAAATAAAATACAGCAAAATTAAGATAAATACAAGAGACAATGAAGATGAATATGTAGTTCCCAACATAAGGCGAGGAGCAGATGTTAGAGAAAACTCGTGAAGATATCAAAATAGTACTTATCAGTTCTAAATGGTTGATGTGACAGTTCTTTAAAAATAAACAATCAAACATCTGAAAGTAATTGCTAGACTGAGGGATTTAAGTTTATTTTATTTAAGCAATAAGGTATTTTAAAAATGTACTCAGAATGTCTAGCTTGCTTCAAATTGCTTTGGTTTTCTACACAGTGTCATGGTAGCCACTACCCACCCAAATATGGTATTTGAATAATATTTTTAAATTTAAAAACAACAATTGAAATGAATAAAGCGAAACTATTCAGAAAGGTTACCAAAATGCACAGTTTAACTTAAGACACTTTCTAATCTGATCAGGAAGCAGAATGCAAAAAAAGTATTGTGCTGAATTCAGAGGCACTGAGTCAGGTGATAAAGTTATACAATTTTACGTGGGTTTACTAAGGTCATAGCTCAAAATCAAAAGAAAACCTAAGCAACCAAAAGTAATGTTCCAGTTTATAAGTTTGATATTCTTTCTGTCTATCCTTTTTCCTGTTGAACTGCCTTTTATGCCTCAGTGTATAAACTTCTTGAACATAGTTGTCTTCTCTGTCCTCGATTCCCTCCTCATTTTCTCGTGCTTTATGTTCCTCCATTCAATCCCTGCTTATCCTTTAATAAGGATTAGTTTGCTGGTCTGCCTTTTCCCTGTCTGACTTGGGGAGCTGGAAGTACTGGATGCTTTTTAGTGGAACTTAAACCTCAAATCACTCATGTGTTTATGGAAATGTTACCTTACATTTCCAGGACTATTGATTTTAAACAGGAGTCAGTTGCTGGACTCCTTTAGTCACTCATGAAAACCTAGCTTCAGATTCCTCTCAGCAGCTCTGGATGGGAGGAAATTAAAGGGGAATTACAAAAGAAAAATCCTTTCCAAACATAGCAGTGTTATTCAATAGCTTAGAAATTTACTTCTCGTTTCCTGTTGGTGAATGTGGTTTCTTTAACTAATCCAAGCATTATTGTGAATAAACCCAATGGTTGCTTTTGTCTGTGTTTTGAAGAAGAGGGGCTTGTTTAGGGCTTTAGTAGTGATAATTGACACATAAAGCTCTAGTACAGAAGAACACAGAAAAAGAACGAGATGAACTTGCCTCCACAAATCATTAGAATTGGGGATATTCCACAGATACCTCCTGCTTGCTGTTAGTAACCATGATGACAAGTTTACAATCCCAGGCTGTGCAAAGCAGAGACATGAAGGACCTGCTGCTCATTAAATTCTCTGCTTCTCTAGTTCCCTGCTCCCCATACAACCTCACATGTGCACATATGTACACACTTACTTCTGGTCTTTGGCGACAAGTTCATTGGTACTTTGGTGATATGCAGTGACTGCCCCTTTGCAAAGTGAGGAGAAGTAGCTAACTCAAAGTTGCTCAGGCTGAAAAGAAACTTCAAGCCAGTAGGCAGATTTTTATACTGGAAATTCATGGAAGACTAGAGCAATGTGCCTGTCTGATTTGGGAAACAGTTCTACCAAACAGTAAGTGTTTTTATGGGTTTTGCATTACGCATAAATCCTCCTGTTTATTTGCTGAAGTGTATGGTTTATTAACAGATAGCTCATTAACAGCAACATACAGAGCATATAGCTGCAGTCCTCACTTTGCAAATGTTTTCCACACATTTTCCATAGCTTCCACATTCAGGGAAAAGTAGCACTAAGTGAACAGTCTTCTTTCAAAAGCCTCATTGACATAATTTATCAATGTAATGATTCCCTGTGAACTCACTGAGTTTCTTTAGGAAACAGCAATGTATTTTATATGCACGAGTCTCTGGAAATGTTGCCTTTTAAGACCATTTTCTAGACCGTAAAGAGTTCAGACACAGAACTCTACCACAGAATGAAATTAAATTTGAAATACAGTCAGAAGAATTACCCAGCCAATAATGATAGTTCAGCTAAAATATCTGTTATATAATTCAACCTTCTATTTAGTTTCAAAGGAGTTCAATGTAGTTGTTGGGTTTATTTAAGTAACAGGTTAAGGATATCCATTTTCAATTGCAAAAGTTATGCAAATATTGTCAAATATTACAGTTCATAGTAGTCTTGCATAAGAACAATTTCACAGAATCACAGAACAGTTGAGCTTGGCAGGCACCTATGGAGGTTATCTTGTCCAACCACCCTGTTCAAGCAGGGACACCTAGACTGGTTGCCCAGGACCATGTCCAAATGGCTTTTGAATTATCTCCAAAGATGTAGACTCCACAACCTCCCTAGGAAACCCATGCCAGTGCTCAGTCACCCTCACTTTTCTACTCACTCTCACAATTTCTACTTTCTACATCTGAAATTTTCCCCGCACTTGTTCATTGCAGCAGTCTAGCTCATGATATACAAGGGGTGGATGAATGTTGGAGCATGGTGCTGAAATCAAGAATATTTTAGTTGAAAAGCTGTTGCAGTAGTTTACTGAGTGCATTTTTGGACCATTTACTCTGTAGTCACCTGTGTATTCCTGGTATAAATGGGAGACGGTGTAAATGGGGTCAGCTATGTAGCAGCGTGACGTCAGTGCACAATGTGGGAATGTGAGCCATGCCAGCTGATGGCAAAGCTAAGTCTTTCTGTAGTATACTTGCTTTGGGAGCAAACAGTGTATTTCATGCTACTTTGCTTGCATTACAGCTATTTTTAAACAATCCACAACACGGAGTCTTAGCATTTTGAACCTGAAAAGGTCTGGAATGTGCTCAGGCCCCCCCTCCTGTGCAGTGTTTGTGAAGCTGTCCCTTAATACATGACAAACTGAAAAGGCAAAGAAAAAGGCAACAGCATGGAGCCTGTGCTGACAGTATAAATAGAAATTTGAGTTTAGCGGACAAAGTTCACAGTTTGCAGTGAAAGGTCATAAGGATTTCAAGCATTTTTGGTATTTTGTCTCTGCTGTCTGCACAGTATCAAGCAAATAAAAAAACCCTGATAGACAGCTTCCAATTCTGTATACTTGGCATCCCTGCTCAGCCTGAAGGAACACGGGAAGCTCTGTGTTTGGCATTCTACAATTATTTGAGGACACGCCATCCTGACAAAGCTTTAACACTTACGCAGCCCCAACTTGCCTGGTATTTTTCCATGTGACATTTGATAAGCTAAAAGGCTTACCCAGCTTCAGTTAAGCCAAGGGCCTGCAGTTTTCTTGCTGAAAATGCACTGGCAAATTCAGCAGGACGAGAAAGAGTTCTAAAATGTTAACTCTCAACAGGTAACATTCTTCTTTTCCCAAGCAATGTACAGTCACATTAAAATATCATGTGCTTTTGTGAGAAATCTCCTACAGTCTGTAGTTGAACCAAAAGAGACTTGGAGGAGTATGATTTTTTATTATTATTTTTATTATAATTTTTGCCTGCGGTGAGTTCATTCCCTCCTCTGGATATTATTATATCTTCTTCAGGAAAGGTTTAGCTCTGGCCTGTGAAACACTGACAATGACATTTTTATTTCCTGGACTCAACTAAATTTAAACCAAGTAGAGACTGTTCTCCTAGAGGTATGTAACTTCAGAAATCCAAAGAGGACTTTTATTATCTATATGTACCTAAGAAGTGAGTGCAACCACTGCTTTTTGTGAAATCACTACTGCCAGTATTCAGGCCTGTACTGCTGAAGCAACAAATGAGAAAAAACCCTCCCATATTAACCTTGTCTTTGGGTGCGTCTCTTCTGGGCTTGGAATATTCAGAGATACCTTAGGAGTGTGAATGGGATTAAATAGTAAAAATAGGACAGTAAATAAGCCAGGTATTGGCTAAATTTTTTGCAAAGTGCATTCTTTTAATCTTCCAAATGAGCTTTTTCTTTGTGTTCCTAGTTTTGCAACCCCTGGTGTATCTCATCATCATCATCATCCATTAGGAGTTTGTTGTGCACACTATGAGTGCCAAACACTCAAGCTCATGTTGTGCCTTTAGGTGCTGAGAGGTACCTGGTTGGGTTTTCTCTATAACTCCCACTGACATGCCTGACAATGTCATGAGGGATCTATTTCCAATCTTAGATGCTTGGATACTTTGCATACCTTGTCCTTCAAGCTCATGCAGAATACCTGTTCCAGCTGCTGTGTAACATATTCCTTCATACCCTTCTCAAGACAGATATTTTTTGTATTTGAGATACAAAACATACTTTGTTGTTGGGTCCCTTCGTCAAATTTTCTTTACTGTACCTGAAACCTGATGTCCATTCTACCTGTCTTAAAAATATAGTAGTTACCTGCACAAATATTCAGTGGTTGTGAAGACCTGAAGATAGGTCTCTCCAGACAATCCTCCTTCGACCTCCTCCTTTTAATTTCCTCTCCCTGCTCACTTCTTACCTAGATACGGATGATTTTGCTCTGAGGCTTAGTAGTGCTGAGTCGAGCAGAATAGATGCTTGAACGTACAGGTACCTCCTCCTACCACGGTCAGGTGCAGAATACAAACACATTCCACATGCCATTAAACCTAGCCAGGAATTAATATGATCCCTAAATGGGAGGTATAGCTGTAGACACACTCAAAATTAATTCCCTTTCTTCCCTAAATATAGAAAGATTAAGATCAAAAGGCTGATACTTACCATTTTCTACCCACCAGCAGAAAAACTGCAGGTTTTGATGTACTCAGAACAAAGCACATTCCAACATGATATACTTCTAGGACAGCGAGAAAACGAAGTCCCTTGCCTTCTGACAAACAAGAGATAGGGTTTGAAAAACTAAACACAGACTAAAAGACAGGAAGCTGGAAAGGACTAAAAGGAAAGGTATTTGTTAATGCTCAGCTTATATCATATTTGCCCTGGCCAATACCAGGAACATGCTGTTTGTAATGAGTGATCTGTAAGTGACTGGGAGAAGAGAGGACCCTCCTCATTCAAAGACACAGGTGAACACTATGTCTTAAGTTAAGATCTTATCATTATAATTTACAATGACTTGATAGTTCTGACTCCAACAAGGGCCGTAGAACCTATATAAAGGACAATTATGTGAACATATTTTTGTTATTTTCCTGGGGTTTTTTAAAGATGCAAGCGGAGCGTTAAGCCTGTGTCTGTGCTTGAGTGGATGGCTCACGCCACCTACGGGGCAGCTTCAGTAGCGAGAAGTGTCTGCTCTCAAGAACTTCCCGTGAAAACCCACTACAGTTTCCATACCGATCAAAAATTGCTCCAGCAGACATTTGAATTGGCTGTAGTACCTGTCAGTATTTAAATATATATACATCGATAAGAAACATTTGGTCTTCAGATGCACTGCTACATCTGACATTCAGTGTGCTTGATTTTATAAATACACTTTCTAACAATCCATTTTTTATCCTGGTTACAAATAAGGATACATAAACATCTAATTCTCCTTTGATTATTGCCACAAATTAATTAAGGTGACTGTACCTGGAATGAGAAAAATCACACAAGATAGGGTTTAAATGTCAAGCCCATTTTGTCTACTAAAGGCTGCAGTAGAGAATCTAACAGAACTCCCAAGCTACAATTGCTCGTAAGAGCTGACTATCCCTGAACTGCCTGATGCAGTGTTTGCATTAAGACTACATGAATACCAGCGTGTGGCTTTCATGCTAAAGAGAAAAATGTTTTAGGTTATAGCTGTGGAAATAGTACTTTTTCCTTAAGAATAACAGTATTTCCTTTATACAACCATGCAAGTGCTAACCTTTCCACTGCTTTCCGAGGCTCATTTTGATCACCCATTTCAGCTCTTTTTTCACGCATTAGCACTACTTAGTCATAAAGTCATAACAGGTGAGCTCCAAAAGCTGGGTACAGCCTGAGCAGCTGACCCTGAAGGTGGGAGCCACTGTTGGTGGTAGGAGTCAGCAGCAAGGGGCTAAGGGACAGCAGGCCCTGGGCTGGCTTGCTCTGCCACCCTGGGAGAGGGTGGAGGTGAAGGAACCAGCGACTGGATGGATGAATACACAAGGACTGCAGCATCCCTTCCCTACCCAGCTGGAGCACTGGAAATAGCCTGCAGCAGAAGGCCAGTGTATGCAAAAGACATGGCCTCCCCATGCATTTTACCCAAATCATGCCCCATTTTTGTCTTCTTTCTGCCTTCAGCAAACTGGGCTGCTTACAGCATGACAAAGACTTACATGATTAAAACCGAAGTTAAAACAATTACTCCAGACCTTATTAAGCTCCTTTCTCTTTTTAGTGGACTAATTCACACCAGGCTAGTGCAATTTTCAGTCAGTGCTTCTTTACCCTCTTCACTTCCTTCTCCCCAAGACTTTTATAGTCTCACTGAATGCCATATTGGAAAGTTGGCAATAAGGAAGGCACCTCCACTGTTTCTCAGGAGATGGACTAGCTACAAACAAGAAGCAGTTGTTTCTGCTGAGCCATGTTATCCCGATTTTACACAGGGACAATGCCACCGTTACAAAAGAAGATTCTTCTAAATTACACTACTCAGAGATGAGTATCAGGGCCTAAAACTTTATTCCTCTCTCAAAATGTGTAGGGTTGTTGTAAAGTTTGCTTCCATTAAGACCTGTTTGTTCTTATAGTTTTTAGTTTAGTTTAGTTTTGTTTTGAGTGAAGCACACATTTTTCTAGGACTGAAGCATTTCTGGAAAAGACTCTGAAAAAGGTTGCTCTGGTGGTTTTAAAACTGGAGTGAAACAGGTACCTTATAGAAGCAAGCTAATTTCAGGTGGCTCCAAAACATACAAAATAGTGATCTAATCCAGGATAAATGATAATGTCAAGACAAAGAAATGTGTCCTTTTAATTGTGAAGTACTATCCCATCTCTTAATGACATCATAGGCTATGAAGGTAAATGTTCTTGAAAGCTGTTGTAATTAAAGGCGTAGGGAGGACGCTTGTCTGAGCGTTAAAACCGAGTTGATGAATTGCATTTACTCAGACCAAGCAATGAATTCAGAAGAAGCAATAGCATGTAGAATTTAAGTAATAGGATTTTAGAAAAACTGGGGATAGCACCTACTATTAGCTGTAACTACAGTTCTAATTTGCATGGATGAGGTAGAATGAAAAATGTGAATAATTGCTTTAGATACTATGACATATACAAAAGCAAGGCCAGAAAAAAAGAGCAGGCAAAATATATCACCTAGCTTGAAAAAAAAAGCAGCTCCAGTCCTGGGGTCCCCAGAGACAAATCCATCTGATTTTGCTTAAGCAACCAATGTAGGGGGGAAAGTCCTGTTTTAATTTCTATTTTTGGCCTCTACTATATTGTTTATCTTGAGTGCTCATCTTCTTGACAAATATCTTTTCAGGAAACTATTCTTTTGGGTCTCATAGTCCTGAAGAGAACCTGAATAAAGTGTCTGCTCATCAAGACTGCAGTCTCTCTGTGGCTTTATTTAAGGTTAAAGGTCCAGAGACACCTGTAAACAGTCAACTGCAGGGACTGGAGACTGTGAGAAACAATGTAGTACCTGAAAGGACTTACTGCCACCAAAAGTTTCTTCTCTGCAAATTAGCGTGTTATACATTCAGGAATACGAGAAAGAGAAGACTGATGACTTAGCATAGCCTTCATTAAAAGGCTTGATGTACTTCGTACAGCATCACTCAGAGCTAAGTAAGAAGTTTCAAACCCATTTTGCAAATGAGGAACTGAAGGAGATTGGCAAAGCATGGCAATACCTATAAACAGTCCCAGAAGCATCTGCAACGTTTTGCAGAGGTATCAAACATTTAACTTTAAACTAGGTAGCGTAGGTACCCCTAGCCAGTCAGGCTGCACCGTCTTGATGCTCACCACAGGCTGGCTTGCCAAGTTATTTCTATTCCTGCATGGTAGACCCCATCTGGACTCCTGAACTCCAGGTGTGTCCTAAATGAGATGTGTGAGCTGAGGGACCTGGAGACACTACAAGAAATGCCACTGCCTGTTGGTTTGCTTCTCTTCATTGCTCCTTTCCTACACCTATACAAACTGTAATGCTCAAGGTAGAAGAAACTTGTGAGTGGGGGTTAGAACATGCCAAAAAGTAGGACGTGGGGAGTGATAGCGAGCAATATGTACACATGCAGAGAGGGAATAGGGGCTGGTGGATCAGGCCTGCCTTTTCTGTAGGAACAAAAAAAATGGTGCTGTAAGTAACTTGCCCAAGGTCATAAGAGGTAGTTTTGAACAACCTTACATACATGCTTAAAAATCTCTAGTTCTTTTAAAACTTGGGCCTGCTGCTTGAGTGATGGTGTCTGGATGTACCAGATCGGGACTCACAACCAGAATTCTGCCACCCCCTACTGTAGTCCCGTGATGGTGTCTGGATGTACCAGATCGGGACTCACAACCAGAATTCTGCCACCCCCTACTGTAGTCCCGTGATGTGAGTAAGCAGGCAGGATTCAACTCTGACATAGGAATCTTCCTCAGAGCCAGGGCCAATTCATTATTTAAGTCGGCAATACCAGACAGTTTATAATCTGCCTTCGGTCTTTTTCAGATTCTAGCATGTCTAAGTCTACCGTTAGGAATTCATTGGGAAAAAAGTATAAGCCAGATACTCCCCCCTAGTTCTCTAGGGGCAGCGTGTCCTCATAGGAGGCAGGAACAGTATTTCACAATTATCATCTTCTAACCCCCTGCCCTCCAGCACTCTAGGAAAGAAAGAATATCTTATGAGAACAGTAAACATTCAGCATATGCCTCTTTCACCATTCTGATTCAGAGCATCAGACCCACATTCAGAGATAGCAACTGTGGGAGTCTGTGTTATATCTGCAGTAAAAAATGTTGGCTTTTCTGGATCTGGACACTGCCACCTCAGCTTATTTGTAATGCGCGTGCTTTGGCAGCACACAGCTGAGCAAGGCCATAGATGTGCATTTTAAAATGTGGTAACCTTCAAATTGTGTTTTTCTTGAGAATCATGTATATTATAATTACAAGAAAAAGAAATGGCACTGCTGCATTTCTTTACAAAACAATTCAATTCAGGATTATTACTTTTGGTCAATGAGGTTATCGTCACCAAGAGTGAACAAGACTGAACAATGAGTAAGTTTAAGGTGTCTTTGTAATGAATTTAACACATTTGGAAGCCTTGGGTCCTCCCATGCTTTTTTTTGTACCAATTTTCTGTGGCTGGATGAAGATCAAACATAATAGTGTGTGTAGCCAGCACACAGTATATGTGGTCACTTTGGTTAAAATATAAAAAATGCTAACATCTAACTTGTCCATGTCATGTTATTTGGCAAAACTAATGACATAATTAAATGGGTTCAAATATCAAAAACATATGTATCTGCTTACATTTATACTTTTTTTTCCATTTACAAAATAATGCTTTTGTTAGAGAATAAAATTCAATGAGCTTCATATGTACTGGTGGAGTTCTGCAACCCAATTATTTCTTCATCACAATGGCAAGAGAAACTCCAGCACAGAAATAATCTAGAAGATTTATAGGACTGATTGCAGCACTGACACTTGGCCTACAGGGCTCCCTAGCAGGCCAAAGAGAAGTAGTCTTTTCCACAGGTATGAAGCGGGTTGGCTGATAGCATCAGCTAAGCCATTGTGAAGGATATGAGCAGAACATTTACAGCCCTACTTCTAGCTAAACTAAGAAATCTTTGAAGTATGTTGTGTTCATTTCATTAGTGTTTAAAGCAAACTTCTGCAGGAAATGGGATTCATATACATGTTTTCTCGGGATTTCCTTGTAAAACAGTAGTCAAGTCTGAACATAGGTATGTATTTTTAATTTAATAGATAGGTTTCCTTTACAGGTTCTTCCCTCATTCTTCTACTGCCTGTAAAACTGTATATCAACAGAGACATCCAAAGTCTGCTTTCATTTAATTAAACAGGATCCTTGTCGCCAGTTAAAAAAGAAAAGATTTCAGATATATGAAATAATGTCTGTTCTCATGACAACTCCAGCCCATTTTCCAGGAAGAATTAGGGATAGTTTTGAATAGATGAAAAGAATGATAAGAAAAACATTTCCTTCAAAAAAATTAAAGGAAAGAAACACTCTCACTTATCTTCCAACTCTTCCATCTTTGGAAATCTTACTTTTAGCTCAGAGGGGCTAGGCAAGTAAAGCTGTTAATCTGTGACATCCCATTAAATGTCATCATTAGCAAAACAAGATGCAGTAAAATTGACTCAAATAACAATCACTGCTGTCCACTTCAAACCTGATACGTTTAACCACTGTGATACTTTCTACAGCAGAAGAATACCAATATCAATAAACTGAGCACATGAAAAAGTCAGGACTCAGTGATATTGGTTATTCTGCTTATACATAGGAATTACCTCCACTGCAGTCAAAATGCTACTATAACTGAGGACAGTATCGAGGCCAGTAGTGGATACCTGTTTACTTAGCTACACAATAGTAGGCCAGGGTTTGGGTATTTTTAAGCTAATACAAACCAGAGCAATTCTAATTTTACTGCCTGAAAATGGGAATTTCATAGATCTAAACTGACATTTGTTCCTTGCCAAAATATTTTGCACTGGCACTTAACGGTTTTTCCTACTGCCAAGAACTGAATACAACTCAGCCAAATTCTTCAGTTCTTAATTGAGCAAAATTCTCATTGTAGTTTTGCTTGATTAAGAAAAACAGGCCATAGTCTGCTGCACGGATAACTGTCTGGGTATATATAGGTTGAGATCCATTTAAAAATATTTAGGAAACTTTATACAGCTTAGAGTTCTCAATCAAAATTAAGGGGGTTATCTATAGATGTCAAATTGTCTGTCTGCACAAGTGACCAGTTCCCCGACTGTTGAACTTCACAAGCTTCTAATGTTGCTAATTGTCACATGGAAGTAATTAATTGAGTCACTTGAGAAAAATCTTTTCCAGATCATGTAGGGTTTTTCTTTACAGTTGTGGAGGCCTGAATTACTGAACTCTAGGAAATATTCTTTTTTTTTTTACTTTAAAAAAAATAGATATTTACCAGTGTAATTGATGCATGGGAACTGATACGGCACAAGTTTCTCAAAGTTACAGTCACTACTGCATATAGTTTTCTTTCAAGTCTGTTCAGATTTCTGCATTTTATCTGTGTCATAGATGCTCCCAAGGAGAACTACTAGACTTTCATAGTCAAGAGGATTCATAAAATATTAAATTTCAGCAGTCATTTTTAGCCTCAGGCAGCCAAGGGAAAGCTAGCCAGTAAAATTCTTCAACAATATTGTGTTAATAATTTTGCATTTCCAAATGAAAAATAAGTAGGTTTGTCTTCTCTTCCATAACAGTTATCACTACATCATGAATGCCACACCAGTGTTGTATGGTCACAATATACTGATGACAGCAAGTGGAGGAAAACACAAATCTCTCCCCTTCCTCTAGATGATTTGTCATGGCTTAGTCCTTTGAAGACAAGTTCATTTCAGATGTCACATTTCATCAAGATGAGGACTTCATTCCAAACCAAAGACATAACGGCTTGTAATCATTATTACAATATCAAAGTAAATCATTTTCAACTGACCACTGTTAAGAGACTCCGCATCATTTGGGGAATAAATAGAAGTACAAGAGATGTTGAAACAAGGTATAGCTATTAGTCATAAAGAGAAGAGAGACAAAATAAGAAGGAATTCAGGAAGAGGAGAGGCATTGGTAGAATTTAACAGCAGTTCTCAAAGCTGATTTATGAGATTCATAAACACATTAGGAGATAATGCAGTGTAGAGCAAAAGAAACAAAACTGCCAAAAAATTGAAAGATACTGAGGTTTTTTTTAATTTCTTAGGGATTTTGATTATCGGTGCTGCCTTTTAGGTTGAAAAAAAGAAAAAGATAAGGGTGATTTTTTTTTTCTACAGGTACTATTTGAAACTAATCCATCCAAATCTGCATTTAAAAGCAATGGCACTGTCATGTGGCAGTAGTTTTTACATTTTTCCCACTATGTCTTAAAAGAAGAGATGAAATCTGTACATAAGTTTGCCTTACTTCCCCCCTCTGAAATGTTACTTTCAAAAACCTGTAATGAAAATAGCATCTAAAAGAGGAGCAAACATGGATGCCATACAATCCCACAGATTATAAAAGCTCTTAGATTTTTGTCCAGTACAGTCACTGCTGATTTATTATTAAAGCTTAAATCAGTGAAGATGGAAGAAATTGGATTACTCCTCAATTCCAAGCAGAGAGCTGCTAAATCTCTGGTATCTCAGTTAATTCTTTCACTATTCCCCTCTGTTCATAGCCCAGCTTTTCTCCAGGTGCTTTGTCCTTCGCCTGCCATGAAGCTGCTGTGCTCTGGGGTCCCGTCAGCCACCAGTGTGAAACAGTTATGCTACCACAAGCTACTCATAGATGCAGCAATACCAGCAAAGCTGACTTGGGAGTTTTTTATTTCTTTATTTTAATTCTTACTGATCGTTTCATTTGTATGCATATGCCACGTGTGCATGTATGGGCAGGCCTTACTATCCCAGCACATTGCTCAGAGTTGCTGGTATGGCTGCTTCTCAGCTAGAAGCTTTGCCATTTAGTATCTATCTCACTTTGCCATTTAGTATTCCTTTAGCAGTAAACTGTTCCTACTCTAAATATAGCCTAAATTGCACCCAGCATCCAGTACTGGCACTTGCCGAAGTATCCCTTAGAGTTTTTGGAGCTCACAAAGCTGCAAACACATCTTTTGGAAATATTAGTCCCTGCATGACCTTACGAGCCCAACTTGCAAGTACTTTCCTTTAAGGAGACCATTCCTGCAGGATCTAATCAGCCTTGTTATTTAGTTTATTGAGAATTTTGCAACAATTTTCAGGAAATACAGCTCTAGATGTAAAAAAACTGTTCTCAAACAGAGCCTGTGGGTTATAATTATGTACTCCAGATTATCTCTTTCCTTAGCATAGTTAAACAAGCCTTCTTCAAAGCACATTAGAAGTATTTCTATTAGGAATACATGATTTCTGCTAACATCTGAAAATCCGAGCAGGTTTCTTGACCTAACACAAAATTAACTTAGAACTAATGTAGGTGCCCCATCTCACAGTCAAACAAAACAAACAAAAGAAAATCATTGTAAGCATTGCTGATAGCCATTTTGCTGTTTGGAGAAACTAGACTCCTTTTTGCTTGCTAGAGGGGTATCTGCCTACTGGATTTATCTTGTATTCGGTTAAGCCATGGCCTGTAGGTAGCCATGAACCTTTAGTTCTGATTTCAGCAGTAAGAATTTGGTGGACAAAGTTTGTGGGGAAGAATATGATTTCATTGAAGTGCATTGACTTGTCTAATGCCAGATTTTGTAAAGTTAGTCATTGTTGTCTTAACTGCATCATCCTGGGAATAGCTAGCATATGCCTTAACTACTCCTTTGCATAGATGCAAGACTTTTTAAAAATACTTATCTGCTTCAAAAACATCCAGATTTTTGAAACAAAAAAGGAGGGCTGGGCAGGGAAAACAGAGGCCTTAGCTGATTGACAATATAGGATATAGCACCTTTCTGATCCTAACCTACGAGGGAATGTTTGCATCTGGCCCCATAATGGTGTCTACACGCCTGAACTAGATGCCTAGACTCCATTCATGTGTGCAAGGGGAGTTAAGTGCCTCTGAGGGGGATTCACAAAAGCTACTGTTTGGGGAGCTGACTCAGCCAGCCAAACAGGAAAAGCTGAAGAGTGCAGTTTATCCTAAATCCCAGCTCTCTCCTTGGTTTAAGTGCCTTCTGGTGAATGAAGTACACAGCGCAAGTCCCTCCACTCTCAGCTCATGGCTCACAATCCTCTTTTGAAGACAGGTGCCAAATTTTTCTTTCAAACTCTGAGCAGCCCTCAGCAGCTCAAGCAGACTCTTTACTCAGGCTGTAGGAGATGGGTCTAATCCCCTCCTATAGCAAAGGGCACTGAAGCACACATTTCCTACCTTCTAGGCACGCCCCAGCCAGCAGGCTACAGGCATCAGCTCCCAGGAGGTGGGTGGGAGCTGGCACAGGTCACAGCAGAGCCAGGGAGGCCTGGGGAGGAGGAAAGCCACAGGAGATTTTGTCGGAAAGCTTGGGAGGTGTCAGCAGGCAAAGGGAGCCTCAGGTCCACGCTCTGCACTAAAGGAAGGTTTGTGCACTGGGACCAAGCAGCCCTTGAGGAGGACTTTCGTGGCCTGCCAGCTCAGGCAACAGCTAATCAGTCCCTGATCAGGAACTTGGATTTTGATTATGGACTGAAGTGCTTTAATTTCCCCCTCTAATCCTATTTCCTCATGTGCTTCCAGCCCCACCTCTGCCTGGTAGTGCTGCAGGCAGCTGAAGGGAGGCTTGTGTCCCCCTTTGATCCAGTTCAGCAGCTAGGTAGCAAAAGGTTTGACAGCCTGTCACCCCTGGCATAGTCCTTCATTCTGGCTGCAGTACTGATGAAGTGCAAGTGCCAGCTCCCACTCAGACATTTTATAACAGTCAGAGAGGAGAGCTGAGCACTGACCAGCTTTATAGCCTGTATATTTGCTAGTCTCACAGTTACCAGTGATCATGTGTCCAAACGGCTGCGCTGAACATTTCATATTGTTTCTCTTGGAGTAGAGTTGAGAGACTTGACTGAGCGAGCGATAGTATTTGCTCTTCAGTACTTGGCTTTGCTTTCCTTTGGCCTTGGTTGGGTTATTCCAAGGTGATAGATATGGTAATTTTAAGTCCTTTAAACTATAGCACATTGGATTGCATACAGGAAATTAACTTTGCCTCATGGCATCTTTGGAGTTTAAATGACTATATATTTTCATGGATCCACAATAAGTGTGTGTGAGTGGGGTAGGGGTCTTTTGTGTGTGTGTGTGTGTGTGTGTGTGCGCATGTGTGTGTTTCAGAAGTATTCTTTTTCTTTACTGTGCTTTTGAGAGACGCGGCAAACACTTCCTACAAGTATTCACTGAATCAAACCTGCAGAGAATATTTCACAACTCCAGCTGAAAGGTTTTTTTGGTGGTGTCATGCTACCCTTATTTCTGCACTTGTAGAGTGGGAAGAGAGTGGCATCTGTGTAGGCCTGTACTCATTACCCTTGTTAACAAGTAACAATTATTTCAATCTTTGTCTCTCTGCCCATTGACTAGTCAAGTGGTTATGTGTTGAAGTAGACTTGAGTAAGAAGCATTTCTCTCCTACTGCACAGGACGAAAAGACAGAAGCTCTTTATGAGCAGATCTGTCTGGCATGACACAGGGATGTATGTGTGCAGTTCAACCATGGTGGCAGTGTAGAGGAGTACACTAGAGTTTTTGGTGGTGATTGCAGCCAAGTGCCAGATTATGAAGAGATGTACATTGGTAGATCCACTGGCAACCATCTAGCAACTTCCAACTTCATGTCTGCCCATAGATATGACCCAGAAAACAAAGGGTCTTTTATAAAAATTAAAAGCCCAGTTCTGAAACCTTTTTAACCAAATGAGTGTTTAGTTTTGGTTATTCTCATCTTAGTCTTTATCAAGAAAAGTAGCATAAAAAATAAAATCTACCCATTTAGGAAATAGGATTGTGAGATAATATCTGCTTGATTTTTGTGAATAGAACAGTGTCAGATCATGCCTAAGATCAGCACATCCTAGCAAATATGATGATATCTGCAATATTTTATAATAAAATAGGAAAATAACTGTTGCTAAATAATTTTAAAACATCCTCCTGATTTCTATCTGGGTGGAGTAGTCTAGTATGTTTAAACTTCTAAGGCAAGCTCATTTCTTCCACTGTTTGAGCAAAAGTAGGAAAAGTATGCAAAAGGCAGAAATCTTTTTTAGTGGCAAATAACCTTCCAATAAAAATTGTCTGAGAGACAGGAGGTTTTTTCAAGAAAAATGTTTTACAGACATTTGTTATTTTTTTCATATCTCTCTTGGACTGGGACTTTGGCATTCTGAGGAGCTGCAAAGTTAGAACACAGCAAATAAAAATAAAGGAAAGAAAAGCTGCACTTTCTCTCAACAGCCTCATCAAAGCACAGTGAATGGAAATACTGTAAGTGGTAACAATTTATCTCTGAAATAGAGCCTCCAAAGCTTTTTGCTTTTATTAAAAAAAAAAAAAAAGTCATGAAGCAGCATGAGGGCAAGAGCCAAGAAAACACATTTTGTATGCTATCAAAGTGAGAAAAGGAACAGAGATGCTATGCTGTGCCAGTTTCAGAAAGAAGCAATCAAGCAGATTTTATGGCAAGAAGGCAATGCGTAAGGCCACAGGATTGCAACAGGAGTCACAGAGGACAATAAATTGTTTCAAATTAAGATCGGGCCAAGTACTGCAGAGTCTCACACAGATTTCTTGCTTTATAGTTCAAGAACTCCCAGGACTGTTAAAATAAACGCTGCCCAGGTTGCAAAGGTTAGAGTATGATCACTATGAAGGGGCACACGAAACAGTTTTTCTGTAACCAGAACCAGTGCATCTGGAATTAGACTCCTTCTTAATGAGATTTCTTAATCTTGATGCCTTGTTGGGGGTTAATGGCTCCCATCTAGATCAGTGTAAAGCACTCAATCAGTATGTGCAGTGCGAAAAAGAGGAGGGAAGAGGAGGGGAAATAGAGTTCTAAACCTCAGAGAAGACCCTGCTTCATCACTGATAATAGAGAGGCTAAAAAACTTAACCCTTTCCAAAGGGCCAAGTCCTCCTGCCTGCCTCAGGTATCCAAGAGGTGGCAGGAGCCCTTGCCTCCCAAAATGCCCCACTGCAGAGCACCAGCCAGACTTCAGTGGTAACAGAGACAGACACCTGCCTTTCGCAAAACTGCGACTGGGCTCTATCCGCCCAGGACAGAGTGCAGCCTTTTTACCCCCAAAACGAAGATAGATGACAGCGGCTGTGGCATGGCAGGACATCACACCATGGCAGGGGGCCTGCAGGTGGCCCACAGGCCACGAAAGGCAAGTCAGACCTCAAGCGGCACCAGCAATTGAAACAACACTTGATACAGCCTCAAGATCAAGAGAAGCACAAGAGCAGCTTCTGGCCACTCTTCCCTCGTCTTCTCACGTTTGGCACCAAACATAGCTTAGCTAATCTCAAAAGTCGAGCCTACACGAATATGACATCTGCAGACACCTCGACCGCTTTACATGTTTAAGCTAATAAAAAGACAGGTTATCTTCCCTGTGACATCTGTAACAATCAGTCATTGTCATTACCAAAAGCACTTTTATAATCAGGATTTTCCTTTCTATTGCCACTTCTTGGGAAGCGTTTACGAAAAATACATGCTCTAGCACCTATTTGTGTCTTGCAGATGTTAATGAATGGGACTTTTGCACACACATCTAAGTTTTCCTAAAGATACCAAGATCTACTAATTCACACAGTGCTCCCCCTCTAAGCAGTCTTCCCAGACACTTGAAAGAAAACCCTAAGCCAAGGTGTATTAGAATAAAATATATATAGCTGGAGTTGATCTTTTGCGCCTCTTTTAGGACTCAACACACCTTCACAAAGAATGTATTTTATTTTTTCTGCTTTTAGTACAATATTGATTAATCAAATGAGGAACTAATAGTTCTCTGAGCAGTAAAACTGGTGGATACCCTTCAGAATAAGACTCTCTACCACTTGTATTTGGGTGAAGATTCAGGATACATTTGATTTTATTAATTGATAGAGAAAGAGACAGTCTTCTTCCCTCACTCTTGTCTACTCCTATACATCTGGTAAGATGGAGCATTTCACTGACAAACAAGCTTAACACTAAACTGTGCGGATTATTCACTCCTCATTTAGAGCCAGTTGCTAGCGTGTGGCTTGTTCACAAAGCTGTAGCTGGCTGAACCAAGAGGTAGCAAAATGGAAACTTTTTACACTTTCACCAGTGAATATAATTCATAGCAGCACTGCTAGAGGCATTGCTTTGGATTAAAATAGTAAATGCTGTGATACACTTTACAAACCATTGTACCACAACAACACGCAAACAATTGTACCATGAAAATTTGGAAGGCTTCTACTGCACGCAGCCAGCACAACCTATCTCAGGGCAGATTTAAGCCCAAGAGTGATGAGTGACAGCTGAGAAGGGAGGTTTCCAAAGAAAGCCTGTAGTTCCCTGTCCACACTGTTTTGCAACGAGTAATCACCATAGTTCATTATCAACACCTCAAGGTTCAGCCTACTGGATCAAGCACTTCAGTCTGAAGCACATCTCCAGTTGTTTGTCTTTGCATTTATTTTGGGGTAGGGGACTAGCAGTAGATGTGAAGCATTTTTGCCAAAACAATCCCCAAACTAACAATGCCCCCAGGAGATGGTCAGTTGACTATAAAAACACTTCCATAAAAACAAGCCTTGTTGCCAGTAGGCTGCACACAGCAAACCTGTTAACATCTGATAAGGCAAATTCCTTGGACAGTGTCAGTGCCTGTGCCTCACAGAGAGCTCCTTCTGCAGCACCCGGTAGCACCACCACTTCGGAGAAGGAGCCCTCAGTCCAGTTCCCACGTTGAACAGTCTGTGCTCGGACGCATTGGCTGCCAGTCCCAGGCTCCATGCCAGGAGGGCGATTACGTGTCGATAAGCAGGGAGGCAGCTCTATGCTTTGATCACTTTGTGTGTTCCACATTATTGGGTCTGGGTTTACGTGCCTCGCGCAGCCAGTCGCTGAACGGGGAGCTAGTGGCAGCCGCTTAAGTATCACCATCAAAGCTGCCTGCCACCAAGACTGTAGGCAAACTGCCCAGAAGAGAGAGCATTAGGCAGAGGATTCAAGCACATGCCGTATGGCAGAGAACAGGAAAATGTATTCAAAGGCAGGTATTTACTAAATCCCACCTATAATTAATTCTAATCCCATAAAGTTGCATGCTTTTCTGCAAACATTTCCCCACGTTGGTCCTTCCTCCCCACCCCAAGGTCAGACACCAATTCATGCAAACAAGTACATGCCACCACGCAAGAGAGCTGCATCCCCAGGGGCTGTGGTCACCCGAAAAGCAATGCCCAGCTTGCTGATCCTTGTCACAGCTCCCTACCATATGACTGCAAGTAGCTTTCAGGCATTTTCCAGCGAACAGCTTCTGGGCCAGATCCTCAAAGACACGCAAGAGACTAACTCCCCTGGAAACCAATTACTAGCGCCAGGCATCTGAATAACATCGTAAATTGTGAGCTTCATGTTTGCATTGAGTCGGCAGAGCCATCTGCCTGGGAGTTAGGCTTGTGAAGATGCCAATCTAATCACGCCCAGATTTGCAGAGAGAGATGGAGATGCCTACCCAGACCCACCTAGGTAGGCTTGCAGCAGACTAGGCATGGGGAGAAGACTAAAGGCAATATAATTATGCCTGCATGGCCTAATTTCTCCTTCTCTCCATGGCTGCTTCCAGTCCCGGGATGTGTGTAGTCACATATATACACACATAAATACCTGCACACAGACAACTATTTTCCTATATATGTAGATACAGACACACATGCAAATATACACTGTTTGGAAGTAAGAAACAGAGGAAGTCCAAGGGTACCATTTTCATACAGAGAGCTAGGTGACCATCCAGACTGAGCACACACATGAATGTACTGTAAAAAGACTGAGGCAAAGGCAGTTGCTTTGTTTTTGGAAATGGATTTGCAAATGTATAAACAGATCTCCCCAGGCATTGCAAGAAAAGATCATATAATTGCCACTGAAGCCAAAGACAGCTTATAGATGATTATCAGTTTTTAAGATGGAGCCATTTATTTACATGTTTTTCACACCTCTCTAAGAAAGCAACTGTAGGCACCATTTTGAATTTTTAAAAAAATAGAAATAGGCATCTGCCACATGTTGAATATTTCCCATTATCAGCAGGTTTATGCATGTGTGCATTTTAAAATGTTTATTATGACAATCCTTGTTATGACTGTCTTAGATTTAGTAAATACCACATGATAATCAGACGCAGTTGTTAGACCTTGAGCAAAATATGATTTAATTTATTTTTAACATACCAAACAATAGCTGTTTCTCGGTAATCTAAACTGAACACAGACACTCAACACTGTTTCCTTGGAGGGGACAGTGAAAAGAAGGGAGGGGGAAAAAAAAACCCAACTTGATCTCTGTGGGAGAGTTTCACAAGAGGCAAGAAGGCAGGATTACATTTACCATAAATCCTACTTTCCTCCCTACTGAATGAACAGGCCCTCTTTAGCAAGGTAAACTCTCTGCCTACTCAAGAAACAGGTATCACCTTCAATGAAGCTGGAGGCACCCTTAAGAGTAAAGTGACGTGGGATCCCAAACCTGCTTGGGCTGAAGTTGGGCATGGAGCAAATGTCTCCTGCCAAAGGCATGGCTGAGCCCTCTCAAAGGGGCTGTGCTCTCCCTTACTGTCCTCCTGCTCTTTACCGCTGAAACTAAGATTAAATCAGCATAGCTAGTCTTAATTTGTGTTATGAAACTGGTTAGCTTGCAGAGGAAATGTCTGCCAAGTTGCATTTGATTGCCTTCATTCCCTGTTTTTATGTGGAATATGACTGAACTTTCAGAAAGAAACCCACCAGACTGAGCTTAATTAGTTTGATTGCAAATTTGAAAACATCTGTCCGAATTACCTAAAACCTTGTTTAGCACAGAAAGGCAGAAGTGTGCTTTATATTCAAGTGGTGAAGTATGTATTAAATGGCATCCTAAGCTCTGAGCAAATACAAAATTGTTTGGCAAGCAGAAGGTTGTCGGTTTTTCCTGCACCTGAAAATACGAGTTCCCACTAAAATTCAGTCTCTGTGCTCTACAGGGTATCCTCAGATCCTGTCAGAAAGTACTCACTGACTGACAAATTAGTCCTCAAAAGAGTTTATGATCCAGACATTAATCTTAGCCAAGATTAATTTTTTTAAATAGTGTCCTTGAAAACCGTGGACAACAATGTGCTGGGAAGATCACTGCTGCAGAAAACGATAATCAGCATCTGCTTGACTTTTCACATCTAAAGACATCCCCCACTTGAAGTCACCCCAACTATCCACTGATGCTGAGCAACAACAGAACGAAGGCCTTGATAGCTGCTCTTCTCATTTTGTGCTAAAATTTCTTAGAAGAAAGGTAGCTGGCTAACAGAATTAGTTTACAAATGCCAAAAAAAAATTATATGCCCAGTGATTAATGTAATGCTTTTCAGGTGGTGAGAACCTTAACAAAAACATATGTAGGGGTGGGAGTGTGCACATGCTTGCACGTATAACCCAGCGATTTAAGGGAACCATATTGCACAAAACAGGAACAGTACAGATTGTTACCAAAGTAACACTAAAAATGAAAACAGAAGAAAAATGGTTATTGCCTTGTGAAGACTTTGTAGCTTTCTCTTACAAGCCCTTCTTTGATTCTGCATGAGCTGCCACGTACCTCTGCCTGCGAGCTGGGGGACAGCCAGGGAACTAACTCCCCACAGAGGGCTACTGTGCATCTAACCCACCAGCTCTCTGCAACACAGCTGTGTTACTCCTTATGCATGGTAACACGTTACTTGCCATTTCCATTGCATTATGCTGTCCCTGCGTGTCTCTATATGACCAAGAGAGACTTTAGTGAGGCTTATAATGTTCCCGTGGGATTGGGCCCCCCCGTCCCCAAGAGCAGAGCCATCCCTGGGTACACCATTGTAGATACTTGGTAATAACATCAGTTATAAGGGTTATTCCAAAAGCAGCCGTGTTCCTAACCGCTTTTGATCTCAAGTCAAAAATATCCTAGAGAAATAATCTTCTTAGCATCAAACATTTTTTAGTAGGACTCTTCTAGGCAAAAAAATCTCCAGGGTCACCAGGATATTTATTCTGAGAGTTTTGCAGCAGTCATTTTCCACGTGGAAACCTGAGCGCTAGCAAGTCCATCCCCTCATTGCAGCAGGGAACGGGTCCCTGCAGCTTTAGGCAGCCCCCATGGAAGGGACCTCAGGGCATAAGAGTTCAGGTCACCAAGACCTACTCATGCCTTATGCCTCTTTGGGAAATACAGCAGTTCAAAAGTAATGCATGGTACATTAAGCCCATCAGGCTAGTTTTTGGGCGAGTATCTTAGAGGTTCTGAGACATGGGTAAATTTCAGTTAACCCCCAAATTGGTTGCAGAGTGATCACTGCCCTGTTAAGAACCAATAAAATCAAGGTCTGGCTTCCACCCTTTGCAAGACCACCTATGATTTCAAGTCCCATGTGGACAGGCATCACTCTTTCCATACATTCTTTACACAATTAGGCTAAACCAGCCATTATTTCTTCACACCAATTTAAGAATTATGACTGCTAGTACATTTTGTTTTGTCTTCAGTTTCTACTGACAACTGCAAATAGCCAGAGGAAGGTCCTTTCTAGTTTTCTCAGGAGAACAGCTCTACCAAAGAGGTTATTGAGAAATGTTCTCACTTGAGCTTTGCCCGTAAAAATGTGTTTTTTCAGGGAATCTCTCTCACCCACAGAGCCAACCACAGACGTTCACACACAAGCAGCTGAACACTGTGGTTTAGGATAGTGTTCCTTTGCCCTCGAGTGGCTTTCCCCACCCTAGGTAAAGCAAAACACTTATTGTGTCTTAATCTGAAAGACTGGTGCAAAATGATGTGTCACACACTATGAAGGCACATTGCTTCTCCTCCATCCTCCTTCAGACGTTCAAACAGTTATCGTAAAACTTGGATTTCTCCAAGCCTTTGGCTTCTCTAAAGGTGCATGCATGCATTGATTTACCTGCCATAAATATGTAGACACATTCCCATTGCTGTCTGACAGAAACCCAGGAGAATCCCACTTCAAAGCCAGCTTACTGCTCTGCTGATGGACACCTCTGAAAGCATGTCAGATCACATTACATGAACGTGTTTGGAGATGATCCTTAAATTGCTGGGATTTGAGTGAAGGGTGTGGGAAGTCTTACACTTTGGCTGCATCTCAGCACAGATTTTTCTCCTCCTCACTCTGGTATATTCCTTAAGTCCTGTCACTGCTGGGAAAGTCTCCTTTCACTGTTCCAAAGTTCTAGAGGACCTGTCCAACATTTAGGATCTATGCAATTCTTTTAAAAAATGAGAGCAAGATTTTCAGTAGCTTTCAGGCATTTAAAGATGCTGGTGGTTTCCTAGCAAGGTCTTCAGACAACAAGAACTATGTACCCAGGCATTCAGAAAAAACTGCAGGGCAGAAAAAAAAAAGTGCCTTCAACTTCTCTCTCTCAGTACATAAATAACTTTTTAGAGAAGCTGAGTAGGATGAGACAGGCAATGAGCTGAAACACTGAAAAAACGTCCCAGCCATCCCTCATGCTTCAGGGCAGGCTTGCCTTCTAGTGACATAGGTATCTGACAGTGATAATCCAGTTGGACTCACTGGCGGGAGGCAGTGAGCTGTAGCAGTCGCACACGCAACTCTACCACATTTCTCATAAAGACTGATTTTGTCGGATCCCTCTTTCCTTTGGGAGCAGGGGGAGAGATGAGCCATAATGCCACTGCCAAACACAGGCTGCTTCCCAAGTACCTGCAGCAGATCCCCAGACCCAGACAGCTCACATGAGGCCGCTGGGGAGGCTCTGACCTCCTCCCACAAAGGTATTGGCCAAGTCCCATCTAGCCCGAGGTTCTTCAGTACAAAACCCCCACCTTCCACCTCAGCTAGTCACAGGCACCAGCCCCAGCCAAAATCAATAGATCAGAAGCAATTTGTCATTTCCAGGCCACACTGTTTGGGTTAGGATGAGTCAAAAAACACAGATGTAATGAGATCACCCCATTTTCTGGAGCCTTCCTACCTCTAGAAGTCCTACCTAATCTCCCTCAAAATTTCCACATGTGCACACTAAAACATCTCGTGTGCTATGTGGTCACGACTGTCAAATGCAGGTGTGTCGCGTGATGCTCAGCAGGGCCAAGGGAGCTCGGCACAAGCAGCGGGAGGTCGAGTTCACCCTGAGCTGCGGGCAGGCTGGTGTCTCCCCGTAGGAAATTTTTTCCAATTATTTCAAATAGCTCCCACTCGCACACAAAGCCCATATTTTGTAATAAAAACAAAGAGAAAAATCACATCCAAAGGAATTTTACCTATTTCCCTCTCCACTTATTCCACTGAGGTTATCTCTTTAAAAAAACAACCCCCTCAAACTGGCCACCAGAACAACAAAGTAGCCAAGAAGTTAATTTAATAACCTCATTCTTCAAAATCCATCCCGTCCTTCATACTTGTAGGTTTCAACAACGGTCCTAAATCATCCAATATCTTCTAATATTTTCTTAAAAGGTTTCACTGCATTTCCCTCTTAATACAGGCAATGCTTTTCATTTGGGAGAGATGGACAGAACACTGCAAATTTTCCAGTAGCTGGGATATTTCCCTGCAAACTGAGGCAGGTGTACCTTCCCCCCCCTCAAAAAAAAAAAAAAAAAAAAGTTGCTTAGGCTCTATGTGCCCAGATGAAGCTGCAGCAGGTTAGTAAATTACCACATCCGAGCTGAGCCATGGTAACTGACCCCACACAGGCTGTCCTCGCAGTCCAGTGCCATTCAGCTTAAAGCAGAAATACCAAGTCCTAAAGCCCTAATCCTTTAGCTCACAGCAAAGCTGCCAGCTGTGGGCTAAAAGCCACATTCAACTCACTGGAGATGAAGCATTTGCTGAAATGCTTTGCTGAACAAGGATGAGCAACTGTACTTGGACTTTAGCTACACTTACAAACTCCTGTACATCTTGGCTCTGGTTTTTTTTTTGCCACATGGCAGCTGGTTATATCCAAGACCTTAAATTCCTGGGAGAGAAAGTGACTGTAGAAATTCAGCTGTGCAGCATATGCTCCATCTAGTGTTTACTCACTAATATTTCATTTTCTTAAATGGTTTGGGTTGCTGTTAACACATAGTTCCACCTTTTCTCTAGTTCATTTGTCTACTTAGGATCATTATTGAAAATATTAACCTTCTACTGGTTGTTTCAACTACACAATTTTAAATTTACACCGTCAGTAATGATGATACTCTAATTTCTATTGAGAGCTCATAAAAAAAAATTAAGAAGAAATGTTTTAAAAGAACAGTGAGTAAAACGTAAGAACTAAGTGATACCTGATGTTGCCACCTGGTCAGTAACCTCCACCACAGCATAGAGCAGCAAAAGCAGCAGTTTCTCTGGGATGGTACATGCCAGCCCACCCATTGCTCAAGCCAAGCAGTACAGCAGCAAGTGAGGAAAATGAGAGTTATAACTCCAGGGTTCGATGCCTGTGGTGCCACTGACCTGCTCCCTGAGCTCAGTGAGTTTTGCAGCCACCCTGCAGCCCACTCACACCCTCTGCCCACTGGGCATGAGTCCTTTGTGGATGTGTTGCTAAGTCCCACCCTCTCAAATTATTTAGAAGCCCATTTTAGAATCCTACTGTACGCTGCGCAGTGTTAGAGGAGGCCAGCGCAGCTGCTTGCTGCCCCCTCCTCCATAAATACCTTTCCTCCCTCCAAACCCGCACACCTCTCACACTTTCCCCTGGCTCTCGGCAGCGGCCTCACCTGCCCAAAGTCAGGTCTCTGCAGGGCCCTGCGAGGACATGTCCCAGCCCATGCCAGACCACGCTGCCCCTCAAGCAAGGGGGTCCCTCCCGCATGCAGCAGGATCACCTCGCACAGGGGAGCCATGGCTGCAGCCCCATGAGCAGCTCTTCTCAGGCAGGGAACAGCCACAGCAGGAAAAGGCAGAAAGCTTCTCCCTCCAAGCATACCTCCCAAGGCACAGGGGGCACAATGCTGAGCCCCTTTGCCAAGGACTGAGGGGCTTTTTTGTCCTCTGTGCTGAGCTAGGCTGTGGGGGAAGGACAAGAAAATAAGCAGGTGGCACAAAGCCCTCGCTGCCTCCTTGCGTCACCCTCATCACACCTGGGCTCAGCAGGGCCCAGCAGCTGCTGGGAGCGAGTCCCAGCGAGCAGTTTGGCAAAGCTTTCCCAGGTGCCCCAGTTGTGTGCAAGGTGTCTTTGCATGGTGGATAATCAGGGATGGGGAGGGGACAGCCATCAGGCCTGGCAATCGCCACGTACATTTGAAAAGAGCAGGACTTGGTTTGGACTGGGCTTGGTTGTGAGACAAACTGCAAAACAGTCGAACAATCGGAGAGTCTTCTTGTTACCTCAGGCTGCCCCCCAAATTTGTACTTGTTTAGGGAGTTCCTGGTTCCTGATTTGCTGCTCACCTGCTAGTAATGCCCTTTCTGCAGAAAGGAAAGCCAACAGCAGATGGGACAAGAAGTCTCAAGCTTACATTTTGATAAGGAAGAAAAAGAAAGAAAAAACAACCCTGTTCTGTTGTGTGAGCAGGGCTGGTGAGGTGCTGGGATGGGCCGCCTGGGGAGGCAACAGGGTCGGTAGCGGGACAGACCTTTAGAAAATAGTTGAACGTCCCTGGAAAAAGGCTTGGGTTGGCTGATCCTGCCCAGAGGCAGTGATGGCCCAGACAGCCCCTAGATGGCCTAGTTCTTCTAGGCAAAGGCTGAGAGGATCAAGAGCTCAGCTTAGGAGGAGAGCTGGCAAGGAGCTGCGATAGAAATGGAGAGCCCCTGGACTCTGCAGCCATGGGGTACAATCCTAAGCACAGATTTAAGTTGCAGAAACTAAGCTTTCACTGCTATGGAAAGCATAGAAGAAGGGGTGTGGATAATTTAGCTTCCTTGGGCAGAAAGCTGTTCAGAGATCCCCACAGGCCCCTGCCTCCTCTCCCCCTGTGCCAGAGCTCGCAGCAGAGCTCCCCAAACCTTGTGTCATGGCACTGACACAAGCGAGAAAGCAGCAAATGGCAGCTTGGGGGATGGGAAGGAGGGGTCCCCGTATGGAGAAACCACAGAGGGCACCACCTGGGGTGTGCGGGGTAGTAGAAAACTAAATGCATATAAGGACTTTTGCTATAATAGTACTGTTTGAGTAAGAGCCTCCAATAAACCAGGTACAGGCCTGCTGCAGGATGTCCTCCAGGGCAACACACAAACCAAAGCCAGTCTGCAGAGGTTTAGGTCCTGATTACCTCAGAAAATGAGCAGGTCAGCCTTAATGGGAAATGCACGACACAAAACAACATTTTCTGCCAATTGTGGGGTTTGTTGGTTTTTTTTGCAGGTGATGGCCATGCTGCTCTTCCCTGTCCAGCTGTTGGCAGTGGCTGTCACCATTTACCTAGAGCTGGTGAGGTCTGCTCAAGGCGGTGTCTACTATGGGATCAAGCAGCTGCCACCCCAGGTGCCCCAGTACCAACCCCTTGGACAACAAGTACCTCACATGCCGCTGGGCAAAGAAGGCATCCCGATGCAGCACATGGGCAAGGAGGTGCCTCACATGCAGTATGGGAAAGAGTACCCCCATCTGCCTCAGTACATGAAGGAGGTCCCGCAGATGCCTCTGCTTGGCAAGGACATGGCTCCCAAGAAAGAGAAAGGTAGGCTTGGCACCTCCCTTGCTGCCCCTGCACAATCCTGCCTGATGCCCCACAGCACCGTTGGCCTGGGGGGGGGGAGACTGAAGATGGGAAGCAGGCTACTGCAGGCTGGCCATGGCACCCAGATGCCCCAAGGACTGGCCAGGTTGGTACCTGGCCACAGGTGGACAAATGGGCTCAAGTGAGCTGTGGGGCAGCTCAGAGTCACCAGAGCAAGGCCACAGTCATCCTCTGGGCTCCTGATTGGCCCCAGGTTTGTTTGGGTGCTTGCTGAAGGCTAGCAGAAACCTTGTAATCTCATCTGCCTGCAGAAAACCCTCTGATGGGGTTTCAAATGATGTCCCAGGTGGATAGGCCAGGGTCCTGCCTGGAGGTGCTCCCACTGTTACTGCAGCGACCGGACACAAAATAAGAGCTAAGAGCCCCGAGATTGAATTTACAGGAATATCACAGTTCTGTCTGGATTCTTCCAGACCCTGTGATTTAAAGTTTGCAGATAAAAACATACAATTGCTCTTCTGACTCTGCAGTCCTCTTTCTGTAGGTTATGGGCGTAATAGGGGCACTGAAGGTGCAGGGCATTACTGTGTGAGTCTGCACGTACAAGCACTTTCAGTATTCAGTAAAGGAAGTCTGGACAACATTAAGATGTTTAAGAAAACAACAAAATGTCTCCAAAATGCAAAGAGCAACCAGAAATACCCAGTGTCATAAAACCCTTGTGGGGACAGTGAGCATCTGTGCGACTTCAGACAAGCTGGTTAACTCTTCATCTTATTGTGGGTTCAGCATAACCACAGCCTCTGCTGGCTTCAGAGGGAAATGGAAGATTTCAGGGCCTATTTTTGGAATGTCTGAACCAGAACAACTGGCTGTTGTAAAATCAGCCCATCTCATGAGCAAAAGAGGTTTTCTACGTGCATAAAACACAACGTGCAGAGAAGGAGCGTTTCTGCCTCCCAAAGAACAGTTAATTCTCTTGCCCTGAAACCTCATCTATCCCCTTCCCCCAAACCTCTCACTTCTTTATCCATTTTAGAGCCAGAGAGAAGCTGACTTTCCACCTAACACAAAAAGCTTGCAGCCTGAAAAGCAACCAACCCCAGCACAACCACTCTCATGCGGCAACTCCCTCACCCTGACCTGCAATGCTAAGTGGTCACATACACAAAAGTGTGGGTTTGGACAATAAAAACATTTTGTGAAGTCTTTAGAAGAGCTCTAACTAGACATGGCTGCACCAAAAACCTGTGGGAGCTTAGTAATGCTGGGTAAGGCTGTAGGTTTCCAGTAATATCACAGTGGGAACCACAGCCTTGGTGAAAATGTGGTCGTACCTACATACAAACTTCTTACTAACACAATCCTTTTTAATTGATTTGCTATTGTAAGCCCCTCCAGCAAAAGCACTTCTATGCCAGAACTCCTCCTACAGTACAAGAGCACCAAGCAGCTGCTCAAGCACTGCATCAAGCAGTGTCCTGTGAAAACTTTTAAGAGTAATTAGTCTACAGCAGTATGGGACAAAAAGCAGACTTTACTGCTTAAGATTGTATAGGTGGAAAACACTAGTAACGTGCAAATGGCTTTTGCATGGCAGAAAATAAGCAAATACAATGCAAAATAATTATTTTATGGAAACAGAAACATGCATGCAAATTTGGAGTATGTGAAACAGTAGGAATATCCTCTTTGTTCCAAACACCAACCTGTAACTCGCTGGCCAGCTGTGCCTCCCACCTACCACAAAACCAAAAGGCATCCTAGCAAGCCCATTCAATTCAAAACTGCCTTTGTGTTTCTCAAAGGATGTGACTGCAATCACCTTTTGTCTCCCCCCCTCCCCTTTTATTTTTCCTTTTCTTCCCAACCCAGAAATGCCTGTGCGGAGTCTTAGGGGCGAGCAAGGTCCCCCCGGTGAGCCTGGACCAAGAGGGCCACCGGGGCCACCAGGATTACCAGGTCACGGTGTCCCAGGAGCCAAAGGAAAACCGGGCCCACAAGGATATCCAGGAATTGGGAAGCCAGGCTTGCCGGGGATGCCAGGGAAACCAGGGGTCATGGGGCCCCCAGGGCCAAGAGGGGAGATGGGGCCAAAAGGGGAGATTGGGCCCATGGGGATACCTGGGCCACAAGGACCGCCGGGGCCTCACGGCCTTCCCGGCATAGGGAAAGCAGGTGCTCCGGGGCTGCAGGGACAGCCAGGGCCAAAGGGTGAGCCTGGGCTGAAGGGACCCCCAGGAGCCCCTGGGATCCCAGGACCAAAAGGGGAAAAGGGCGTTGGGATACCGGGTTTGCCGGGGCTGAAGGGCCCGCCTGGGCTGCCTGGCCCCCCCGGCCCTGTGGGGCTGCCGGGTGTTGGCAAGCCGGGCATGGTCGGCTTCCCTGGCCCGCAGGGACCCCTGGGCAAACCTGGACCTCCGGGAGAGCTGGGGCTGCAGGGGCCTCCGGGGGCACCCGGGATCCAAGGCCCTCCTGGCCTGCCCGGCGTTGGCAAACCCGGCCAGGATGGTCTCCCTGGCCAGCCAGGCTTCCCGGGCGGCAAAGGGGAGCAAGGCCTGCCAGGCCTGCCAGGGCCCCCTGGCCTCCCCGGGGTGGGCAAGCCAGGCTTCCCTGGGCCCAAAGGTGAGCGTGGTGTGGGTGGCCTGCCCGGCCCCCTGGGGCCCAAGGGGGAGAAGGGACACGCAGGGCCACCTGGCATGGGGGGGCCACCAGGAGAGCCTGGCCAGCCGGGACTGCCAGGCATCATGGGCCCCCCGGGGGCCGCCGGCTTCCCGGGACCCAAAGGAGAAGGCGGCGCTGTGGGGCCGCCAGGACCTGTCGGCCCCAAGGGCGAACCCGGCCTGCAGGGGTTTCCAGGAAAGCCAGGCTTTCCTGGGGAAGTGGGGGCCCCTGGGCTGCGAGGGCTGCCGGGCCCCACAGGGCCCAAGGGGGAAGCCGGGCACAAAGGCTTGCCGGGGCTGCCAGGTGTCCCAGGGCTTGTGGGGCCAAAGGGTGAGCCAGGGCTCCCTGGCGCCCAGGGGCTTCAGGGCCCCTCGGGCATCCCAGGCATTGCAGGACCCAGCGGTCCCATCGGCCCCCCGGGACTGCCGGGGGCAAAAGGGGAGCCCGGCCTGCCTGGACCCCCCGGCTTCCCTGGCGTGGGCAAACCTGGCGCTGCGGGGCTGCAGGGACCCCCGGGGAAGCCTGGGGCGCTTGGTCCCCCTGGCCAGCCAGGACTCCAGGGGCCACCCGGCCCCCCCGGCCCCCCTGGGCCCCCAGTCATCATTCCACCCACTCCACCAGCTGTGGGACAGTACCTGCCCGAGGTGGGGCCAGGGATAGATGGTGTCAAGCCCCCCTACGGCTACATGGGCAAGAAAGGCAAGGCTGGCGGCGCCGTCTACGAGATGCCTGCGTTCACGGCGGAGCTCCTCACCCCCTTCCCCCGGGTTGGGGTGCCTGTGAAGTTTGACAAGCTCCTCTACAACGGCCGGCAAAACTACAACCCCCAGACGGGGATCTTCACCTGCGAGATCCCCGGTGTCTACTACTTCGCCTACCACGTCCACTGTAAAGGGGCCAGCGTCTGGGTGGCATTGTTCAAGAACAATGAGCCACTGATGTACACCTACGACGAGTACAAGAAGGGCTTCCTGGACCAGGCTTCGGGCAGCGCTGTTGTCCAGCTGATGCACGGAGACAAGGTTTACGTTCAAATGCCATCTGAGCAGGCGGCAGGACTCTATGCTGGGCAGTACGTGCATTCATCTTTTTCAGGATATTTATTGTATCCCATGTAAAACAAAAACCAGACACACACAAACATACACACAAAATCAAAAACTTCCTTCTCTGCTTCAAACTCTTATACCATGAAAGATGCATTTATGACCGTTTTGGACCATCTTGTACAAAAAAACCAAAAAAACCAAAAAAAACCAAGTTTAACATTATGCACAGCTAGTTATAAAAAAAAAAAGGTGTGGTGAACATATCTAGAGATGTGTATCAGGTTCATAAACAGTTGTTTTGCACCTGAGGGGGACACGAGCTGTACATTATATATTTTCTGTGATGCCATGCTTACTTCATTTCATTCACAATAATTCAGTACTAAGGTTCAAATCAGTGTACATCACTCCTGTTGCATATTTGACTGTTGCATTGATCATAGTTGAGATGAAAAACAGTAACTTAAACCAGAGTAGGTCAGTCTCAAATTACATGGAAAAATTTGAGTGGCTTTTTATGTTTGGATGGGGTTTCGGGGTTTTTTTTGACAGCAGGTCTGGCTGACAAGCAAAGGTTCTCTTAGCTGGAGACCTTTATTTCTCTTCCCCACACACAAAATATCCCCGCAGGTGTGTTTTTTTGCTGAACAAGTTATTTATGATGGAAAAGGAATACTGATGGTGTAACTATTCCCCATAAGCCTTCTCCAGCAGTTGTTGGAGCCAGAACACTGCCCCCGATTCCAGCAGCTGCTGGATTCACCTCCAAATGCCACAGCATTCGAAAAGCCTCCATCTGCATTTGCACAGCTGAAGTAGATGAGGTAGATCAGAGACAAAAATGAAGGGTTCCCCATTTGCTTTGTGCCACGCAAATTGAGACATTTTGGCCAACACGTGGCAATACAGCAGGGTGGTAGAAATTTGCTGGGATTTCTGTGCTCATGCTAAGAACCTGCACCTGTTTGGCTTGTCAGAAGAGATGCCTAGTCTGCCACTCAGCAGAAGTTAAATCACTTTACTCTTCAATGACTAGGCAAAGCAGAAGTAGCTCTCTTTGCTAATTAACAAATTTGTTGTTTGAGATCAACCGGTAACTTTACCAGCAATATTGATCATGCACATTTATCCAAGAACTTCATTTTACATAGAAGCTGATTTCCAATCCTTATTTATATGTTACCTATTGTCAAGGAGAACCTGCGGGCCTTGATTCTTTCTGTATGTGAGGAAAGCAACTTCTCGGCAAGAGCTGTCTGTTCATCAATGGTGCTAATCTCACCTCAAAAGTATTTGTTTCCAAAGGGCAGCGTACTTTGCTGTGGTTCCCTGTAGAGTGCTGCACATCACACACTGTTACGCTAGTTGAAAGAGTTAAATACTCATCACTTCTTCAATGTCTTTAGCTAATGCTACCGCTTTTGATTCAAAAATGATCTAGATTTTTCATGCAGAACTAAGATCGGATTTAACTGGCATTACCATTATTTAAATGCAGAGTTTAATGCAGTCTAACATTGACTAAGGACTCCAGTGGTATAATGTGGTGCTTTATCTCAGAAATTTTATGGAATGGTGGCAGGAACGGACAGACAGTTTACCAGGCACTGGTGACTTCAGTATGTTCCCAGAATATATGAGATATGTCAAAAGCAAATAATTTTGTATTTAAAATTTTTGTACTGATTTGAAAAAAATATCTTATTAAATATCTTTAAAAAAAAACCATCTTGTGTTCATTCAGCAGAACTGTTAGAAGGAACAATCAACCTGCTGAATTCATGTATCAGATCACAAGGACTCTCTGAAACCACTGACACACTGATATGAAAAAAAAAAAAAAAAGATACCCTTTTCTTTAGCTCCCCTCTACTGGCAAAACCTGCCCTAAGCCACTGGGGGGAACACACTGTCCTGGCATCGCATTTAGTGGGAAAGCGTGGCTGGGGACAACGCACAGCGAGGGGCTTCCACAGGCAGCCCACAGGAAAGGGCACCTGCCCAGTGTAAGCCGACACGGGACTGCAGCTCAACAAGGCATGGGACAGCATGCAGGAAGCCAAGAAATGGGACGTCATAGGGTTATGCTGCTAAGGGTTTGCACTCCCCTAAAAAGCCAGAGCTGGCTGCCCCTGCTGGGAGATGCACACCGCATCCCTGGCTCTCCCTGTGATTTGGAAACAGCTTTTCCCACCCCTCTCTACTTTTCCATCTGCAGCAAAAACCTTGTGTGAAAATGGCAACATGTTTGTCACTTATCTACATCACTACTCAAGTGGCTCCACTGAGGGGAGTAAATTATAACCCATGGTGTGGCTCCCCCAATCTCACCTCAAAGACAGACATTTCCTCCAAGCTGGCAAACTCCTAAACTGTCAATACTAAAATGAATGCACTGAATACCTACTTGTGTCAGGTAATTGTTTTCTACCTCTCCCTTAGACTCCCTGAAGCTGCTGGCTAAGTGGTTCCCCGCTTCCCAGCATCTCATTTTTACTGCACAAAGAAAAAGAGAAAACAAAACATGAGCAAAGTATCACAATCAGCACCTCTCACTTTCTATTTAAAGTCTTTTGTCACACACCACCCTCTTAGTTAAGCATCTTTTATTTTAACATTCCCCTGAAAGTCCCAATAAGACAGGCAAGATTAAAAAACTGTAACAAAATCAGGAGGATGCTGCTCTCGATCTTACTCACAAAAACTACAGCCCAGTTTTACTTTTACTCAGCCTGGAGTAAGATCTCCATCCACAGTACAGCTCAGCCTACCTAGGTTCAAAAATTTTCAGTTCTGTTTGCTCTACTAAGCACCAAAGTTTGTTCTGAAACTTGATACCATATCTGACAACACTGTGTGTACTTTGCACACCGTTAATAATGGGGCTGGGCACCCATGCACAGACACACACACAGAGCACTGACCTTACAAAAATCAGCCTGAGGGCACTGTCTTTAACACAGTTTATTCACATGAAAATAATGTCTTTCCATTTGTAGCATTCAAAATTTCACTTGAAACAACCGTAAGAATGTCTTCAAAATACAGCTGGCACTTTAAAGGCATATAAAACTTAAGACAAATGGCAAATAAAATAAGTATTTACCAATACCAAAACCAGATGCTGAGCTTCATATGTTCTTAAAAATCAGACCCCACTTAAAAGTTAAGGTATTTATACTACCTCCCAGGGCATGGTTAAAAAGGAAAGCGTGGCATAGGAAACAAGAGGTACCACACACTAATTATTAAACACCACAGTTGTGATTCTGTATTATCATCACCAATACAGTTACTGGAAATGTCATTTAGTAATACCTTTTAGGCACTCTCAGATTTGTATTTAGTGCAATAGTTTGTGACCTTCTTTCTTTAGTCATATCTCTGTACTTCCCTTAATTATTACAGCAGAATAAAAAATACTTTCCTGACAGAGAACAACAAAAAAAAAACCCCTAAAAGTCTGAGCCAAGCACAGCTTTCAGCTGACATACAGCATCCTGCCTGTTTTGTGTGTACTTTGGTATCTTAGAGCTGGGCCTTTCTGACAGTGCAGCATTTTAGGGAGCGGCAGATAAAATGCAGAAGCACCTTTACTGTTAAGATGCTGCTGTGTTGCAATTCAGCAGGCTGCTAGAGAACAGGACAGAGGAAGGCATGGTACCATCTGACTTTGCAGTTGATACAGGAAGAAAACTGATGGGAGACACTGGGTACCTACATAGTTACACCATTACCAGACATGGAAATAAAGCTGGCAGCACGCTGGGATTGAAAATTTGACAGCTTTGCTGCTGATGCTGCGATCAAAAAATTGGGTAGCTTTGAAAGGAAAGTTTCAGTGCAGAGACTTCACTTTCAGGAATAGCAAAAATGGAAAAAGAAAACCTTAACAGCAACTCATGCTCAGAATAGATCTAAGTATTTATAGAGTTAGCATTATTGCTTTTCTCAGAAAGTGCCAGGGGAAGTCTTTGGTATTGCAAAACACCTGTGAAAACATCTGCCCAGATAGAATAGATACTGTGGTCTGTGGGCATTACTGAGAAACGTACTACGCACAGGTATACTTACCTACATGAAGTTAGTGTAAAAGCGGTACCTGTTCTCAAGGCATGGAAGAGCAGAAATGACCACATGAAGTGGGTGACAGTGTTGAAGCAGGGCTGGTGTACACAGAATCCTACCAAAACATCTTATAGCAGGGGGAAATGAAGCAGTAGGCTCACTACTTATCACTGCAGCTAAAAGCTACTGGCCTATAAGCTGTGCTTCCCAAAGAACTAGTACCCCGTAGTTTATCAACAGTATCAGCTCTTGGCTTGGTCCTGAGTGAACATATCTGGCTCTAGTTGTTACTCAGCCACCCTGTGACAGCAACCTTGGCACACGCAGACTCAACATCCCTGCGGGAGCACAGAAGTGGAGGAAAATTATCCCCAGGAGTACTGCTTAATTTCAAATAGCAGTCAGTCATACAAATAAGGAGGCTTATTAAGAAATAAAAAGGAGCAGCCCACAGGGATAAATGCTTGTAGACAGCATACTAAATGCATTGAGAATATCAGACATTATTAAAAAAAAATATTAAGGAGATAATAGCCGATGTACTAAAAAAAAAATAAGGGAGTATCTTCAGTAAAAGAGTTGGGGGGGTGGGGACAAAATTTGCTTGCCATGAAGTCTTTTTGCCAATTATTTTGGGGGGATTCTAACCATAGCAGAACAAAACCCCCAAAAAAAGCAGAAAACCTCCTAGGAAAATCAGGAGTTGTTGTCAGTTTAATTAGTGGGAAGAATATCTTTGGAGATGAAATAAAGCAGAGGAAATAACCACATCCCCAGAACCACAGGTCCCTAACTCACCTCCTGCCACGGGGGACAGCGGTGAAGCAGGGAAGAAGCCTACACCATCACAAGAACCAGGCACTGCAAGAAGAGGGCAAATTCAACAGCTCTCCTGGCAGCTGCCCATGGCAAAGCTGGGGGGGGCCCAATTCTGGGAGCAACTGTGGGTTTTGAGGTGAAAGAGGCAGCCCTCTGCTTCTGCCTGGCTCTGCTCTCAACAGCCTCTAAGATCTATCAAGGACTTCTACGCAAAGAGAGCTCGAAAAACACCACGACATTTGTGAAAAGCCTTACCTCAGCTTTTTTTCATGGGAATTGCTACTGTCAGTAGTCTAAATCACTGCAGGTCTGGGGCAGCAGAGTCACCTACAAACCTTTTTAATTAACTGAAATAATCATGACAAATAAATGCTCATAGAAACAGAGACAGCAGTGTCACTGTTTTCTGATGCAAAACTCCACCTGTTTGTATCCAGCATTTTAAGCAAAGATCTCCTCAAAGCCTCAGAAATATGCATGTTTAAAAAAGAGGAAAAAAAAAAAGGAAATGCAAATAACTGAGTAAGAGCCCTTCTGCCATCTGGTGAAGAAATTCTGGTTTCTTCCATTTCCACCACCGTCGTCACCTGCTCCGGTGCCCCAGCACCTCCAGTGCTCCCCTATCCTCCATGCTCTGGCCTGCCGCCCTGGGCATAGCTGGGCAAGGGACCACCCCCTGCAGCATCACCTGCGCCCAAGGAACACACATCCAGCTGGCAGGACACCATGGCACAGCCTGTCCCTTGCTGGGGACACATCTGAGTCCTTCTCCAGCCCCTGCCACAGACTTTTATGATATCCAAAGTTACTTCAGGTGTGTCCAACTTGCCTGAAATGGACCAAAGCTCAGGAGTACATGAGGTGAAAAACACAAGCCTCCTCCCCTGCAGCTCCCCTCCAAATCACACTGCCCTCACTAATTCCCACATGGTAGAGCCAAGGGTCTAAAGAAGGAGATGAGAACTACAGGAAGGTGGGTTTTTTAAAAACCTATTGCACTCCACAAGAGAAACGGGAAAAAAGAAAGATGACTCTTTGGCCACTTCAATGCTGCAGCAAAGGAACTGTGTTCAGTACTCTTGTAATCCTCGGCTTCTGAAAACACAAATACCATGCTTTCGACCTGCTAGAGTTTGCATTCATATTGTAATTGTTTGCAGTGCTCCTAAATGTACTAAAACTCTCTATATAATTTTACTAAAAAGCAGCAAACGTTTTTCTACCAACTTTAAAGACTTTTTTGTTTTTTAAGTGGACTTCTTTGTGCTTTCTTTAGGTGTGAATGATCAAGATAAACACAAGATGTTTAAGCAAATGTGCCACAATTAAAAACCAATAATATATATATACACCCTGTAAAGAGAACTGGAATAGCGTATTACTTGTTCTTCTCTGACAGTTGTTAAGGGCATTCCCAGGCAGATTTAACTTATTCAGCAGGCTTGTCCAAGACAAACCAAGACAGGAAATATAAACATCTCATTAAAAGTTTCAGTTAAAATCCCAAGTAAGTTCCCACCACTAAATGACTTAGTTCAGCCACATCCTTCAAACCTAAATGTCAAGACAGCAGAGGTAAACAGAAGCCAAATGGTAATTCAGCTGAGGTACACCTTGCATATTCCCTAGCATACTCTACTGCCAAAAATGGGAACAATCATTGCTCATATTGATGCATTTCAAAGGTAGAGACACATTACAGCATCCAAGAAAGGAGATTTTGTTGGTTTGGAAAAATATGTGCCGATTCTGGGGAGCAAAGAGAAAGATACAAGAGATCCTGTCCTGAAGATCTAGGAATTCAGCAAGCATTGGCTCTAAATTAAAACTCAGGCATGAACATCTCTTTCCCAGCTCACGTTTCTGTTGTGGTCTGGGGAAAGCAGCTGACACACAGGTAGTTAGGACAACTCTTCAGTCTTCATACTCCCTCTTTTCTAAGTCAAGTCAACAACTGTAAAATTTACTGGACGCACGCATGGGGAGTATGGTGTTCCATAAACTGGGTACAACATGAGCATTGTCAATACCGACATCTCCACAAATCAGACCAAAGAGTCTTCACCTTCGGCAAAGACAAGCAGAAGTTCAAAGTCGATAGTCAATGGCCAGTGCAGAAGCTGTCACTTCTTTGCTGAAGATGGATGTCCCCTCCTCAGGAACAAGGCAGACCAAAACCTGTACACTCTGATTGTTCCCCCTTCTCCCAAACACACAGGCATCATTTTAAAGCCATTTTCATACTACAACACAGACATACAAGATATCCATCTACTAATTAAACACTAGTTGTCTCAGTCTCTTGACAGTGTAACTCTTTTGGAGGACAACATCAGAAACAGAAGTATTCCAGAGAAGCAATCATTTGGAAAGAGTTCTCGCTCATAAATAAGTGATGTGCATCACATTTTTATATATCCCTGATACTTTCAGCTGAAAGCTCCATGGTTTTCCCATTATTAAATAGGTTCACAGAAATTCAGTTAACTCTGTTTGCAATAGTTCATTACCCTCAGGCTTAGAAGAAGCTTCTGCCTTGATGAGGTTTCTGTGCTCTTTTTAAACAGTAAACAGTTATGCTGCACTTAAAAAATAAAAAAATTGTACAAAAAATAAAAAAATTTTCAAATCTTGAAAATAGCAATTGTTCTTCATATTTTCCATTCAGCTTTCATGTCAAATTGACCACAAAGTTCTTGTCTATAAGCTTCTTCAAAAATTTCTGCTCAGCGTCGATGTTGTGATATTCATTCTAAAGAGATGTGAGGGAATAATAAAAGAAATTAATCTCAAATTATTACCAGAAGCATCGCTTCATTGTTCTTTCCTTTTAATTACTTGTGATACCTAGAAGATGCTAAGAGTAGGAAAGCTCTGGGGAAAAGACTTCTTGGCAAAGGCTGTAGCACCGTCTCCCAAGAAGAGAGGTGAGTGACTCTTACTCAAATTTAGATTAGATCTTCCATTAGGACACAAACAAAAAGGGATGATCCTTTAGTGACAAGAATGGGTGAGATGTGGTCTCACAGAAGTCCTGTCGTTACTAACTCTCCCAGCTCCTCCCTGTGCTTAGAGGGAACAGCTGCATAATGACATTTACAGCACAAGCAGTCAGAAAATGACTAATTCTCAAAGTTCCATGCGGGTTCTTGAAAAGCACACATCAGGCATTTGTAAACTGGATACATCCTGACAATCAGTTTAAATAAGCCAAAACCAACCCATCTTCTGTGCTGTATCCGGATCCTGGATACACAAGGGACCGCTGAGGTTAGTGGAGGACAGCACAAAGGAATTAAGTTTACTGACAATTCTTAGACATGGAATCCAGTAAATTAAAATCAATATAATACAAATACTGCATAGAAGATTATACATATATAGTATAATATTTACAACTTAATGCCACTAAAGAATTAATGATAAGGTTTTTGTTTAGTAGTTTGTTTTTTAAAGTTTCAAGGTTTTAGGAAACTTACGGATGTCTATTCAGCTAGTGATCAACCTTACCCAAGCTTGGTATACATTGCAAAAAAGCACCTGAAAAGAGGAGCCTCAAAATGGAGGCGAGTTCAGTGTCTGAGGAAAATCATCTTGGAGCAGCAGGCACCTAGGATTCCTCTGAGAGACATGAGAGGCTCCTATGGGCATTGCCTCTGTCCTTCCTCTTCAGAACAGGGAGGAGGACAGAAAATGGTCCCCACATGCACTAGGCATGCACATGGAAGAGAAAACTGTTCACACTGAGGTAAAGGGCTGAGATGGAGTTGCTCAGAGTACAGAGCTGAAGACAGAGAGCAGAGATACAAAAGAAAACAGAGGCATGACCATAGCAATGTAGGAGGGAGGAGAAGGCACCCCTGACGTTTGCCAGCCTCCTGCTGCTCCCTATGCTTGTGAGTTGTGGCTTCCCCTGCCTGGAAGCAGTTCCTTCTGCTTTTCTTTTCTGCTTTCAATATCTGGAATTCAGTTCTTTTCCTAACTGCAAGTTTATAGGTCTTAACTCATTCCATTTCCCTTTGCTCTTCTTTCTCTTTTTTTTTTAAGAAATTTGGCAACTATGACAAATTGTGCAAGTAGGTGCCAAGGAAAAAGAGAATGTGAACAGAAACAATACTATTCATGTTCTGACAGTGCTAGCAAATATGCCTCTATGAACAAGAGCTGCATAGCCTAAGGATAACACCAGCAAAGCAAAACAGAACTTACAAATGGATGTGTCTCATGCCGACGTTGCAGAATATGGTGTAGCACAAAGGACACAAATATCATTATCCACATTTTTCAGAAAGAAAAGCAGAGATGAAGAGATTCAAGCAATGTTAACCCATTAGCAGCTGAACCAGGAGAAGACTAGAGATCTTTCTAACCTGCAGTCCACCCTTCTATCTATAGTAAATTGTCTTCTCCAGTTACCAGCTATATTTCTCTCAGCATAAACAAGTGTTTGTTACCTGCATCATCTGAGACATCGTGTCATTGCCATAGTAGTGGAGAGAACTGTTTCTGTCAGTGAAGTCATACTTGAAGCCTGCCATGTGAACTTCATGGCAAATGTGAAATGCTAGTGTAATGGCAATTAGCCCCGTTGTTGGATGCTTGGGTTTCTAAAATGAAACACAAAGAGCACGCATACATAAATAACCGGCAGCTTGACAGGAACAGCAAACCTAAGAGTGAAGGAAGCAGAAATCAGGCAGCCTGGCTCTCCTACAGATGTTTGGTTTTGTAGTTTGATCCCCTTATGTCTCATAAGGAGTACAGTACTGCCGGCAGGTTTTCCATGACCAGGGTGTCTGCCATGTTGGCCTTCCCCGGGATTCTCCTGTTTCTAGTGAGGGCTGAGCCCATACTGTAGCCCTTCCCTCCACACAGGCATCAGGAAGGCCTCTCCATCCCTCTTCTCAGCAACCTACTTTCATGAAACTGGTCAGGCTTCAATATATTAGAGACCATTTCACCCCATCAAATTTGACTGAATTACCAGATATGTTCAGAATTTTCTAGACAATGGAGATCCAGACGAACAGAATAACATGACACACCTCATATCTTCGTAACATCAAATTAAAAAAAAGCATGAATGCTACTGCTACATGAATTTGGCTGCCTTTGAACTTTTTCAAAGCAGGGAAATTCCAGAATAACACAGTTTTAGACTTTCCCCCACTATTTCCATTAGAAGAAAAGAAACTGTAAAAAAAATTTGCATATTTCTCCCTACAGTGAGATAGCTCAGAAGTACATGCAATGTAAAATATCAAGAGCAGGTCATAAACAGGTTTTAACTGTGCAAAATTAAGAGCACCTAACTAAAAACTAGCATTTCTTACAAAAGCATAGAATAACTCATTACAACCGTCTGTCCTATCCTGTGATCGAGTACCTGACTGTTTAAGCAGCAGCAGTGGCCAAAATGATCTGCAGAAGTAAATGAGGCAAGGTTTGTAAAGAGAGGTGAACTCTTTCATTAGACCAACAGACAAAGCTGAGGGGAAAAAGTGTCCCCAGAAATGGACAAAACTTTCAGGCACTGATGCCCTTCTTAGCTAAAATAAGAATTTTCTCAAGAGACCAAATGACCTATACACTTCCAGTAGTTGCAGTCAAAACTCAAACTGAGTGCAAAGTCATGTGCTTTTTTTGAACTCTTATGCAAGGCTCAGTTCATTTACCTCTGAAAATGAAGGAGGCAAGCCAGTACTGGACAACTCTGGGCAGACAGAAGGCAGGTACACTTGATATAGAAAAATATTTTTTGTATTGTATGACAAAAGAACAAATCCCCAGGAAAAAGTTACTAACATCAGCTTTGTAACCTAATTAAAGTCATAGAATTGATCTATCACCTTTCATGTAGAATTTTTATGTATATTTATAACAACTCTTGGAGTATTCCAGAAATAACATCAACTTAAAATGCACAGTATTGCCCAGGGCTCCTGCCAGGTAGCAAAATAACTTTCTGCCTTAGGAGACCAATATCATAAACTTAGTGGTGACTCTGTTGCCATGTCCATACTAAACAGGACCCCAAAATTATGGCAGGAATGCTGCATGTCAGGATTAGTGCTATTTGGAAGTATCACAAACATCACAGGTTGCAACTAGTTCTGTTTACCTTTGGCTATCACAAAGTTCACCCCAAAAGAATATACTAAAAAAAAAAGCAAAACTACTTTTAAAATGTATTATCATGCTAGCACCCTAGCAATATCCAGATAGCCTCAGCCTGTAATGAAATTTGTTCGGCCAGTCACATTTAATGGGAGTAGGCACAGCCTGGAATAACTCTGCAACACCTTCTGACTTCAGTGCTGCTGGGGCAGTACATCCGATTTTACAGTTGTTCTTCCCGGCTCTGCTAACCCCATCACAGTTGCTAACAAAGAAACAGAAACGCTTGCTGAACTGCACAGAAATGCGCACACAGGGAACATGAGATTGGCTTAATGGAAAAGTCAGAGGCAGCAGGGAAAACAATATTGGTCTTCGGCATCTCCTGCAGGCAGAGGGGGCTGAAGCACAGGACAGGGAAGGCAGCACCAGCCTTCCCCAGGGACACACACTAAGGGACAGAGGGCTCCAAAGTGGGTCCTGCAAAAGGCTGCCCTGCCCACAGGAACCCCGAGGCATGATCTGCAGCTTAACTGAGCTGTGCCAGAGTGACTGCAGATGTGCAGGTTCCCAGCCATGCCCACCTCCAAGATAGCAGGAAAAGAGAGGAAAAGCACACCTGAGCTTGACCATTGCTACTGCTGGGGACAGGGGGCTGCAAAACCCCTGGGATGGAGCAAGTGGGATGTGGAGGTGGCAGAAAGGGGCTCCAAGCGTGGACACACTCTGCCCCTGCTTTGGGCAGGGCTGCCCAGAGAGCAGGAGAGGAGCAGAGAGTATGCACGCTACCCAAAGCAACTGAGGGTCCTGGGCCTCTGTACCAGCCCCAGGACACCACACACATCTCTTTGGCTCGCTAACAGCACTAGTCTTACTTTTACACCCACTGAGAGGGGAGCACAGAAAAAGACAAAAGGGATTTCTGGAGCCATGGAGGCCATGGATGTTCTGTGGCCCTTTAGATATATTTAGATAGAGATAGATAGGTGCCCAACTACTATGCTGCTTTCTTCCCGCCCTTGATTGAAGAGCTGGAATGCCACAGAGCCCCAGCAAGCACGCAGCCAAACTGGGTATTCCAGTCTGAGAGTTAATAGGGGAGGAAAAAACCACCAGTAGGCTCAAAAAAAGACAGACATTAAAGAGGAAAAAAAAAGCACAGTAACTCCCAGAAGCAAAAAAAAACCTCAAGTCCCTCAAATATTAGAAAGATTAAACCAGAAAAAAGCTGTGGTAGATACTCCACAGTGACAAGCTGTCAAACATTCCCACGTCTCAGTTGGCTGATCCCAATGAAGCAGCTCTGTGCAACAATGTGACCCCAGGGAACCCTATTTGTGCTAAACAGCACGTGGTCAGTCCTGACTGTGCAAGGGAGGTCTCCAGCTTGAAGCCTCACCTTTCATCAGAAACATTCTTCAGTCATAAACTGGCAGTTAAAATGTATTTTTAGGTCCAAATTGTCAGTTAACTCATTACAATGCTTGGCATCAAATCAAAAGTAAGCACAAGAATGCTGCTAGACATATGTCATTAGCACAGGGCTGGAATATCCTGTATGCTCCCCAGTCCCTACCTGCCCCCAGCAGTGTGAAATTGCAGCAGTGTTATAGACTTACTGGGTTGGTGTGTTTTGGCCGAGGGGTGTTGCTTTTGGGATTTGGGGGTGGTTTTTGTTTTTTGGTTTTTTTTTTTTTTGAACAAAACTATAAAACACCCTACATTTAATAATTCAAGACTCCTTAACATTTCTAAAGGCTCTTTGGATCTGCCATGTTCCAACGCCTGTCTGATTTCCACAATTTTGTAAAAGGAATTATGTCTGTCCACAAAAGCGGTCTCATTTAATACTAATTATAGAATCCATAAAAAGAGATTTTTGGCATACAAGGCTACCCACTGTCTTTCTGGATTCCATTTTCCCACCTTTTTTGAGCACCATCTAAATGCAAACTACTACCATATGAACCTCAAAGATGTTCTAACACAGTCCACTATAATAAAAAGATAATTACTTCTGAGTACACATTTGGTTGTACAAAACTAAAAGGCACAGAAGAAAAAAGCCTACCTCCTTCTTGGGAAACCTTGTTGGGAAGCGAAGCCATTCATAAGCCGTTTTTCTGGTGATGCTGGGATCAAGAATCCTGATTTGACTAGATTTGTATATCATGTTCAGAGCCGGTTTCTTCCAAAATCCTTTAGCACTCTGTAACAGGCAAGTAAATACACATTTTTAATAGCTACAAACAGCTGATTTTAGTTTTGTAGTAACTCTAACCAGAATAAAATCCATGGTCAGGAGGTTGAGGAAGAAGCAAAGTGTTGAACCTCCAAAGTTCAACAAAAACATGTGCCAAATAGTGCTCCTGCAACAGGATAACCCACTGCAGCAGCAGAGTTTGGGGCCAGGTGGCTTGAAAACAGCTTTGCAGAAAGGTCCCTGATGGACTACATGTACCAGCAGCATGCCCTGGAGGCAGTAAATGGTCATCATGTGCTTAGCAACATTAATAAGAGAATAGAGAACAGGTGGACAGAAGTTACCATTCTCAAGTACTTTGTACTGTGCCTTTCTGTGATCTCACAAATGCTGTTTTGGGCTTCTCCCTGTGCAAGAGTGTCAAACTGGGACAAGCTCAGCAGAAGGCCACTAAAACAGCTGAGGGGCTGGAGCGCACAGCAAACAAGAAGGGTCTGAGGAGTCTGGGTTTGTACAGCCCATCTTCAACTATCTGGTAGGGGTTTACAAAAAGAGATAAGATCAGACTCTTCTCAGAGGCACACAGTGAAAGGACAACGATAAATTCTTTCCTGTGAGGATGCTGCAGCACTGAAAGAGAGGTTATAGAAATATCCTTGGAAATACTCAAAACTTACCTAGACAATGCCCTGAGAAGCTGGTATGGCTTTGAACTTGGCCTTGCTTTCTTTCAACAAGGTTTTGCACTAAAGACCTCCAGAGAGAGGTCCCTTCCAACATTACTCTGCAATTCCACCAAGTCCGCAGGATAAAATAATCTGGGAAATGGCTAGAGCATGCATGTCAGAATATGAAATGCTACTAGCAAGAGAATAAAAAGGTATTTCCAAGAGGAAAACTGCTTTGGGGTGAGGAACTGATCAAATACATGTGAGAAAAAGGACAGAAGCATTTATGGGAAAGGGATCTTGAGCAGACTGTCTAGGAGACCCAATGCTCCCCCCAGCTAGGAGGACTAAGGTTAAAAGCAAAACAGGCATTTTACATGAGAGGTGTGCAGCAAGCTGAGCCAAAGGGTATGAATAATTAAACTCACTATTTTCTGACCACCTAATATCTCCCAAAGCCACTTCAAGTCACGTGGTTTGAAGACGATGAGAACAACAGTTGTATTAGGGTCGTAGTGGATTGGATCTGAGAAGATGGATTCTGGGTAAGAAAGGCGGAAAGTTGTTCTCCTCCCAACATCCTCTTCATACCCTATAACAGGGCCATTATTCATTCTGCAGAGGACAGAGACAGCAATGACTAACTCACCCAAGTCCTTCCCGTGTGTCGGCTAGCTGTCTGCGGGGCAGACAGCGTGTCCAGGTACAGGAGGGTTTAGTGGCCCAGCATTTACTTATCACATTACATAGTAGATGAGCAATTATCAGGTGCACTCACCCTCTAACTCAGAGGGATCAAGCACATATGGGAACTTGGCCAAGGTGGTTTAGAATACAATCGCACAATTGCTTATCACATGTCACTCGAGCAGAAGGCTTCTGATTTGGCTTAAACACAGAAACTGGAGAAGACCAAAGAGAGCATCTGGCTTGGAGAATTACCCACTGCTCCATTCATGCTACTTGATGATTCGAGTCATACAGGAAGCAATTCAAGAATGAGTTAATACTCTTCACTGTCTAAAGGAACATGGATTATGACTGTGTACCTGATGCTGATACATCTTTATGTTTGCTTTTTTTGTGTCTTTGGGGTTTTCAGGATATTGGTTTTTTTTTCTTAGATATTACTTGCACAGCTGCCACTGCTTTGGGACATAACATTAATAAGCAGTGAGGAGGTGGGTCAAGTCTTTCTGCTCTGAGGTGTTAGAAGGGCTGTGTTTAAGTCTCCACCTTGCATTTTTTGCTTGGTGGGTGTGCTGCATAATTTTTGGAGTACTCTGGAAGTCTCCATATGCTCCATTCCTGCCAATGTGACTGACCACTCAGAATAGGAGGCATGCTGCTTAGGAGCAAATGTTTGCAAAACAAGGTATGCAGACAAAGGAGTACTTGAAAGTTTTATCAGAAGTTGTCATTAAATACAGAACACAAACACCACCTCTTTGTTCATTCACAGTAAACAAATGTGTACTGTATTTCTGAAAGTTTTGAACTTAGAGCTGTATTTAAATGTGTGACAAGTCTACATAAAGATTTCCATTTTAAGAAGAGTAGGTAGATCTCCAAGGAGCCCAAATACTTGAAATATTTTAAAAATAATCCATGGAGCTTCCTTGTATCATTATACTATGGTGAAAATAAGTGCAACATAGGGTTTTTTTGTAAAGCACAAAGTTGTTAGGCAAGTAAAGTTGCCTAAGAACGGGGATATTATCTGGATCACTTTCTATAGTTTTAACTCTATAAGAGGAGCTACAACTGAAGAATTGCATATATTCATTTCCACCTTTCCAGTACGTTTTCAAATGCATGTCAAACTCCAGGCTTTGTATACAACTTTTTATAGTAGTGCTTGAAGACTGAAACATTATTACAAAAATAAGGATTAGGATTGATGGCATAGTAACAAAAATGAGATTTTGTTCAATGTTCCACACAATATTGAAGCACACAAACTGAAATGGCAGCTCAAGAGGTTTTAGTGAAAGAGGGTTTAGGCACACTATCTGACAAGGTACTTTTGGGCAGTAGGGCTATTTAATCAGTTACCATCTTGGGTCCTGCAAAAGGAGAAACTGATTTATTTTTTTCTTAATGTACAGAAAAAATCTGTTATAATTAGCCAAATAGTCCATTTTCAGTTTGCTTAGTATTTGAGCTCCCCCCACACCCACCCTTGCCTGCTCCTCTCTGAGCACTTCCCCAGTTCCCCTAGTCCAGATGCCTCTTCTTCAGACCCCAGCATCTGGTAGGTCAAGGCAACGCATAAAACTTCCAATATGAACTAACATGCTTGAGAAAAAGGGGCAGACATCAACATCATCCTCCAGTTGAAGCATGCCTTGAGATGGACTTCCCAGCATAAACGTTACGTTTAATCCACTCCAAGCAATGCGCATGCCAGCACAGCGGTAAGACAGGCATGGTGTGAAAGGCAAGAGGCAAGGCTGCCCAGGACGCTGGCTCACACACAGGGCTCCTGATAATCACATGCTTGGACCCATCCTTGATGGCAGCATCTTGCATGTGTGTATCTGTACACAAGGTAGACTGACCACACAGTGATTCTCCCTCCCCTGTATCGATCAGTCTGTGTAATAAAACACTGATCCATTTTTTTTCTTAAAATTTTTTAAATTAAGGCTGTGACAGGATACGTAAAACAGGAAGTTTCATACATTTTCATTTGTGTAATAACTGAACTCCAAAGCCACTGGCTGACAGCAAAAGTCTGTTAATTCTTTGCATGCACACAAAATGAAAAGGAGATACCATTTACCTTATTATCACGTCATATGAGTCAATTTTCTCCCCTAATGTCTTATTTCGAAGTACTCCTCCATTACCAACCACAACACACCGTCGACAGGCAATGCTGTGGAAGAAACAGAACCTTTAATATGCACTACTTCCCTTGCTTCATATTGTTATTAATGATATATTTGCATTTAGCTGGCTTATTTACTAACTGAGGTCCTGTATCTTTTATAGTCCTTGGCCCCTACCGAGCAGTCACAATCATGTATCACACACTAAGGCTGCTTTCAAATCAGGAAATGGGTTCTCTCATGGACATGTATAAAAACAGTTTTACTTTTTCTAGTGGTTTGCTGTTTAAGGTCATCTAACCAGTTGGTGATAGGGGTGCCATCAGATAAATTATCTTCCACAATGCTTCAAACTTGTCCCAGTCTGGGGGTATACCAACCAGGACAGAGTATGTCTGGAAAAGCTAACTCAAATTAAGGTGCTTCTGCAAAATTGTACAACTCCACAATTCTAGAGATCTCCAATGTAAGCTAAAGCAGCAAGATTTAGCTTCACAATTTACCTTACAGGCCTTTGAATTGTACATGTGAAAAACCTTAGCCCAACAACACGATTATATTCATTTGAAGAGCCATCACGTGTTGATTGTTCTCCCTCTACTTAGAAAGTGCTGTTTAAACATGTGCTGAAGTGCATGTTGTCATGACACAAGACGGATATGCTTGATTAAAAGTTGCATTCTCATATGACTAGATCAAATTAGACAGCCTTACTGAGTATATAAAACACTGTGAGCTACAAATTAGATCTTATAGTATATCCAATCAAAACAGTAATTCCTTTTGAATTTAGAATATATTCAGAATGAAAAAGCACCCAAAAAAGCTACTATGCAAACGCTAAACTTACAGAAATAAATTCTAATGGTAAGATTTTCCAAGTTATCCCAGGTTTTCTAAGTGTATCTTTTGCTCTCTACTGCCTTATTTCAGTGTAGTAAAATGTGTGCTTTGCTAAAAAAAACCAAAGCAAAACCAACAACAATTAAAAAAAACAAAACCAAAAAACTCCACACAAAACAAAACACAGTCAAAAAGGCACAGAGAGGCTTGCTGGTTTTTTACTCAAGAAATGTTGCCTCTTTAGGGAAGGTTTAAATCCAATGTATAAGATTGCAAACTCCTCCTCTTACAGAACAATTTTTTTGTTGTAAAAATGCTTCTTTATTTAGAGAAAAAGCTGTGCAACTTGTTTGCAGAAGGAACAATGGCAAAATAAAAACATTGGTATTTTCTTCAGACTTAAACAGGCTCACAGCTTACTGAGGATGCACTACTTCCCAATGCCCCACTCCCATGGTTCTTCAAGTAAGAAAAAGGCTCTATGCCATTTCTTACTGTAGGGGACCCTTGAAGCTATGTCATAGAGCTCAAAGCAAGATCCTGGGCTACAGAGAAGCAACAAGGAGAAACAGGAAGGAAAAAGGAAAACTGGACAAAAAATGTGATCAGTAAGTGATAAAAATGGAATGGGGGGGAAGTGCAGAATTAACATGTGGTTGTATCATGTCTTCCTGTCATTTACAGCATGCCTCTGTAAATCACTGAAAGTTTCAATCATCTCAAACTTCTGAATTCAGTGTCACTGAAAGTTACGTGGCCACAGCTGGGTAACTGAGGTACAAACCTCACCATCACAATGCAAATCCTAAACTAACACTCATGCTCCAACTCACAGTGGTACCCCCTGGCTAGAACATCCATCCCCAAAGCTTGCTGGACACCCTAGTCTAGCAGTGACTGACACAAATGCATGAACTCATCTTCATGCCTCAATAGAAAAGGCAGAAAAATTGCTCCTATCCTGATGAATTTTTTTTTTATATACTCTGACTACTTGGTGTGAATTCACAAAAACAATGTTAACTTCCTCACAAGTGGTTTGTATTATTCTGACCTCAATAAGCAGCCAAAAAGTTACTTTGAGGAGGCACTGTTTGTTCTGTCCCTCGTAGATGTCCTTCAAGTGATTCCTTATTCCATACCTTCCAATTTTGAGCAGAGGCTATGATTTAAGAAGCTTCTTCACTACATCAAGCCCTAGCTATTGAAATAATGCCTTCCACTCTTGTATAAAACTGAAGAACTCTTTGGTTTCTCCTCTCTGCACTGTGCAGTTGTGATGTAGCAGGACACACTCAGGGCAGGGAGGGTAAAGTAAAACGTGACTTTAGAGCTGGGCAACTGAGGTTTGCGCGGCTACAAAAGCTGGATAGCTGCTCTCAAGTCAAATCTGAACTCTCTTCCCTCTTCCCGAGGGATGCAGACAAGATCTTGCTGATGGCTAAGAGCTGAGTAACACTACTTGCATGGAAAACAGAGTGAAATTTGAAGTTTGATTAAGCTTTCAAACTCAAGTGCCCTTAATAACATGCATACTCAAAACCGAAGATAACAGCTGCCTTCAAATAACTAATAAAGCATGTAATATTTGTATGTGAACTTTTAAAATGGATAATATCAACAAGCAGATCAAATACTCCTGATTAATTATACATGAATACAGTCATAAATACAGTTAAACAAATTAGAAAGACCAGCTTTTAATCTCTGTCAAGCTCAGGAAGTTGAAGTGGGCCAGCTCAAACAGGAAGTCTGGCACAAATGTACTACTTCTGAATTGTCTCCTCCCCTTAACGCCCCCTCAGTATTCATTCAAGTGTCTCCAGTTATGATCATAGGTCTACACTCACAGTAGCACAGATTCCACTGACAACCATAAGCAGGGAGGAAAATGGTTTATGCTAGAGTAAAAAAGCCAAAACATAGTATCACAGGAAACCAACATATGAAATGGAGATAAAGAGTATGTAGCAAGGCTGGGCTGTATTCAAAGGTATTTAAGTTAAATAAACTGACCTGTACTTACTGTAGATCACAGAAATCAACACATTGATTTTCAGCAGACTGTTACTCCCAGATATTTTACCAACCCCACTTCTTAAAGTTTCCTTTTTCATAATGTTTTAATATTAGAAGACCCCAAACACCCCAAAGCTGAGCATTACTCACCCTTATTCCAAGTCAATAAATAATTGGCAAGAAGAAAAATAAATTCAGATGTCCTTAAACAACATCAGGTGTGCTACAAGTGAAATGTAACAGACTGAAATGTCTGGAGGTCCAGCTTAAAACCACCAGCACAATATTAATGAAAGTGAAAAAATATTAAGACCTCAGCTATAACAATTGCTATAGCAGTGGTTTCAGTGACTAAGGGATTGCATTTAGGTGTTCAAGATCTACTTAGAATAAAAATGGATCCTATGCAAATTGCATGGTAACTATCTCCAACATCTGAACACAATCCCTTTAGTCACTCAAACCATTGCCCTTATTCATGTGGTGTACAAGAGTCTCTAATCTCAAGGCCAGGCATTAGTTTACATAATTTGTTTATATGATGAAATTCTAAAAGAAACATTTTCCTAGTCTAGAACAGAAAAATATTGTTAAATGGAAATGTAGCCTTTAAAGGTCAAAAGGCTTGCATCCTCCACATTCCACAGAAATACTGTTTCTCTGGAAAAGGAAAAAGATCTCAACCTCAACTCCTTTAACACACACCCCCAGTTGAGGAATGCAAATTATTTCCTTTGAGGTTATTTGGAAAAGAAGGATGCAGAGGTCACATTTTGTTGACTCAGGATTGTGTAAATGCATTTGTAAGAATTTACTGCCATTGAGCTTAGAGTCCTGAGAGTGCCCAGCGAGTAATTATGAGGAAATGGCTAGAGCAGGTATTCAGAGGTTACTCTGTCGATGTACCCCTAGCCTGGAAAACCCTTCTCCTACAGGCTATTCCACTGAAGTCAGTGACACTGTTCACTTCCAAACAGTTCTGGAGAACTAGACCTTTACACAGTGAGAATTCCACCTAAGTTTGGAAAATGGCACTGTTTGGGAAAAATCCTTTGTAGATCATCAGTTACAGTTTTACCCAAGTTGCACAAAAATTCATATTTGTTAAAATACTTTATAGAAGGTTCTTCCACTCTGCCCCAAGAAAGGTTTACAGGGAAATTTGGTTTGCATTCTGCCAAGAAGGCTGAATTAGGCAGCAGCATTACAGAGCTGCCTAATAATTCTGTATTACCAGAGAATGTTGTTAGGATTAATTCCTAAAGTGTTTCACACTTAAAAGCCACTGTATCTCGGTTAAATGTATATATAAAGTTCTTCCTTACTACAGTGATTCTTGCCCTAACAGTGCTATACACAAAAGCTGATAGATCTAGAAAGAATATATTGTATGAAGTCACTGTACATTTGATTTGTTTATACTACTGCCTATTAAATAGTAATAGTTCTCGTTTTGCTTCAGTACTACTGAAGTATACTACTTTTATTAAAACGATGCATAGTTCCCAGAACCACTAAACATATCTATATCTTAGAGAACATACATGCAAAAGATAAATACTAATTACCTTACTTTTGATCTATAGGACAGACACTTCCATTTAAAAGGTATACTGCAAGCGTCTTGTCTCTACAGTCAAAACGATTATAGTGCTGAACTTGTGATTTCAGGAAACTAATACAACATTTGGCATTCTCCTTCAAACTCCAGAAGAAAGACCAGCTTTTCTCAGCCAGTTCTGCCCAATTATCACACTCCTGATAGAAAATAGGGGTTTTTTCCTTTTTTTTTTTCCCCAACATTAAGACTAAACCTGAACATCCTAGAAATGGATACTAAACACAGGGAAAGGAAGGAGTACAGTAGGTGAAAGAAAGGGAAACTGGGTATTAAACCCAAGATAATTCTTAGGCTTGAACATCAATTATTTTGTTCATATTCCACCCAACTTTAATTAAAATGTGATTCTGGCATTGGCTTGAAGCAACACTCTTCTGTTTGATCTCCCTGATTACAGAACAAAACCAAGTACAGCCAACCTCAGCATTATTTGCATTCAGCTCTGCTAAGAAGTCTGCATATTAACATGATATATGACAGGTTGTCAGCCCATTTGCTAGACTGCAAAGCTAAGAAGTCATTTACATCACTTGGTAAACACAGGGTTTTAGTATACTTGCCAACCTACTACACTATCTCCAAAAAGACCTGCCAAAACAAACAATAAAAAAACCAAACCAAACCACCCAAGACACACACAGAAAGACCCTCCAAAACCAAACAAAAAATCCCAGCAGGAGTAGTTTCTAACCAAGAGGTATTTAAACAGGGCAATCTAATGCATGGGAAGTGAGTTATCTAAGGCATGCTCCATGCCCTACCACACCCTTGTTACTCCAGGAACGCCAGGAACAGCCTTTCCTGGCTGCCTGCATCTTCCTCATTTACAGGAAAAGGAAGCTGAGCATACATATGAACAAGGGTGTGTAGCAGGCCAGCGGATGCAGTGACACAGGGATATGCGTAAGATTTCTTGGGGATACGTGTAAGATTTTTCATGTAAAAGTATTGGTTTGCACCTGCTTATCTCAAACATTCTCTAGCTTACACTAATAATGACTTTGACAGAGGAGATCACATTCAATTTTTAAAGGGTGGCTTCACTTTCCTCAGGTATAAAAAAGATGCTAGAGGAAGATGGGCGTGTATTCAGACAGCAAATTCCTAACACACTTATAAAAAGAAATCTATCAACTTAAGCTCCCTCACAGAAGAATTATTCTTGAATGCTGGTGCTACATATGTTTAAAACCAAACTTATTTAAATCTTGGAGTCAACTACATATTGCTTGGACAGTGCAGGCAGATCTGCATCTTGGCTAATTTGAGCAATTTCAGGATAACGCCACTGATATTCCTTTTCAGATAAATATTGAGTATTAAAAATGCAATGAACAGAAACAGTAGCAAATAAACCATCTCACCTGTCATTTTTATTGGAAAGTCCACAGTTCTGCAGTCTTGAAAGAGCTAAACGAAAAAATTGCTCTAGAAAGCAAACAAAGATTAATGAAAATGTTCAGTGTCAGTGCTCTCCAATATAAAAATAAGCATTCCACCCTGACTACAGCATTTTCCGACACAGTAGTTTTTATGCACTGTGCATAAAAACTTCAAAATAGGAACACTTTTAATTTAGGGCCACAGGTCAATCAATGATGCCAAAGAAATTCAGGTTTATCAGAGCTCCTCTTTGTGAAGCTTTTCCTGCCCCAACACTTTTGTTGGAAAACAGCTCGGGTTTTGTATCTAAAAACTCTTAGTTACAGTAAATAAGCATCGGAAGAGTTTCCAAGACGTACATCCTAATTGACTTTGTATTTTTCTTCTACCCACTTTCAGGTGACACACAAGCAGCCTTAACCCTGGAAGAGGGGTGGAACAGCCAGGGACAGTAACAGCATTACATATGTTAGGAGAAGACATCAAACCAGCCTGTGCTCACTGGCAAAGCTGGACAGAGGCCCCCGCCATGGGCAGGCACCTGCTGGACACTCAACGTGCCTCTAACCAAGAAGGGGCCTCAACTCATTCCCAAACATACTTTTCCTCACCACAACCCCAGAAGTGAGGGAAAATGCACCATCCTTGTTACACTGACAAAAGGCAAATTGAGAGTCTAAAGCCCAGGTCCACAGGGTACTAAGGCACTGTACAAGCATTGTTCAGCATTAAAAACTCTGGGACTTCAGACTTTACAGTGGTTTCCAAAAGGGTGACTAAGACCCTTAGGGTCTCTGGCCCTGTTTACTCTGCCCTGACCAACATGGGCAGCAGGCGTGAACAAGCAAACACTTTGCACAGGTACAGCAGCCATATAACAGCAGGAATACCCCCTGCAGCCCCAGTGACCCCTTCCCTGGTCAAGAGAAGCTAGCCCAGTAAAAGGAAAATTTTGCTGATGTAACTGCCCCAACGTGGGGACTTCTGCCTCAGTAGGACTCTGGATCTTGATTGGCTTAGGTGTGTTGACTGAACCCCATCACACTGACCCAGCTAGTATTTCACCTAGCAAAGCACTAGCTAAATATCTTTAGCACTTCAGCCCACATACAAACAAAAGGAAGCTGAGTAAGCTCCACCCTTCCTCACTCCCACCTTTTTGGAGCTTCTCTGCTAAAAAGAGAAACCTCAACATGGTGTTTTATTTGTTAAAAATGGGAAGGTGGCAGGTCAGAGGGACTAAATGAAACCATTAAGTCACTGCTAGATACCCCCAAAAGGATTGGCATCATTGAATAGGAAAGACCAGGGACAGAGATTCAGGTGGCTTTACATGCTATTTAGGTATTTCTGTTTAAAAGCAAGGTACATGGGGTACACAAACCTGCTCTCTTTATTCCATAAGGTAGTTCAAACTTATCACTCCCGTGGAACTCCGCCACTCTGATAAAATCGTTAGCGCACAGGAACGGGTATATTTTGTCAGTGCTAATGCAGAGAAGAAGAAAGTAGTTTCAAAAATCCACATGATGTATTTGAATAAGCCAATAATTAATGTAATTGCTTCTTAAAAAAACCAAACCAAACTTTCTTTATCCTACTTCAAGTATTATCAATTTTTAAGAGAAGAAAATTCATGAACACAGGGAAAGAAAGCAAGTGATAGAAAAGGGGAAGAGTTTATAATGGAAAATGTAGCTAGAGTGAGATAAAATGATTTCTCTGCTAGTGTAAGTTATACAGAGTCATTAAAATCACATGACTGAAAGCTTATACCATGAGACACCATTTTTAAGAGAATAACAGTAACACAGAAAGACAATAACTTCAGGTTTGAAAAGTACATAAGAGGCAGCAAGGAAAATTAAGAGTTATTATTATATATGGCAATTTAATAAGCAAGAATGGGATTTGAAACAAGGTGTTTTAACTTGAAAATACCATCTCCTGAAGGCATTGGCTTATTTGAGATGCTCTCCCATTCCAAAGAAATGGCACTTCATGGCTGTGTTGACATTAATAAGTAGTTTGGGGCAACAGGGGTATATCCATACAGCAAAAAAGTATGGAGTTCTCATGTCCACGTTACACATGTATCGGATTTTTTTTTTTTACTCTGGACTAACTCTAGTAGGGTCCCACAGACTGAACAACCCTTAGCAGCTGCAGCACATCAGGTATGCTCCTGCACTGCATCTTCTGGCTTAGCCAGAAGTCAGATGTCTGAAAGGAGCTCAGTGCATGAATGCCAGGGCCAAACTGCAATAAGAAGCATGGCATGTGGGGATCACAAGGAGGCTTGCCTCAAAAGGCAAACTAGAACATGACGGCATCATACCTTATGGGCATCAAGATAGAAAGAATGGGTCACTACTTTCCTCAAAAGACAGTAACCACAGACAAGGGTTATCTCATAGCAGGGAAGGGACTCTTATTACCATATCTGACAAGTCAAGCCAAATGAATGAACAATAGACTCAATCCTGTCACATGCTACCATGACCTTGGCTTCACCTTGAAGTTAAGTGGGGACGTACTCATTGTACTGGTTGACTTTGTAGTGATCCTGCATACTATGTCTTAAAATGTTAACACAGAAGTAAGTATATAGTCACAGTGAAAAAACCTAGTGTTGATCTTAAAATACCCACAGCCAGCACGTGACTTGTTTGTCCATTAAGAATATTAATAGCTGTTAAAAAAACCCCTCCCTCAGTTTCACAAATCAAGTATCCCACTCTTTAAATTCTAAATATTCAAAAGATACCAACCGTAAAAAGAAAAAAAACAACCCAAACCCCAAAAGACCAACAAAACACCACAGCTCATACACCAAGAACTAGGCCATAGGTTAGCTAAGCAAGAACAGCTATCTTTGAGACATCCTGCACTGAACACCCATATTATATTTGAAACTTGCCTTACTGTTCAGAAGCAGCTGGTAACCTTAGACATAATAAATAATCTACCTCTTGTGAAGAGATTCTTAATTCTAGCTCTGGTTCCCTTCCAACAAATAATTCTGTCAGTTTAGAAATCCTTGCAACCTCCCCAGCCTACTACCAAAGTGCACAGACCAGATCTTCAGCTAACACGAACTATCTCTATAAAGGAGCTATGGAAATATGCAAGAGAATCTGTTCTAGCTCTGCACCTACATTCTTCTCGCTGCACATCTCCGAGTCCATTCCTGCCCCCTTGCTCAGCACCAGAGCTATCCTGCTGTGCTCGACACAGAGACAGCCTGGGCACACTCTGTAGGCAAGGGACCTAGGACCACCTTGCTGGGCCAGGCATCTAACCCAAACTCAAAGACTGCAGGACTGTTTTAGGGAGGACAAACTTGACATCTTTCCATGTTCGTTAAAATAATAATAGCACTGAATTAAAGGCACATTTTCTTGTACACAAAAAAGGATCAACAAAAGAAGCAATGGTGTCTTTGCTCAGAGCTTTAAGACTCCTTCAGCCAGGACTTGGTCTAAATATCTTCCCAAGCTTTCGCAGGGCCATACTTAATATTTGCTCAGCTAAAACACAAAGCCAACAATAGAGCCTGTCTGCTTCTGGTCCTGCAGCACTCCCTTGATCTCTCATTTAAGACCTGTGCTTCTAATAACAAAACCTCCCAGTATTTCTTCACAAACCTCTTGGATGCACTTCTGCGACCAGACACCTCCTTTGTTTTGGGTTGAAGCTCTTCCTTTTTTCATCTGACTGCTTCTTTACAAAGGAAACTTCCTATGAGTACCTTAAGTGGAGGACACCTACACACAATTCAACAATACTACAGGAGGAGAGGAACAAAGCCACAAATAATCCCAAATTTCATTAAAATTAAATTCCATTATAATTCTGTTGAAGGGGAACAATCTTATATCATTAGACTGGATGAACTTTTGCACATTTCATACTCCTCTTTCCAAGTAAAATGAAAATATTTTCAGAACTTCTGTGGTCCCTGGCTGCTACAGAAATACTTAGCTACCAAAAAAATCTTTAAGTCCAAGTTCTTAATAGCAGGATGACTGAGTTTCAGTCTTGGACATGAAGGCTTCTTTTACAGGAAAAGCATGGGGAAAAAAAAATTAAGGCTTGTATTTTAATCATTAAAAAAGTTCTGCTGTTACTAGCTACAATATCCAAACAGGAAGTATTTATTTATTTAGTACATACAACAGCATATTGAGCTACTCATGTGGTACTGCTGAGATGCTGATCAGTGGCAAGCTAAACAATTTGTTGCCACAACCAAGAAAAGCAGCAATGAACCCAAGCCCAAAAGCTGTACTTCCAGAGGTGAATCAAAATGTGAAATAGTCCAGGACATGCAAGTAGTCCATTTCTACCTCAGTCAGCACAGCCTTTCCTTCCATCTCCACTTAGCACAGAAGACTCACCCCAGTAAAGAGTCAAATGCTGGTTTCAGTACACAAGTGTCCAGCGCATTCCTTCTCTCCACAGCTGTAGGTGGCAGCCTGCAAAAGAAGAATTGCAAAGAAATAGCAAGAATGGGTAGCAGCAACAAGGGAGGGAAACTTGGACAAGCCAAATTAGTAAAAGCTGATTACTGAGTTAACACCATACCAAGTTTTCATGATTGCCTCTGTCTGTATTGTAAATATGGATCTTTCCCATTGTGGTACGATTACTTTTACTAGTAAAGGCTTTTATCTCACAGTGCTGCTCTAAGGGCTCTGCAACCTCCCTTGCTCAGCAACTATCAAAGCAGCCATAACCAGAGGTGAGATCTCAGGCTCACCAGCAAAGAAGCAGGACAACTGGGCTGAATCATGCTGGCATTACCAGTGATCCTCAGAGAGGAGAGGGGAATAGACAACAACACATAGGGTACTTCAAGGAAAATGAGATTCTTTGGGGATAAGTCATTTCTCTCATAATAAGGCTAAGACACTTCTAAACACGTTCCCACCTTGGCGATTTAGCCCAATTGATAACAAATATGAAGGGAGGGCAAAGTTCAGTGTAAGCAATGCATGCATCTGGGCTACATTAAGAACAGAAGGATGAAACCACCACATGAGAACCACAAGCCAAACAGACCATTAAGGTTAATTACTTTTGGTAACCTCAAGTTGTCATGTGAATACTGACACTGAGAAAGCACCCTGTGAAACATATCAGCTGGCCAGCTCATTGCTTTCCAGCATCAGCCTTACAGATGGCATTTTACAGGATGGTTTCAGACAGAAGAGAGGACTACTTTTAAGTTTTAGCATAGGTGCTCATTAGTCCCACAAACCTAATTGCAGGAATTTACTAGCACAAGATCTGCTTATACATGCATTCACACATCACAAGTGAACCACACCTTTGATCTATTAAATTTTAAGCACAAAAGTTACCCTCACGGCTCTGCTAATTTTATTCAGGTATAACTCAGAATTGCAGAAATTTGGAAGTTGTAAACAAATGTCCTTCCAACAATTCATTGCTTGTTATCGTCAGTCACTGAAAGTGGCCATAAATATTAACCAAACACTGGAAACACGACATGGACAAATTCCTTTCTGCCAGACATATTACAATTGTGTTCATAACAGAAACAGCCAATGAACACAGCTGTACAATAACCAATTGAACAGGGAGCCTATGAACAAAGGCTACAGATTTTAGTCTCAATCCCTCCCACCTGCCCAAAACCCAAACAAACAAACAAACAAAAAAACACCACAAAAATACTCAACTGCTGAACTTACTGGGTAACTCCACTAGTCTCATAGGAAGGAGGAGCCCTCACAGAGGAAGTCTGTCCATAAAAGCTAATCCTGCAAAAAGGGAAATGTCACAACTCTGTGGTTTGCTATAAACAGAAACCACAACAGAAAGCCATTCATATCAATTGTATGCTATAAATAAGACAAACAGAGGCACATCAATCACTATTTTTAAAAGCCATCACTATTATCTTCATAACACAAACACACTGGTCAGTCCTGGTCACAGCTGTGCAAAGGCCAGTGGAAACTCAACTTCTTCAATAAACACCCTGAATTTTAGGTCCCAAACCACCTGTCCCATGCAGCCTGGAGACAGTGAAGGCTTGCTTCCCCCAAGGTTACCCCTGGGACTCAACAAATTTTAGCTTTTCAAAACGCACCCACTACACCTGCAGTTATTCCCATGTGTGGAGCAGGTCTCTCCCATGCCATTTATCAGACATCTAAAGCAACAAGCTAACACTAAACACACATGGAGTAGGAGAAGATATGGACATGAGACACATAAATAAGATATCTCTCCACACCTGAACGCCTATTTTCATCAAACTCAGAGCGGCTCCCTATCTCTGAGGTCCTGACCTCTCCATACAATGAGGCTCAAATTGACTACTAGGTTTAAAAGTGACAAGAGAGAAGGGGCAACAGGATAGAACAATCACATTCATTCCCTCACAGTACAAAAAAAAATAAATCACAAAACAAACACACAGAGTAGTAATCACTTCCATTGATTACCAGTAAAGAGCTGTTCAGCAACACAGCAACTCACAGCCACATCTCTCATTCAGCCATGAAGGTGTTTGCACTAGAATTGAACAAAGCATCACCATACCAGTAGAGGTTATTTCTCCACAGATTTCCATGCAGTATACCATACATAACAGCAGCAGCCAGGATAAAAAACAGAAGAATTCGTTTCATGACTGGTAGACCTGAAATAAAAGAAAAATAAAAAACAAGAAATTTAAATCCAAGTTATGGTATTAACATGAACTTTTATAAAGCATCTTGAAACCTATGAAAGGAAATCATCATTATTACAGCCATTCACCACCACCACAAATTTGACGGGGGATCACTCTGTGTGAGAAATCAAACCAAAGTCCCAGTGACAGAAGCTGAATGCTGCTTTGCACCTGCTACACATGCATACTCGGCACAGAAGCACTGACAGAGGCTCACTCTAGATTCTCTCTGAAGACACAGAAGGAAGAAGTGCTATTCCAGAAACATGTCAGAGTAGGAGCTCCTTTCTGTCCACTGGCAGCCCAAAGAATTTAGCCTCTTGGGTCAGAAGTTGGCCTTTACAGGTACCTCAGCTTCTCTTGCGCCACCCACTATCAGTTTCCATAATTACACAGTTAAACAAGCATTAGCACTTTGCAGGCGGCAGACAGGCTGATGCTGATGAAGCAGAACAGGGTATAAGCTGCCACAAAGTGCTACTGGTTGTTTTCTTTTTAGGATCACTGAATATTCTTGAAGTCTGATTTTGGACATTTAAAGCTACACTGAAGCTATCTGCTTATGCCCTTGTGTCCTGCAGTCTCCAGCTCCTGACACAGGACAGACTTCATTGCTCAAGTGTCAGAAGAATGCTATTTTCACACATTACAAAGGGAGAAAGAGAAGTTAGGATCCAACCTGCAGAACTTACTAAAATATGGAGAAGTAGCAGAGAAAGTGTTCATTTTTCAAATAGAGTTTTCACCTCATTGCACAGTTTAGTAAAAGAAAACCAGAGAACTATCAGAAGCTTATGTATCTGGCAAGGCACACTGGGGGAAAGCAAGTTCTACATTGCTCGCATCTAACACACTGAGCTGCCCTTTCAGTAGCTATGAATGAACTGTTGTTGCATAATCTTCTGAAAGTTCAAAATAGCCATTCTGGCCACAAATTACTGTCGAAATTTACTCAAGAGCTATAGCCCTCTTATTTTCACTTCTCCCCCGATCACAGTAAGCAGGTTCAATGCAAACAATGCATAAACACCTACTTGCCTATCTATATTTGAAAGTGAAGGTAACAAAGAGCTGCCCAGCAAAAACAAGCCATATCCAAACATACTGCTCCATTTTCCATGAGCAGAGCCTTTGGCTTTATGGAGGGTTTTTTGTTTTTGTTTTTTTTTTTTTAAATCCCATGTTGCTTTTTAGACTATTTAGAGTTGCTGTTATTATAGACCTGTGTTAAACAGCCCTAAGGCAATAAAAATCAAGGTAGATATAATCCAAGTGATTTACAGCAATATGCTTTATGCTAGTAATATCTTAACATCGTACCTTGTATTAAAGGCCAAGAAACTACTAAATAGAGCTGCATTTTGTTATTAGAAATTGAGAAGAGACTACTGCCACTCGCATAGCTTCACCCCTGAAGAAACATCTAACAGTGAACTATTTGCTACAACGACTTAACTGCAAAAAGCCACCACTTCCTTATTTATTTTTTTCCCCCATACCCTTCACAGGAGTTTAACTGTAGGGTCAGAGATGGGGTTTTATAACAGCATCTACCAGTAACAAAGCCATGCAATGAACAAGCTATAATCTATCAACCTTAAGTATATCCTCCAGGCTGTTCTGCTCTGTTCTGGATGAAATACTCAGACTGCAGCTGTTGCAATTTCAACCTTTCATCCCTCCTTGGAAGTAAAACTGCCGCCCTTACAGCTCCAACTCCCTTGACTCTTCTTAAAGAGTTACTGCAAATTTTTTTTTGACAGTCGCTCTCAACTTCTAGAGCAAACCCTGAGTTTTTGCAATAATTGTGTAAAAGTCATTCCCTAAAACTGCAAAAACATTACAAGTAAACTCACCTACTGGGTTTAGTCAAGTGTCATTAACAGCAATTGGCTCATTTACTTGAAAAAAGATACTGCACTCTAAGTGGTTTATTTTTCCTTTCACTGTATTTTTACCCCTTCCTGCTTTACAAAAGTTTGCTAAAATATTCCACTACAGTGGAAATCAACTGTTTACTTTTTACTCTCTAATTCAACCAATGCCAAGTTCAGTTAAACAGAACATAAAAAAACCAGCTCTTCAGATAAAGCTGCTAAATTAACAACTGATTATATTGCTGATTTTGCCAACTTCAATGTAAAAAAGAACCTTGCTGAAGAGTCAGACCAAGCTACAAAACAGAGAAAAGACAAGGCAAAGCTGTCCGTAAAGTATTTTTTTAAAAACAAAATTATTCATAACAGTATTATTCAGAGAAAAAAAATTGTTGCTTATGAAGTATTTACAAAGATATTTGTACAGCCTGCAAAAAAGTCATTAAAACAAGAGAATGTAAGTCAACATCATTCTTCAAAGATGATTATAGGGAATCTGTAACAACTTTCAGTATCTTATGTAGGACATTCAGCCTGGCACACACATGAGAATGTAGCGTCATTAAGGGTGTACCTAACTTGGCTCTTGGGAACATAAAATGGTCTTCAGTTACACAAGTGTCTTCTTAGAATCCCACCCCCCAGTGCCTGGCTTCATTCAATGCTTTGAAGATAAAATTCTGTAGTCAAGAAAGATGGACTTTTCAGGAAAGATGTTCTTAACTTGGTTTAGTAAACAGAACCATTGCCATGTTTACAGAAGAAATTATTCTGGGTGTACTTTTAATGGTGACAGCTTTTTCCAGCTCTCCCTTGCTATTTTAAAATAGCTGAGTGTTACAGAAAGTTAATCAAAGGAAAACAAACTCCTACAATGCAAATATTGCACTAGAAAATTCCATAGCCAGAGATGCAAGTAAATAGGCAATTGAGAAAATGCAGTTCAGATGTGATAAATAGGCTGGAATGCATCATTTTACAAGACCTGCCTCTTGATTTAAGCCCATCAACCTGACAGAGGTCATGGTGCCCTTAGGTCAAGGTCAGTCAGCGCTAAGCAAAACAAGGACAAAGCTGGAACTCAACTATTCAATTCCCTCCTCTTTCTAAAAAGCCTGCAGTGATCCACACAAGGAAAGGGGCAAGGAACCTGGCATGCCAACACCTGACATCCACAGCATTAGCTGGTCAATTTTCTGAAAGTAAGCAAGCAACAGGATGCATAGGTGTTGTAAAAAGATTGATGGGCATTTTTGAATAGGAATCTAAGCTAACTTCCGCTGTTCAACTTCCCACCCCTGCCAAGGCAGAGCTACAATTACAGAATTAGACAAGACAGACTCTGTTACAGTATTAAGAGATCTCGGAGATCTGCCTGTATCTCCTGTGGACAGATGGATCTACCCCAGCCCCCACCAACCCACCAGAGACACATTTGGGTATATGACAAATTAGCTATATAAGCCCAGAGGCTATTTATTTCTTCCCTTGGTGGAAGTGGGGAACCCACATCCTTGTCAGAGCTGCATCTTTACTTACAAAAAGAAAAAAGAAAGGTTGCATACTGTCATCAAACCGTTTCTTGGATAGCAAAAAGACACATGTATAAGCCTTCGTCAAGTTACTACAAGCTTTTTAGAGCTTACTGAAACAGTCCCCCCTTTGGCTGAAAAAAACTGCTGTGATCCTGTTCTCAGAAGTACCACAATCAATGATGTGCATTGTTTCAAAGAGATACCACTTTTGGGCCTACCAATGCAAAATTTAATGTCAGTAATACTGACACCAAATACTAGCTTCATGGATGAAAAAAAGGAGTACAAAGCATCAGCCAGTGCATTCTGCCAGAAAACCCTGATGAGCAAAACACAATGGAGCACAAGGCATTAGGTATCACTGGAAATGGCCCTCAAATAGGAGCACTATTCAGTGCAACCGTCTGATGCTGAGTTAATTAGCCCTGCTGAGAGGCAGAACACATTACCTCCAGCTTGGGGCTATCACAGGGTTGCTATGCCACCCTTGAGATCCAAGCTAATGTTTTGGCTCAGATTATCACAGTGCAATGTGGATCCCTGGCACCAGCTCAAGGTGACAGCATGTTCCATTGCATGGTGTAGACACACAAAACTGAAAGCGTAAAAGAAATAGCTGGTTTGGTATTTCTCAGCTGGTGAATGTTGGTTTTAATTATTTTTCCCCTCCAAGATAGAAAACAATATTCCTTAATGCTCCAAAATGGCTTGGGGCTCATTCCAACAAGGGACATGTTTTTTGTAGCACAGTTAAACACTGCTAACTCAAGTTTAAAAGTCAGCCCTGGGTGGATCCAATTCAACTTACGGCTTTGAGGGGAAGAGGAACAATAACAACTGCTGGATTCTCACGTAACTGGTGCTTTCTAAGTATCACAGATTTCCAGAAACCTTGCCTATAATTACAATCAAGAATATGATCAAATCTACAGCCTCAGGTTCTTGCCTGCTTTTGTGCCTTGAGATGAACACTAGGAGGCAGTGGCCAATTCATGCCAAGGTGCACAGAAGTTGCCAACAGACATTTCCATATACTTTCCCTGTCCTGTCCCTCCACACACCTCCCCCCAACACACTTCAACTTTTTTTTTTCCTCCCCCTTTTCTTTCTTCCTTCAATGTACTTTAACACAGACCAGCAGTTATTGCCATGCCTAGCAGCCATCAAGATGCAGTGCAGTACAAAAACAACTACTTCAGGTTTTGGTCAAAAGCTAACCTGTGCATGCAAGTCCAAAGCAACTACGAGCTGTTCACAAATAGCTCTGCTTCCTCAACTCCCAAAGCTTTAATCAAAGCAAACACCACAAATCCAGCTCTAACTACACCTTTAAAAAAAAATTTTAAAAACCCAAACAAACAAACAATCAGTCACAAATTCAGTAACACAGCCTTAGCTGAAAGATTTCTTCCAGCCCTGTTGTACTCTCCCAGATTAACCTTTAAAGCTTTAGCCAGCCTAAGCTAGGCTGCTATTTATGTATTACACATCATACGTGTCAGTATAATACATGACAGAACAAAATACACAGAGAAGGCGTGCTATAAATCCACACAGCTCCTCCTGAATACTGTGGGGACAACACTGTTCCATCTCTGCCTGTTTCCTCTCTCCCTTCAGTTCTTCTTCCAGAAAGGCTGGAATATAATATAAACAAGCTATGCAACATGTTCTGGGGGTCAGAGTTCAAAGAGATTTTTCCTCATAGCTTGACTTGCATAACTGAAAAAGTTTCTGTCAACTTGAGCTGCTCTTCCTAAAGGAGTAGAGAGCATCATGGTTTTAAGCTGCTTTCCTTCTTCACATTTTAAACAACAAAGATGACAGGCATACTACACAATGCTTGAGAACACAGAAAATGATTGATAGAAAGATATACATCCCACGACAACATTAGTTACTCATTCACACCCACTGTTCTCTGTCCATGAATGCCTGCAGAGTCAGAGGCTCGAGGTCAAATGAACAATCTTTCTTAGGTTTCCCAGAGAGAAAAAGATGGAAAAAAGTGGACTGCGAGAAGGCTGGAAAAAGCCACATTGGTCAGGTTTCAAAACAGTTCAGTTACAATCTTCATCAGCTCACCAGTTTTTTCCCCCAGAAACCATCATCAATCTAAATAAACAAACATCCAAGCAGAGAATTTTATCTGTATTATGCATGCACACATAGCATTAAGTTCACCTTAAAACAAGGCACACTTTGTCTTCTAATAATGCCTAGGTGTATCTAAAACATCCAGCTCTGGCTGATTTAACCTCACCTCTCAGAAAAATGGCTGGAAATTATGAAACTACATCTACCAGTCAGCTTGGGAAAAATAAAGAATAACCTCAACTCTAAACTAAAATATATCACACAAAAAAAACCCAAAACAAAAACCCCAAACCAAACCCAAACCTCACTCACAAGCAAAATCAGGGCTCTCAAGGGCAGAGGGAATCATGTGGAACTCAACTATTAAAAAAAAAAATAACCAAGAGGGCTAATTTACTTGCTTCACTAGCAGCACCTGGAGAATGAAATGGTCCCCATCTACATCAAGACCCAAGTAAATCAGACTAATTTCTCACTTAATTATAACAGTATAAATCCTGATCTGTACTGGTGTCAGCATCTGTCCCTAAAGAGACACAGGTGCTTTTTGTATGACTAGTTTTCACAGTAACATTTGCAAGCCCCAGTCATGATTAAGTCCAAATACGCATGGACTGCCACCATCTGATGCCACAGCTCTTTTCACTGGAATTTTTAGTGTCCGTATTTTAAAACCCAACAAGTTACATTATGCAGGTTTGTGTGGATTAAGAGACCCAGCAAATAGGTACAAACATGCTCCTACCAATATACAAAATCAACAGTTTAATTTTCATTTAAATAACAGGCAAAGCATGTCTGTAGTCAGAGCCCCAAACATATTATGTTCACTGATTTTTGCTGTTGTTCCCTATCTTACCTCAATGCCTAAAAAAAAAATAAATAAAACAACAATACCATACACACACACACACAAAAAAAACCCCAAATCCCCAGCTGTCTGAGAAGGAATTTACCCCAACAGCAGATTCTGCAAGTCAATCTGTGCAATGCTTGTATGCCAATGGAGAGCTCTGGGATTCTCAGGAATGCAGCAAAACAAGTCAGTGAAAAGTATAAAACTAAATTAATTCATGGAGGGAGGAAAATGGAGATAAGTGGTAGCACTTACCCCACACTACTACTAAGTCTTGGAAGTTTCCCAGGGCAGCAATCCTGCCAGCTCAGGAGAAAGCTGCAGGACACCAACACTTCGAGCAGCTTCTCTGATAACATTAATGACTTACATTTCTAGTACTCTCAATTCAGCATTGCAATGAAAACATTCACATTGCCTTTGGATCTTAAAAATTAATCCAAATACAAACCTTAACTGCTAACTACTGTAAGAAAGCTAAACCCAAACTGACAGTGCCAAACTGGAAAAGCTCAAATACTGTAAATATTAAGGCTATTTTCAAAAGCCTTCTTTATATGTAGCTTAGTTTTCTGAGCACTAAAGGTCAAAAAATATTATTTACAACAACAACAAAAAAAGGTGCAAGAAGAAAAGCTCTAATGAGCAACTTCATAACGATGACAATGCTTTGTGGACATAAAGTGGTTTTGAGCTAACAAAGAACTGTTGTACAGGTTGCAGCAGAGCCTGTATCTGATCCCCTGAAGGCTTCTAGTGCTTTGTTTCATTTTTTAAATGTGAATACAGGAAAAACTACCACATAAAATATCCAAACAGTACTTATCCTAAGGATTTTGAGCGCTATGAGATACATAGCGTAGTTGAAAAACGTAGTCCTGAAGAACATTTAACACATCACGTAAAGTCCTACCTGACACCTTTTCTGAAGGGGAAAGGTTGCCAGTAAGCCTACATGTGTTTAAAAAGGATTTATTTGTAAGGCAATGAACTTTCCAAGGAGAACAAAGATGTAGCTGTATCTGAGTTCAGCATTCAGAGTATCAGAAATTGTGTGTTTCCTTAGACAAAGCTGAAATCAAATTCACAATAAAAACCCAGGACAAAGTAGCAGGCTAAAAGGCATAAAAGCAGAACAGGAATTCTTCACATAGCAATTGTTAGTTGCTGTAAGGGAACTCGGCTCCTTATGAAAAAGTTTGCACAAGTTCATTTACATATTTCTGTGTATACAGAGCTATAAAATGACACTACAACAGCCCATATTGCAGTGCTAACTTCTAGTGGGTATTCATCCTATAGTGGAGTTCCTAGCCCTGAATTATGCACCTTAGTTTCCTTACCTATACATGAGGAAAGCTAATTATCTCTGATGGTAATCTTCAATTGCCATCTGTCTGGGAAGAAAGCTGCCTAAATTAGGCAGTAGGGAATACTGGGAAAGCTTATACGCTTTTCTCAGTGCTACACAGAGATGCTCATTCAGGACTTTCAGACCTCAATCCTCACTGAAGGTTAAACACAAGCCATTTCCTCCCCAAAACTGAAAACTGATGTACAAATGTTTTTGGAGGGTTTTTTTTTTTTTTGTGGGGGTTTTTGGGGGGTTTTGGGTTTTTTTGTTTGTGGTTTTTTTGTTTTGTTTTTTTTTTAAGAGGACAGTCACCCCTCAAACTGAGGGGAGTCGATGGTGCATTTCACCCCACCCACCCTCTTTCATGGACTCACAGCAGTCCTGCTGGGATTGCCCTGTAGTGGCTAAAATGCCTACAAGCCCAGCTGAGAGCTGGGAGGTGTGCAGGCAGCTGGGCAGCCTTCCTGCCATGGGTAGATTGCAGACACACAGCCAGGTCCCTGCTGCAGGGATGACTTCACACAGTACCTTCTGCTGCATACCATCAGCTCCCTCCATCAGTTTGATTTGTTACTTTCTGAGCCAAGTCTGATTTGCTGTCACTAACAGAGTGTCTGTTTTTGCTGTTTGATTCTCCTTTCAACAGTCCTTAAATGCTACAGCAAAATGAACAGGAGTTTCTTCAAGACTGCAGTATTTTTAAACAGATTAGCTGTCCTCCCCTACCTGATCTTTGCTGAGCTTCAGATTTGCCCAAGGCTGTATGTGGGAGTATATCCTCTGAAGATAAGAGAGTAATGTCCTCCGAAGATAAAAGAGTAACGGGTAAGCCCTGAGACAACACAGGGTTCAACTCCCCATGAGTCACAGCAGGGCAATGGACTTCTGTGGCACAGATCTGCTCTTCCATGACCAAACTGGCCCATGCTGCAGCAGGGATAAAACATGAAGTCTGATATTTGCTTCAGATAAAACTGGAAGTCCTGTAGAGCAAGACACACTATAAGCAGGACCTGCTGTTTTGCCTACTGACATCTCTTCCTTGCTACCCTGACCACACCAAATCCAGCTCAGCCTCCAGCACCACTGTATCCTCTCAGGTTGCTATTCATGCCACAGATGATGCAGAACTCCATTAGAGCATGAAACACAGTACAGTGAAAGGCTTTTTGTTCTATTGCAGGTGTTCTTAGCATGAAATGAGGTTTATGCAATCATACCCTGTATGCATGCATGCGTGTCCTTTCCTTCCCTGTAGAACTTTTGAACCCCTTTGGCTAATTTCAGTCAAATTTGACAGGAGATTAGGCACTTAAAGCATGTAAGACCTCCACAGGTTTTGCAAAAATGAACAGGCAGCTAGGTAGAACAAAGAAACCCCATAAGCTCATCTTTCATTAAAGATCAGAAAGTCATCAGAAACCTCGTTTCATTATATCTGGTTGCCACACAATTTTGTGGTAGAGGTGCTATAGGAGCCTCCAGACATTAAAAAAAAGTGCTAAAATTTTGAAAAGCCTTGCACAAACATGTGAGTGTCCAAATTTCCCAAAACAGTTGTCTGAAGCTAAACATTTTACATGTCCTTTTCAGTCACTTAATAGATAGCGTTAGCTGACTTCGGTCAACCCAACTCCGAAAAAAGTCACTCCGACACCAGCCAGTATTTATTATAGGAAATACTCTCTGTGAAATCTGAAGAATGAGATGCATATACTATTTCACTTCACCATTCTTTCCAAAAAGCTCTGAACAACATTCTCAATTTAGATTAGAAATCTTTAAACTAATACAAAACCTAAGGTTTGAGGCTAAGCCATCTAAGAACTGATGTCCCAAGTTGAAAACAAATTAAGGCGTGCCTTTAGCACAGAAGAAAAAAAGGAATGAAAATAACTATTCCATTCAAATTGCTCCAATGAAAATGAAGTAACAGTATTTCCTTAACAAGTTTTGCAAGAAAAGGCAGACAATCTTGAGAAACTGTACAAATGGTATTTACACTGACCAGTATTTTAACCATCTGGCTACTCAAAACCCAGTTTACACACCTGGCCTGTGCTCCTCCACACAAGCTGAGCAACACAGGCACAAGAAATACTCTGCTATGGCAGACCAATGTCCATCTTTCCCACTAGCCCGTCTCCAGCAGCTGACAGAGGAAGATGCTATTAAGGGACAGCACACTGGACATTTTGTGGTTCATTCCCCTTGTAGCATGTACAATTGTTTAGTACAGGACTTGCAGTATAACATCCCTGCCTACTCCTTTTAGCAACCTTTTATGGACCTGCCAACATCTACACCTGCGAACCAGGGCAGAGAAAAGGACAGGAAACCCACCAAAGGAGACTGAAGTGGTACGACTACATTAGAGCGGCTGAACCATAGGGCACTTCACTGCAGTCCAGAGGCCCTCAAATTTTGAGAACAGGGAATTAAAACCGCCACGGGTCATTATAAAATTGAGGGGGTGAAAGATAGGCTTATATAGCCTTCCAGATTCTCAGCTGAGGCAAGTAACTGTCACCCTGTCTCATTAGATATTGCAAAACATTTGGGCAGAGCTAGCTGTAATTTTCCCTTAACTGTTTCCAGCAAAAAAGAGGCTTTTGCCAGCTAACGAAATGAGAAGGCAGTAACTTGTCTACACAAGGGGCGCACAATCAAGACTAGCTACCACATGCTAGCAAGCCTTGTATGTGTTCACCAATGCAGACAAATCCCAACTTGCTCTGGTGCTTCATCAAGTGGATTTAATATTATGGCTCCATTTAATCTTGTGCAAATGTTATGTTCAAACAAACCCTAGAGGGTATCTCCCATCTACACCACTAACCTTCCTCCTGGTCTCAATCCCACACATAGACTTCAGACTACCTGAAGCACTGTGAAGATCAAGGTGATATTGTTTCCAGGGTGCTCAGGTGTGACACTGGTGGAGGATGTAGACAGGCAGGTTTGAGAACAGGAAATATCTATTTTTGACTGCCAAAAAATGAATAAGGTTGTGATTTCATTCAGCAACAACAGCTCTTAAGCAGCAAGCACCTTCCTCTCTCCTCATTGCAGGGAGGAAAACCTACAAGTTCCTTCCCCTGCACTGTCCCCTGCGTTCAGCTAGGGTGCTTTATGCTCCTTTCCCTAAACAGATCATTTCCCCCACACAGGTCATCGTGTAGCCAAAACTCCCATCAGTGCAACAGACCTGCAAAAATTAGCTGCCCAGGAGGGAGCTACGTAAACCAATAATTACACTGGAAAAAAGATAATAGCAAAAACACAACTCCAATTCCTTTCTTAGCCTTGGAAAGGGACTCCTCGTCCATCCCATAATGCGATATCATTTGTATTTTATACACATGCACGTATTTTATACTGACTATTAAATGGCCATTACATATGCATATTTCCTCTGCCTACCGCTGCTAAGGCTCTGGGTAAGCCTATAACATGCCCCTCACACCATTCTCATTTCACTGCTGGCCACAGAACTCTGAAAAGCAGTCGTGAAAGAAAGCAGTGACCAGCTACTGCTGCGCTGCAAAAGTGTCAGTCTGCAGATCCAGTGTAATGAAGAACTCTTCTGAGCTCTGCAGCAGTTGATCCTTATTTTAGCGTTTCCAACCTGTACACAGAAGGGTTAGAAACCGTTCTTTTAGAAGTGAGTTGAAGAGTCCATGGAAATCTGACTGCAAGCCACCCACCTCACAAATAAAGTTTCCTACTGGCTAGTGGCCCAAAAGAAAGCATTATTCCTGCTAGGAGACTGGAAACCTGCACTGTAAATCAATAGATTTTAAGAGCTTAAATTATTAAGTCTGAACTTCATTTCATTCCTGTCTGCTCTTAAAACCAGTTCCTTGATTACTCCATTCCTGCCCTCCTAACAGGAAGGAGGATCAGCTTTGTGGCTCCTCAAGTGTTCCCTTCCCGGTCAGGACAACTGGGGGCTATTCAGGTTTTTGCTTTGCTCCTCCTGGCTCCTCATGGAAGCTGGAACATAAAGAATAGCAGTAGCACAACACACTCCAGCTTTACTGCTGCTGCAGGGGCTGGGAGCAGAGGCAACACGTAACAGTTACATGCAAACCTTGGGTTTCATCCCAGAAATGCTTAAAATTGCTCACTTTGTTGCAGTGCTGTAAAGGGTCTTCCTCTTGAGGTATCAAGGCTTCACTTTTGCCTTCAAGACCAATGAATGACTAACATTGAACACTCAAGAGCCACCCCACCTAAACAAATTGAACTTTAAAAGGACACGATATTTTAAGATGACAGGCACCGAACATAGCAACAAGCACAACCGTGAAGTATTTTACCACATTCTGCACCTACATTTGTTCAACACATTTTTCAAAGGGTAGTCATACTGCATGCAAGCCACATGTTCCCTGTTTTTGCTTCAGAGCACACAGTAGCTAACGCTGCCCATCACTTTTCAACCTTTCTGTACAAATAGCAGCTATTGATATCAGTGATTAATACACTGAACTGCAAAGTAAGAACAGATTAATTTACACACACTACTGAAAGGTAACTTGTAAAGGAAACAACAGCTTGCACACCACATTTTCCTCCCAACCTCAATACACATCAAGAAAAGCTAAGGTTTTAGCTTCTTCTGTAGCAGGATGATAAAAGAAAGATTTAACACTTCAAGAAGTTCACACATCAAGTAATTACATAAATAAAAGTAGTTTCATTTTCATTTCCCTTGAAGACTATGAATAGGTACAGAAGTAGCTATGTAACATACCAAAAAATGGAAGTAGAGGAAACTGGATTAATGGGAAATTCAGAGGTTTTTTATTCTGCTACAAAGCTCTTGGTCTTTTGAGTACATGGGTGGTAGAAAATAGAGACCCAGAAAAAGAAACCCTGGACACTCAGTTACCCCATAAATTAATTTCCCGGTATTATTTACTAGCTTGTCTGTAAGGCTAGAGAAACTCATGAACAAATTATTCAGATGGATGACAAATTAGCTGTCATAAGCTTGATAAATTGAACTCCTGTTAAACACAAAGTGGACGTTTCAACTGATTTAGCTAAAGCAGGGCAAACATCTGTAAGGAAAGATGTCTGTAAATGGCGATATTTCAAGTAATCTTGAGCCCATTCCTAAAATGCACTTAACTAGGGGGCCACAGCAGAGTATCTCACATCACATACACAGTAAAAACAACCTTTCGTGCTTATAAGTAAAATAACCGTAAGGTACAAAGACAAAGAAAGCAAGATCCTGTGCTACACCTCAAGCTGTGTCGTGGAAGAAAAAAAATAAGAGCCTTTCCTCACAAGCCCCTTTGAGTCAATGGCATGGACTGCCTTGTGGAAACTCACAGCAGTCTTGCAAGTTCAAATCTTCAAATCTTCTGCATCTTCAAATGACCCATCTGATTGCATCCTCTCCTAGGCCAAAATACTTGAACCAACCCTCAGCAGCATATGAAGCAACATGCAAGAAGCAGAAAACCATAAATCAACCAAAGCAGGTTTATGAGAACTTTCCCAAGCCTGTCATGGGAGGACGGATCAAACCTTTACTGAAAGGCACTAGTCATGGTGTGCCCAGAAACTAACAATGAAAACAAGCCCAGGATAAAAGTGTTAACGGCACAAAGAAGCTATCCTAAGAAAGACTATTCCCACTCCCTGCCTTCTTCTACCCAAAAAAGAAAACACAAGGAAGAAAGCAATCATCCAAAATCCTCTAGAAGTGTCTCTGCCTTTAAGCTTTCAAATGTCTGAAGAGGTGGTGAAGGAGAAGCACCTCAAGTGCTTGCCGCTGCGAATAAGACCCGTCACCATGCCAGCTGTTGTATTTCCCTCTTCAGCGAGGCAACTCCCCTGTGTTATTGCTAAAGCCATTATTTAGCAGCAGACACAGTACATGTCAAAGTAACACCTTGCCAATCACCTTGTCTAGCCAAAGCACAACTCACCTATTTCCCCACTTCTGTATGACTTAGGACTTGTGATCTTCCTGCCACCTTTCAGGTTTTGCTGTCCTGCCTACACACTCTGCAGCTGCTCCCACAGGCACTTCCCCAACAGGCAGTTGCTTCCACAGAGAAACGTTCCTCCTGGTTTTGAATAGGGGCATATTTGGACAGTGGGAGTCTCATGAGTCTCAGGGGATGATTCATACATCCCACAAGCAGGAGAGGTCTCCTAAAGCCAAGGCCGCCCTCAGGGAGACCATGGGACTTACCCACCTTTAATACTGCTGCTTTAATCAACAGTCATAAGCTTAAAGAGTAACTTAGCTGACCCTGCTTCAGTTCAGCAGACAGACATGCTGAAGAAGCAGGTACTGCATCAAGCTGGAAAGAAAGACCCATAGATTTGATTCCTGTAGGTGGGAAGAAAAACAATAATACAGCTGGTACAATCTTACAGATAGAAGGTAAGTTATTTTAGTTTCAGAAATAGCACTTCTGTATAACATTTTTACACGGTTTGGCTACAACAGAACTGCCAGGTTAAAACAAGTAATCTCATCCCATCACAAAGTTTGTCCTTTCTAAATAGTTTTGCAACAACATTGTACGTAAGACTAACTCTGCATAAAGCAGGTGAAGGGACACAAAAACTGAAGAAACCTGGACAGAAAGTTCCAGTCAGGTAAAGGAGTGCCAACAGCCACAAATCCCAAATAGATCAATTACTCATTTCTCTGGAAATTTTAATCTGAGAAAGGACAGCAGGGCTGATTCACAGCTTGCAATGACTAAAATCGAAACACAATCCCCACTGCCAAATAATAATCCAAAGACTTTTAAAAAGGCAGAGACCGCAGAACTTCCAGGGTTTGTTCCTTCCCTAGACTGCAAGTAATGGATTTGCATAGCCTAAGGCGGTCTACCCGCAGAGCCATTGTTCCTTCCCCTACGCCTTCGGCATTTCCAAGGGGCAGTCAGTCCCGCCCTTTCGGTACCCCCGCCTAAAGCAATCCTTTCTCAGAACCCGCCTGACCGGCAGCCATGGCAACACGGTGGGATTACCAGATCCAAGCAGTTTAGCAGAAACCACCCATCTCCCCATAAATTTTATTTACGGACCGCTGCCGGCCGCCACCCTCTCGACCGGGAGGCTCTCCCTGCTCGGGGATGTCCTGCCCGCATGACCCCGCTTTCCCCGCTGCCTGGCCCTGCCCTGCGCAGCCCCGGAGCCCGCGCCCGGCGCCGCTCCTCTACCGCCCGCCGCCCCCAGCCCCC
>JANZLQ010000031.1:7897705-7909104 GCA_026212715.1 Elanus axillaris | reverse complement strand
GGCTCTGGGCGGCGGCGGCAGCATGCGGCCCGGCGGGGCTGCGGGCGGCTCCGGCTCCGCTTGCCGCCCCGGCCCAGGAGCGGGACTGCTCCAAGAGGCCGGGGAGAGGGGAGCAGCTCCCCCGCCCCGCGGCCGGCAGGGGCCGCCGGGGGAGCGGGGACGGCCCCATCCCTCACGGCCCCCCCGGCCCGCCCACCCGGCGGCGCCCACAGCCCGCCGGGAGCCCCCCGCGCGGCCCCGGGCAGGCGCGTCCGCCCGCGCTCCCGGGCGGCGGCCGGAGAGAAGCCCCCGCTCCCCGCGGCTGCGCCCGCCGCGGAGCGTCCCCCTCCCCCGCTCCGGGCGTCCTTTCCGCGGCCGGGGGCGAGACCCGGCCCCGGGCAGCACCTCGGCCCGGCCTCTCCCTCGGCGCAGGCGGACCCCGGCAGCGGCCGCCCGTGCGCGGCACCAAGCGCATCCAAAGGCCGGCGGCGCTTCGGCTTCTGTCAGGCTCGTCCCTACCGGTAACCGGGTCCCTGCTAAGCCGCGATGTTCATTTTTACCAGGAAGCAAGCTCCCAGGAACCCATCTCACCAGCTCCCAAGCCCGATTAAAACTGTATTCTCTTCAAAGAGGGCTTGTAGAGGCAGGCTTCGTCCCTCTGGAAATGCAATTAATTCCTTGAAGGCTTTCACCCAGGAGCACGCTGATGTATCGGAATAGCCTTTGCATATGCGGCAATTTACGCCGAACAGCCATCAGTACTTACCTGAAGGAGGTTTTCGGGTTGGAAGCATGCATAGACTACATGAGGTTAGCTGGAAGCTTTTCCGTCTGAAATAGCGCAAGGGGCGTGGTGAGATGTCTCACGTCAGAAACGCCGGCAAACTCGGGAACAAGCACTTTCAGCGTACCCAGCCCTACGGGATCAGGCACCATCCCAAAGATCCTCTCTGCCTATGCAGCAGCTTACAGAGCTAGCTACGCTTTATAAAGCAGGGGTATTCACTTACCAGTTGTCAACAGGGCAGATATTTTATCTTTCAGTCACGCGAGAGAGGAGTACAGAACTTGTCGCTTCTTATCGGGGCCATTCAGGCTGTCGTCGGCAGCCTCTCCGTAGCTTCGGCCTTATTCCCCAACGGTGGTGATTACGATAAGGATGAAGGGGAAGGCTGAGCCCCCCATCTGCAAGAGAAAACGTAAAAGGAAGCACATTATGTGTTCAGAGACGTCATCTAGCTCGAGTCTGCTGAAATTCCTCCTGGGTTTATACCAAAGCATTCCACGGAGAGGAGAAACTCACGTGAAGAAAGCTAAAGCACTGCTTCGTCTCCCCTCCAGCAACGAGTGTATCTTCTGACTGACTTTCAGCTGGACACTGTTCCTCTTCCTCCTTCTTTTCATCTCCCCCGGGCGGGCGGTTCGCCGGGGGCCGGAGCCTTCCCCCGCCAGCCCGGGGCGTGGGAAACCCGTAAAGCGGGGGCAACGAGCCGCCCCCCCCCCGGCTGCATAAGCCTTTCCCAGCCCGCCCCGCCTCAGCCTCCGGGAGTTAACAGCTAATTAACGAACTGATTGTCACCTGGGGGGGGGTAGGGGGAAGCCAAGCAAGCTGAAAGCCACAGCAGTTATTTCAGGTGCGGGATTCTTCCTTCCCGAGGACCTTGCTCCCCTCTAGCCAGCCCCCGTGAAAGACACGAGGGGAGGAACTACCCCCCTGAAGAGCTGCTGCCAGGGGCAAAAAGAAGCCCCACTTCGTATGACCAAGCCGGGAGAGAAGCATAGGGCTCCTGGAAAATCTCTCTACACTACAGCCCCCAACTGCATGGGACAGAGCATTGCTATTTGAAGAGAAAGTTAATAAAAGAATTCTGCCAGTCATAAAGAGGATGAAAAAAAAGAGTTTTTCTGGAATCATGTGCTGCATCAATGTACTTTGCCCAGAGCAGCATATCATGCTAGAAGAAATCTAGGGGGTTGGTAATAGTTTAATTGTCCTCTCCTGTTTCAAACATTATGATCCTGACCACTTCAAATCCAAAGCTTTTCTATATGGTGCTTCAGGGAGGTTGCAGTATGTTTTTAGCATTGTATCAGAACAAAATGTATCCTTTATTGGAAGAGCAGCTCCAGGTTTGTTTGGTGGCTATCACGGGGAATGACCAGAGGCAGAGTCTGTTCTAAGTAGCAGTTTTATATAGCCTATAGGTACATGCAATAAAAATAACAGATTAAAAGCAGGGAAATCTTGTCTATTCTTAAGGAATTATCCCACTCTGTAGCCTGCTGAGTTGCCTTTCAATGTGTTCTGGGCTGGGAACCAAAGTTCAGTCCTCTGTAATTTATCTTGCCTTGAGCTGAAAATACCCTTGTACTTTTGTCCCTTCTCACACAAGGTTCCTCAGGTCTTTACCCTTCACATCGTGGCCTTTACAAAACCAAGCTACCTCAAAGTATATAGCTAAATTATCTGCCTTCTAAAATTAGTTTACTTGACTCTGCCATATTTTTTCCTATTAGCTCTCATTTCTTCTGTCCTTGCCCTTCAATTCACCTAAGTATTATAGGCACAGGACCAATTAAAAAAAATCATTACGGTTGCATAATGAAAGACAGAAGTTAGGAAATACTGGAAGATGGGTTATATGCCTTCACTTCGGTCCCCTTGCTCATATATTTCATGACAGTCTTAAATTATGTGGTCCAGTATTATTTTGTTCTGGCCTTGCTTTATTTTGCAAAGCCTTGCCTTTGTTTAGGATAGACTCACTCTTGGGATATGTCAGATTTTTGCAGAACACGATGCTGGGACTGCTCACCGTAGAACAACATAGGAAACCTTGAGGAAATGGATGCTATTCCTGCTTCTGTTCCAGACAGGATGCATGTGCTGCATCTTTTGTGCATGAGTTCATGGGCGTGAGCCAATTTCACACTACCTAACCTGGGTATTAGTAACAGTCTAGCATGGATCTCTGGGCAAGCTGAAAAACATAGGGGTGAAGAACACGAACGTGCTGTTAGCAGGACCGAGTTGCTGGCTTAGAGAGGCCAACTCAAGTTACCAATGCACCTTTGAAGCAAGTTAGACGTGCAATGTTTCTATGGTGATACTATGCGATGGCTTAGAAGTCATTTGACTTCACAGCTGGCTGTAAGTTATGTACTTGTCAATTTTCTGTGAGTCTTGCACAAGGCATCTAACTCTAGGAAGAGCTAAACATTCACATTTGCAGTGAAAGTCCACTGGAAATACAGTGCTGTGAACAGAGGACCTGTTGCTCACAGTTTTATTCCTTTGCATTAAAGGCAATGTGTGTAATAAATACAAGGAATTATATCTAAGATACCTGAATACAACTCTATCTGGAATAAACTGCAAAACCCCAAATTCTACCTACACTGGTCAAATAATATAATAATCTGATCTGTAATGATGTAATTTCACTTCCACTTCCTTCTTCTGGCAACTGTAACTGTCCAAGACCAGCAACGGAATGAAAGCTGGTGTTGTCATCTAAATATGTTAAACTAAATTCAAGGCTTCAAATGGCAATTTGAACATTTAATATAGTGCAAAAAAGTTTAGTTCCTAGCTGTTTTCAAAATGACCTGTATAAGCAAGAAGTTAATATCTAATCTGCAACACCAATGAATTTATTTGCCAGAAAGCATAAGGAACCACTTCTCTGGGATATATTCTGTTGCACACAAATAGTATCAGCAATGGTTTGACAACAATGAGTAGACTTCAAAATACTTTGGAGAAGAATGACTAGCAAGAAGTCAAATGAATGCTCCTGCAAGCAAAACCAATGCATGTGACCAAATAGTCAACAGATTTTTTCTATTTCTGTTCAAAAATCAATCCTCCTGACAAACCCCTCCCCAAACCAAACATAAAAGCCACAGAAATCTTTAAATGCAAAGCAATAACTAAAATAAATCCAAATAAAATTGAGTCTTATTTAAGTTCTAGGAGGAACTATACCTTCTGAGTCACTACTAAACTAAGAAAATGTTGCAGCCAGCTTGCAAAACCAGAGAAAAACAAAGATAAAAATTACAGAAAATGGAAGGAAAAAACATTGAACATGGGAGAAGAAAAACTGGAGAACATGGAATAAACAGAATGTAAAGTTGAAGTTGCAGCATCATGAAAGTGATTTCTTCCCTAACGATCCAATAAGCTAATCAGGCTCTGTGTATGCAATGCACCATGCAGTCTGTCATACACCTCTGGTCCTAGAATTAAAATGCAACAGAACTATCCACCTTTATTAATTTCTTTAGGAGATGAATGTGTTTGTAGAAATACAGACTGTCATAACATCCCTTCTCCACTCATTTTCTAGCTTTACTACCTACCACCACAATCTGATTCTAATCTTCTTTATGTCACGCCATGAGAACAGCCCCAAGTCCCATACATGCCCAAATCTTTGCTACTGAGCTCCAAAACCTGCCTCAGCACAACTCTGTTTCATGGAGTTTCTCTCACTCCCCTTGCCCCAGATATGCTAGGGGACTGCTCTCCACTGCACTGACCACTCAAGCTGTAGGAAGCACCAGTCTTCACATAGCTTGTTTAGTCACCGACTTGTGGTTGCATGATGTTTCTTCCAGAGATTCTGCCAGGAAACGACTTGCTAAAGCCTGTCCCAGGAGCTTTAAAAAGTTCTGGTTAGTTGCTGTAGGACATCCCATCAGAACCCACAGCATTTGTCATGAGTTCACAGCATGCAACCCCCACCTAGTTCGAGGTCGCTTTTCCAAGACCTGGTCAACCAGAGAACTACGTTAGCCTGTGATTGCTCTCATGGTGCCTAGGGACTACTTTTTCTGGGAAGTTCATTGTGCTTTCTCCTGCCCCAGGCTGTGCAGTGCTCCTGTACTCCATCTGGGAGAGAGGACAGAAGCAAACAAACATAGGACAGCAAGAAACATCATGGAGGTAACCCGGGTAGGCTGAGACAGCCACCCTGCCAACCAATCCAATCTGAAGTGGTGAGCACATTAGGAAGTGCTACATGGCAACCAAAGTGAAGCCCTCGGGGCATGTATCTATACATAAGAGCATCTGCAAACCCATGAAGAAATACATTATCCAACAGGCACTAAACATCCTTGTGCTTCACTAGGCATGTGCAGAGGAAGAAATAGGTCAAAACACACCCATTTGAAGAGCACTGTGAGCAAAACAGCAGGAAGGAGAAGGGGAAAGGATTTGCAAAATTATGGATACTGTGTCCTGAGCAGCTAGTGGTTTTCACAAGCTCAAGAGCAGCATTAAACTGCAGATTCCTCCCCTCCACTTGTTGCTTTGTTTCCATTAAACTACACTGTCATGTGGAACTCAAAATAACTTTCCCAGTTCTCCCCCCCGCCATCCTTCCAATGCATGCCAGTATACTGGCATGACCACCTCTACGTGCGTCCAAGGGTAATCCAAACTGAAGCTTCACAGCACTGAAAGCAGCCTTTCCCTCAGTGAAAGGGGACAAGAACTGATGCTTCTTCCCCTGACAGGAGACAAACCTCTCAAGATCCAGTTCTCCTACCCATCAGTCACAGCCCTTGAGCAAACAAGAAGTCCTTGAACCTGTGGCTCTGGGTCCCTACCCACTCAAGCCTCATGTGCTCAGATGACTGACATAAGATGCTTTTGGAAGATGAAATACCTGTCCTTTTAAAACAGGTCTGTCATTTCTACACTACCATGCCAGGACTCACTGTTCCTTGTCTCCGTTCCAAAGAGAGGTCAGCATGTGAGATGCCTTTGCCATTTTAAGCACAGCTTAATGCCCAGTTTCTTTCTCTGTGCCTTTTATGAAAAAGGCCTCCCTGCTTTTATTCCCCTCTGGCTTCCCATTGCACAGCCTATCATTCTGGTCTCCAGAACTCCGAGTTTCTGTCCTGTGTCCTGTTGGCTTCACCTGTACAGCCAAGTCATTATTACAAGCGCTAAGGCAGCTACTGTACAGCCAAGTCATTATTACAAGCACTAAGGCAGCTACTGCAGCTCTCAGATGTATAACCTTTCAACTTCAAACTTTTGGCCCACTTCTTTGGCCAGAGTTAACTGGCCTGGATTCCTTTACTGGTTTGCAGCAGCCAAAGATCTGGAAACAGGTACACAGTTTTTCCTCCAGGTACTCTTCAGATCAGTTCTGTGCTTGAAAATATGATGTAGCAAGACAAGACACAAAACAGGGCTATAAAAGTGATACAAATAGTTATAATTAGACTCCAAGAATGAAGAGGGTGAGAAGGCTGGGTAAGCCTGACCATAAGTCAGGAATGGTATGACAGAAGCCACTAGAAGCCTTGTCATATGTGAACAGCAGGCTAATTTCAATGAGAGACAGAACCAGGCTGAGAAGAAGAGTGCTCTGCATGTTTCTTAGAGTTCAAGCTGCACTCAAGTCTTGGATGTAGGTACAACAGCTGGGAAAATTTTAAATGTGTTTCTTCCCATGACTGACTTACCCACTTACAACTTTTGCCAGGTAATGACCATTGCTGTGGGCCGAACGGTCACTTGCAATAGATCAGAAGAATCCAGTAGGTACCCACACAAAATAGGACTGGCAGCATGGGAGGAGTCCGTCCTTCACAGCACTCCAGGCTGAACAGAGCAGCCCTATGGCAGAAAAAGCTGGCTGGGCCTCCATAACTCAGGAGAGCAATAGCTCATTGAACAGACTTTTTTTTACTGCTCTGCTCCTGTTCCAAATGTGAGCCAGACCTGGCCCATGTGAATATGATCAACAGGCCAATATCTGAGACATTTGCAATCTTAGTACAATACTCCTTTTTTCAGTGTTTAGCCATTTAATCCAGACAAGCGGAAAGCATCGAGTGATCTTTGCAATTTATTAAAAAATAAGCTGTCTATCATTTAACTCATCATCATTTCATTCATCATAAAACTCCTATTGTATGTGAACAGGAAGCTCCACTTCCAGCAGCCCAGACCACCTGTTCACAGACTTTGTTTTTTGGGGGTGGTTGTTTTTGATTTGGACACCTCGTTGAAACCTGGACTTTCTTGTCTGCAGCTAAAATATAATGGTGCAAGAAGAGGTCTGTCACTGAAATGTTATTATAGAAACACTACTGGGAATTGTGCCATGGTCAACTTTAACTTCCCAGATACTATTTGGGAAACAAATACTTCTAATAATAAACTTGGGCCCAGCTAGCCATGTATATGATAGCTGCCAGATTTCTTCTCAGTAGTCACCAAGACAAAAAGAGACAACCTCAACTTAGTAACTAATGAAGACAAGCAAAAAAAAAGCTGGTCATAGAAAATAGCATTGGGCTGAGTACTCAGCAACTGTTTCCATTTACGTTGAACAGAATAACAAACAGAAGCAAGTTGGTAATTTTTTCAACTTCAGAAAGGCAAACTGTCAAATTAAGGAAACTCATCAGTGAATTTACCTGGACTGAAGAGCTGAAAGACTTGAATGTGGAGGGAGATTGGAATATATCTAGATCAAAGGTATAAAAACTATCCCACATATATATTCCAAGCAAGAGAAAAATCTTCTTGGGAAGCACTTTAGGCCTGAATAAGTGAAAAAAACCACTATAGAGAGGTTCTTGGGAATCACAAATAGCAAACAATCCTGGTCAGCAAAGATAGCTATGGTATTGAGATAAAGATGCATAGGATTAAGGCCAGATTTGTCCAAAGTCAAATGAGCTAGGACATGCAAAAAATTACTGAAGTAAACAACAAATAAATCTTCAGCCATTCACAGAAAAGGAGAACTTGCCTTAGGTAAGATAATATTTCTCTACTAGAGGTAGAGAAGCACTGATGCAAGTGTACAAAACTCTGGTGTTTCCTCCAGAACACAGTATATGATTCAGGCTCTCACACTTGAGAAGAAAACAGTTCTGGAGAAGATGCAGAAAAGGGTTATATGGAGAATGGAGAGCCTGTCTTGTGAGACCAGCTAAACAATGCTGGCACGAGAACAAAGTGGTACAAACCGGCTGCAAACGTAATGAATTCCTTGCCATAGCAGAAACATGGAAACTTGTTGGAGCCCTTGCTGTTTTCTGCCCCTCCGCAGCACACTATCCTTTGGCTCTCTAGCCTTTTCCTACAAGCCTCAAGTTTATTGTAAAGCATTGGAAAGGACCCTTGGCACAACATAAATTGGTGGGGTATGAAATAATGTTTTATGGACATTTTTTAAGAAGAAGAAACTTGCTGTGCAAAGTTGCATGGCTGTGCCTCAGACCTTCCAAATCCCTGAGTACTATGGCTCTTCTGGTGCAAAATCTCTCTTCACATCCACTCCCATAAAAAACTCCATCCCATTAACATCACCCTTAGGTCTGGCAGCCATCGCTTTTGATCTTGCTAGAGAAAACATCCCCCCTTTCCTGGGAATGCACTTGTACCCAACTTTTTTGGGGAACTCCCTCTCTTAAAAGACACAGGCATACCTCTAGCCTTTTTCCACTTTGTGGAATAAAGCCTACTTAAGCCTGCCAGCCAGGAACCAGAGCCTGGGGCTCATTTCCTTTCTTGCACCTATGAAAACCAAGACAGTTGCCCTTCTGGGTACTTAAAATGCCCACATGCCTGTTATAGTAGTTGCCTATGATAGTGGGAGGACTGAATTGGATGATACCAGTGGACTTTTTGGTCCTGGTGAGCACTTGTTAACAGTGAGACTGGAAATTACAGGAAATCATAAGGATAATCATAAATGAAGTTTGGGTGATCCCACTTGCAGCACAAGGTGGGGCAAGAAGCCCTGCTCATTTCCTGCTGATTGGCATAAATAAGTCTGAAGCAGGTACCTGCACTCTTGGTGGATGGGACTCAGTATGCCTCTCCTCCTCTCTTTGCCTCCGTGGTAGTTTTGTCCACGTTCTGGTCTGTGTTATAAGCAGGAAAATGACAATGATCCACTTAAAATTAATGACAACACAAACTGTACAGCAGTTCAGTATATAATAAAAAGGTGACGTCCTCAATCCAGACTCTCAGTGGTGCTTAGCCAAATTGTGCCATACAAATAATCCAAACAAGCCTTTAGCTCAGCAGAGGAGTCTTGCCTGTTCAGTCAGCTCCCACTGGGTAAAGGCTAAAAGCACTGGCAGCAACTTTTAGGCAGCTCAGACAGTCCCTTCCCCCTGTGCTGACCTTGGCACAGGCTTGAACTACATTACCAACTATATGCTACTGCGAGCATATTTAACCTTGATCCTTAACTAAATATGAACTCTTCTGGCAGTAGAAGTGAATCCAGAACACTTGGAACTGGATTCCAATCTCCATGGAGCTACCAGTTTGGAAAGCACAACAATGGGATCAGAGACAGCCGTTTTGTTATTAACAGTCATCTTCAGCTAACAGAGAGGTGCAGCAAGCAGCTCTCCTCCCCTGCAGCTGGCTCTGCAGGGAGCACAGGGTCAGGTTACATCTTTAGTACCTATTTTAGGAGCTATCTCGGAAGCAGCCTCACCAGCACACATTTAGTATGACTCCTGCACAACTAGTTATGCCACTGAGGTTTCACAGCCTTGTTACAGAAATCGCAATTTGCCACTTGGTTTTCTTTAGCTGGAAGTCAGATTTAGAAAGCAGATAATTTATCTGGCTCAACATACTGTTTAAGTGCACAGGTAAGTGGGTGAAAACTCATCAGTGTGAGAGTCTTCCCACATAATGGGCACCACTTGAAGCCCTATGGTCTTTCACCTCTCTCCTTCCCTTAAAAGCATGGAAGGACTAAGTCAGAACACCTACAAACACAAAAAAATTGTATTTTTGTAACTGGCCAGTGTTCATAGTGTTACCAGAAGTCAGCACTTTGGAAACTCTCTAAGACTCAATTTTGGAGTTTTAGAAGGCAGGCATTCTTTATTGCAGTGCTGGGTACATGGAGGATCACTCCACCTATCGTGTACACCAATTCTTTCAACAGTTGAGATTATATACAAAACAGATATGCATATGCATGATTTTTTCTTAGAAATAATTAACACATTCATCTAAACTCCAGGAACTCACTAATATATGTAAATGTCCTTGGTACAGGTGCACTCAAGATCTTTGGTGGTCTTCAGGGGTCCTCTGGTGGTGTTCAATAGTCTTCATCACTTGTCCGCTAGTTCACCTTCTTCTAGTGATTCTGCACAGTGGGACACTTTACAAATTTTGATACAACTTATCCTAAAGAATGCACAACTTATCCTAAAGAATGTTCATTAGTAATTCTAATACTTATCTTTTCTTTACTTTCAATCTTTTAACACAAACCACATTGACGCTTTTAAACTAGATTATCTAAAAAGGCCTAAGGTTCTCATCTTCCCAGGGAATTGCAAGGTCAACCAAAAGCAATTTCCTCTGGTATCTTACACATTTTGCAACATACAGGTTTTCTTATCTACCACTAGTCAGCATAACAAGGCCACTCTGCTCTTCTCACAACACAAGATGTAAAGCATCTTGTATCAATAGCGACCTAGCTGAGAAGAGGCTGCAAACTTGCACCTTCTCTTACAGAAGTATGACCAGAATTAAGTAACTTAGAATTATGTTACTCTCTCCCTTGCAGAGCCGATGCTTGCATTCTTATTTGTGCTTTTGAGCTGCTCTTTTAACTTGGTATGGCCATGTGGAAACGTCTGTTATCTCCAGCAAGCAAAAGTGAAGCCCAGCTGTCACTGCAACACAAGCAGTGAATCAGATGTTGCCCTTCAGTTATTCTTACATAAATCTAGATTTCATGTTACTGAAACAACTTCTATTTAAATCAATACAGCTAAGAGCAGAATCTACCTCATTGCCTATTTTAAACATTTTCTCTTTTTTGCTCCCAAGGATTCTTTTTTTTTTTCTTCTTCTTCTTTTCTGTTTTAGTAATTGGGAAGCTCAGTTTTCCAAAAGTCCTTTTCACTTTCTTGTGAATATAACTGAACCAGAGCTGGTTCTTGCCCTGCAGGCATATAGGAAGAAGGAAAAGCTCATTACAGAATTAAACTACCTGTGACAAACAGCTTCACTTTGCCAGTTTAGCCAGCTACGCCACAAACTAGAGCAATTTGGGTAACACAGTACCAGGGATAGTCAGAAGTCTCTATTCAAATCAACTCTAATGTACATATGTAATAGTTTTTTTCAAAATAATTCTCCTTAAAGAAATAGCTCTGTTAAGGATTTCCCAGTACAGTGCTTGGTAGGAGCTGCTAGGAAGTAGCCTTGTATCCCCACAGCAACCACAGACAATCCTGATGGACTGTTGCCTGTAAGTTTTGCTTAACCATATCGTTAGAGCTGAATTGAGAAACTAGAGGATGCTTTATGAAGTTGTCCTGGTTTCAGCTGGGATAGAGTTAAGTGTCTTCCTAGTAGCTGGTATAGTGCTGTGTTTTGAGTTCAGTAT
>JANZLQ010000031.1:7871305-7887839 GCA_026212715.1 Elanus axillaris | reverse complement strand
CCCATTTTTTCCTAACTTATACAAACACATAGGGACAAATAAACTGAAAAGTGGCCAAGAAACCTTGCATTCTAATCCCTGGTTTGCTGGGGGCTCTGATGTGTCCTCAAGAAAGTTATATCACCCTGATTTCAAGTCTCCCATCCATAAAACTGCAGCCTTCTCTATCTTCTTAGCTGCTTTTAATTACCATTTCTTTCTTTTTGTCCATAAGGAATTAAAGCAATTTAGACTCTTTAACATACCCTTCAAAAAAAAAAAAACAAAACCCAAAACAAAAAACCCACCCCAAAACCAAGGGAATCTTAACTCAGGTTAAGACTGCCATCAGGCCAGTGTAACTTGGGCTGGTGCAGTAGTTAAAGTTTATAGACAAGACCATAGTTGAACAAAAGAGGCTTAACCCATGTTCTACCTGGAATTCCTCTGTCTTCACTGTTATTTTTGCTGAGTGCCAGCATAAGTTCATCACATGCCACTTTCTGGTGTATAAATGTATCTTATATCTTTTGGGCAATGAATAAGCGATAGATGATGTAGGCACACAAATTTCAGTTCAGTAAGGAGAAATAACTTAAGGTATATCAGTGTAATTAATCTAATATTGTCTGATTTGGTTTAACCTGCATACTGAGGAATGGAAATAAAGTGTAGATAGAGTCATGCTACTCCTTTTATCCTTCCAGTGTCATAAGAGTGCCTAAGTCATGGCTGGTATTTTACAAGCCCTGCTTTGACACACATGTAGCCCCTCAAAGAAACGTGGGTGTTCATTAAGGAAGCATTCATTCACACACAAGCATGCTGCTCTAAGAAGTGTTTTACTCCCACATGCTGCAAATGTGATCTCCCTATGGCCATAAAGAAGACTCACTATCATTCCTTGAGAATACAGCAACAAGAGTGTCTATTCAAATTCCTAGGAAGAATTACTAGAAATACAATTTTTCCCTGGTGCTGAAAAGCAATTTAAAAGGACAATAATGCTACTTCATGTTGCTAAATAATGTAGTGGTGTTTCTTTCTGAAGGCTAACTCATGCAATCACATGACTACATGTGACCTTCAACTCCCTTGATAAAAGTAGTCTTTCATTAGCCTGGTTAAAGATCTAAAGCTGAAAAGTCTGGACCCCTGGGCAAGATGGTAAATAGAGAAGAAGAACCCCAAGTTTCTATGTATTTTAAACAGATCTTGTGACTTTGAGTCATCTTCGAATGGATGGCTTGGCCAACATTGCATCTCCTAATCTTTCCTTATGCTTTGCTGATAATCTCAGTGCCCAAGCAAAAATTTTACTTAACAGGCATTATCATTTTAAGAATTGTCTGGAAAAGATTGTACCTTCCAGCATGTTTGCATAGGACATGGTAGTAGGAGGCCTCATTTCCAGTTGCACACTGCACAGCTGTAAATGCCCTTTGAGCAAACAAAACATCAGGCACAGCATCAAGTATCTTTTTATCCATCTCACTATTTTACTGTACTTCACAGGCAACTGCTGTGTATAGAACAGAATAACTACTGCAACAGATGGCTTGCTGCTCAAATAATGAAGGATGAGGTCTAAAGACTCTGGATTTCTACATTCAGCTCTGCAAGCTTTGAAACGTGGCTCCGATGAGATCAGAAGCAGCCAAACTATATCCCTTAGTTACGACTACTATTAATATCTAGTGTATTGTGTAGCTTGTAAGACACTCAGATCCAGACCCCTGTAATATTACACACTGCATAAATGCAGAACAGTAAGACTAGCTGAGCCCCCAGAGTGCTTAACACCTAATGACTCAGAGTCATTTTTGGATACTCTGCTTGAAACACATTATACTAGTTTTGAGAAGTCCCAAGGGGAAGTAACTCTCAGCAGTAAGAATCAGGGCTGCAGGTCCTCAGCATCCTTCAAGACGAGGCTCAAGAACTGAACAAGTTCTAAGACCCTGTGGCCAGCATTTCTGGTTGGCAATGTTTTTTTAAAGGCATAAGATCTGCCAACAGGAAACTAAGTTGTTTTAATAGGGCCCAGCACATAGCAAATCTCCCAGATACTGAAGCACACAGCATTAGCAAATGTTCTGAAAATGTTGGTAGTTGTCCTTCTGTGCATCAGAATGTAATGTGAAGTAGGACTCACCTACATTCTCCAAAGGGTTCATTAATCATTGCTCAATGTTTTACAGTTAGCATGATTTGACTGGCATGCCTCAAGAATGCTACTTAAAAAATATGAATGACCAATTTCTTCTCAACTAAAGCACGCCATATACTATCCAGGCTGTTATAATAAATCAACAGTTTAAAGATGAACAACACAAAAAATACTAAAAAAAAAAACCCGCAAAGCAGAGTGAGACCCAAACTGCTGCTATTTAATTTCATGCCAGTGCTAAGAAATGCAACAATATGCTAAAAGTTGGGGGGAAGGCTTTTTACCAAACCTGCAAAACATAATGTAAGAAGCAGAGAGTATCATTACAAAGTCACTTCCTAAGAGGAAAATTGACTACCACAATTTCCCAAAGGGCTATAAAGTGCATCAATGAACCTGAAGTCCTGAAATCCTATTCAGTGCCTAATACAGTTCTATTTTGACAAAACTCCATTGAAGTCAATAAGAACTTCTGTTCAGTTGAAAGACAAGTTTAACACAAACAAACTAGCTATATTATCCTTCTCTTCCTTCAGTAAGGCTCTCCCCTTCTTTGCAAAAAGAGGTTTGGGCTCCACTCTCCCTGTATCCTCCCATGCTGAGTCTGGAACTTACTGGAGGCTTTGAATTCAGTTATTGAATTTGTGTCCTTTTTCTTTTTCTTTCTTTCATTTAGGACTCCAAGCCTATCTGAGATTGTGTTCCAAGGCTTAATTTTTCATTTTTCATCTTGTATATAGTACACAGAAAAAAGGCCACAATTTCTTGTTTAAATGTTGGGTATTTTGTTTCTGATTTCAATGAAGCTAATTATTCAGTATGTTTAATGGGTCTACTTTAGCCTCAGATATCCCATTTACTTAACTATTTATGCATTTTAATTGCTCACATTACAATGACAACACTGCAGTACAGGCTTATGAAGTGGCTATCCTCTGCAGTCAATACTCCTTCCCAGGTGGTCAGTAAACACGTCAGTTGAAGAACTGGAGTTTACATGAGGGTCTAAATGCCTTGCCAGAGAGCCCTTGAAAGGTATGCTTTTTCAGCAAATGTACATAACTTGCTTTCATATACTTTAAGTTAAGCATCCAAGGTTTTGAAAATGGAGGTTGCAATGCAAAATAACTGCTGTATGGAATCAGCTGACTAGGCTGTCACTCAGTTATTTTTGACACTAACAAGCATGAAGCCTCGATTTTCTTCTCTCTGCCAATGCTACTGCTTTGCCATGTCTCCTTAACACTCTAACTAGTTACCCTGTGGTATTGTTTTAACAAAAGGTCAAGTTGATCTTCAACAGGAAAAAAAAATGTCATTAGGTATACAATTAACAAGAAAAATGTATCTTACAGTTTCCTTTGATGAAAGTAACTACTGATTTATAACTAAAAGGAAGAGGAACTTATGTTTAGAAAGCAGTGCTGTTATTTTTTTTAAGTAACTTTAAGGTTGCCAGTGACATTTCCCTGAATATGTGTCCAGCTTCCTCTGAAAAATGTGCCACGGGTCAAGCCTTGTGCTTCCAAAGCTTTCCAGAACCTCTATCTACCTTTTTCACAAGAGACAGGCAGAGTGTGCATTGCTCCTCCATGTATTTGATCTGTCTGCCACTCTCCCTCTAGTTTTGGTGTTCTTTCAAACCCTTTCATCTGAACAGAGCTGCAAAAAGAATCCAGATAACAAGCTAGATGCTGTCTAACATTTAGATTTATCAAAACTTAAGTAACAATGGGAAAATGTGTCATATTTTCCATTTGTGGCTGCAATTGCATATGCAATACCTGATATGGCTTCTAACATATCTGGTGCAAATGCAACAGCATATATGGGTCTTTTAAGCATCCTAAAAAGTCAATTGGCTTTGCAAGGTAAGACCTTTGCAGCCGCAGGTAAGTCCCAGCTGGCAGACATAAATAGCCCCTAGACCAATAAAAGGCAAAAAAGGTAAGCATGAAAGCAACTCTGAGGTCAATGCTTCCTCTTCTCCACCCTTTCCTGCCACCACAGAAAAGCACAACTGTCTGATACGAAGGATAAAAGTGTTTTTCAGCCATCCCATTCTTGGCAGAAAATAAGAGAGTGATTCTGTGATGTTTGTGCCTAAGTTAGGACACTTGTGGAATGGGAGGCACCAGCAAAGTATAGCACCATCCTTGAAGACTTTTTGGCATTGGTGCTAAACAACATGGCAATAAAATACTCTTACCAGCTCTATGCAACTACAGCATTTTTAATTTGCATCATCATGGCATCAATGGATCCAAATGGGGTAGTGCTGAAAAAATCCAGAGACTAAAGCTCAGACTCCTCTTATTTTAAAACAATTGCCAATAAAGGAACATCTACATATCCTTGGTATTCTGTAGGATGTGTATTCTGGGTAAGGTACAGCTGGAATTTCTAAATTAAATCTCTAGCTGATCTTAAAGACAGTTCTTGAGTAAAGCATGAGGAAGAGAATACAAACAGTGACAAAATTCAAATGTATTACTAAATAAATCATTGGTGTTTCTACCTCTTGCAGAAGTAACCAGAGTATTGCCCAGAAGGAATGAGAATGTCAGACACTCCTCTGCAGACCCTGGAAAAGCAGTCATGTGGAACAGAGCAGGAAAAGAGAGAAAGAAGAAAAATGTGTCAAAGTCAACATGTCTGATTTAAGGAGATTTTCCAATACCAACTAAATAAACAGTTTATAATTTGTCCTCTTCTCTAGTGGAGAGCTTATAACCATGGAAGTACCATAGTATAACAGTTTCATCAGAAATGGCTAAAGATTCACTCCCTAAAGACAAACGGGACTTTCACCTTGACAAATAAAGCAAGTATTGAGCTGCATGTAATTCTCAAAGGAGGCTTGACATACATACAACAAGACCTTACAGTTTTCCAACACTCTCTTTGGAACCCTTTGTATAGTTAAGGATATATTTTACACAGGTGTAAGTACCTTCTTATGGTAAATTCAACAAAAAGAGCAATCTTTGAACTCTGGTCTTGGTTGTATCAGAATGAATCTGAAGCAACCCCACTAAGTTCTGCAAGTTCCTTCCGACATACAGACAAAACAGAAGTCAGGCTCTGGAGCTCAGGTCCCAGCCTGAGTCAGAAGTGAGACACATAAGTACTTTTAGCTCCATAAAAGAAAAGCTCAATATACTGACAAGGTAGGCACCTTCACTTACATCCTTGAATTGTCATCAGGCATAGAACAGTGCATATTTTAGTACTGGGAACTAATTGGAATGGATTGTTCTAAGACACTTATGAGAAGTAGCCCTTTTAATTTGGTTTTTTTTTTTTTCAAAGTAATCATCCATATTGACATGCCATTTTGTTCCTGCAGAAGCATAGAGCAGGGGCACTGCTTTTCTGTGAACCTTCTTTTTTCTGTTTGTGGCAAATATCCTAGATTTTGTAATTTAATATTCCTGCCAAAAGCATTGGAAACATCTGAGATGATCCTCATGGGATTAAGGACAAACTGTGGATTACATTCTTGGCATTGGACTACATCGGAAGCCTGCATTTTTCTTGCTGTTCCTGAATATTTGTCAGCTAACCAAACAAGACCACAGCAGAATTAAGAGTAACTTGATGTTGTTTTCCTTTTTAATCTCAAACCATCCCAAGATCTAATGCATTCCTGCTCTTACTCTAGGGAATGAGTTTAGGTCAAGCAGATGTGTTTATGCTCATTAACCTTGCATATTAAAAAAAGTGAGAACAGGTTGTGGTGTGTCTGAGTTTTTCTGCACACTAGAAAATGAGTACTTGGCCATGAATCCTGCTCCTGTTTCACTGATGTAGGGGGTTGATAACACAAGGACAGTCACAGTGAATCAGACCAAATCTATAAAAAGCCAGGCTCCTTCCTCTGACAGTAGCCAATAATGGGTACTTTGGGAAAGAGTACAAAAAACAGGGCAAGATTCACTCTTCTTCTAATATACCTTAGCTCAGGAACAGCGAGAGCCAGAGGCTGGTTTTGCATCTGCACATTTAAAAGCCTTTCTGTGATTTTCTTCAGTTTCTTTTCCTTGGAGGTATTCAAAAAGTGTGTAGACAAAGCACTCCAGGGCATGGTCTAGTGGGCATGGATGATGGTTGGACTCGATGATCTGGAAGGTCTTTTCCAACCTAAATGATTCTATGAATCTGTGATTTTTTGAGCTCATTTATACTCCTGGTCTCCTATACCCTGCACCCATCAGTCTCAGAGCTGACTTCTACTGTGCTATGCAAAAAGAACTTGCCTTTGCTTGATTTAAGCCTGTTGCCTGATAACTTAAATAGGCACTCTAACTTCTTGTCCTGTGATGGAATAACAGCCTCCCTAACCACCCATGGACCCTGTGTTGAATACCAGGTCATCAGCAGTAGAACCACTATCACCACTATCTGTCCCCATACCTGGTAGGGCAGGGGCTGGATTTAGAAGTACAGAAGGAGATATAGAGACAGAACAAAGAACACAAGTTTTATCTTTTGCTGTCAACTATACCCACAAATTACCAGGAAAACTTTCAGAAAAACTCCAACCACTGTATCTCAACAGTTTCTGAATTGACTAAATAACCAAAGCCCCCAGAGATGTAGTAGGTCCTCCTTGCAGAATAAGCCCAAGGTTTTGTACTGTAAACAAAGAAACTGCTTAAGCTAATGAATGACAGAGTTCACCTCCCACTAATCCCAGGAAGGGCTAGAAAACATGCTAGCTCAGACATTTTTTGAGATCCAAAGACTTCAGCACTAAAAAAGTCAATCAAATATATCAAACTGCTTGAATGTGGCCTGCAACTTGCTACCTGAGTTTATGGAGAACTTGTCAAAAAAATTACACAAGAAAGTGTACAGCAAAACTTAAGACATATTTAAACATATAAAACTGTTGAACAGTTTAAGTAATTTGTCTTTTACAAAAGTGCAATTGAAATGACTGAGCTACAGATAGCACATCCAAAACATTGACTTCAAATTAGCAAGAAATCAGTCAGTTTAAAAATCATAAGAACTCAAGAACCTTGCCTATTTTCTATATTGTAAGATTATTCTTCAAAAAAGATGCATGTTCTCTAAAATGTTCACACTTTCACAAAGGCCCCAGAGTCATCCAATATATAATATTGCTCTAATCCTTTGATAAAACTGCCCTGAAAGTGTAACAGGAATGAGTCAGTATGTTTTTAGAGCAGTATCTTCCACAATTCCACAGACTAATAGAGATCATTAACATTGATATATGTTTTTTAATTGTCTAGAGAAATGCTACAGCAGTATTAAAAATAACTCAGTTTTCTGTTACATTGGATGGTTCAAATAATGCTCCACAGGTTTACAGGACTTGATGCACAGTTCTAGGATAGGTTAATATTGTATGTCCAATATTCCTTCCTTTACTTCTTATAGCTCAATATAAAATGGGAAAGAAATGGATCACAATGATAGAGAAGGGCCACACTGATACCACCTAAGGCAATGGAACTATTCATCTAGTGCATCATGCCTGTATCCTCCGCTTTCCCCAGTTAATAGATGTAGCCCCTGATCTGTTTGAGACTGTAAAAACATTGGTGGATTAAAGCCCAGATTTTAAATGCATTATGATACTGTGCAACTCAACTTTATAACCTAAGGGACAGCCTATCTTAAGAATCAACAAAGGCAGGTAGGGCCTTATGTCCCATGGTTTTCATGCAGCCCCTTCTTTTAAAAATAAAAGCCATCCTCTTACATCTTCCTTTGATAGGTGAAAACAAGATAACTTCTCCAAGACCTCCCATTTAGAAATTTAGAGGGAGAAATTCTGTTTCTCCAGGAAGCAGGCACAGGCTGTGACTGGTCAGTATCTCACATTAATGGAGAATGAGGAAGTCCCAAAGAGAGGAAAAGTTTGAAACTTTTGCAGGAGTTTTCCACAAGTAAGAGTAGAAAACAGCTCTCTTGTGAAAAGTAGACTCAGGACAACAACCCTAAAGACTTGTGTTTCCAAAAGAAATAGGGCCCCTGGGGAAAACCGGTGATGAGCATGTGATACTCTAGCCAGGGACTTTCAAGGCGGTTTTGAAGGATGGGGAAGAAAGGCATCAGGACAGGGCTCTCGGTTTTATTACACTGAAAAAGAATGAAACTGAAGAAGTACCCAGAAGGGGAAGATAATGCAGTGCTGAGATCCAGTATTGTTTTGGACATTCTGTTTCATTTGAAAGCTGAAAAGACAATGAAATCCCACAAAACCCATGACAAGGCATGCTCTGGCAAGAAGGCAGAGTTACATAAATAGACCAAAAAAAAGGAAGTCTGATGCTGAGATGTGTGGCTGCCCTACAACGTTCTATACCTTATCAGCATTTTGGGGATCTCTGGTAAAGAATCATACAGAGTAAGTTCTTGGCAGACACTAGTATCAGTAGGAAGTTGCTTTTGCAGCTTTCAAGATGCTGGCCTGCTCCTCAAATCCATTTCAGTCCTTGCAAGCCACACCACACCCAACAGGGCTCCCCTGGAGTAGTTCAGCCCACTTGGGAAAACTATTTTTTAAAAAACATTAGTTGTTTCCAAACTGTCACCAACTGCCCCCAGAAGCTTCTGCTCTGTGCCCTTGCTGTCCACTCTCCCACAAAGTACCCTATCTGTACGGGGGCTGCTCCACTTCTCCACCCCAGCCCAGTCCCCAGAGTCCCTGCTCATAGACTTGCCTCTGTGGTCCCCAGCCTAATCTCCAGCATGGTTATTTCTGCTTTGGTGACATCGGCCTGTTCACAGAGCTAGACCAATGTGGGATGAAATATTAAGAAACCCAGGCAACAAAGGAAGTGAAAGTTGTGATTCAACAGATGGTGATTCCTCTTAGGCAAGATTAAAATCAGAGTGCTGCAAGATATTTATTGACTGGCCTTTTAAGGTGCTCTTTTTCAAACCAGACACAAGACCAGGCAGTAACAGAACTGCTTCTCAAGAGTTTTGAAAGAAGAAAAAATTGCTCAAGACAGTGGGTTAATTTAGAAATCCACTAACCTGTTGATGAAGATCTGCAGTGTTTGACTTGAGAAACATGTGCATTTCACGGGTAAGCAACGTGTTCCTGACACATACTTTGCACACGGCAACAGTAGTCCCCATACAAAGAACTAGTGGGCTAGGATTGAAGTGGGCTTTACCCTGGTGAAGAGACACATTCAGGAGGCCTGATGGCATGGATACAAACAACTCTTCACTGTCTCTTCATATATTCAAGAATGAGGAGCCGTCAATGACCCTAAGAGAAGCTGGGCTCTAGACAAGCCCTACAGACCTCAGTGCTCCTTGCTTGAGGATTTTCTAGCTGCAGAAATTCTCAAGGGAGACTGAATGAGCATTTAGAAGACAGATTTATTGACAGTCACTAACTAGATAAATCACACCAGGTTCAGGAAATCTCTAAAGTGAAAACATGAATAGGCTAGGAGATTACCCAACAGAAGTATCATGCCTCATTCTTCTGCTCCCCTGCATCTGCTTTTGGATTTGGCTTGCTTTTAGTCAGCCCAGCTCAGTTTGTACTTGATACGACACCACCAATCTGTTCTTGTGCACATTACAAGGGCTGAACCCATCCTCTCAGCACCATTCCTGCCTGGGGGGTATGTGGCAAGTCCCACCAGCCCAATCCTATAACCATGCTTCTTGTGCAGTAGAATCACTTGTACAAAAACCGGAGCCTCTTGCTGAGTTTCTCATAATTCTGCTCTGAGAGTATCTCCCACCTGCTCTCCCACTATCTCTTCTTGCAGCTGCACCTCTACAGCTCTTTCTTTTGGCAGTCCCATGACAAGCCAACAAGGTCCATAGGGTAGGCATGGACAATCACAGGCTGAGGGATTTCTAGACTGCTGAAGAGCCTGGATGAAGCTTGCTTCTCCACACACTGACTAACCTCCTTGGTGACAGTGGCTCCTTCTCCTGGAAAAGACCCCATGGCTAACACTCTTCATGGCCTGAGCAGGGGGAGGCCACAGCCCAGCAGACCCATCAGTAGCAGTCACCATGGACGCACGGTAGCCACCCCACTGTCCCCACAGAGCACATGTGCTTTCTTATCTGCTGACCTGGGTAGCTATGAGGTAGGCAGGGCTTTCCTGAGCTTGGACCAGCTGCTTCCCAGAAAGTACCCTTTCACATGCTAAGCTCCCAGCAAACCATTAGAGGTGAGCTTGGGGCCATTGCTGGAGATTGGAAGCAGGCAGATGCTTGGTCTAAACCAGTCTGATCATTTGTACATGTTACTTCAAAGGCACAGCCCTCACTGACACTCGGGGTCATGCACAGGGGGTGCTGATTGCACAAAAAAAGTGCCTTTGGATCCTTGAGAATCGTGTTTTGAAAACAGAAGAAATATTGATGAATAACCTTACAATCCAACCAGGTTTCTATAGTGATGTAACAGGCCTCATTGTACCCTACACTGTTTTGTATTTCATACCCACCCTGCAGAAGAATTACTATATTAGATTTAAATCAATGGAGAAAATCAGGTCTGGTAGTTAGATCTGATCATTGAACAATGGCCATTGCAAAACCTGTAGTTTTAACTTCTATGAACTAACAGCATGAGGAAAGAATATCTCTTACTTGACAGTAATTAATGTAATAAGCAGACCTTATCATTCATTTTCTAGAGGCAATGTAGGAAAACCAGTTTATCTTCCTTCTCATAAAACTCCTGCCTGACCTTACCCCTGCAGTACAGTGTAAGAATAATATTAACGTGGTGCATTAAGCCTATGGTTCTACCAGATGGTAAACCAGCCCCCCAGCGCCAGGTTAAAAATGCCATAGCCAGGAACCATCGTGAGTCCTGAACTGCCAGCTTCTAAATGACCACAACACCCCTCTTGTGTACTGTTCCCTATTCTTACACTGGTCAACTTCCTTGTCCACATGGGTGATCGTAGCACCTTTTTCCATGGAAACTGTTTTCCTGTCCTAAAGCTCTCTGTTGATTCTCCACATATGCATCACAACCCTCCTTGCCACTAGTCTTCCTACTAATGCTGTCTTGGGCAATGGCACTGATACAGTTACTTCTTCCCCAAGATTTCTATTTTAGTAACTGTAACTATTAAAATAACTGCTGAATATTGTACGATGTTCACTTACGTGTGCCTTACAGAAGTCTGATCAGCAAGTGCAGATTGTGAGATTCTGTGATTTTAAAATCTTGAAAACTACAGTAAGCTGTACAAACCAAATGTGAACTATTACAAAGTTACTGGTGTGCATATGATTTAGTCCAGTTGATTAAGGATGAATTAGAACCTAATGACATAGCTTTCATCCTGCCACCATGCCCTACACCAGGAAAGGTTATGGACACACAAGATACTAAGACGGCACTGCAGCTCTTTTAACCCAATTTGCTGCAGTTACCACAGCCACAGTGAAAAATTTTAGCATGTCTCTCTTGTGAGATTGGGAAAGCTGTTATTTTACACCATGATAAAATGAGTAGTGCTTTCTGACACCCTTAGAATCAAGGCTTCTTGATGGGCATTACTGAACTTAAGGGAGCATAAGCTCATGATTTTAGATCTACAAGTTTGAAGTTCAGTTCTACAGTTATACAGGAATATTTCAAAGACTACAAATCTCTGGAGCTCTATAGAGCTACCCAGACACTAGAGCAGTCTCAGCCACGCTATCACAGTGCATGTCTGTCAGAAATAGCTGCAGACAGAAGTCTCTTAAGACTTGTGACCTAAGTCAGCTGGTCCTTTAGCTTAACCATAAACAACATACTGATTATTCCAGGGAAGAGGGAAGGGTGTGTATTTTGGCTTCTGGATGGACTTTCATAACAGCAAACATTATATTTAGTCTGTATAAACAGCTACAGTGACTGCAATAAAAAAAATAAGTATTATGACACTAGAGCAGGGGAGTTGTGTGTTTGATGGGAATCCACTTCAACAGATCACTTCTACTCATTCTTTCCCTTTCCTTGGCAGCCTGGGAGAGACATTATGCTTTGGCTTTTCAGCCTTGATGAAGCCAAACATGCAATAGCTATGGCTTTGGAAAATTCCTGACGTTTTTTGAAGATGGCATTATGTAATAGCAAATCTGAAGGCAGAGCTGAAATAAGGGTGCAGAGAAAGCGGGAAAACAATGGACAGACCTCTCATCATAGGGAAGACTGTAGTACCCGACTTGGAGTACTAGTACATTTCCACAGGAGGTTGCATGCAGCTCATTTTGGGGCCTGATTGTTAGTACAAACCCCTCCAGGGGACTCACTCCCTTTGGGCAATGCTACATCTCACTTTTTCCTCTTCTATTAACTTTGTAAAGGTGATCAAGCATCAGAGGAAGAAAGGCTTTCCTAAGGCATTTCATAACTTCTCTTACCTTCCAGGAGGTAGCCTGAAGCAACTTCAGCACAGCAGCTTCTTGTTCTGTAGTTACTCTTTCCCTCCTTCATATACCCAGGAGAATCAATCCTGCATTAAAACAAAAAAAGAAAAAAAGGAGGATTCCTATGAACCTGCCATCCAGACAAATTATTGGGATAACAGATATAGAAGGAAAGGTTTTCATCTTTCTCTTACAACCTTCATGGCACCTACTGTCTCAGCTCTGTCCCTAAAGCTTTTACTTCTCTCTCTGACACCTACTAAAATACTAACTTAATTCAACTTATAATGTCATGCAAAACCTTTGAGCAGACCCCTGTTAAACAAAAGTACTTGTCCAACTTTGCAAGCCCTCAGCATCACTTTGAAGTCACAATCAAGGCTTTGTGTGATAGAGTAAACTGGATGAGATTGGCTCTTTTAACTTCAGAAGTAAGAGAAATGTCAACTTGATGGGGAATTTTTCTGTTCTCAACAAATCTTTGTTTTCTAATTTTCTGATAAGCAACTGCATTAATTCAGTGCTCAAAACATAAGTATCAAACGGCCTAAGTGAAAGCACGGTGCCTGTCTTGGTCTGAATCAGACCTGATCATGCTTCATAACCTTAGAACATTCAGTGTCTTGTTCTTTTGTTAATATCCTCTTTGTGCATAAATTCTCATTAAAAAAAAAGAAAAACAAGGTAGACAGCACCTAAATACAAGCAGCAGAAAAGCTTCAGAGCTCTTTTCAAAGTACAGGTAAAACAACAGCAACAAAAGAAAGAAAATTAGCAATATTCTTTTCCTCATTGGAGGTCACCTTACATAAAACTGTAGATAAGAGTCCAGTTCTTCAAATCTTTTTGAAATCACTGTAGCCCTACAACCTTCTCTAGAACCACACTCATTTGCATCAGTAGAGGTTTTGGCTACAAAGCAAATCTAAATGGCTTCACTCTCATTGAAAAAAAAAAAAACAAAAAACCACAAGACCCTCACTACCACAACACAGGTATGAAAATGGATGACCCACTAAGTGATACAACATTTAAAGTAATCTCACCATGTAAATTTTTGGACTTTAAAAATTGACATGGAGATTTCAAGGGAAGTCAAGACCTTGGAATTTCACCTAGCCCACTAAAAAAAAAGGTAAGGTAAATTTCCTCAGATTCAGTTCTTGTTCAAGCAAATGCAAGAACCAATTCCAGGTTTTCCTTTTGGCTTTGATCTAAGCTCTGAGTGCCTTTTTATTCTTCCTTTTGTATTTCCAAAGAAACAGAGCACTGAAATTCAACAGCATGCACACAAGCTGAAAGCCCCCACCATTAATACCAACACGATGCACTGAAAATGCAGATCAAAATGTAAGCTGTCATTCTCTTGTCTCTTATCACTGTTGTTGTTGAGCATCTCACACACATCAGTACGTGCTCCTATTTTCCATACTGTAAAGAGAGGCAAGCTGAAATAACGTGGTGAAGCACACTAGTTCAAATACTGAAAAGGAAGCTTGGGCTACTCTCTACAATGCTATTTTTACCAGCCAGCACAATTTGGTTGTACACATATAAACAGGGCTACAAAAAAATCTCTCCTGTGCAAGATGGCATTTTTGATGCCCTGTCTGCTAACTGCACCTTCCCCACTGCTGCAAAGGGAAAGTATATGGCATTTGGCTGATTTCAACCTTAAATTGCTGTTAGAGAGGAGTTAACGTGAGAGGATTCAGCACAGAAACAGTAGGGTTTTATACTCTGTCACTCCTCCTCACCTCCACTAGAGAGTGCAGCCTAACCATGCTTCAGCATCCAGCCTGAGAAATCCTAGTCTGTAAAGCAGTCGTGCTTCTAAGATTCAGCAGCAAGAGCAAGACACTGACCTGACAATGTGGCTGCAGCAAAGGAAATTCTCACTAGATATGAGAAAAAATTATTCCCGGCAGAAGAGCCGGGAACTCAGGCACAATGTGGGAGGAGGTTTTCCAAATGCAGCTGAACAAAGAAGGCCCTGCACAACCTCATCCAGACTGGGAACAGCGAACCCCTGGGGTTGGACTAGACACCTCCAGAGGTCCCATCCAGCTGAATTACCAGATGTTATCAAACCAAATTTGCACTCAACCTAATACAGAAAAAAAAAAAAAATCACTAAATGCTCATCAGCATGAATGCATTTTAAATGTATTTTGGCCTCAGAATTTATTTTTTTTTCCATTATAGTACTGTCTAAAACCCACCCAAAGAGCAGAGCTTTACTGCAGTAAGTGGCATGGTAGTGCACACTGGTTGTCATGAAAATGTTTGGGTAAATCCAGTGGATGCAGTTCAAGAAACTGAGCTATCACAGCCAGCCCTGGATAAAGAACTGTGGAAAGAGCTGCTTAGTGCAGCAAATTAAGCAGATTTACCACAGCCCCTAAGATGGTAGTGCCTTTCTCCGTCAGCCACAGATCTCTCCTGCAAATGATGACTCCTTCCCTCACTCCTATCTTCAGTGGCTCAGGTCTCCTGACGAATCAGGGATCCTGTCCTCCAGCTGATGGCAGAAGAGAGCCCAGCTCAGAGCTCTTCCCTTCTTGCAGAGCTTCAGCAGTTTCACAGCATCCTCTGCTGCCAAAGAGCAGAATCAGATCAGAAATGAGGAAATGGACTAAGCCTTCAAGTGAACGTTACCGCTTTATACAGACACCACCCACCCCAATTACCCTACAATGAAAAGAGAGAGTTAACGAAGTCCTGATCCATATTAGGGACAAACCTCCTTGCCTTCCACAGAGCCACTCTTGAAACTCTTCTCCTTTGGGGTATTACAGGTGCAAAACAGTCCTGAAATACTAGAACCTCACTATTTCCAAGGAACAGTCCCATACCAGAGCACAAACCTCACAGCACTGGGCTTTTGAGGTAGCTGTTATTTTTCTCAGCCTAGCCCTCATATGGGTCCTCAATCAGTGACAGGTTTAATACATGTCATTACTTATTGGAAAATAATGGTATGCTTATTTAAAAAAATAACATTAGTAAATAGCTGTTTGATTTGAAAGAAAACTCATAGCTATGTTCAGCACTACCATCATCAACAGCTGCAGTCACTTATGTGTTTGCTTGAGAAAATTGTCATTTTATTTGCTTGCTAGTGTTTTTCACTACTGTGCTAGTTGCTTTGTTGTACTGTCCCACTGTTGATGTCACAGCTGATGCTGATGATACAGCTGATGTTGAGGCAGCTGAGAAAATTAAAAATCATTTTAATGGATATGGTGCCAACATCAGCACCAAGAAAATCAGACTCTAAACTGTCAGTTGGTGCTACACAGTACCTTTCAACATCTGGCTCTACGTAACCCTTCTTACTACTCTGAATTTTTTTTATTAGGAAAGAAAGCGTGTTTCTTCTTTAGAAAGAGCAAAGGCGTAGTAAGCATGTGCCCTCTCAAATCCATGGAAAAAACTCCCATTGTACTAAGCTGTCAGTCCCACATACTAGTCGGGTCCTAAAAAATCATTACTGGGTGTATAAAACCAGCAATGCCATACACAGGTGAGCAATTCCATTCGGTTCATAGGATAGCTCAAGAAAAAACATCTTTACTCCAATTCCACCCACGCCTGGCGCCGTACAAGCCTTTACTCACACAACGACTCCACAGCCTCAAGCAGCTGTATAGACGAAACCGGGTTACTTGATACCAGTACGCAGAAATGTTTGTGGGCGCAAGGGCAGCAGCCCCCTCTGCCAACGCCGCACCGAGCGGGCCGCGGGGCCCGAGCGCTCCCTCCACCGATGCCTCTCCCAGCCGCGGCGCCCACTCAGCTGCGGGGGCACCCAGCCGACAGGGTCACGGGGGGACTGACACCGCCCCGCGGCACCCACCCGGGACGAACTCTCCTGCGCAGAGACAGACCTATCTCCACAGGCCATAAACACAAGTTTATATCCCGCGCGGAGCGGGGCGGCCCGGCCCGGCCCGGCCCCGCCCCCGCTCGGCGCGGCGTGGCCCGGCT
>JANZLQ010000031.1:7860394-7871163 GCA_026212715.1 Elanus axillaris | reverse complement strand
GGTCAGCGGGCGGCGCTGGCGGCGGCGGGGGCGCTGGGCGGGCTGGCGCTGGCGTTGTGGCGGCGGCAGCAGGCCGCCACGGCGGCGTCCGAGGAGGACGAGAAGGAGGAGGAGGAGCTGCGGCGGCGGTTCATGGCGCCGCCGGTGAGCGGGCTGCGGGAGCTGCGGCGGCGGCGGCGGGAGCTGCGGAGCCGCATGGAGCTGCTCATCATGGAGACGCAAGGGGAGGTGTGCCGCGCCCTGGCCGCGCTGGACCCCGGCGCCGCCTTCGCCGTCGACACTTGGGAGCGGAAGGAAGGTACGGGGGGGGGGGGGGGCGCAGGGGGCACCCCGGGCTCGGGCACCCCGGGCTCGGGCACCCCGGGGGGGCGGCAGCGGCCCCGGCGCGGGATGACGCTGGTGTTGGCAGGCGGAGGCGGCATCAGCTGCGTGCTGCAGGACGGCGAGGTCTTCGAGAAGGCGGGTGTGAACGTCTCCGTGGTGTTCGGGCTCCTGTCCGAGGAGGCAGCGCGGCAGATGCGAAGCAGGGGGAAGTCTCTGAAGGCCAAAGACGGTAAGGTGTCCGGCGGGCAGGGGGGTAGGGGACGGGCACGCCTTCACCCCAGCGTTCCCATGCAGGTTCTCTGAGAGCAGCCTGGCCTTTGAGGAGGACGTGAGGAAGGCCGGGCAGTTCAGTACTCAAGGGAAGGTGTTGTTTGTGTTACGGTGGTTTCTAAGTGGTAAGCCTGGCAGGTGGACTTTCATATCCCTAAAAATCTAGGTATCGGAGTGCTTCTCCCTCTGTCTTGCTGCTTTAAGCACCATACTGTAGGCGCAGGTTGTTTCTCAGTAACAATGCTGTAGCTCAACAGTGAAACAGCACCAGACTTACGTACCAAAGAGGTGGAGGGATGGAATCAAAAAGACCTTAAGGCTAAAGAGGATTCAGCCCACCTTTGCGTAGCAAAGGGTAATTGTGAGGACTGGGGGGGGGTGGTGGAAAGCTTTAGCAGGGCCTTACATTTTAAGTGGTCTTCATCTAAGGGGTGCTATAACATACCATTGCATTTTAGAACAAGTACAAGAAAAAAGCTTTTAGTTAGGCGCACAGAAGTGTGTGGATGAGAAGTAAATTGCCCACTGATCGATAATTATGGTGACCCAACATGAGAAGTTTTCTTGTAGTGAAACAGTAGCTTGGAACCTAAGGAAAAATAGTGAAGTTCCTTAAATGATAATAAATTATTTGAAGAACTGAAGGCTTCCTTCTGTGCCTCTTCTTATCTAGGGAAACTGCCTTTTTGCGCCATGGGTGTGAGCTCCGTTATCCATCCAAAGAACCCTCATGTTCCAACCATGCACTTCAACTACAGATACTTTGAAATTGAAGAAGCAGATGGTAAGAATTTTAATCCAATGAAGTACGTATGCAATGCATGACTCCAAACAAAGGAAGCGTGAACTCATGGCTAGGGTAGGAGGTTAAGAACTGGTCCAGGTTTGTTCCCAGCTGTGCCAAGAGTCTGTTGTGTAGCACCGGATCTCTTAATCTCTTCATTTGTGCATTTGTAAAATCAGTGTGATGCATGGTAAAGGCGTTTGCAGTTTACTTTTTGCAGAATACACCAGGGGTTTCTGATTTAAGTTAAAAGGTAGGAGGTTATAAATATATATAAAACATATTCAAAGAAGCAACTCTAGAATTTAGTAGAAGAAAAGTCTTTGAAGGATTGATAAGCATTTTGGTCAGGATGTACCTTTCTCTCAGAAGCTGGGGGGACGTACTGTCAGAAACATCCCTCTCTAACTGCATTGTGCCTTTTTTCCCTTGAGTTTCTGCAACTTGCTGCTGTCGAAAGCGGGGGTCCAGGCTAGGTGGTGAAACGCTGAGAGGCCATCTGTACCTTGGGACAGTGTATGTACTGTCAGAAGCTCAAAAGAGAGTTTTCTTTCAGTTATTTTGCCAGAGCATTATGGATCATTTCTAGTCAATTACTTCCCCAGATTTAATAACGATGTTCCCTTTCTTTGGCATGCAGTAAAATGTTTCTGGATTCTTGAATAGGACCTACCAGCCCATCTTGTGAAATTGATATCCTATAGTCAGGGTCAGTGGTCCGAAATACTGAACAAATGGTTTTCACTGCTTTGAAGTTTGTTTCATGTTTTCCTGAATTCACTGGTCACTGCACTACCTCGAGCTCAAATTTTTCATGATTGAAGTTTAGGGACACCACTGAATAATGATTTTGTTCTGTATTGTAAAAGTAGTTGTTAGTTCTTGGTGAACCAGTAGTAACATATTGCTGTTTGGAAATTTAAAAGGAAAATGTTGCTGTGTGCCTCTCTGCTATAGGAACTAAACAGTGGTGGTTTGGTGGCGGGACCGACCTCACGCCAACTTACTTGAATGAAGAGGATGCTGTTCATTTTCACAAGACTCTGAAAGAAGCCTGTGACAAGCATGATCTGAAGCTGTATCCCAAGTACAAGAAATGGTATGTGGGGAGAGATGTGCTTGGGTTCCTTCTGTGGGAGCAGAAGGCAGCACTGGGTATTGCAACTTAAGTGTACTCTAGGAACAAGGTTCTGCTGTCTTTTGAAAAGTATCAGCAAACCCTAATGAAAATAAGCAGATGTGTACTGGGACAAAACATAGTCTAAAACAATCTCTTATTTACAGAGGCCTGAGTTTTTCAAATCAGAGCGCTGACAACTAGGATCATAAGTCTGTAGCCCAAGTAAAAACCAAGCTGACTCTACAAGATTGTGTAAGCCACAGACTTCACTAGGCAACTTAAAAATTCTTTTTAGCCTCTGATGTTAAACTAGGGCAAGACTTTTGCCCCATGGACTTGCACAAATTCTGCTTACAGTGAACTCATGGTAAATGTGCATGACTTCAGTGTGAGCTCCTGGGCCACCACTGCAGTTCTGAAAATCCCACTCCATTTTTTTTCTGCCTTCACTCTGACCTTCATGACTTTTTGGTTTTTGCCAGGTAGGTAAAGGAGCTTGTCCTTGATGTAGAAGCTTCATAATTTTGATAGAGCTATACTTTTTTTCCAGTGACACATTCACTGAGAGTTCAACAATGTATTCTCTAAAGATGCAAACTTTGAATGCTCTCCTTGAGCTGAGAGATACAAGTGATAGGATCCTTCACTGTTCAGTGGGTGCTTGCTGCTCTGTGTCTGATAATCCTATCTGCAACAAGCTGTAGTATCCAGGAAGGAGGGGTTACCCTTTTGTAAGCTACCAGGTCTTGTCTGAGGACAGGAGATAAAGTGGGTGTTGTAGCTCGGGTGGTCAACCGCTTAGTAGAGAAGCACATCTTACAACCTTAAGACTACAGTCTTGTTTTCTGAGGAATTTTTGCATGGTAGTTCAGTGTCTGCCTTAATGGTCAGGTTGTTTGCAGCGTAAGTAGGCTAGCAATGCCAGCTGCAGGAGGTCACAGAGAAGGACTCTTCTTCTTAGTCTGAGGGCAGCTCAGGGCAGGACTAACTGTATCCCATGTACAAAGGCAGTTTTCTCAGTCCCAGCATGAGTGTTCTTGTAAGCAGCAGCTGTGTAGGGGCATGTGGTCCTTGCTGCCAGAGCAGTATCAATCTCCCCTGAGCTTCTACTAATTAGCATTGCCCCTTTTCCCAACTTCTCAAACATAAAAGCTCTTTGTTACATTTACCACACTGTCTTCCTGATGTAGCTTTAAGACTTCTGTCAGGCTTGTTCTCTTCCACATTTCTGGCTCAGCCTAATTCTTCCTGCTGCCATAAAATAAAAAAGCTGATCATCCCAGTGAATAAAAAAATACTTTAGGTTGTCTGTTACATCTCCACATCTCTCCTGCTATGGCCATGCCATTTATATTGCTTGAGAACAGTGACTGTGGATGGATACATGTATGGAAAACTTCTTCTAAAGGAAGGCAAGGTTTCCTTGCTGTTGATGGTTTCTGCTTCCTACTTCCCTTCCATTTCTTCCCCACATGAAGACTTGCAGAGCATGGCTGCCCGAGGAAGCAACTATAAGCAGGATACGGTGTGGGTACAGTGAATCAGCTAATTCACAGTGATTGTACACCTACATACTCCCAGTAAATACAAAAGATACTAATTGCCTCCCTGTTGTAGGATAAGCTGCACTTACTCCTTCAAAAACTTGAACATGAGCCATGAAAAGCCACGGCTAGAATGACTCCGTCTTCCAACTTTATTAAAAAGCCTTTTTCCAAGGAAGGCTTCCTCACTTTGGATTTTTCCTTAAGTGACAGTGGCTTTCTTATCTGGTCTTGGGTTTTTATATTCTTTCAGTTTTGATGCAGAAAATCAATTATTTTATTAGAACGGCAAAAAGAATAAAGATATTATCTTCCAAGTTTATTTTGAGTTCATCTGAAAGCTGTACAAATAATTTGGGATCTTCGTATAATTCTGGGGATGAAATCTAGAAGGAGCCCTTAAGGTGAAGTTTTGAAATCAGGTGTCTTCTGTATAGGTAGAGGATCATTCCATGTGGAACCATCTGCCATGGTGTTTGAGTGTTACGTGTTCAGTGACTGTGGTGATACGTAGCTTTGCAGAGATTGTTCAATCAGAGCTTTTACTCTATGTGAACACAGGAGTACTTTCCAGATGGTGCCGTACCATCCTGGCTCTCAACTGTCAGTGAAACAGCGGGGCACCTGGCACTGCAGGAACTGACTTCTTGTCAGTATTTCACTAGTGCCGTCCTGTGCCACGTAGCTGTTTGGAGTTCTGTTCATTTCTTTGAATATTGTGGATCATATTCATGATCGTCTGCTGCTGCTTCTAGGTGTGATGACTACTTCTATATCAAGCACCGTGGCGAGCGAAGAGGGATTGGAGGCATATTCTTTGATGATGTGGACTCTCCCTCCAAGGAGGAAGTATTCCAGTTTGTGAAGAGTTGTGCCAAAGCTGTTGTTCCTTGTTACGTTCCCATTGTGAAAAGGCACTGCCATGACTCCTTCACACCAGAGGAAAAGCTATGGCAGCAGCTTCGGAGAGGACGGTGAGTACTGAAGGAGCAAAAGAATACATGGGAGGTGGATTATGCTGGCAAGAAAAAAATGAGGTAGTTCTTCATGGTTGCAGGTTTATGTCCTGTTGTGGTGTGGGCTAAGTTTGGGTGAGTGCTCTAAAGCTCGCCAGAGAATTTCAACATTTTTGTGCACAGAACTAATTTTGAAATCCAATGCTAGATTGCCAAGGAGGGTGCAAAGAAGGTAGTAGCACACCCTCATCTGTATCTACCACGTTGCAGCACAAGCAACCCATACAAAATGCCACAGTTTCTCTCCAACTCCATCAAAACCCAAGAGAAGCTGCTGCTCTTTAACAGGCAAAGGGGTGCATGCATGTGTGCTTGGTGTCCTGGATCCTGCCCTATCCTGCAGCCCCATGACACAGGATATAGGACTGCCCTGTGACATGAGCATAAAAGGGTGAGGGAGTTGTGCTTCCTATTCAGTAATGAAGCTAAATCCCAGAAAGTCATGAAATAACTGTACCCAAGAGTACTTTTCAGCTTCTTACATACATATTTATTCCATCTGATCTTGGCATTGAAATGAGGACACAGTGAACTGTTTGTAAAGGAATATACAGAGGGGTTTTGTTTTTCTGGCATGGTCCAAAGTCACTGTAACTTAGACTTTGGAGGATGCTTATTAACGTGAACAACTGTTAATGCTGCAAAAGCTTAAGTACGTTGGCAGATACAGTTTTACTCCTTTCTCTCTGTCCTGTGATTGTGTAAGCATATGGAGAAATAAGCATACATGTGGTTTGTGCGGAACCAGGGAGTCTAGTTTCTGCCTCTTCTGCAGAGCAATCTGTGAGAGTGGCATAGAGAGGGCTTAAGCATTCAAGTTTAGATCACTAGTCTGTGGCAGTTACTCAAATAAGCATGTATGCTTAATTTGGTGGGACTGTTCCTGGGAGTGTTGGGCTTTCAGGATGTAGTCTGTGTGTGGGATTTAGCAAACCTGCTAAGGTTATAAGGGGGAAGAGCTTCTTTAAGCTGTAGCCAGGACCACCTCATGAGGCCTGCTTATTTCCCTGGAGCTGTTTGCAGGTTATTGGGCTAGGTAAAGCTCTCCATTTCTGCAAATAGATAACAGTTCCTCGCTTCCTGTACCTCTGTTAAGTACTAATACCTCAGTACTGGTTATTAAGATAACCCCTGCTGAACTGTCACTGCTCTCTTCCTATGCTGGGGGCAGAAAACAATCTATTCTGGCACTTAAAAAGTCCCAGTCAGCACTCTGAAGCTGTGTGACTTGTGCCGCTTTCCAGATTTCCCCAAGAAACAGAAAATCTTGTTCTGACCTTGCTGCTTATATGTCCTTCAGCATGGAGGACCGCACAGTAGTTTTTCCTGTGGTCATCTCCGGTTCCTTTATGGCTCCTTTTAATGTCTGACACCACCATACTAAAGAGTAGTAGCATAACCAAGCTAAGTTTGGTGTTGAGCTTGCCAGGAGGGTTGAGGCCTGGGAGAAGTAAGCTAGTAGAGCACCATGCAGAATGCTCTCCTTTGAAAAGTTTGTCTGCTCTAGTTTGTTAGCTAAGGTCATTACTTCTGATGCTTTGTGGAGTGGCAAGGTCACACCTCCATTCCTATGCAGAGGATGCTAGAGAACAGCTGGCCTCCAAACATGGTTCATTCTGACACCCAACCCAGCAGAAAGACAGGCTGGTTTTGTTTGATGCCTGCCAGTTGAAGAAGGCATAACCAACTTCTGATAATGAACTTGTTTTTCTGTTGCATCTCTTCACCCCCAATAGGTATGTAGAGTTCAATTTGGTTTATGACAGAGGTACAAAGTTTGGCCTCCTGACGCCAGGATCAAGAATTGAAAGCATTCTTATGTCTCTGCCACTGACTGCAAGGTAAGGGCATAGTTATGTGGAGTTGCAGGTAGGCACTGTTCTTGTTAAAATACTTTGTAGGATTAAATCAAAGGTCTCTCATGGTGTCCAGTCTCTTAACAGTGGTTAGTTCACGCCTGATCCAAGAACTGGCCAAATACATGCAGATGCTTCTCTGGTCTGCTACACTCACTCAGTTGCCAGTAATGTGTGGCCTAGATGTTTTCTGACAAAAAAAAATAATTGTATTTTTTGGGCTTAGTACCTCTTGATAGATTTTTCCCTCCTTGCTCCATGGGTTTTGTTTAGTAGCTCTTTGAAACCATGTGAGCTTCTGGCAGTCCTGACAAGCCTGTGGCAAGGACTTCCACAGTTTAGCTATGTGTTGTATGAAAAAGTGCCTCTTTGTTCTCTGCTTGCACCTGATGACTTCATTTGACTTTTCAGTGAGGAACCAGATTTTCATCCTGTTCATTTTCTCCATAACAGTTCTTATTTTACAGGCTTCTGGTTTTTTCATTGTTTTCCAGGCTGACAAGTCCCACTCATTTTAGTCTTTGTGCAGTAGCTGTTCCATATTGTTGATCACATTTGCTACTTTCTCTAGGCTTATGTTTTCTATGCCCCTTCTGAACTGGGGGATAAGGAACAGACAACATGAGCTACATATCTGTATCCAAGATGCAGGTGTGCTGCCGACTCATACAGTGGCATAATGATGTTTTAGTTCATTATTCCTTTCATAATCTTAATATGCTGTTTGCTGGTTTTGACTGCTGCTAAGCATTGAGCTGGCTTTTTTGTAGAATTGTTATGATGCCAAGATCTTTTCTGGGCAATAAAAGTTAACTCAGTCTCTCAGTGCGTATGTAACTTTTTTCTGTGTGCATCCCTTCAGATCAATCAACAGTGAATTTCACCTACCATTTTATTGCTCAGTTGCTTGGCTCAGTATTTACTCTTTTCAACTGCCTTTTTAGGTTTCGACCTATCTTGCTTAATCTTGCAATATCAGCAAACTGTCATTTACTGTTTACTCCCCTTTTTAGGTTGCTTTTAGATATGACAGAGCCTGTGCTATTCAGCATGAACTTCATAAATGCCATTAGTGACCTCCCTCTGCTAGGAAAACTGACCTTTGCCTGCTATCCCCTAACCATGAAGGCAGTCATGTTCTCACCATATAGCTTCATCCCACTCCCAACACTAGATGTGTCCCTGACCTGGTGGTATAGTATGGTCCTATCTTTGGATTTCATTGCTGGGATGATCTGGTTTTGCTTGTTTTCGTCAACATAAATAGCTTGCTTCACAGCATGAATGGGTCCTTCCTGGGGGGAAAAAAAATGGGAAAAGGTTGTACTCATCCCTTTGTGACTGCTGACACTTTTCTTCCTCTGTCATGACCCTTTTAACTGCCTTTTCAATAAGTAGTGGTCTCTGATCACCTTTGGTTTTAAAACTAAGATTCAACATGGACTTGTAGGGCTTCCAGTCCAGCTTCTGCAAAAACTAGGTCTCATGTCCTCACTGTTAGAATTGTCTGGGTTCCTTTTTTTTGCTCCATCTTCCTCATGATACTAGTGTGTCACAAGAGACTGCTAAAAGAGCTTTGCAAATAAACCTGCATGCATTGTGGGGTAAGGGGCATTGCTCTTTCCTTTTTCTTTGTTCTTCCAGCCTTTCCAGAAGTTGGGAAAAAGAATGAGCTAACATTTCTCGTGTTCATTCCTGTGTTACTTGTTTTTACTGAACTTGATCATTTGTAGCTGTATCTGTCACCTGATCTTAGAGTATCAACTGTGTATGTAGCTTTCCATCCTCAGAAAAGGCAACTCAAGTCCAAACATAGCCTGGTGTGGGAGAGGTGGCAGCCAGCTGGGCAGTCTGAGTGAGTTTCCCCTCTCCCTGCAGGTGGGAGTACATGCACACCCCTCCAGAGAGCTCAAAAGAAGCAGAAATCCTGGAGGTTCTGCGCAATCCCAAAGACTGGGTGCACTGACACGGATTGTGAACAAGATGGATTGCTTACACTGAGCCATTATGAAAGAACAGGAACACCTGCAAACCAGCTCATTCAAACTGCTGTTGCATGGCAGTTTAGTATAGCTATTTATACTCTTACCTGGTGCCTTAATAATGCTGTAGATGTGTTGTAACTTGCAAATATGTGAACTCATTCTTTAAGATTGATCAGCTAATGTTACCACCCTGTTGATGTTGCCTTGTGAAGGACTGGTGATACCCTCACAGGACTACTGTGCATGCTTAAGAACTTCTTCAACTGATTTGTTTGACTGCAACGTGGCAAACTACTGTGAAGTGTTCTCCCAGTGGAATGAAAACATCATCTGTGCCTACATAGCACTGCTTACTCTCAGAAAGTGTTGGGATGTTTTAGAAATACTTTTTTAAAGAATAAAGGGAATACTGGGTATGATTTTAAACCTTAAACCCTGCTTTCAGGAAGTTGTGGAAAAGGTGGTACTTAATCACACACATTTTGATGCTGTTCACATTTTGCTTGGTGGGGGGCGTTTTCAGATATGTTGCAGCAGCATGACTTGACTGATCAGTTACTGTGAGATTCTGGGTTGGGGTCCCCGTCTCACCTGATGAGAGAAGGCTGGCCATCTATCTTGAGGAGAAAGTCTTTCAGTGCTGTGCATCTCAGCTGTGATCAAGGCAGGAGAGCAACCTACCCCAGGCCGGCTTCTTTGCCACGGACGGCTCAGAAGGCTGTTGGGTGTTGCCCCGAGATCCTCCCAATAGCACTTCATGCTGCTCCCGGCCTCGGGCTGATTTTGTTCCTTCTTCCCCGGCATGAACCTCGCGAGGAAAAGCAAGTGCAGGAGATCCTATTCCCTCCTCGCTCAGGGAAAAGACAACACCTCCCCGTCGGGGAATCGAACCCCGGTCTCCCGCGTGACAGGCGGGGATACTCACCACTATACTAACGAGGAGTGGTGTAACTGTTGTTTGGCTTCCCGCTAGGACGTAGGCCGACATCACCTTTGGCAGGTTTCTGGCCGGTGGGTGGTCGCTGGCCGGGCGCCCGTGCAAGGCGAAGACAGGTGCCCCGCCAGGCTGGCTCACTCGCTGCTCTCTGATCGCCGAAATCAAGTTTCGCCTCGGGGGCTATCGTGTGCATACTTCGTCCTCTGAAATAAAATGAAGAACATTCAGAAAAAGCCAGCGATCTCCTCGCCTCAAGTGGAAAAAGGAAGACTGGCCCGTACGGGGATCGAACCCGCGACCTTGGCGTTATTAGCACCACGCTCTAACCAACTGAGCTAACCGGCCGCGCTGAGCAACGCCCTTCGCGTCCACGCACCTCACGACCTCCCACGGATACGCCACGGGTGAAAGTGCTGCTAGGAGCTGCTCCCGCGGTCGCCACACCCGCAGCGTTACCGCGCCCGGTGTTTTTAAAGACGGCGTCGACGGGACGTTTCAGGGAGCTCTGGCAGAGCAGCGGGGACATTACGCGGGATGACGATAATTGCTAAAATGGAGACTTTAAGAACTCTCATTTTTCTCTGCGGCCCCTGCCTCCCGGCCGCGGGCGGCGTTCACCAGCGGCACGGCCGCACACTACACACGGACTCGCGCCTCCCGGCGTGGGGGGAGCAGTCCCACCGAAACGACCCGCTGCACTTTCCCCTTCCGCTCCCCAAGCGGCTCCCGCCCGCGGGAACACGCGTGCCACCGCCGCCGCTCCGGTGCAGCTCCCGATCGTCTCCCTCCGTCAGGCCCGCGCCGCGGACGGGGATGCAGTCGGAGGAGGGGGAGCAGGAAGTAAAAGGAGACACCTCCTCCCCGTCGGGGAATCGAACCCCGGTCTCCCGCGTGACAGGCGGGGATACTCACCACTATACTAACGAGGAGCGG
>JANZLQ010000031.1:7828724-7853361 GCA_026212715.1 Elanus axillaris | reverse complement strand
TGGCCCGTACGGGGATCGAACCCGCGACCTTGGCGTTATTAGCACCACGCTCTAACCAACTGAGCTAACCGGCCCGCCGCAGACACGTTCCCACGGCGTCGATCAACAGCCTATCAGCTGCCTCGTGCCCGCCCCGCGCGTGGGCGATGCAGCACGCCCCTCTCCCCGGCGAGGCCCCACGGCCCATTCAGCGGCCCCACGCGCCTTTCCTCGCGCGCCTCGCCTCTGCTAGGGCGGCTCGGGGCGGGGCGGCGGCTTCGCTCGCGTGCGGACGCACGAAGGGAGACAACGGGAAAGGATGAGGGCCGGATGGGCGGAGCCGCCGCGCGGGCCATAAAAGGCGCGAAGCCAACGTAGGTAAAGCGTGGTAGTCGTGGCCGAGTGGTTAAGGCGATGGACTAGAAATCCATTGGGGTCTCCCCGCGCAGGTTCGAATCCTGCCGACTACGGGACGATTTCTTTTTCTGTTGCTGGACACCCTCCCTCCGGCGCCCCAAAGCCGCTTGCGCTTTTTTTTTTTTTTCCAAATTAAATGAAATTAAGCTGCTGGGGCCGGTACCCTCCTTTTTCCCAACGCCATCTCCCCGCCGGCGGGGGCACACGGACTCGGGGAACCGCGCGTGCGGCAGCTCCTCCGCCCTTTTGGGCAGCGCGCGGGGGGGCTCGCCGCGGCCCGCCCGGCGCCGTGGCTTAGCTGGTTAAAGCGCCTGTCTAGTAAACAGGAGATCCTGGGTTCGAATCCCAGCGGTGCCTGGGCCCTCTCCGGCCTCCCCGCCCACTTCTTTTTCGGGGAGTCCGGGCGGCCGCGGTAGCCTGATCCCGGCTGAGATAACACGGCCGGCGGCAGCCGCAGTTCTCGGGCCGGGCTCTGTCCCGCCTCCGGGCAGCTCTTCCTGGGCCCAGGGTCCCGCAGCAGCCCAGCGGGGCCCGGGGAGCCCAGGTCTGTTTGGGTACCAGAGATCAGCAGGGTAACGAGCTGCGTGTATCCGCCGTTTGTCTTGTTCCTCCCACTGAGCGGTCCCCAGCTGCCGCCCCCGGGACCTTTTCCTAGTGCAGAAGGGGTCTCGGCCCATTTGGTTTCAGACCCCTCGCCCAGGGAACCATCCCTGAAGGGTAAACTCTTGGCACGGGTAAACTCTCCTTTACCCACTCAATCCCAGCACTTGCTCACACTGGACACTCTCCAGCCCCAAGAAACGTCGCCGGCTTACCAAAACAAAACTACAACAGCAGCGGTTTTCTACCCTGCTACTCCAACAGGAGAGTTTTACCTCCTCTGAGTTATGTTCCCTTCCGTGTTTCAGACATTTCGGTGTTGTAGGAAGCAGCACCGTGACTTCCGCTAATCGGCCACAAGAAAAACAACACGTAGCCCCCAAAAGAGAGACAGGCCCAAGAAAAAGCAACTGGCCCGTACGGGGATCGAACCCGCGACCTTGGCGTTATTAGCACCACGCTCTAACCAACTGAGCTAACCGGCCCCGCTGAGCGCCGCTACCCCCAGTGCCCCCGATCGTGGCCCCGACCCACTGCCCCAGCGCCGAACAAACACAAACGTGTGGACATCACGCGGATCCCGAGCGCAACTTCCTCCTCCGCTAGCCCACCCACGTTCGACAGGGCCCCGCCGCTACCGGACCTCAAAAACAGCGCCCCGCGAAGCGCAGACAAAAAGCGGTTGTCAGGAGTGGGATTCGAACCCACGCCTCCAGGGGAGACTGCGACCTGAACGCAGCGCCTTAGACCGCTCGGCCATCCTGACCACTGGCTGCATTCCGCCGCCGGCCCGGTTCGGCTCTGCCGCCGGGCCCGAGCCCCGCGCACCCCGGCCGACGCCTCCGCCCGCTCCACCGGCGGGCACGGAGCACACACGCCCTCTCTGGCACCTGGAGGAGCGAGGAAGCACCTTACGTGGGGCAGCGGCAGAGGGGGCCGACAGCAGAGGAAGCTGCTGCTGTAGGGCACGGGTTAGAGCTGCAGGTAGGGAAAAGCTTTCTGTTATGGGCTCCAGCACTTGCTCAGCGTCCAGGTCCTTCAGTATAGAAACTGCCCCCCCTGGAAACACCATCCTTGAACATCACGTAGCATCCATCAGAGGCTGGTCTGGAACACCATCAGTGTGTCTGCAGAACTGCTTGACCAAGTGCAAGGTGAATGCTACTCTCAGCCCTCTCCAGGACACCACAACACACTCCTAAGTACTTACTGGAGACGCCAGGCACCACCGCCTTGCTAACTCCCTACTCTGTGATGCATCCATTAATTCTGAGCGGGTGGCAGTGGGATGGATTCTTTACTTCTAATAAGCCTGTAGAAGATTTCAGGACAGAGGCAAAGGGAGACTGTTTTTTGACAAGGGAATGGAAAAGGAACCCCTCATCTTCTTTATATTGTTAGGGCAAAGTCTCTTTTCTGTAAACAAGCCCCTAATATTTTTGTGTTGGAGTGAGATGCAAATACCTGGTTACACATGGGCTAACGTTATTTAGCAGTACTCTGAGATACATTTTTTGCTCAGTTCTGAAGGTAATAGTGCAAACCAAATTCAAACCACTTCCCCCTGCAGCCCCCAACAAAATCCCTTTAAAAATTTGACCTTAATATCAAACCCACATATCCTTCATTCACCTCTCTTAGCTGCATTAATTTGCCATTTTAGAAGATGGTATCCAGTTACCTGCTAGACCTTCAGCTTCTGAATTTCTCTGAGCTAAGCTGAATGTCACTTCATATCCCATTGGTTATGTGGGTTTCCTAAGAAAGGCTGAAGCTCTTTCCTGGTGAGAACTTCATACAATTAGAAAAAGCAATTCATCCCCATGGCAGTATCCGATACACAGGTACTGCAGTTATACTACATTGAGACTACAGTTAGATTCAGCCAAAGGAAGACACACAGAACGAAGGGATAATGTGTACAAGAGGTCAATTTAAACTGTATTTACTAATGCTCCTTAGCCTGCTAGGCTAACAGTAGCTCCAAGGAAAGGGAAAGGAGTTCAGGCCAGGTGCACATGAACTCCACAGAAGAAACTATAACCCAAGTTCTGCTCATGTAAACATCCAAACCAAAATAAAGTTATTTTGGAAAGTGAGTCCGTGGCTTCTGGCATGTTTTGCAGAAAACCAGCACGAGGCAGATGAGCAGCGTGCTTTGTTCCCCAAACTGAGATTATGGTTAAATTGCCCAAGCTGCACAGCCTTCCTTCATTCCAAGAGCTGCTCAAGACACTTCCACCATGGCTGAATTTATGGACATATGCACACAAAAAATGCAAATTACTGGGGTTTTGTGCCCCCTAGCCCCTGTATCTGTGCAATAAATTGGAATAATCCCACAGCTTCACTTGCACATCATGTCAAGGCAGGTAAGAGAAACGAGTAACACAGCGTTATCATACTCCACCAGGACACTTGTGCTAACAGGAACCACTGATCTGCAAATGGATCTCTCCTTTACTCGAAAGGCTACCAAATGCTATTATCTTATTCCATGGGGAATGACCATACAGGAAACATCTAATTTCTTATCAGCACTCTAATTTCTCATGCTCTACCACTTAGCATTAGAAATAAGCTCTTCAAAGGCCCTCATTTGGTATGGAACTTACAGGAACTGTGCCAAACCCCAGAGAAAGAGTGTACTATCAACAGAAAACCAGAATATGCAGTGGATATGGCCAGGGACACAGCAGCGGGAGATGGAAGCAGAGAAGATGCACTACCAATAAAAAAAAAAATGCCTAGAAACTTCATTTACATGCACATACCACCTCTGATAGGAGAGATAATAGAAACCATTAGCCAAGGACTTGCAACTCATCTACTATTAAAAAATTGGAGCATCTTCTAAAGAATAGTCTATACATTAAAATGTTTGCACCAAGGAAACCTTACACTATTTAATACTCAGAAGAAAAGAAAAACCCAGAACAATCAGGAATTTGGGTTCCATTTCATAGGAACATAACAGAAGTCTACTTCCCTGCTTGAATAAACATTCTGAGCAGAGAAATGCTTCTTCACTGAGATATAAAAAGTCTTCCTAATGAACAAGAGAAAATGAAGTATTCCTCTAAGTCCCTCCTTAATTTTGTTAGTTACACATTACAGAGTTTCTATAGTCTTCTTATAGCATCCTGCTCAAATTTTTTTGTTGTTTCTTTCATGCCCACCCAACCTCATCACTCCATCTCTGAACTTTCCTACCTCACACTTGTCTCTCTTTTTCTTGTTTCAGTTAGCCTTGTGCTTCTCCTGTCCTGAAGAAGAAAGTTTTATAACTAAAAAGCATACACAGAAAACCAAGAAACAAGCAAATATTTGTTTTTAATAGTTACTCAAAAGTGTTTTAAAACAATAGCTTAATTTATAATTTTATTAACCTTTGGATACATGGTCTAATTTCAGTATTAAAACAAATTGCTGAAGTTGATAACTTCTCCTCCTGAAACAGTCAAAAAAAATGTAGTTATTTGTTCAAAATAAATTACCACCTTAAAACAGCAGTCTTTTGTTGAAGTCAGCAGTTACTTGTAGGTATAAAATCACTTTCCATTGTGTATTGTAAAGGATAATTAGATGCCAAAGAGAATTTTGAGGTCAGCCAGAGTGAGCTTAGTGAAGGCCTCCCCTTTGCCTGACAGCACCTGCTGGGCAAGAACTTTCTTATTCCTCTGGAGTTGTACGATCTTTTCTTCTACTGTTCCTTCACAGACAAACCTAAAACAAAAGCCACATCATCTCAACTGCTAGGAAAAAGCATCAGCATTGATATAAGCACTTCCCCAGTAAATTTCCGAAGATTTGTCTCACTTAAAAATTAACAGCCTATTCAGTGACTGACAAAATACACCTGTGCACAGAAAAGAGCTGTTCTCATATCCAGATATTATAACATTTCAAATAAGTCTAAAGTACTTTAGGCCTCAGCTTTGGTCTTCTGAAGCAACACTAATTCTGTGACTAAATCCTGTAATGATTGTTTGATGACCAATGGCACCTATTCCACTAAAGGCATCATACACAAAATAGTATTTTAGATTCCAGTCTCTCTGAATTTGCCATGCATTTACAACAACTAAGCTAGCCTTTTACTACTTACAATTACAGATGCTTTTTTTCTAAAAGCCAACTTTGCCACTTACTAGAAGTGCACTATATGTTAGTGATAGTAAAATGGTTCAGGCTTAGGGAGCACGGTGAAAAATCTCCGCTCAATAAGAGAAGAGAAATGGTTTGGTGCCTGAATTGTTCTCGGGAATGAACAGGACATTCCCGGTAAATCACAGGTTGAAAAACAACAAACCACTGCTAGCTGTCAGGACAGCAACATGCAGGCAAATGCCACATAGAAACATTTTCATGTGGTCTCTCTCAGTGCTCAAACCCCCATCCCATCATTAGACCTTGTGCCTAGCTTCAGGTAAACAAACAAGCCTCAAACCAAGGCCTTGTCTCACCAGCTAAAGCCAGACAGTACATGAGCAGCAACAGCCTCATTTACTGCTAAGCAAAATCCTGACCTGTGTATCACAACATCCTTCTGCTGCCCCACTCGGTAAATACGATCACAGGCCTGGTCCTCAAGAGCAGGATTCCTGCAATGTAAAAAACCATATAGCTTAAGACCTTATGTTCAGGAATAACTGAAATATTGACACTTCTGAGCTTGCCTCATTTGCCTGCCTCCAGAGCATTCCTGTTTTCTTCCTCTGTAGAATTAAAACTGCTCCTAGGTTACCTTAGGTTTACAAGCTTGATTGCCAATATTCACCCTGATTGTATTTCCCTTTGCCCTTGGTAGAAGTAAGCTACAACTCCACATAAAGTCAGCTGTATGAATTAGACCACTGTTCCGTGTAGCCCTGTATTTCTGGCCAATAGTACTCGGAGAAAGTTGAGGAGCTGGTGAGGAAAGAGGAGAGTGAAGCAGGAAGGCAAACTCCACTGAAAGAGGCCTTCACTCAAGAATATTCACATAAGACATGGCTCTGACACACAGTTACAGGGAATACTTGTTGGCATAACTTCCATATTGCAGAAACATCTCCTTAATGCTACTACTCAGCAGCTGATTTTGTACTGAAAGGCATTAGTTTGCTCTGTAACTTCCCATGAGTTTAGTTAAAACAATTTAGTTAAAAACTATGATTCTGACTTTTCTGAGAGACAACATAAATATTGTGAGACAGCAAGCAACACACTCTACATATATCCTCTAAGATGGAACTTTTATTTCTCTTTACCAGTGCACGTCAAGGAGAAAGAGGTGGTTTCCTCCAGTCAAGTTCAGGCCAACACCTCCAGCCAGCAATGAGACCAACATTACCTTCAAAGGCCAAAAGAGAGTTAAGGAACCTGTTTCCAGAAAACTAATGTTTCATATACTCCACATATTAATTTGAACCAAAGGATCTGTTTATCATATTTATATTACATGTATGTATTTATTATGTATTTGGGAGCTTGCCAGATGTTACTTGATAAGGCACAGAAGAGTGGACGTAGAAATTAAGGCTCAGAGAGGCCAGCTTACTATACCATATATATTACCCTGATACATTTTTACAGACTAGAGAAAGGACTGAATAAAGTTCAGACTCTCCGTGTCCCACTCAAATGACCAGCCTTTCTAATGACAACCTGTTGCCAACAATGGGACCAATCAGCACCAACTCCGAATTAACAATAATGATTACTTAAACACAGGCAACTGGACTGAAATGGCCTGCTACTCTTTTCACTTTGTTTCCACATAACCTAGTATCTAGAAAAAGACAAGGGGCTGAGGAGGAACAGGGATATAGAGGACAGTCAGTTTAGACAAGATTTCTTGTACAGCAGGAAAAGAACTCAATTAAGGACAGAGACACCTGCTACATATATTTATCACGGAATTTCATGGTATGGTACTGTAAAACCCTGATCTTAAGGGGTCAGCTATTCATATAGCTGGCAGAAATCTTCCTTTGTTTAAGTTCAAAGATAGAAGGAAAAATATCTGTTTTGTGGACAGCAGCTTGTTCAAGAAATCCAGCAAAGAAAACAAGCTAATGCACCACATTCTCCCCTTCCAGTCATAAATCCATCCTCAGAGGAGACAGCCTGTCCTGCCTTAATCACAGGAACGTCAGTGTCCAGATGGAAGTGTAATCACTGTGAACAATTAATTGGGATTCACATGTCTTTAGTCACCTGGCAAGCTTCCTTCCCTTGGCCAAAATTTCAGACTAGAAGCTATTTTCAAGAAGAGCCAACACACTGCAGTTCATCAGTATTTAAACCCACACACCCCACCTCCCCCCAGCCACCAATAACTCAAGAGTGAATGAAGTCACATGAGGTCACTTTATTTTGGATGTATGCAAAACTAGGACTTCTCTCACCCCAATCCTAATCTTCGTATTTTTATAAGGGGTGAGATGTGCTCTTGTTATTTTAGCCTCATTCACAGATTCAACTGTCATCCTCTCTTCTCAAAAAGATTAGTCTGGTAAAAAGTATCTGTTGCTTTGGAAAACAGCAATAAATTCTTACAGGCTCTTTGGCAAGCACGTGATCTACCAAAAAAACATCTTCCGATGCAGAAGCATGAGCTGGAAACAACCATCCTGCTCTGAATAGAGCTAACTGGCCCCACATCTTCCACACTACTCTCTGTGGCAAAAACATATTTGAACACACTGATGATTTGGACAACCTTTGAACTAGGTTTGCAGTCCAATGATCTCAGTGCAGAAGGGTAACATCAAAAGAAGCTTTTTAGCAGCTGCTACTGCCCATTATAAGATGTACATTTGTTTTTACAGCTACCTCTTTCCCTGTTGATCTTGGCACCTAGAGGTCCAAATGAAAGTGGTGCCAGTAAATGGAAACATGAAGTTAGCTATTGCAACTGCTCATAGCCATACTAGTAACTGTTTCCCTGCCCTCATTGCATACCTGTGGCCCTTTGGGATTGTTATTGAACTCTTCTACCACATCCATTCTCTGCTTAGGATTGACAGAGCCATCCACTGTTGCATACTTCAGCCCTAGGTGCTGGAGGTGCACAGCCACAACTTTCAACATACTCGTCCACTGAGAAACAACAACACTGGAGAGAGAGAAAAGGGAGTTTAGAACAAGTTCTGGTGTACTGTAACAGTTTGGTTATTGCAGTGTCTCACCCAAGAGGAGACAATGACTCAGGCACTCTTCCCCACTGCAAACTGGAGCCAAGCCCACTCCCAATTCAGAAATAGATTCATCTGTAGGTGTAGTGGTAGAACATGCTGTGGAAGGCTAATACCCAATAAACTTCAGACAAATTAAGTCTGTAACTTTCACCTCTATTTTTGGATTTTACATTGCCACCTACCAATCACAATTCTGAGCCTTTTCTGCAAAATGAATCAACAGCAACACCAAACTTGGATTCCCCTGGACCTCTCACTCCCCACGCTTTTTGGGTTAAGCAGTTTGGAAGGTGTTAATTTGTTTGATAGCTTTTTGGTAAGGAACAAAAGTAATGTTGGTGTTCCCATTCTTATGGTGGGAATGCTTTTTGGAAGAAAAGCTTTCTACATATGATGCAACTCTGGAGTTGCCCAAGAACAGGACTTCCCCTTCCAACCCACCCTCAACATCACAAAACAGGTGTAACTACTTTGCAGCCACACGCCTCTAAGTGCATTCTAGATTGTTTAACAAAAATAAGCAGAAAACCCTGTAGAAGTTCAGTCTGGTGCAGAGCAAAGACAGACAGAACTTGCACAGTCTGAGCTGCAGGACTTCAGCAACACTCAGTCCTCTGATCAATTCATTCCTTTATCTCAAACAGGTTCAGTTTTAACCACTACTTTATTCCCCCACTTTTTTGGGTGGTGGGGTGGGTTGCACAGCTGAGGGCAAGTATTTCTCAACACAACCAAATTATTCCCAATTCTGTTTTTTGGAGAAAAAAAAAAAAAAAAAGAGTCCTCCTGGCCCTGAAGGCCTGAGATTCTTCACACATTCCCTTAGGTTTACACTTACATACATCTTAAGCTATGCTCGTTTCTCTTAGAATTTTTTTGTTTCCTAAAAATCCACTTTCAACTGCTGGAGTACTGCCACCATTTTACCATACCAGGAGGTTTGTATTCAATTATTTTAAACTATTTCTGCTGCTGTCAAGAAACATACTTCTCTCAATCACTATAAGAAAAGGACATGCTTAACAACCTTTTATGAGACTCCGATTGACTCTGAATAGTTTTCAGTTCAGCCAAGAGGTGAGCTATCTGCAGGAAAAAAAAAAAGTTAGTCTGCTTACTGTCATAACTCAGCTTATGCTTGGCTATTCTTCATCAAAATAGGAAGTGATCAAAATAACTCTTCAACTGGAATTTCTTCCATACTCAGACTTTCAAGATATTTTAATAGTCGTTAGTAAGAACAATCCCACCATGGAAAACAGGGTTAAGAAATCATATCATACAAGCATGCTTTATAGATTCCAACCTTTCTGTGAGAAGCCAAGTTATTGCCACCTCTCCTCTTGCTGCTTGCTGCCATCCCATTCTTTCTAGTTCTTCACAAGCACTGTGCTCTCACATGCTTGCTTTTCTAAACTTCTGTGAATCCAGTGCTCAAGATTTTCACTGACAGCTTACCAGCACAGTCAGATTCTCACAGCTTTATTAGAAGTAGCCATCAACACCTGAGAAGTTGGAGCCTTCCCAGAAGGGGTTCAGGAGACTATCAATCTACTCATCTAATTTCATCTAAATTGCCAACTTAGCCTGATCTGCAATTACCAAGGTGTGACAATTCATTAACAATTTAAAAGGCAAAGTGCTGAATTCCAAGTTTCTCAAGGAAGGTAAGAAAGCCACAACCAGAATACCTTGGTGCTTTCCCTGGTGATTTCAAAGATATCTGTTTTAAATGCTGTGCCATTGAGGTAGACTGTTGACTTGGAATCAGGAGTCTGGAGCTCAGACAGGGTCAAAGCACTAAGTTGTTCTTCAATGGAGAGGGAAAGACCTTCACTGTTCAAGTTAACTTGGTCCAGAGCCTGTCAGAAAGAAAGCAATATAATAAGAGATCACAGTCAAGCCTGAGATCAAATTCAGTACTGATCCACAATCTGCACAATGTCTGCTGAGGATACTGGGTTTGAAGGAAGCTATGCAATATGAAGACAGAACGATTAAGAAACACTACTGGGTCAGACAAACAGTCCCTTTGGGCCCTTACTCTGCCCCAAGAAGGTGCAGCATGGGAAAGCAGGGAAAGCATGTGAGCTCAGCCATTTTCTGTCATCCAGTCTGCTCAGATTGTCCCTCCCATAGCATTTAACAGATGCAAGATTAAAGATGTTAGAAGATAAATCCTTGTCTGTTCCCTTAGTATCTGGACTTGTTCTACAGCGGCTTTATATGAAAGAACAAAGGGCTTCAAAAGATTAGTCTACTTCATGCAAGGTAACTTCAGTGAAAGAGCCTACAGAGCTCTCCAACACACAAGCCTTTGAAACAGGCTACACTTGTAGACTCGTGCAATTTTCAATACTAGGTTAAGATCAAGACTTCTTTGCCATTAAAACTCTGATTCTTCTTTTTTTTTCTGAATAAAGGTATTTCCAGAGACACAGCTGCCCACATAGGTCATGCTGGGAAACTCTTCAGTAGGAAGTATGCCCATCTAAAACATCTTGGGCTACAAAACACACAGTCCTAGAAATGGCTCTGTTCATACACCCCTAGCTAAGAGATGCGAGGGTGTTATAAAATCTGTTAACTTACACAAACACTTAACATCTCCCCCCCGAAAAAAAACCAACAAAACCACCACACCACTACAACACAATGCAATTACCACTTTCAGTAAGGAGAGATGGCAGCAGCACTGACGGAGCCTCAACAGCATAGACAAGACATGGACAGTACTTGAGACCTGGGAGGCACTTTGGGGGCCTGCTATAAGTTCCTTTTGACTGACCCCAAACTCTTGTACAACTGCCAAGGAAGGAAGACAAAACATCAAGAACTCTTGGAGGCATTTCCAATTACTGCCCAGCCACCTCCAGCAAGAGTTTCATCAATAAGAGACAAGAACCAACAGGCAAGTAAGTACCTGATTAAACATAGGAACCCATCAAACCCCAAAACCAAAAAACCCAACAATACCACCAGAGTACCACATACCTTATACTAATACTGACATCTCTTCTCTGAGCAATTAGGCCTTTATTTCAGAATGGAATTTTAGACTCAGGGAGGTTAAGAGATTTGCCCAGAGCCACAATAGTGAGAAAAGACTTTTGGAATACTATGGTAGGATTCTTTGCAACATCAGGGGAGCATTTTTCAAAGAATTTTTAAGTCCTGACCCCATGTGACCAGGTCTGTTCCCCCTCCTTAAATGTGCACTGAGAGAGTCACTTCTGCAAATGTTTTCAGGGGAGGGAGTGCTTAAACCTTTCTCAAATGGGTTACCACCACCAGCATACTCTCTGCCTTCATTTTTCTGCTCTTGTCTCTTTAGGTAGGACTGTAGTGTTGACCTGGAAAAACAAGACAGAGACTGTGGGATTTACAGCAGGAAAAAAGGTTAGGAGGGACCTGAGCTTAACAGGCAAGCTAATGACGCATTAAGATAAGGAAGGTTTCATTAATCATTTAGTCACAAAATGATCACAAAAAACCCATTTTTTTTTTTTTAACTTGCATATGATCAAAACCAAGATCCATTTTGGAAAACACAAGAGGAAGCAAATCTGCTTATTGGAATACGTTGAATATAATAGGAGCCAGGGCCCAATGAATAACATTATTCATAATAAAAGTACATCTTTAAATGTATATTTAAACCACATTCATACCTGGATCTTGCAAAGAGCACATTGTACACAGACTGCTCCTCTGCTGAAAGTTTTAACTGATGCAACTGTGTGCTACGCTGGGGCAGAGATACCTGAAGTAAAAATACGCAGGATCATATATATATAGTGCAAAAATCTTACACAGCATCACAAACACCAGCATTCGAAGATTTAACACAGTATTCTGTCTCAGAAGATAGTTATTTCTTCATTAAAGTTATTTGTATTAATGCAACTATGACACAACATATACTTACAGAACTCCTAAGTAGCCTAGTTAATACTCAGGATAAAAATCTTTATTCCAAATCATCCAATAACAAAAGGCATGAACAACTAAGTACAGACTGCTGCATAACTACCCATGGAGGGATTCATTTATTGCATTGTAAAAGTAGCTTCTCAGTTCCCCATTCAGAATCAGACAGTACACCAAAGCTACACCTTTTAAAGGCTTATGGACACACCAATGACCTAATACTCAGTTTAACAGACTACTTGTAAAGAGTAATGCAGAAAGCCAATGCCCCAGCACGTACCAGATCCATTTGACATGCAGCAGCTTTGATTCTCAGAGATCTAGGCTAGCTCAGAGACCTAGGCTAACTTTCCACTAAGTGGACATCTACTTGCAATTACTTGACGTATTATCGTCTGTGTGTGATTTATAACTAAAAGGTTTAATTATTCTGTATATTTCTGCTTTCTGGATAAGCAATCAAAGCATCCCACAGGCATTTGCTCCTCTTGCTCAAGAGACCACAGTAGATGGGAAAACCCATCCATTAACAAATCTATGCATGTAAATAACTAATTAGCTGCTGCAAGGAAAACAATGGAATGATTGTCTAGTTGTGGAGGGTGAAGTTCTTACCAAGGGCTTGCCAGCTGAATCCAGCTGGTCCTTAGTTCTCCTTAATAAGAGGCTCCTGGTTAAGAGGCTTAGCTTCTCTCCTCCCTTCTTTGTGTTGTTATCTACTTGGTACTTCCACACTTTGTATTCATCAAAAGGAGAGCAACGTAGAAACCTATGACAGAAAGGAAGGAGACTTCATACCAAGGGAAGAAGAATTCTTCAGTTACTCTCAAGTGACCAGAACCAAATTCCTTGCTATCCAGAGCAAGCCATTTCCATAAGCCGTAACTGCTAGGAGCACTAAAACACTTCTAGGTAATGGTGTCGATAATGTTTGCTCAGTAGTCTTAGCATCACTAATACCATGAAAGCATCCTTCTGATTCTGCATCCATCACTTCCTCTTAGCTCACTATGCCTCAAGCATCACCAGCAAATAAAGGACATCAAGATGCAGAGGCACCTGCCAAACAGCGTATTTGTTATTTCAAAATCCCATACCTCTTGAAAATTAATTTCAATTATCCAAAATTAATTTCAAATGCAAGTTCTCTCTGATTCTCCAACACCCTTCATAATCTTTCCCCCCCCAGCAATGAGGAGCACAGAGTTTAACCTGTTTATCATTTATTTAGAGAAGCCGAAGTTTTCACCATTTCCTTCAATGCCATTGTAGCACAACACTCTTTAATAAGGTCCTCCCAGGCTGCCCTGGTAAGAACAGGGATTATCGCACAAAACTTCTGTCCATTAAAATTGGTTTTGTGGATATTCGTCTTGGAGACACAGGAGAGCTGAAGTAATTTCCCCTTTATCTTCTATGGAAGCAGAATAGCTACACACAACAGCAGACACATGGCCGGCCTTTTGCAATGCCTCAGCCACAGCCTTTGCAGTCCAGGGCCTGAAGTGTAAATATAATTAATCTTGCTACCACACATATCTCAGAAACCTCTCAAACTTAGAAGCAACTTCAGCACTTCATCAGCAAAGAAATACTGGAATTGGAGCCCTGTTCATGTGCAACCAGCTCACCTCAGGAGAGAGTACATGTCCAGTAAGTTGTTCTGTATTGGCGTCCCGGTGACAGCCCACCTGGCACTGGCTCTCAGTTTGCACACAGCTATAGAGGTTTGAACCTTTGGGTTTTTAATATTGTGAGCTTCATCCAATATAACTCGAGCCCAAGCTACCCTGAGCAGAGGGGAACAGGGAGATGATCCACTCTGAAAGAAGACACAGACTATTTATAACCCAGAGCAATAACCTTGCTAGGCTCTCAAAAGAGCCACAAGCAAACGTATTTTTCCAGCAAGAAGCCTTTTCCTGATGTTAGTCAGCAGCAATCTGAGCTCTTACTGTCATGTAACAGACCCTCTCAAAAAAATCAGTCTTCAAAAATTCCATGAAAGTTTATAAGAATACAACATTTGCCTGTTCTTAATAAAAAAGAGAAAAACTGCAAAACGTTATAAATTGTTAACATTTTTTCGCCTCTTTCTTCCCAAGAGACTTTTCATATTAGTAAAATTTTGCTAGGCTGGGACCGAGGACCACACATAATTATTCTGATCTCTCTACAGTTTTATAGATGCCACCTTTAAGTTTCAGGAAATTCAAAGGCCTGCCTGCTTTAAGAGCTACATCTAGACCTGTACCCAGAGGTAGAAGACAACAATACCCACCAGCAAGGGTCATCCTCTATACTGTGTAGCCAAGTTCAGTTAGCATTCAGCAATCACCATTATTTTCATAACCTAGCAAATACACTACTGTTTCTTCAAGAGTGCAGCATGTAGGCTGCCTCAGTTTCAGTTCAGACTGACCCAGAGCCCGAGTACAACAGGTTTCTGGTAGTTTAAAGTGACATCAGTCCTTCAAGCAGCAAACAATACCAAACAGGAGATTCTAGCATTCCTTCACAGTCTCACCTCAAAAGGAGGAGTATAAGATTCATCACTGTGCTCTTCAAATTACATTTAAAGACATTTCAACTGTATTCAGTGTAGCATATTCTATATTACTATATATTCTAATGTAGAATATTCTATATTAGAACAGATTTACTGTGAATAATTTTCCCTATTTTTTCCCCTATTTTCCTTTCCTTTCTGCACTTCACAGTATGTTCTCTCATCACTTTATTTTTATTGTGCAAACTCAACAGGTGACCTGCAGGGGGGAAAAAAAACAACCCACATTCAACCTGCTGCTCTGCTACTCACTGTAGCATACGTAAGGTGCTACTTGAAACAATAATGGCTTGCAACAACTCAGAACCAAATGTTAAGGCAATCCTCTACTAACAATATGGCTTCTCACCCCCACATCATGGTCCTCAGCAGGGACTTCTCCTTCCTCTTTGCTTGTGGGAACCTCCTTGGAGAGAAGGCTGTAGGTTGTGACAACAACATCATATACAGAGAGCCTGCATAAAGGGAAAGTAGTAATCAGGAGCAAGAACAAATGAGGAATTCATTTTGCAAGACAGACAAAAAGCATGCTGAAGGCTTAAGAACAACACAGTTACGTCTACAAGAGCTGAAATGCAGTTTTACAGATGTCATAGTTTAACCCCAGCCAGCAACTAAGGACCACGCTCACTTCCCCCTCACTCAGTGGGATGGGGGAGAGAGTCGAGAGAAAAAAGTAAAACTCATGGGTTAACATACAAACAGTTTAATAGAACAGAAAGGAAGAAAGTAATAATGATAATAATAACAATAATAACATAATAATAATAATAAAAGTGATTGGAATATACAAAACAAGTTATGCACAATGCAATTGCTCACCACTTGCCGACCAATGCACAGTTAGTTCCCAAGCAGCGATTCCCCCACTCAGGCCAGCTCCCCAAAGTTTATATACTGGGCATGACATCACATGGTATGGAAAATCCCCTTTGGCCAATTGGGGTCAACTGTCCTGGCTGAGTCCCATCCCAGCTTCTTGTGCCCCTCCAGCCTTCTTGCTGGCTGGGCATGAGAAGCTGAAAAATCCTTGACTTAGTCTAAACATTACTTGGCAACAACAGAAAACATCAGTGTGTTACCAACATTCTTCTTGTACTGAACTCAAAACATAGCACTGAACCAGCTACTAGAAAGAAAATTAACTCTATCCCAGCCAAAACCAGGACAACAGAAAACTGAGCTTCATAGCAGTCAAACAGGAAGGACCTGTTTTATCATCCCCATTTTATGGATACTGGAAGTAGACACAGCAAGCTCAAGAAGACTGTAAAAGCCAGTGCTACAGAATGCACACCACACGAGATGAACCCTACTTAAAATCTGGCACCTAGAAATACTGTTCAGCATAGCCTAAAGTGGCGTAGAAGATATTCTAATCTACACATACAGCTGATAAAAAAATACAGCCACAAAGCACAAGCATGGAAGAAACTGCCACTGAGAAGTCTCTGCAAGCAAGAGATGTTTTAGAGAATATACGCCTTTTTTTTCTTGTCAAGAACAGCAATAGTCTGCACCAGAACCACTCAGCATGGGTACAGGCCATAAAGGTTTTGCTATATACACCTTGACAGCAGACATCAGCTTGACCTTCTGGATCCTCCACATTTCCATACTTCAGGTTCTTCCATTATTCTACAGCCACTGAATTTCAACTCTGATATACAGAATCTCTTGCTGAGTAGTATTTTACTTTTCTTGGTCATATTTATATTTTAACACTTACACCTCTGCATGTTTATCTCGGTTTGGCCCATGGTACAAATAGACCCTCAGTTTGCCACAGCCCACATGTCTGTCAATCTCCTTCTTCCAGTGGTGGATCAACGATGCAGGACAAATGATTAAAGTGCTGTGGGAAGGGATAACAGTGGAATCTGCAGGGAAATATTGCAGACAAGTTTCAATGTCTTCACATTTGACTACAACAAAGACAGAAGTTTTGGAAATTCACAACTATTAAGAAGATTGGTCCACTTTTCCTGTAAGCACAGTTTGTGAAGCAGACATCTCTACATTGCATTCTGGGGGACTGTTAGTTCTGGGTGGAAAAAACTCTACTTAAACACTAATGCATCACTTCCTGTCCGGTCAGAGTTATGCTACGTATCTGTGCACTTTCTTTGGATAAGCTGAAACGTTAGAATTCAGGAACTAACCCTGATCTCTCCTGAGAATACATTTCAAAACAGCATATGCTGGCTTTAACTGGTTCAGGATAAAAAAATCAATAAAATCAATAAAAAAAATAAATCCCAGAGCAATATAAAGTAGTAAGTTGGGAAATCCAACACATCCAATGGAAGAACAAATGACACTGATCAACAGAAGGGCCTTGCAAGGGAGTGCAGTAAACATTAAGCCCAATAGAATTTTTCTTCAGAAGGGAAGTGAGCACAGAGAGAGGCCGTTGTTTTACAAGCCATTAACCGATAATGCTTTAGGCATTTCAAATGGCACTGCATCATAATGTATGTACTGTATGATGGAAACAATTCTGTACCATTTTTGGATAGCCATATTTCTAACTTCTCCTTTCTTTTCTCTGTCTTCCGCTGCTTCTGGGCCAGAATGAGGGCAATCATCGTTAGAGTCTTCCCCAAGCCCATGTCATCCGCTGGAAAAAGACACACAGAAGTTGTGATGACATGCTGAAAAGAGCCCCACTAGCTCAGATTGACACTGAAGTAAACACTGCAACAGAAATTGCCCCGAGGAACCTGGGAAATAAAAATACAAATATGACCATTTCAGGGTATGATTTAGTAATGGATTAATACTGGTAATCGGTCAAAAGGTACAGAAAAAGAAGCCCCTTCAACGTGCCAACAAAATAACTGGTTATTGGCCTTCGAGTAAGTTATGTGCCAAACTGTTGCTGCCATAAATCTGCCCCCAAAACCCACTTCCCTGTTCTGCTGCTTACCTAGAATTCCTCCACATGGCCTCTGACTCTCCCTCCAGAGTAGCCATGAGAGTGCCTGTTTTTGGTGCTGCAGCAGTGGAACCTGAGAGGGCAAGACAGAGGATTTGAAGGAAACACCTTGCAAAGTTCAGACCCTTCTGCTTCCTGTACCAAATTATCCAGTTGAACTGTCCTACTACAGTCTTACTAAAAGGAGTTTGCCTACCTGTCCTTTTTCCCACATGGACAGGGATACCCAAGATAAGCAACTCCTGCAGACAGGAGGTCAGCAACCATAGATCAGTCTTGCTAATGCTTTATGCACAAACCAACCTAGCCCTCACAGAGCATGTAAAGATGGCTTGTTCAGGTGGAAAAACCACCCAAGCCTACCTTGCTCACAACAGGTATCACTGTCAAGGAGAGGGACTGAGAACACTTCCCCTTTTCTCACCAAGTCTAAGACCCCTACAGACTCTTAAAAGACAGGAAGAGGGACCACATACTATCATCGCAAGACATTAAATAGCCTTCTCCAGCACTGAAAAGGTCCCAAGAGGATCTGACAAGTGTCACAATATATATACATCAACACACTGTCTTGCAGAGGCATGTGCCTTCCAATATCTTGTACAAAACATCAACTATGTGTTCTGCACCACCCGATAGATAAATTGCTGCTCTTTGGCAGATTAGAACAGACTACTCTGGAGTCCACCAGGTTGCGTGAACTCCATCATCTGCAACACTTTTAAAAAGACTATTTCTTATAGCTCACTGGGAGACCTAACTGGGAGAAAAGAACAGCAAGAGGGTTCTCAGTCTGTTCCTCACTAAAGACCTGCCTCTGTTGCCAGCCATGTACAAACAAATGATTGTGGGTTGGTTGCTTTGTCTGAGGCACTACTACTTTATTCAAGCACTAAATATTCTCAAGACACCACAGCAAGTGGTTAGAACATCAGCACTGGCAATCTGAAGCAACTCTCTCACAGATAGAAAGTAGTTAGAGTATCTCCTTCCAGCAGGATGAAAACTGCAAAGTACTTCAAAGTGTGAAAGGGCAGGATGCTCTAGGATATCACTCAGATGTTACACTTCATTCATCAGCATGACTTCCTCCATCCTTGCCAACTCACCTTCAATCCAGAGGGATCTTCAGCTGCTGTCTGCTCTGTTGGGCAGGATTCTAAAGATTTGTGAAGATGATTAATAGCCTCACTTGTGGCACTGTGTACAGCCCTTATTCGGTCTTCTGTCATTCTTCCTCCATATAGATTCTGCAAACCAGTGTTCACTGGAAAGATACAGTATTATGTGTGAAATGTGTTTACAAAGCTAACTTTCCCAAGCAGATCATTCATCTCAGAGATTGATCTCAGTGGCTACAGATGCCTGGGGGGCAGTATGCACTCACAGTAACAAAAAAGGTTTAGTACTCATGTATATCCACAAGTTGCAGGATTATTTCAGAAGTAGTTCTCACCAGTGTTCTCTTTAACAAAAAAAAAAAATAAATCTTTCTGTACTTACTTCTAAAACTGTGGCTGTAATATTCACTGGAACCCAAAGTAGCAGCAGCAGAGGGGTGACTGCGTGAACCTGAAGAGGTCCTTGCTGTAGGATCCTGGAGCAGTATTGGTGTTACCAACTTTGTAGCACCTGGCCTGCCAAATGGGTTAGGCAAAGATTCCTCATGGCAGCTGCTGCTTGTGCTATCGTCCCCTTAAGAAAGGGATCACAGGTTGAAAAGGTTGCACAATGGAGCTCAGAGCCTTGCATTACAGCCCAAAGAAGGCCCCTCATTTTGCCCAATAGTCTGCTGGCAAAATATTATTAAGTGATCATATGGATTTAACAGCATGGTTACCATATCGCCTGAGCCACTGCAACTACTAACATGCATGCTCTTAGCCTGCTCCTACGTGACAGGCAATGCAGTTCAGCTCAAGCCCCAATACGTGGTTTATACCAACACAATGAACTTTGCAACTGTGGTCAGATAAGAGCAAACGCAAGGTCAGTTCTGCACACTGTGCCCAGAGGATTTATTCCTTTTAAAGACATGTTTCTTGTCAATGTTTTGGTCACAAAAACTATCAAAACATCCAAGAACGAATGGGCCAAGAACTCCTGAGCTTTTCTCTCCTTTCTGGAAAGGTCTGTCCTGCATAAAACCAGATAAGGTATAAGACATTGGGCCTGCTTGTTGTGTGGTGGCATGCGAATTACTGCTTCCTTGCCAGAGATCTTCAGTTTCCAGAGTTGTCAAACTGGATCTTTTCATCAACAAAATTGATATTATGATCACAAAGCAACTCTCCTGTTGAGGTGATCGTACAGGTAACCCAGCAAAATGCCTCTCTTCCACAGGTGATTAATACTAGTTAATAGAATTAGGAAATCACTTTACAGGAATGGCACACTGGAAAGTGCTTATCTTGTATCTGGTAACTGAAACATTCAGACACAGCAGCCAAAACATGCATAAACAGCATCGTTCCATACTGCAGCAAAGAAGTTAACACTTCACTGGCAAGTTCTCAGAGAGACACCTTCCTCAATCATGTAGCCAAAGCTGGAAACAGAACTAGCCCTGGTTCCTAACCATGGCACCACACTTCCCCTCTTGCGAACCCACCACACTTCAGAGGAAACATTTGAGTTGTTCCATTCATCGTCTCCCAGCACACTTTGCAAGTAATACTTTTCAACTTCAGTGAAACTCAACAGACAAACTTTATATAGAACACATGCCATATATAAGTTTATGCTGTATTTCCCCAATATTAACAACTTAGTAAGACACACTGTTTTGCAAAGTTCTGGGGCAAAAAAATTTAGCCCTACCTTTTTCAGTAGTATCTGCTGTTGAAATGTTAAGAGCACTGAGTGCAGCTTCCAAATCCTGCACTTGCTTTAATAACCGTTCCCCTTTATCTGGCAGCAGCTGAATGTTCACTGTAGCCAATGTACTCTGCAAACCAAAAAAGAATCCAAAACCTGAGCGTGCTTACCAAGCTCTCTGCCAAGAGAGAACAATCAGGTCAGAAGTTTAAAAACACTAATCTTATGCCATAGTAATTTGTATTTTGATACTGTTCTACAATATCCAAAAGCATTTAAGTGCAATTCAGTGTAATTAAATAGTCTTTCAGCAGAAAATAAACTAACCATTAGTGTACTTCAGAAGAGATGGAAGGATGCAGGACCTCCCCCTTTTCATGAAACAGGATGAACAGGGAGTCAAGTGACTTGGACAATCTTAACATCTCTCAAATCACCTAAAGTTCAACCTACTTGCAAGTTTCTTTCTATACTAGCAAGAACAACAGTTCTGACTGTTTATTTTGAGGTTCTGTTCTGAGCTCTAAGCAAACAGGGGTTTTTATAATAGAAAACTATGGAACATAGTTATTGGGAATTATTAAAAAAAGTGAACAGGCAGGTAGTTTATTTCATCTTTGTGTGAGCTTTCTCAGCTAAATCACTCTTCCTTCACAAGGACATGAGAGACCACCGGAAACAGCCACATTATTTAAAAACGTTAAGCTGGCTGTGCACTGTTCCACCTTAAGCAAATTACCTTCCAGGTAAAAGACAGACACAACCCCAGGAAGGTCAAAACTGAGCATTCCCCAAACACAGAATGCTGTATTACCTTAGGGCTAATTGTCTCATATGTGGCTTAAAACAGCTAGCTTGTGCTTAGGCTGAATTCCCTCCCTTGCCCCATCTTCCTAAACCATCCAAATATTTTAAGTTTCAGCTGTGAAGGGATACCATATTCTGATGACTGTCACAGGTAAGGGAAGTCACCCTGAACACAGAACAAAACAAAAAAGGAATAGGTGCAATAAATGACCTTCTTCTGCTTCAGCTGGACTACAAGATGGTTGTGAAGAGCCTTAGGATCCTGGGTTCCTTCCACATGATGCGATGGTGCAGCTCCTTGCAAAGATGTGCCCTGCATACTCTTTCCTGAAGGAGCCTCTCTTGACTGCAAACCCTCAACTGATTTCTCAGGTTTACTTTTACCTGATGAGGAATGAAAAAATCCTACTTCATCACGGTCATTGCTAGATACTTCTGCAGCAGGCTGTCCCAGCCCTGACCTGATTTGTGTCTTGGGCAGCACTGCCTCTGCTCCTCCCTTCAGGGCGGCATGTTGCAGTGCCAGTTGTGGTACTGCTGGGGAAACTGCATCTTCTTTAGACATCGCTTTAATTTCTCCGTTCTTCTGACCAATGTATTCTTTCTCTCTGGTGTCTTTATCCCCATAGCTTTTTAAGCTTTTCTCTCTGAGCTGCTTCTCCTCTGGAGGCTTGGTACTTGTACTTTGCTTTCCAAGACTTAGTGGAAAGAGCTTTGGTCTCCTGCCTGGTTCTTTCTCCGCACACTCGGAAGACTTCTTGGATTCCCCATCACTGCCACCATATTCCTCTTCTGGCCAAAGGGTATTTTTCCCTTTCCGAGGCTCAGAAAGACCAAGTGTAGATTCAGACACTGTGCTCTCCTTAAGTTCTGGATCACTCCTATTTCCCATGGACTGCTTCTTTTTAGTTTTCAGCCCTTCTAGAGGTTCTTTCTCTATGGAGGAATCGGAGGTTGGTTTCTTTTCTTTATGTGACACCAGCACGCTCTCTTTCTCTGCTTTTACTCCTTTTGCTTTACTTTCCTCTCCATTTCCTTGCTTAATTTGTTTCCAGGATGATGGTTCACAATTCTTGTCTATCACTTTGAACGGATTTCTTTGGCCGCTGGGATTGAAGAAAGGTGCTGTGTTGGGCTGGGTTCCTAAGGCTTTTGGCACTTCGGTAGCTTTTGGATCCTGCAATATATACAAGTGAGTAAATACTAACGTACAAATTATTAAAGCCTGTTAACTAGACACATAACCCGATCATCTCAAGCAAGACTTCATTCTCAGCAAACATCATCTTTCCTATCATTTTAACAGTATCAGGATAAACATTTTACAAGGAAAATAAAGAAAACCTGCTGGCTTTCTGCTTTCTTTGCCATTCCCATGTATTTTGGGGATCAATTCCCAGCAGCATCACCCTCAAGAAAAGAGGACAGTCAGAGATCAAACCCAAGCAACTTTTAAGACTGTAGAACAGTGATTACTTCACACAATTTAGCAGTATGAGAAGTCTCATCTGGAGGAGAGCAGGCTGATACGCATTTCAGCTAGAAAATACAAACTCTCCCACTATGTAGTCTCAAGAGGCGATTACAGTATACAGAATGAAAACTCATGCTGGAATAAGCTGATACTATAATACAAATTAAACATTCATACCTGCCACGGGACACTTCCACACCATTTCTTCCCATTCATCTTACTATTAAGGCATCGGTAAAACAACCTACCAAAGAATAAAACAACATTTGAACTGCAGGAGCCGGTAAACGAACTTTAAGCTTTCTTTAAAAAGTACTTTGCACCGAAACCATCACAGACAAGTTCTCTTGATCTGCACTTTACATCCAGACTTCTGCATAAGCAAAAGGCCACAAACACTGGCAACAAAGCTTTTTACAAAAGCATTGTTCTCTGGGTAAAGATTCCTAGGGTTTTGAGTTGTTTGGTTTTTAATTTTTAGCAATAAAAAAAGAGGAACTGCTCAGGCAAAAATACTGTCTATATTCAGAGGCTCAGAAGCGTCCCATGATTTCAGAGTAAGGAAACAACTATTCTTTTAGTTACACTGCACAGGCCACCTCATCTTTAAAGCACCTCAGGACCAGAAAAGCTTTGGATGTGATCTTTTTTTAAACTGGTGTTAACATATGTCCATATATTCTGTATGGTATGTCTAAATATTTTGATGGTTTTAATATTTTGTACCAGCCATGGAAACTGTTTTGCTGCTAGATGACTGTAAAAGTGAGATGTGGTAAATAGTTATTAGAAACCTTTTATTAACACTATGATTGAAACAATAGACAAAAGTATAGCCAAGCAATTAACTAGTAGAGGTAGTTACTCATAAGTTTTGCAGTTCTTTGCTCTTAGGACTAGATGTTCCTGTACAGTAGATGAGAACAACGTTGAAACTGACCACATGTGATTGAAACTGCATTAAGCTTCAAGATCAAAGAACAAGGACAAGAACAAAAACTTCAAAGACAGCCAACAGAATCTCAAACGGTTCGGTGGTCATAAAAGCAGCCCTTCAACTCAAATTAATTCTTCATTGCGTGTGATTGGATGTAGACAGTACTATGATAACCAGTTACAATAACTTCTATGTATATGTATACTAATGTAATTAATATGTAATTGTTACTCCATATAACGTGTTTGTGCTGAAGCTATGCCATGCATGCTAGGTGGAATTATCCCCCATGCATCCAGCACTGCAATAAAGAATGCCTGCTTTCTAAAACTCCAAAACGAGTCTTAAGAGTTTCTTTGACTGGCTTTTCAGTATCACTGGCAGCCAACCAGGACTGCTGCAACAACTTTATAAGAATTAAAATTGGTGAATTCCATGCAACCGTCCTGAGTCTTGGATGAATCCAACCACAGAACCACGTTCAATTCTGTTAGAAACAAACATTATCGGGTCACTTAGGTTTACATCATTGAATATAATTGCCAATAAAAATAGCAAACATTTTGAAACATGCTAAGTGAAGGCCTCAAGGCTGGATAAGCCTTTTCAATTCTAGAAGAAAATTGCAACTCAGCCGCCATCAAACAATTCTAGATGTTCAGACCTGTACAACAACCTTTGTTTCCACTTTGAGGAACTTACTGGTATTCATCTCTGTGCTGCTGCTGAACCAGAACTTGCAGTTCCACCACGCACCCCTCATGGATCAAGCAGTGAGAAGCAGGAATACTGAAAAGAGGAAAGGAAAAGAGGAAGCGTAAAGACAAGACAAGCTGCCCAGGGAACAGCAACGGCAAAAACAACTACTTGGGACAAAATAACTCGGAGAGTCTTCTAAAAGACTACATGACTAAGAAAAGTTTGCGACTGCTGGCGTAGCCCTGAACTTCCCTTAAAACAGTCGTGTGTGTGTCTGTGTGTCTCC
>JANZLQ010000031.1:7814748-7828676 GCA_026212715.1 Elanus axillaris | reverse complement strand
CCCAACCCCCCGCCCTGCACCTACGGCGCCGGCAGAACGAAGCCGCAGGCCGTTGGGCCCTGCGCTCCGCACACGTAGAAGCTCTTCCCCTTGTTGGGACCATCGCGGACGCCAGTCTTCAGGAAGCAGAGGGACCCTAGAGGGCGGAGAAGAGGGGAACGGGTCAGTCCGGGACACCCCCACACACACAGACCCGGGACCCTCCGCCCGCCACCCCTCACCGTGCTCGGCGCACGGCACTGCCTCCATCACCGGGCCGCAACCGCCTCGCCCACTCTTGAAATCAGCCAATCCCACGCAGCGCCTGCGGACCGTCCAATCAGGACGGGGCGAGGTGGAGCCAATCGCCGCTGCTTCGCTTCCCCACCCCCAGCTCCGCGCACGTCGCGCTTTTCGGACGCCGGGGGAAAGGGCGGGAAAAGGAAGGCCCGCTGCCATTGGCGGGCGCGCGCCACGAGAGGGCGGGGCGCGGTCGTCAACCCCCCAGAAGGCGTGGTCACGGGAGGGGGCGTGGCCGCCGCGGCGGCTCCGCTCCGGCAGGTGGGCTGGGGCGGTCCGTGGTTTACGCCAGTCGCGGCTCCGGGGTGGCTCCCCACCGGCTCCGAATGCTGCTCGGCCTCCAGACCGGCGTGTCGTACCACGCAGCACCTAGGGGCCGGGTGGATGGATCTTTACCGAACGGAGCCGCCTGTTCGGTGGGGCGCAGGGAGGTCCGGCGGTGAGCGAGCTCCGGCGCCTGCACCCCCGGGCGCCGAAATCCAGCCCGGGGGTGGGAGACCGGCGCCTCGCCCAGGACGCCTCCCTGCACGGTGGAAGCGCAGTTCCAGGCGCCACTGCTGCCAGGTTCATCCCTTCACCTCAATCTACTCTTAAATGTAGAATATTTAAAAATTACGTTGAAATAACAGTAGTGGTAAACAAACACCATGCACCGTTGGAAGCTGGAAGAGGGTTTTCTTTCTTTTGTATTTAAGGCAGGGAATACAATTTTACAAAATGTGTGCATTTCTTAATTGCCACTTTTGTTAATGACAACTCAAGTGAGATAATGACTCTGGTAATAACAATTATGGAAAGACTATAACGTGTGTACAAAAATATTAACAGCATTTACACTAAGCAACAGATGAGTGAAGGTAACACTGACAGCCAAATTCAGTCATGGTGTAAACTGATGCAACTCCACTGGCCTGCCTGAAGGCCGAGTTTGGCTCAATACCTGTGTGAAAAACACGCTTTTTACACAATGCTAACAATTTTGTGCTTTCACACGTGCCTTGGAACTTCTCAATATACACCGTTTGGGGCTAGCACCAACTTCACCACAATGCATACATCCTCATGTGTGCCCTTTTCACATCCAGCAACTATTTTGCTCACCTTGTTCTGAAACAGGAATATGAAATAAAAGGGATACAGGTAAAATACTTCAAGCCATCTGAGGCAAGTGCTATGAGCAACTGTGACTGTAATGATAATGACAGCAATAATGACCTCAGTGCAGGGCATTTCCTGGCAAATACTGGGATTTTAAATTTAATTTTTTTCAGTGAGTGCCCACAGGTGCCAATTTATCTAACACACTAGAAGCAAAAAACACAAGAGTGAGGACCTCACTCTTAGTAGTGGTTTCATTCCTGCATTATGCAAAAAGCCATCTTACTGGTGCTTAAGTGTTCTTGCTTTAACAACCTGTTCTTATTGGCAAACCATGTACTGAATTTTAAGCATGCAGTTATAGCTTACATGGGAATGTAATGGGATTCAGGCTAGTTCATGAAGTCAAGCTGCTTTGTCCAGAGATGGACATAAGCTTGTGCTGAAGTATATTTCTGAGTTGGAAACACAGAGAAATAGGATGTCTAAATACAGTACTGGACTGAGGCTCTACCTCAAAAACACTTTGCTTCTGTGCCTCCAAGTAAGACGCATACAGCCATAATTTAACAAATGTACACACAGTCTTCTGCCCAGATGGAAACATCCTGCTCCTGATTTCCAAACAAGCTGCAGTAAAAACTCATACAAACCTCTTCTGGGGAAAGGTGGAGGCATGGGGGGGGGCAGACACAGTTGCAGACACAATTGCAAATCCTGCAAATCATCCTGCTCACTTATGTCTCCCTCTCTTGGAAATAAGAAGTAAGGCAGGGCTGTAACCCCCACAAAGTAAGAAAGTGGCCAGCCCAGGAAGGCACAGAAAAGTTCCTCAAGCCAAGCATGCTTGCACAGTCCACCTCATCCCTCTTTTCGTAACAAACCTTTCCACCTTTGCAGCTTGTTTCATTGCCAGCAGCTTGACTGTTGCTGAGTTCCCCTTCTTTGGCAAGCAGGGCTGATCAACCCTCTCACAAAGGCCTAGCAAGGTAATGCCTGTACAGTGCTTAAGAACACACAAAGTGCAATGTAAGTGCCAAATGTTCTTATTTTAGAGACTAATGAATTAATACTCCAAGAAATATATGCACTGAGGTAACTATAGCTTAAATACTACATTCCCTTATGATTAAAAAAACAAACAACCTTTTTTCTCTAGAAAAGACAAATCCTGAATATCAAGTGGTATTACCATATTTATATTCTGTCAAGTTTAACACAGCCATAGAGTGCCCTTTTAGTAAAGGCAAAACCAGGGAGGTGAACTGAAGTTCTCAGAGAAACTAAGAGCCCTGCATTGATGATTTCCCCAAATACCACCTCTGTGATACTTCCAGCACAGGTCTGCTCCCACCCATTACAAGTAGAGAAACTGATGTCTCATAACACAGAAGCAATGCACAACCCAGTTTCAGATCTAGCATTCTGATGGCTGAACAGCCAGAAATATCAACTAGCAAGGCTAAGTAGGACCATAATTTGAATGAACTCTCTGAAAAGTTCAAGTTTTGCCCTTAGTGAAGTCCATGCTCCTCATTTGGGAGTCTGTAATAGGAAAGCTGTATGTAGTATCCAATGGATAAGCTCCTATCAGAGCACTCCAGCTATCAAGTATAAACTGATCATCCTGGTGGTCAGAAAAGAATCAATGCAATAATGAATTAAACACTGCACATACTTTTTCATTCCTGTATTGGCTTTGGCCAATAATGGACCCAAGATTCAACAGACTAATGATCTGGTCGACGAAACCAAACCCTGCATTCCTGTGCACTGTGTGATAGATTTAAGACATGGCACAAATGAGTCAATAGCACCCTAAACAGTAAATAAATACTGCTGTAAAATGCTGATGCAAGTACCAGAATTCAGCTGGTTTTCAAGTGTTGAAAAAAAACACTGAAAACATCCTGACACAGTATCCTGCTTCTGTTACAACACTAACAGCTGTAGTAGGTCCCGCTTAGTGGTTTCATTCTGTTTTCTTACTCCAGTGCTCCTGTCAAATATTCCCTTCATCAATGCTCTGCAACTTAAGTCTTTGGCTAGCGTGGGGCCTGGTACCACGCCGTGTGTTCATACTGCTTCCTGGCAGAGTCCGCACAGGAAACAGAGCTCCTGGTAAAGCATCTTCCCCAAACAAGCTGATTTTCACATCAGCTTCAATAGCTCTTGCTAAACTGGATGCGTAACTGTCCAGAGATTTATGGACTTCGGCTTTTACATGAAGAACAGAATTCTTTGCAGCTTCTAGGAAAAAAAAAAAAGAAAAGCAACATATCAGAAGATTAACAAGTGATGAGCATGGCTACACAAATGCTTGAAGACTAATACTGATCCTTTTCTAAAGGTATGATCATGCCCTCTGCAAAATAACTACCCTACAGAGTGCATTTATCAATGATACCCAGGGTTCTGATACAAGACATTTTTCTGATGTTTTTCTGAACATAATGGTCATGCTATTTTTTGCAGATAAGGGTTCTCTATGCTGCATGGTGTAAAAGTTACCAAAAGAAAAACACTGCTTTTGGATGGCCTTGCAGTGTCTGGAGAGCTGCCTCATTAAAGTAGACATAGATAATAGAGGCACTAACAAGCATTCCTTAGGATAAGATGTATCAAAACATGTAGAAGATCACACTGCGCAAAATCATCCTAGAAGGGTCAAACAGCGGACAAGTCAAGAAGACTACAGAAGACCACCAGAGGACTATGGAAGACCACCTGAGACCTTAAGTACGCCTGCATGAAGGACATTTACATATGATAATGAGTTCCCAGAAAGTTACTGAATATGTAAGACTTTTCTCAGAAACGTAATGAATATGCATATAGAACTTGTATATAAACTATGTAATTAATCTGATCAGGCGCACACATTAGGAGGAGAGATCCCTTGTGTGCCCAGCGCTGCAATAAAGCATACCTGCTTAATAGTCTTCTGACTATTGAGTCCTGATTTTGGCTTTTCAGATCTGATGAAGCAAACTGCTTATATAGGTTTAACTTTGAACTAAGTGTATGTTGAATGATTTTTCACGTTCTGATCTGAACCTGTGCACGCAGGATTTTATTGGTCTGAATTTGTACCCAGCTGAAGTCAGTGGCCTGATTTCTGCTTACTACCTAGCCCCCAGGATTAGAGACAATGGGAATTGTCTGGCATCAGGCAAGCATACATACAAAAGACAGGAACAGAACCCTCAATTTGGACTTCCTCTGCTGTAAGCACAGCTAACAGCATTACAGGGATTCTCAGTGCATTTGGACTAAGATCTCTCACTTCGCTGACATGAACAGTACAGATTAAGAGCTATTTTATACTATATTTTAAGCCCAAATACCAGACACTGTGTTTATGTCAGTCCCCAAATTCCAAGAGCTTCTTCCAAGTAGTGATTAAAATCAGCAGTCTGTTGTCCTTAGGCTTAAATTTGTTCCAGCCACAATGTGGCACCCACTTCTACTTCCAGTGGGGAAGTTGTAGAGCTCTCCATGCCAGTAGAGGTTGAAGACTGCAGTTGCAGACAGCAGTATGCTTCTTCCTAACCTTTTATTACCTTGGATACACCTCCTCTTCAGTGTTTACGTAGTTGCTTTTGTAGCATCTATATATCTCTCTACCCACCATCACAAGCAACACAGGTGTTCATCCTAATTGTAGTTCTTCAGTGTGGCTGCTGAAATAATTTAAAGTCTCAGAGAGCCTGAAAACCCTGAGACATAGCAAGAGAATTGCTAAACCTGTGGGGAACTTTTGCACTGAGACCTCCCTCTCTCACTCAACTGCACAAAAAATTAGATGCCTGCCCCTATGTAATCACTCAGAAAGATAATGGGAAACATACAGTAATGTATTTGTCCAAGGAAATAATCAGTTCATGCTGGGAAGAGGGCAAAAGTGAATTTTGCCAAGATGTTTGAAGAGCAAATTCAACAGAAAGAGTCTTCTCATTATTTCAGAATCATAAAAATCAGTCAGGTTTTATTATTACTTGATTCTTGAAGGCATTCTGCTCATTTTTGTACTGTTCACATTTATTGTTTAGTAAATTCAGTTGTTATTATCAAGTCTTCTAGTTCATATTATCATAACTATCAGCTTAAATTAAACTAACTTTGCCATATTTTATAGATGATCACAGCAACACTTTGCTAGCACAGAATCAAGTGAGTTGACTGAAAAAAAAGTGCATGCGGTTCACCTATTTTCACCCACATCTGCTGAGAAACATACTAAGTGAAGTGAAAATTAAGTAAAAAAAGTGAAACAGAATGAAATTATATTTAGACCATTAAAGTCTGAAATGGAAGCATTTCAACATGCAAATGGCAAATTTGAGAGGAGACAGCAAATGAGAAATACTGGGATAATGGAATCAAAGTATGAGGGCAGGAAAATGTATTCCCTGAGAAACACAAAGCAGACGACAGCCACCAGATGAATGGAGTTGCAGAGAAGACACTGCTGTGCAACATAAATTATATGTATGCAGGGAATCCCAGCTTCTAACTCTTGTCATTGTCTGTTGCTACTTGAGAAGTGGAAGAAAGACCTGATCTTACTTTCTGTTGTACCTGCATGAATGATCAGGTCTGTCAATGTGAACAGTTGTCAGATATATTTTAAGACAATTCTGAAGGTCCTGGGAAGCTGCCTGAGCAGGCAATATAGTTGGTTCTGAGCATTTCCATGCTTACCACTAAACCCACCTTTAATTTGCTCTACTTCATCTTCAAATGTCACCGAACTCCTCCTTCGAGGAGGACAGATGCAGTGTGGGGCATGAGGGCCATCTGAGCTATAATCTTCAAGAAGCATTGTATCTGTTCCTGAAACAAAGCAAGAGTTCTCAAGCAAAACAAAATAACACTGGGATACAGTATTTAAGTGGTGGCAAAAACTTCTCGGTATACAGCAGTTCCTTCAGAAGATGTCTAAACCCAGCTTTTGTGAGTAAATTTCAGCTTGAATTAAACACTGCACATAAAAAGAATGAGGTCACAGTTTTCATTTGAAAGATTTGGAAATCTCTTCTCATTAGCCATCTAAACCCTCCAGCAGCTCTGAAATGCTCAGCTGCAGAGCTTATAATGTCAGTAAGACAGCAGACAAAGGTGAAACCTTACCTTCAGTAAATAAAGGGTAAAGTTGAGGGCAACTCCCCCATTTCCTGATGAAGACAAGAGGCTAACAATGGCTACCCAAGAGGCAGACAACCACAGCTGCCAAATGTCATGCTTGTAATTAGACCTGGATGGAAATGTGAACTGGATAATTTTTCTGTTCAGTTTAGTTTGTCTCTAATAACCTATTTTGACTTTCTTGAAGTGTATTTTAATGGGGAAATATCCCTTGCTGGTTGGGAATTATTTTTGTCTGATGAATCTTTATTCCAGTTTAGGAGTCTCTTATTTCACCTCCCTGCATTTGCTTTGCACCTTTGCAATATAAAAGAGAGTTTACAAGCACAAGGAAATTCATCTTGGCATCTCTGCTATGCTTTCACACAAAGAGCAAGACTGTAGCCTAGACTTCCTTTGCAATACTTGTCTCTCTGCTGTGTAAGAGAGAAGCAGAGCAAGCATTTTGGGAAGACACTAGGACAGTGCTGAGTGAGCAGTCCTCAGGGAAGCTGCTATTAGAAGACACAGCTTGCACACATTTGATGTGTGACACTTCACTATCAGTCCATTTACTCCTGTGATGTGACAACAGGCCTAGGACAAAGAGCATTCACAGGTTTCAGAACTCCTCCAGGCAGTGGCTTCACATTCCTCTTCCCCCACTTGACTGCTTTTGATCCCCAAATTTATTCTTTTCCCAATAAGGAGGTGTTCTAGCACCCATTTTACAGAAAGTGAAAGACATCACTGTAGGTGTACTTCTAGACAACATACTGCTCCACAGGTCTAGTCTTTGCTGACAATTCATTGTGATATAGCAAAGTGATAAACTTTTTAAGATGAAACTTGTGTGTTAGGTCATACATCTCCCTCCAGCACATAAGAAAGAGAATGAGCTGCTGCCCTAATACACAGTCCCAAATAAGCTAACACCTGTCTGTGCTGTTCTGTGGATCAGCTGGGTTTGAGGCTGTCTACTGAAAACAGCAGACTCTTATTGATCTCTAAGGGTACTGGTTCTTCCTCAGAAATGTAGTGTGTAATGGAAGGGTGACACTACAAAGAAAGAGATACTTTCTTCCATGGAGCAAATGCACTAGTTCAATGCATATTTTTTTTCAAATTACGCCAGTGAAGAGACTAGCCTCTTCATTCTTACAGGGTAGACCTTCATCCTTGGACTAACTGATCTTAAGGCAGCGTCTCTAGCAATTGGGACTCAGGTCTCACTTTATATTTTGTGTAGAGCTGGCACCACGCAGATTTTTTTTCCTCTCATACTATTTCATCTGTTTTTCACAGCATGAAAAGCCCAGCTTCTGTTTGCCAGGGCAGATAAAGACACAACTGCATCGCAGGCCACAGGATCATCTACTGCAGCAGGCAGCATTGAAGAGGGACTACGACTTTCTGCTGTTTAGTTCCTCATAGTAAAGGCATCCCAGTGAAACAGTGTTTCACAGTGGATCACTGTATTTCCATACCCAGGCTATGGACGGTACACCCCTTCCATAACACAGTGGCACTTCTAACAGCATTCGGTATGTATTTAGTTTGTTCATTTCTTTAAACTGCTCTCCAAAGATGATAACACACAACATCCTCAACTGAGGCAAATTTACTAGGATGCTAATCTCCTTTATCACATACAGCTGCAGAATACCCACAACAGGCATAAAACCACCAGCGTAAAACTACCAAAATAAATCCCAGCTCCATAAACTTCTTTTACAAAAGTAAGAAACAAACCTCTAACACCAAGCACGTGTTAGAAGATCACGTTCTGGTGTCTCTACAGCAGAAATACTCTTTAAAATAACTTTGGTGCAGTTAAGGAGTGGTAGCTGAACTAACTGCCAGAAAAAATCTAGCTACAGTTCCGGATAGAAAATTACCAGCAGAACTCTTTTTCCCTTTTCCAAACCATCTTCAACTGAGAGATCTTTAGTGAAATCATATTTTATGAAATCATAACCTGAAGCCATCTCCTAAGTGTTTACATTTACACTGCAGGATGAATAACACAAGGTCTTTTACAAACTAGGTAATAGAGAAGCACATTCTCCACGGCACTTTGTCACTCTGTTCCTCGTGGATGTAGGAAAAGCCCCTGAAGAATAACAGAAACTAAAGGAGTTGGGCACAAAAGCAGCCAGTCCTGTTCCCAGGAAATATTATCAAGGGAGACTCATCATTCCTTCAAGTAAACAGTATTTTGCAAGTAAATATATTGAGAGCAAGGAAGGCAAAAGGCAACAGCAGCAGTGTCGTTGTAACAGCTGGAACATATGCTTCATGTCATCCATCCACCAAGAGACATCTGTGTGTGTAAATACAGACTATCCCAGAGAGTTCTGCAAGTTATAAGTGCAATCTTCTGCCCAAGAGAAGAAAGGAAGAGACTTTTATTTACCTGAATCCTGTGAGCAGCTGAAACCTGTGTCTCCTGTGCTGCTGCTATTTCCTAATGGCCGCCCACCTGCCATGAGTGCAGTGAGATGAGGAGAGAGTCCCAAATCTGCAAGAGAGTTTTGTTCTTCTTACACAATGAAAGTTTAAGGGGTCTGTAATAGAAAAACCATCTTCCAGTAATACCCACTCTACTGCCTTATTTATAATTCTATGGATAAAACTTACCCAGCTGATCCAGAGCGCACAGAATCTGGACTTCCAGTCTTAGAAATTCAGTCAGCAGCTTTCAAGTATCCTTGGAGTCTTTCCATATAGCAAGTCTCCTTTCTACCTGCACCATCTCCCCGCTACTCTTTTTGCAATTGCATGGTTTTTATCAACCAGACAGGCTGAACACAGAGCACATGCACTCAGAGAGATGGGGATATTTGCCAGACACCTTCTAGGTAAGAGAATAACTTGGCAGCCAGCAGCAGCTGTGACAGGCCATTAGTGTGGCAATAAGCTCATGAGCAAGGCTGAGGCACCAAAATGCCTGGCTTCTTTCAAATCCCCAAAACAAGAAGGGAGGGGTTTCTAGGATTCTTACAAAGGTGCTGGCTTTGGATCCCACTTCAAGATTTCGTTGTGGGTTTGGTTGCGGTTTTTTTCCCCTCCCTATCAGCCTCCAGCTAATACATCTGATAAATTTCAAGCTGTCAGCTTCCTATCACTTGCAAAGAGAAAAAAATTTCCTGTCTTTTCCCTCCCACCCCAGTTCCCAATGTATTCATCCATAGCATCTGCTGGATACAGATTTGCCAAAGCTCCTGTAGCTTGTGATGTGCCTGCAGCTGCAGAACTTTCATTTAGATGGGAATCTCTCCCAGATGAAGAAAAGATAGTGGATGCCTTCCTGCTCTCCCCTTCCTTCTGCATTTTAGATCTTCCTTCCCAATTAAATAACTTCTATTCCTGCCTCTGCATGAAATATCTCAAGGGACCCCATGAAGATGTCCTATTTTTAGAAGCTTCTGAACAGGACCAGGAAAATGATAAAAAAATCACAATGTCATTGCATCATTGCATTGCTACTTTAAAAAAAAACCAAACAACAAACTCTGAGCAACTAAGCTCCCAGCCTGTAACTTGGGGAGATATCAAATCGTTTTACTCTTTTAATGGTTTTACTTTGTACATGACCTTTTCTTCACAACCATTAAGCCTAAAAACTGAATTTACAGAAATAGTAACACCAGTGTAACTTCAGTGGATCTCAAAGAGTTGTAGCATAAAGCCAGGAATCAAAGAACAAGTGCTGTAAAATGTACTGTTGGTAGTGCTCAAATCTGGCTAACACAAAGCAGTAGGCATGCAAAAGGAAATGCTTGAGAGAGAAGAAAATAAATGATTTTCTTTAATTTCATTACCATGTCTTCTCTGGCAGAGAAATTTTTACTAGAGTAGGAGAAAGAGGTAAACTCCCACAAAAAAAAAAATTCTCCTTTCAAGCGTCTATGATAACCTGAACAAAAGACTGCTGAAACCTCCAGAAACATCCCTCTTTGTTTAGAGCCCTGAAACATGTCGAGCACATGCAGACATTAAGCCTTGCTCTTACTGGTATTAAGGAAGAGTGTCTTTTGCGGCCACGCATCTTACCTGTGATCCTATTGGAAATGCTGAATAACCGCGATGTCCTATGCCGCTGAACAAAGGACTCACGATAATACCGATCCCCAAAGCACATTCCTAGTAGCTCCTTGCGCACTGTCTTGTTCCACAGTCCATAAATTAGTGGATGGCAAATGGCACTGGAAAAGGACAACCATGTAGCCAATGTCTCCAAGGCAGGAGAAATACTATTTTTTCCCCAAAGTGCCTCTGATGTAATTACTACCATGTAAGGCCCCCATGTAATCACAAAAGCACCGATGACAACCAAGATGGTTATGAAAGCTTTGCACTGGTTGGCTGAGTAGACAACCCCTTGGAAAGCATTCCTTCGGCTGCCAGAAGAGGATGTGGAGGTGCTGGAGTTCTTCCTCCCATTCCTCTGGGAGTCATCCTCCACAATGACAACGCTACCACAGTGGATTTTGCGGGCCTTAATCCTTGCCACACGGAATATGAATCCATAGCAGATCATCATGACCATGAAAGGCAGCAACGCACACCAGATCTGCCAAAAGGCAGTGTAACCAGCCTCTTTATGCCAGGCCGCCACACACATCCACTTGAATTGGTCAAACTCCAAAGACGACCAGCCAAAAAGGGGCGGGAGGCAGCCGATAAGGGAATGTAGCCACACATACACAAGAGCTACCACTGCTCTGTTGCCTGTTATCTTCATCGGGTAAACCATTGGGTACAGGACAGCATAGTACCTGGTGGAAAAGAAAAGAAAGAGTCAATAGGAGCAAAAAAGACATACAATAAAAAAAGGAACATAATTTGATGATGTTGATTTCTAGTTCTCTTTTCTCCAAACCTCGAAGCAGCCTCGGGGACCCTGTTTATAAAAAAATAATTACATGCAAAAATACATATCCTTCAAGTCAAGATTGTAAAACTTAGCCAAAGGCACACATGCAGCTACTAAATCTGTCCCTACCTGTGAGAGCATGCTTAGGGTATAATCTGGAATTTTAAGTCATTATTTCTTGTTTCTCAAGTGGTATGTTATTATACTGTCAATAGCTTTATAGAACTCTAGATGAATGTCCATATTTTGCATTACTGATGACATCACTTTCTTCCGTTCTGAATCACAATTTCACACAGGGCTGAAGGAATAATGACACTACAACAATAAGCAGCGTTATCCACTGCAGTGTTTCTCAACTCTATGAGCAGCCAACAAGTCACTCCATGGAATGACTAGTCAATTCATTATGATTCATTAGAAAAGAGCTGCTTACCGGTCTATAGCTATGAGTCCAAGAGTAAGCATGCTGGCTGAGCTGATCAGCATGTAGAGCAGGGCTGAGAAATTGCACCAAACAACTCCGAAGATCCATTCTCGCCTGATGGAGCTGGTGACGACGAAAGGTAGCACCAGTACAGAGAGTAGAAAGTTGGAGAGGGTCAGGCTGAACACAAACTTGTTGCTCAATGTGAGAAGGTAAGACTTCCGATATAGGGTGACGACAATCACCAGGTTGCCCAAACAGATGAAAATAGCAATGACGATTATAGCAATGGACTCAGTGACTCTGACCACCTCGTCTTCCTGTGTGGTGAGGTTCCTCAGGCCCTTCACATTGCTGAGGGAGAAATTGCTGCTCATGGTCAGAGCATGCAGAGCTGGAGCAGCCAAGACATGATGACCAGCTAGAAGCAGAACAACGCTCAGAAACATTCAGGCAAGATTTCTTCAAGCTCTCTCCAAAGACTGGAGGCCCTTTTGCCTGTGTTAATTAAAATTTACCTGTAGGATGCAGGAAACCATTTTAGAAGGGAAAGTGAAGGGGCAGGAAATTGCCTATGGGTACACCAAAGAGGTCAATGACAGCGCCAAGCTTAGAACAGCGAAGAAACTGAAAGACAAAAAGGGGGGGGGGGGAACAAGTTCGAAAATTAGCACATTTTACTTTCACATTTTCTAAGGATCTTACTTGTTTCTACGCCGTACTAATCAGCTGTACATCTCACTCAGTCCCTTCATCTAGGCTGTGAACAAAGAACAAGAATGTCACTACCAGTCTTTGTTTCTCTCACTTTAAAAAAAGTAACTTACTTTTTTTTAATTCTGCCCATTTAGCCTAATTGGTACCTTATATTCTGCCTATGCAGTATTTGCTGGTGGTCTATGGATGCCTAGCTAATCATACCCTGCTGACTCTTTCTTAACAGTTGCTAAGTAACATTCAGAGACTTGGGGATCATTGCATGTACCCTCCTATGACACTTCTCCATGTTCATAATCACCTTAGCTACAGCAGTGATTCTATTTCATTGCCAATATGAAAGGACTGGGGGAACTGGCTTTCTGTACATGAGGCTTGAAAGACATTTCCTTGCATTAAGCTGCAGTCCAGCCTACAGAAATGTTTAAGAACCTTTAACCCTTGACTTCTCAGTGTTAGCATCCATCCCACTGACTCACGATCTCATTCTGTGAAACCTCGGCATTTCTCCCAGTTCCTTAGCAGCTTTCTCCCCGCTGCCTCCAACAGGCACTCCTACCTACTTCATTTAATCCTTCACCCATCTGCAGGCCAGCATACTTTAGAAAAAGCACTACCAAAAAATGCGAATATGCAAACTAAAATTTAGACATGTAGTTCTTCCAAACTAAAGTTTAGAAAACTAAAGAGTCCACCAATTAATATAGAGTTGATATTAGCATTTCTTGGAAATCAGGGACTCGGGGAAAGTTATCTTGGCTAACTCTGTGGCTGTGCCCACCCACGGCTCCCAAACGGGAAGGAGTACTCACAGAAACGCTTCCGACTGTGCGGCTGCGGTGGCCTCAGGCAGCAATGTCAGGCTGGAGAGTCGCGTTTTTTCCATTTTAATCTGCGCTTCCTAAGAGCATAATTAAAGACATTACTGGACCATGCTTTGTAAAACATAACTCAGCTCTTCTTCAGCAAAGCTGTCCGCCGACTGTTTGTTTGCAACAGCTCTTCTCCTCAAGTTTCTCTCTAAACACGCCTGCACCACCTCTGCGAGCCTTTCTAACGCTTTTTCACCGGTGCAGGTTTTGAAAGGCGGCTACCCCCGAGGGGCCGCGGCCATCTGCTGCTGCTCCCCGTCCCCTCAGGGCCCTGCTGCGCCCCGAGGGGAGGAGAAGGCCTCCGGGAGAGGTGGCCCGCCCGGGGCGGGGAGAGCATCGCATCCATCCCTGCCCGGCTGCGGGCAGCCCGCCCAGGCGTGCCGGCGCGCACAAAGCCAGCGGTGTGGAGATGGAGAGACGGTGGAGGAGGGAGGGGGTCGCCATTTTGCCCCCGCGCTCCTACCGGCAGCGAACAAAGGGCAGGGGCAGGGTTCTCCGCCCCGGGCATCCATCAACAACCCCCCCCCCC
>JANZLQ010000031.1:7800018-7812846 GCA_026212715.1 Elanus axillaris | reverse complement strand
GCGGAGAGGCGAGGCGAGGCGGGGCGGGGCGGGGCGGGGCGGGCTCCGCCGCCGCCCCTTCCGGCCCCGGCTGCCTTCTCCTCGGTGGGGCCTTCCCCCTCGTCTCCGCCATGCACCCCGTTTTCCAGAGCAGCCGGCGCGACTTCACCTTCGGGCCGTGGAAGCTGAGCGCCGCCCGGACGCACATCATGAAGTCGGCGCAGGCCGAGAGGTGGGGCGGCCTTCGGGACGGCCCGGGGCGGGTCGGGGGACACGGACACGGCACGGGACGATGGTACCTGCCAGGGCGCGGGGAGGAGCTTCCGTGGGGCTGGGACCTCACTCCCTGGTAGCGAGGGATTTGGGGGCCCCTTGTCGCCTTGCGCAAGAAATAAGTGACGTTCCCTGGGCGGGGGAGACGCAGTTTAGTCCAGTAGCTCGGGGCGGGGGGGAAGCTGTTCCCCGTCTTTCTGCGAGGCTGAGCTTGGTTCTTTGGCTTGAGAAACTGAGACGATTTGGGTTTCACGTGGTTTCCAGAACTTTGTTTTTAATGATTGCTAACTGTTTCGGCATTCTAGATCTATGTGAACTGAAACCTGCTAATTAGAAGCCTGTTGAACATTTCAGTTGTGTAGTGCCATAGCTGATCTTGGTGGCAGTTGAATTTGACAGTTGCTTCTTGGTTTCAGTTTCTGGAATACATACATGGAAATCTTGTTAGTCTTGTTAAACGTATCTTCGTTAATATTGCTTTTAGCTTTTCAGAGGCTAATTTGTTTGATAAAAGTCCTATATCTTGAAATGTTTTGGTTTTTTTTCTTAATTATAGTAAACTATGTAAATGTTAGAATTGGTAACATCAGATCTCAATACCGATTGTTTTTTTAAAACTGGATATCTGCCTTAAAACAGGTAAAAGCTGTGTTCCTTCCTCCATCTTTATCCTATGTTCAGTGCCTAAAATAGTCTTCTCAAACTGCTTCGGACTAATGGTCCTTTAGTTTTTGCAGTTACAGGTAAGAAAATTTGAATCCTGTGATTTAGTAATTTTTCTATAATGTGGATTCAACATACAGCTAAGCTGTATCTGTGTCCTGCAGGGGAAGGAGGGCTATTACTAGAGTATCCCACTTTTATGGCATGTTTGTGAAGATTTATTTTGTAGGATGCTACCTCTTAAAAACTAAGATCCTTATTCTTAAGATCAGGAGGATGTTCACTCTCTTCATTATCTGTGAACAGCAGAGAGACTTGAACTGCCAGTCTAGAAGCCAAATTGCCTGCTGTATTCATCTTCTGATCTATTCAGTTTCTTTAACTGTAGCTATTTTAAAATAAACGGTCACGTCTGTAATTTTAAGAAATTACCTGTCTGTTTAGATGTCTTTGAGGGACACGCAGTTTTTCAGAATGTGTTGAAAAAAGGCTGAAAAGTAAAGCTTTTACTTACAAGAGCCACAACACAAGCTTGAAAGAACACAGAGGCTTTTGCAGGGTAGGGAAGAGAAGTCCAAAATTAGCTCTTTTTCTGTAGGTCTTGGTACCTAGCGTGAGATCCCCAAAACAATTCCTGTACTTCAAATTTGAAGAGTCAAGAACTGCAGTGCTTTTAGTCAGCTTCCTTTTCTAATGTATTTCACTTGGCATTTTGCCTTTTTTATTGCTTATAGTCCTCAGAGGGAGGCCTCCTCACACTCTTCCCCTGCTCCAGCATGGGGTCCCTCCCCACTGAAGACAGACCTGCATGAACTCCTCCAACACAAGTCCTTCCCACAGGCTGCAGTTCTTCACGAACTTCACCAGCGTGGGTCCTTTCCATGGCATGCAGTGCTTCAGGCACAGACTGCACAGCCTGGGCTTCCCACAGGGTCACAGTCTCTTTCAGGCACATCCACCTGCTCCGGCATGGGGTCCTGCATGGGCTGCAGGTGGAGATCTGCTCCACCGTGGACCTCCATGAGCTGCAGGGGGACAGCCTGCCTCACCATGGGCTTCACCATGGGCTGCAGGGGAATCTGCTCTGGCGCCTGGAGCACCTCTTCCCCCTCCTTCTGCACTGACCTTGGTGCCTGCAGGGTTGTTTCTCTCACATATTCTCACTCCTCTGTCTGGCTGCTGTTTCTGTTGCACAGCAACTTTTAACCCTTAAATCTGTTATCCCTGAGGCCTTACCACCATCGGTGATGTGCTCAGCCTTGGCCAGCGGCAGGTCCATCTTGGAGCCGGCTAGCACTGCCTCTGTCAGACATGGGGGAAACTTCTAGCAGCTTCTCACAGAAGCCACCCTGGTAGCCCCCCTGCTATCAAAACCTTGCCATGCAAACCCAATAGGATGGTTTGAGATTTTCTGCGGGGATCATGCTTATTTGGTTCATGCAGTACTTTGTTCAGTTAGGTCTGTGGCTATGGCTGTGGCTTTCATGCTTAAGGTTACGAATACGAGTATGTATTCCATACTGGTACTACCAGCTTGGGAAAGTAGTAGAGCACAGTGTCTTCTCCACTTTCCACATACTCTGCCAGGGTTGTTTTCAGCCCCTTTTTGTAGGCTTCTAAATTTGGTGGTATAGACTACTGTCTAGTAAATTTAAACTTGCTGACAATGAGTGCTTGTTCCTACAACTTTTTGGCCACCTGCCGAAGTAGTTCATGGATCGTCTGGGGATTTGCTACAACAGGTTGAAAGCTGCTGCTTCATGCATATCAGATTTTTTTTGCTTCCTCACTTACGAGACTTTTGTATAAGCCTGATGGAGAAGGAATGTTTTAGGAATACTTATGTGGTGGAAAAGTCACTTCAGATCAATGACTCTGCAATTCATGTCAAAAGATATAAATGGGAAAACAACAAAGTTTTGCAGAACATACTGGTAATGTGTCTTGTAAAATACCATGATCTAAAGAATACTCCAAAACAAGGACTGCTTTCACTGCACTATAGCTGACTGATCTCTCTTCATGGGACTTTTATTTTTCTGTGCAGATTGGCTGATGAATTACACATGCCTTCCCTGCCAGAGATGATGTTTGGAGACAATATCCTAAGAATACAGCATGATCGTGGTTTTGGAATTGAGTTCAATGCAACAGATGCTTTAAAATGTGTCAATAATTGTCAAGGTATGATCAAAGTGGCTTGTGCAGAGGAGTGGCAAGAGAGCAGGTACAGTATTTTATTACCAGTGGGCAAGTATTGGTGTGTTGTATATGAAACTGTCGTAAAGTAGTTGAAAGAACAGACTGAACTCTTGAAGACCATGTTGCATTTGGTTCTACCACAGAAACAACATGTGATCACAGAACTCATTAAGCTATTCTTTGCCGTGATCATCCTATCTGTGAAATTGGGCCAGCTGCATTTTTCAGACATGTCTTGTCTTTCTTAATATAAACTACAAGTTTAAGATGGCTTAACACTCTTTCTGTTTATTCAAACTTATAGGGTCTCAAGCATTACAAGATTGTATTGTGTGGCATTTCAAAGTGCAAAATGCTGTACGTGTTTAAAATCTTAGCCTTAGGAATATAGCAGAATAGTTACAATGCATGAGAACTAATTGTACTGCTTAGTATTTACCAAATTAGTTGCAGAGCACCTAGAAAAAAAGCACAGAGTGAAATCAAAGCTGTTATGAAAACTAAGGCAAATAGCAGTGTTAATGATTGCTGTGTGTTATCAGCAGATTGCTTTCTGCCTACTTAAAGAAAAAATGATATTGAAATACAAATTTTTCAACAACATTGAACTAAAATCTTTATTTTGACTCAGACTGAGATAGTGCTAGCACAGGAATTCTGGTAACAGTTTTCTAATTTATTATGGAAACATGCTGTGAAAGAAGCAGTACTGTATGATGAAGTCTTGACATTGTCATTGCAGCACAGACAATGCTGCTGTTTTCTTGAAGAGTGTGGGAATCGTAATACATAATTTTATGTGCGGTTGTAATTTTTAAAGAATTACTGCAAAGCATGCTTTCTCTTTCACTTCTTGAGGAGTGAGACTGAGCACACTAAGGAAGTTGTCAAGCCATATGATTGGACTTACACAACAGACTACAAAGGAACATTGCTAGGAGATACTGCAACGTTAAAGGTAACCATTTTCTCCTTGTTAAATGCTGATTGCATGTTGTATCAGTCAAACGAATACTTTTTTCAAAGCTGTCGTTTACCTTTCAATAGGCTTCTGTAAAATCTTTCATGTTTCATAGTTTCTGACTTCAAAGTACAGTTTAGGCTTTTCATGTCTCTTGGCATGTTATTCTAGTCAAATCATGGCTTATTTTAATAACTGGGTGGTGTTTTTTAAAGCATTTTAGGATTATGTAAAAAAAGGTGCCATTGTGTCCCTAGTTAGGACTTACTCAGAGAGTAAAGCACATGGGAATCTTCAGCACTTGCTGGATGTCCCTCTGAAGCCCTGAGCTCCTCGCACACAACAGAACTATCAACTGTGAAATTCTTCAGTACCGTTACTCTGTGTTGCTTGCCTGTTTGTCTAAGCAGATGTGTAGATCTGGCTGCTTTCAATGGCTTTATGTTTTCTGCAACAGTAACTCCTCATATTTAAACTCAGAGGCCCTCCCTTGTCTTTATTTACTTTACAATAAGACTGAAGTTCGCAGCTTTTCTTTACTCTATACAGATTGCTTGCTACTTAGCAGATAACCTATATTAATTCACTAGGGTTGCGTTAGTTATAGATCACTTGAGTTACTCTGGAATTAAAAGTGAAGCATAAACGATGTCTTGTTGGCCTGTAGTCTCTAGGCAGTGGAAGTATATGAGTGTATATGGAGACCACGAGATGGAAAATGCAGGTGCTTGATTTCCATGGGAAGGCTTTATTAGAATCCTGTTCAGGGTTTGTAGTGGGATAGGGATACTAAACACATGGAATCCTGTTTATAACGCAGAACTTCTCATTTGTATGTTAAACATGAGACATCTTTAAATGTTCTGAAATACAGAAAGTGAGCAGAATTGTTTGCAGCTGAAACTCTACTGAGCCTGTGCCCAGAGGGAAGTTTATTCAGAATTTTCCAGTCTTGTTTTTTGCTTTGATTGATGTTTCCTCTTGGAAACTTTGGTTTTAATTTTAACTTCTTCCCTTAGAAATTTGGGATGTTTTAAGCTTAGTGCCCTAAAAGCTTTTTCCTTTCTAAAATGAGCAATTGTGGGACTTAGAAGGTCAGGGCAAACTTTATGTGGTTTGGCAACAAATTAATAAGCTAACTGTTCTTAATTTTTTTCTTTAGGTTGTTCCTACAACAGAACACATAAATACAGAGAAATTGAAAGCTAGGGAACAAATCATGTTTTTTGAAGAAGTACTTCTGTTTGAAGATGAACTTCATGATCATGGAGTATCCAGTTTGAGCGTAAAAATAGTGAGTAGTGAGAGCTGTATACAAGGTGCTTGGTGACTCAGTTGGCTAATACATGCAAAATGCAGTCACTTCTTGTGTGTTGTTCCTTCTGGGATGTAAGTTTAAAATGCAAAGTTCTTTAGCCTCACTTTTAGTAATATAGTCTTACTGGAAACTATGTTGTCTTGAAGTCTTTCTGTCAGTTGCTTCAGGAAACAATCTTTTCCCTTTTTCTGCATCCTGCCTAGGAATCTTTTGAGACACTCTCTGCCCTGCTGTCCAATGATAGCTGTAGCATATAAACAGCCCAAATTTTTACTTTACTACTGAAAGCTCCTTGTACTGTCTTCTGCTGTGAATATCTGATGCAGATAAGTGCATGCTGAATGGAACGTCTTTATTTTTGCAGCGGGTTATGCCTTCCAGCTTTTTTGTGCTGTTGAGGTTTTTCTTGCGAGTTGATGGAGTACTTATCAGGATGAATGATACAAGGCTTCATCATGAGGTAAACCCTTACTCACCATCATGAATATTTTACAGATGCTCCTTTGCCATGTTACTTTCAGAGAAGACCTGCTGATATGCCTGTAATTTAGTTCTGATGTTTGGGGGCATAGAGGATACCTGAGCTGAACTTCCAAGTGTATTTTATTGTTGTGGTGCTGAAGTAGCAACCAAGTGCTGGATGCCATGGGGCTAGGTATTGTGTGAGGAGGGTAGGCTATCCCTCATGTGAAGTAATCATTTAAATGTATTTGAGAGATGCTGATTAGAGAGGAAGTACAAGAGGAAAAATAGGCAAAAGTAAATGGTGTGATACCGTTCTTATCATCGTCTCCAAGTAAATGTTATTTGGCTTGTCTAATACATGAGTGCAAGTTTTACCTTGCAAATAAGTGTCCATACTTCATTGAGTTCTAGTATCTCATAAATAATACAGAATGTAACAGTGGTGGTTTGCTTATTCTGTCTAGCTGTATTCATACTGATATAGGAGTTCTAGCTGAGTAAAGATTAAAAAGCATAGTCAGGCATAGTTGGGTTGTGGGTGTTTTTTTTTTTTTCATGCATGCATGCACACAGAAAGGTGATTTTTGGGAAAGAAAACATTGCTAAACATCTTTGTCTTCATGAATTTGAACATGTTTCTGCTCTCAGGTGAAAATCTGTGGTCAACCAAATTCAAATGCTTACTAAACTCAATGTATTTAAAATGCTCATTTTGCACTAATACTAGATGAAAATTTTGTAATTAAATTTTGACATTTTTTTTCCCATTAGGCTGACAAGGCCTACATGTTGCGAGAATATACATCCAGAGAAAGCAAAATATCAAGTTTAAAGGTATTGCATTTTTTTTAAATGGCTTCGGGATTTTTTCCATCTACTTTTGAAAATCATTTTATGGTCAGCATAGAAAATACTGTGTCTGTAAGTCATTCTTTTTTAGGTTTGGAATTGATACAGAGGAAAAACCTTCTGCTTATGCAACATTTATTTTAGTGATTTCAGAGCAGATTTGCATTTGTAAATGCTCAGATCACATGACAAGATATGGGATTGGGTTACTTTTTCTACTTTTGCATTAACAGGATTTTAAAATTATTTTTCATAGAACTGTTTGGCCACAAAATCAGGTAGTCCATGTCCCATGATGCTAAATTCAGGGCTGGTTGTATGCTTGCAAGTAGTATTAGGGGTTAAGATCTTTTTGGTAATAGACTCAGTCAGTTTTTCTCCAGTAAGTTTAATAGCCTACCTTAAAACTCTAGCTCAGAATATTTTGTGGCACATTAGGAGTTGCAGCTGTTGATTTTTATTCTTGACCCAACACCTGATCTTGGGTATTCATGGTACTTTCCTTCTCCCTTGTTTTTCCTTCACTGGTAAAAAGTGGCTAACTCGTTACTAACTTTCTGAGGGTCTGGGCATTTTTGCAAAATGCTTTTCTTTTTGAGGAAAGGGGTACTGGATCATTTCTTAACAGCATGTGATCCCTACAAACAGGACTAAATCCAGACATGAGCTTTTTTGATAGTTTTGTGGGATTTGAAGTATAGATCAGTGATCTAGGTTTTACTTCATTCCATGTTTAAAAATGATCATCTATGTTGTTAAATAATTTTTACTGCCTGTTGTTATAGAGAAGAAATGCATATGGCTTTTCAGTTCCCTAGATCAACTTGCATGGGTAAAGCAAAAAAAATTCCTGCTTCACTTAGGTTTGAAATAATGAGAAAAGCAGTATGATTCCTTGAGTGTTAGAGGTAGCCAAAATACAGGTTGCATTTGAATGGCCCTGAATACACTTCTTAAAGAATGTTAGAAAGTTCAAAGGTGGTTTGCTCAGTATACTTTTTTTTTTTTTCATCAAATATCTTGTATGTGGTGATGTGAAGTTGTCTACAGGAAGGTCCAGAGAATATTAGCTTAATGAAACCACCTAATTTTTAGTGGGCATGGTTGATGGACTCCATGATCTTGAAGGTCTTTTCCAACCTAAATGATTCTATGATTCTATGCTTTCCTCAAATATGAAATTAAAATCCAGTGAGTTTAAGTATTTCATGTAAATGTCTGTGGTAGACTTCATAAAACTGAGCTACATCTTGAGGTGTATCAGTTACTAGTACCTAAATCTGAGCAACTTCAGTGAATATATTGCAATGGCTAGAAGACATTAACGATGTGGCCATCCTAGTCTCATCTAAAACTAGAACCTCAAAAACACTGTTGCATTCAAATGATAAATATATATTTTTTTTTTTTTTTAAACATTGTAGCAGGTCATGAATGTCTCTGACTTTCTTGTGCTCTTATAATCAGCTGCTTAAAAACATTAAATACCTTTCCTTAGCCTATTGGTCCACACAAGGAGTGGAAGACTGTATGTACATTTGAAGTTACAAGGTAAATTCTAATAATCATACCTGACTTCAGGTGTTTAAATCAGGTAAATTATAGACTAATTGTCTGTAAAAGTTTGGGTTTGGAATACTTCTTTTTTTTTCCTTTCATTCACTTGTTTCATGTAAAATTTTTGCTTCTTAGCACGTTCCACCTTCCTTGTTCACGGAGCCTAATGAGATCTCTCAGTATCTACCTGTAAAGGAGACAATCTGTGAAAAACTAGAATTCCCAGAGAAGCCGGAGCCAAAAGGAGAAGCGTCACTGGAAACCATGTGTGTTAAGTCTAAATAAATGTGACTTTATATGGACTTGAAGTAGGCTGGAGATAATGTGATCGTGTAACCATTGCCATGGGGGGCAGTTTCACTACTAGTGGAATAAAGAATTTGGCTAATTTTTCTGTAGCCCTGAGAGAAAACATTTCAAGCACGTTTTGCTAATGGTGTGTTTTGTTTATTGTTGGTTTTTTTTTTTAACCTGTATCTGGAGTTAATGATAGGCTGGTCGTGAGTTACAATTTTCAGTGGCATTGGAGAAAGACTCTCACGATCAAGAATGTGGGTTCTGTTTAGTTCACTGATTAGGCAGGAGTATTGTCTGGACCCTCCACCACAAACACTTCTGTACTGCTTCAGATACTAAGAGACTACTGGAATCATAAAATTGGCATAATTTTATATTTATTGAGAAATCATCCACAGTAAAAAAAAAAATATTTTCCTCTGCATTTATTTTGAACTCTCAGTCCTAAACTAAACATTTTGCTTTGCTTCCCCTACTATGAACTGATAACCAACTAAGTTACTTTTTGGAGTCTCTGATCCCGATTCTAACTTAAGAATATTCATCTCATCTGAGGATAGGTTTAAGAAATAATAAAACAAATAAATTGCATTGTTGGACACTATATAGAGAGGTAAAATTACCTTATTTGTGAGGCATTAACTCCAGAGCAGGAGAAAAGCTGGAGGTTAACACACTGGTAAGTCTCTTCACAAATACTAGTTTAATCTGATGTTAGCCAGATTTCTCTAGGCAGTTCTGGAGACTATTATTTGGGTTGGTATGCTGCTACAGTCACGTACTATATTGGAAATGCATTGTACTGTATTGACCTTTTGTTGTTCTGTTGGATGGTGCCCATGTATGATGGTTATACTGCCCTGATAGTCAAATTGCTAAATTGCAGAGTGGCTTAAGGCTGAGGAAGAGAGGGGTGTTCAGTCTCTACTCCCTAAAGGATGCTGGTATTTGCAGTTTGAGAAACAAGATGCTCTATAGCCTTAAAAGGATGCTAACATATTCCAGATACATCATTTTGGTTTATTTTTTAAATTCTTCAAGTTCTGATAATAATAGAAATGTGATCACATGTATAGTCACGGTTTTAACTCAACACTTTGTAGATTAAACTTCAAATGTTTGTATTGCTTTTGGAAATCCTAAATTATGTTAATGGTTTGGCCTAAAAATGGGGGAGCTAAACAGACTTGGCTAGGTTTACTGCTCACACTCAAGTGCAAGAAGCAAATGACTGTAGCAAAAAGCAGGCCTTGTGGTTTAAGGTGATGGCAGATAAGAATGTGTACACATTCTGATGTCTTGGAGTTTTTGTTTAAAATTCTTCATATTCTACACTGCATGGCTTAATAGAAATAACTCATCTCAAAACCTGGTACTTATACAGGTCTTTTGAGAAATGGTTTTCACTTACAGAAGATGCTGACTTTTTTAGAAAAAAGTCTACTGCCATCTAATTGACTGTTCTCTTCAAAAAACCCAAACAACACCCTTTGTTTCACTTTTGAGGCAGCCTGATCTAATGAATTGATCGTAAGGTTGAAAGGCTGGAACTAACTGCAGTTTTTCCTGTGCCACTGATTTACTCTAACCATGGGGAAGTGACTTCCCCGTGCTCCAGTTCCCTGTATGTAAAAATGAGGGTTAATACGTGCATAACACACTGAAAGTCTATGAGGATTATTTTGTAATAAGTTATTGATTAGAAGATATTTTTTTCTGAATACACCTGCAGCCTTATCTTTGGAATCGTTTGGAAAGGATTACTGCAAAAAAATTAATGATCCATAGGATAAAATGAGTGAAGAAAACTGAAATTAAACAGTCTCTGAAAGAAATTATCAGGCAGACATGATCTGGGTGAGTGAATTATGGCCACTTTGAAATAGAGTTGAGGTCCTCTATATTTGCCACTTGAGTCCTAAATTCTGTTGGCTTTTTTCATCTTCCTGCACTTGTTTCCTAAAGATTTTAGTATCAGGATGAAGAAGGGGCTGCAAATGAATGCAGCATGGAAGCGATCAAAATTCATTTGGTAGTAGAAGATTATTTAGGTCCACTGCAGTGGTAGAGGTATATGGGGAGAGAGTGAAGAGGAAGGAAGCAACAAATGGGGGTGAAGAGATGTTTTGCTGGTATAAGTAATTCAGTGCACTTTTACTCTAACCATGTATTATTTCACATGCCTTAAAGGCTTATAAAACACACTTTAAAGCTGGTAGTGACTCAGAGGAGAGCTGATGTAGTGCTAGCATGAGGGAAACTATATCTGCATTCATTAAAATTATGATTTGGGTTTGGTCAGTGATGCTAATATTAAGCCTTATTGGGCTAAAGTATAGTGGGGGGAAGCCTACAGAATCGACACCTAGCGTTGAAAAGGGTGCTCTGCATGTTTAGCTTATATTGTGTATTTTATCTTGTCCATCATACATACTAATTTGTGACCTGTTGATACAATTGTCTTGAATGGACTTGAATCCTGACTATATAGATATGTGATATCCATCTATTTTGGGTGCTGTGCATTTAAGTGGAACACACGTGTTGGGGCATTCACAAGAACATGTTTAGGAAGTTACAGTTACTACAAAGTAAAACTTGGAGCACTTTGTGACTCATACACCACACAGATTATCAAGAAGCAGCAGTATAAGCTCACTGGTACAAATTTTCCACAGAAAAGTACCACTTTGGATACATAATTTTAGGGGGAGGGAGTGGGGTGATCCTCCAGCTGTTTTGTGGCAAGTTTAACGTGTCAGTTTATATTCTTGTATGTCGCTAAATAAAGTGTACCAAACATTTTATAGTTCCGTTTTTATCTGAGCAAAATAAACTGAAATAACTACTTGTGCTGCTGAATTTTCCATGCTAGTAAGATGTTGCATCCATGTGCCTTTGCCTGTTATCAGACTGGTCTGGCTAGTGACCAAAGTAAGGTGAGACTTTTTTTCAGAACAGGGGAAGAGCCGCAATAGTTGAAGTGAAAAGAAATCAGTATTACTATTTCTGTGAGCTTCACTATTGCCAAGTAATGGATTCAAAAGTGGTGGGAGGAGATAGGATACAACTAGACAAGTAAAACTGCCAGAGGGTGTGGACTCTTAATTTCTGTAGGCTGGGAAACAACACTAGGACAGTTCGGATGTCAGCTATCGTACGCTTGGAAGAGTAAGAAATACCTGACTCGCAGGGAAGGTTTGTTTGCCATCTCTTAAAAAACCCAAACCAAACCTATAAATTACTGTGACGTCCCTCTGTATTCCCTGTTAGAGTCCTGAACTGTGATGGCTTTTTTCATCTTCCTGGGCTTGTTTCCTAAATATTTTAGTGTCGGGATGAAGAAGGGTCTGCAAATGAATGCAGCAGGGACGCGATCAAAATTCACTTGGTAGCAGAAGCTTATTTACGTCCGCTGCAGTGGTAGAGGGATATGGGGAGGGAATGCAAAGGAAGGGAACAACAGATGGGGGTGAAGATGATCTCTCTGCCAGGCGCGTCTTTCTCAGTCTCACCGACTCGGACGGTGTGCAGTGCTGGAGCTGTCACCGGGCGGCTGGGGCGTCCGGCGGGGGGCACAGGCCCAGCCACGCCATTTCCAGGACCTTTCTCCCCTCGGCGCCCCTCACCCGAGCCCCGTGGCGGCGGGGCACCGCCTCAGGGGACCGCGGCTCCGAGCGCAGGGCCCGCCGGCACACGGCTGCTCGGGGAGCCTCCGCCACCCCCGATCCCCGCCCGCGCGCCGGGCCCCGCTGCCTCAGGGGGGGACTCACCGGCACTTCGCCGCTCCTGAAGCCCGGGAGGCGGCCGGTCTCTCCCCACGCCTCGCCGCCGGATGCCGTCCCGCCGCCCCCGCCCGGGGCAGGACTACATCCCCCAGCAGCCTCCGCGCCGCCGCCGCCGGCCTTTATCTACCTGCCGAGCGCAGGTAGCCGCCAGCGGCGCGGTGCACGTCGGAGCCGGTAGTCCCTGAGGACGGGAAGGGCAGCCCGGCCGTGCGTGAGGTAGAGCCGCGCGGGCCGAGGCGGGCGGCATGGACAAGCTCAAGCGGGTGCTGAGCGGCCGCGACGCGGAGGAGCCAAGCGGCCTGGCTGAGGTAACGCTCCGCTCCCCAGCACCTGCCTCCCTGAGGGGGACGGGGCTGCGTCCCGGAGCTGGGGCGGCGGTTGCCGAGCGGCGGTAGGCGGGAGCGTCAGCGGCGGCGGCGGGACAGGGTGGGTCGGGGGCCGGGCCGCCCCTCAGCGCCGCCGCCATCGTTGTTCCC
>JANZLQ010000031.1:7772026-7792242 GCA_026212715.1 Elanus axillaris | reverse complement strand
GTTAGTGTTGAAATAACTGGGTTGACTATTGCTTTTCTTGAAAGGAGGACTTAGTTAAATGCCCAAGAGAGACTGATAATTAAAGAATACTGTTATTTCTTTTCCCTGACTGATCTAAGACAAGTATCTAAACTGATGTGTGTCTTTTTTATCAGGGAGTAGGTGCAAAACCTGATTTACATCTGTAAAAGGACCTGTGTTAGTCTTTTATTAGGACTTTGATAATGTTTACAGAATTCCTTTGTATAAGGGCAGTTTAAATGCAACCCTAATGCCTTTTACATTCCAGTATTTCTTTAGTTTTAACATCTCTGGATGTTCCTGGAAAACGCTACAGGTATAGCATGCATTATTTCTCCTTCTCCTCTCCAGGAAAGTTACGTTAACTTGGATCATCAGCAGTCAACATAATGGAATTTGACTTCTGGGGTTCTTTTTTTGAATACTTCAGATTCAGATTCCTTTTTCTTATTCCATGGCAAGCTTGTGCAGGATTGTGGTACCCTGACTCTCCAGCAGTTTGTCTAGAAGAACACTAGAATTGGGTATTCTGAATATTAGTTTTTCAACTTGCATACTAGCTAACTGGAACCTTTTAGCTAACTGGAACCTTTTAGCTGACTGTTGTGAGCACAGCCACTTAGAAGTAGGAAATTGAGGAAACTACTAATAGATATGGCGTAAATGTAATGGATTCCCCCCTCTTCCTTTTTAAAGCTGTACTTCCAGCTTCACAGCCTTTTATTCAGTAAGAGAGAACAAATCTTCATTTGACTGCATAGCATGTGAGGCTAAGCAATTGTGCCCTTAAAGGAAGGGAACCCAAGGGAAGATGGCAAAGACATAAGGATTACCAGAGTGCCATTAGGGTTTATGTTGCCCTTTGGTGTTGTATTCTGTTCCTGTGAAGGTCAGACGGTGGGAGAGACTCATCGTATTCTTGCCAATATGTGAAACATACTCAGGGTTTGTCGTGTCACCTATAAGTAGTTTTGATTTAAAATAATTCTTCTCTACCAGAACAAAACTCTTCAGATCCTTACTCACTTGTAAGGAGTTGTGTTCAGGCTATTGCCAAGTTTAGCAGCAAAAGATTCTTCCACTTTATTAAAATACTTTATTTTATATGATTTTACATAATCAGGGAGTAAACTAGTATATGAATGTTCCCTCTTGACCAGCCTTAATGTAAATTAGATTATACCTCTTTTTTTTTTTTTATTAAAGCTACTCTCGGTTAAGTTTTGATATCATTGCTTTGATCATCTGCTTGGCAGGAAGTGTGGTGGGCATTTCTGAATCCCTCTCTAGCTTTGTATCTTAATGTCCTTCAAGGCAGGAATGTTTGTTCTATGCACTCTACTACAAATAGAGATGTTTGTGTTTTAAATCACAAAGCTTGTTCCTTCCCAAAGTCCTTGCTTAGTTGTCTACAGCACTTAACTCAAGGCTGACTTGCCTAAAAAAACTTGTATGATGTTGGATCCCCATCTTGGTAGGATTTGGTGTTCCACCAGAAAGTGCTTTTTACCCAGGCTCACTGTCAACTTGCCTATCTACTTTTTTTTTACTTTTTACAGTACGGATAACATAACCTTAACCAAGCAGCCTTAGTATGCAGTTCTAGCATGAAATGTGTATATCTGGGATCAGCTGACTTTCCAGATGTAGTAGAAAGGGAAACAGGGAGCGTGGTAGTCATCTATCTGTTCCCAAAGTTCTGAGATTTTATACATTAAAATGTGGGATTTTTTTCATTACTTCAAAGTTTTGCTCTATGTGATGAAGTCCGTTGTGAATACTGGTACTATCTGAGACATTTCTACAGTGATGATGTAAAAAATTTCATCTTGTTTAGTATTTACAGTAATTGTTCATTAGCTGTTACAAAAACTAAGCAAGAAATTTCTGTACCAAGTTGAACTTCTTTTAAGAAATTATGTTTTAAAAAAAGGAAGAGGCTTCTTGTGTGAATACTTACTGTGGAAGTTTGGGGGAGGGTGGAGACTCTGGTATGGAATGGCTTCCAGCTAGATGCAGGATGACAGGCTTGAATCCACTGTGACTTGTGGGTAGATTACAGCTGGCCTCCAATGCATTTGGAGGCTCATGGCACTGTTGCTTATGTGCAGTCTGAAACTCAGGTTCTGGGAACTGCCTTGTGGGGCAGTGTGGGCACTTGAAGCTCATCCCCTTCTGCTGTGTGCTAAGAGATTGCAAGAGCCTCTGAGTTTGACAATGGTTTTTGCTTAGTTTTGGTTAACTGTGTTAATGAAAGCAAGATCACTGTTGCTATTGTAGACTCTTAAAACTGAGGACGAGGATGACATTTAAATGTTTGTCTTAAATACTGATGTTTACAACCATAGCAAATACTGACCACGTAGGACAGAAAGCACAGAAATGGTATATTTTCTTAAAACCATGTGCCTCATTGTAATGTGACAACACTAAATTTTTTTAACAGCTGTGGAATTGTTTTGTAAAATAAAATGCAAACTCAGAAATTCTCCACAATGTTATTGATTGTTTGCTGTTTTGGTTTTTCTATGCATTTACACTGTTCAATTTCTACTTTGATAAACGTCTTTTTTCCTAACTTACAACTTTCTCTGTAATGAAGTGAAATCTTTACTTACATGTGCTGGGTTTTTTCCTTCAATAAAGTTGTCATTGCATTAAATGAATTGCTCTTATGATTAATATGGAGTTTTTAATGATGCTGATTCTCCGGATGATGTTGGAATTGCTGTGGGTTGATTTCTTGTTTGGTTGGGTTTGTTGTTTTTTTTTAAAAAAAAAGGGTGATTGCCTTGTCCTCAATTCCTTTGCTGTGTACACAACATGTACTGCTGAGGGGAGTTTGCGTGTCGCCACTGCTGTGCAGCTGCTTCACCCAACTTATATCTAGCTCAACCAAATTCTTATTGGCATAGCTACATGGTCAGTTGGCACAACTAGATAAGTTAAAGTGGAGATTATATTTTTATTATTATTTATTTACCTCAAGAGTCAGCCTAGATGTGCCAACAAACTATTGGCTTAGTCCATGCTACAGTGCAAATAATTCCTGATGCTATTCTGCCAGCAAAGGCTAGAGTTATGAAGCAACATGCCTGTGGCTTTTCTTTGTGGAATAAATACAGTCTGAATACTGATATACACTGGAAGGAAAAAGCCAATGATTTATGAATGTGTGTTAAAAGTAGAGTCAGAGGCAATTATTTTAATTTATTTTTTTAAACTTTCAGATAGCATGTCTGTTTAAGTTTGTGCCTAATACGCATCCAAACACTTGCTGTGGTTTTAATATTCCTTGACAGTGTACGAGGCTCTGCATTGGGCTGTTCCAGAGTACATTAAACTTTCTTCTGACTAACAGGGCAAACCAAAGTAGCTGAATTTTTTTTGTAAGGGTGGTGGTGAAACTTGCACACTGTGGGAGACTGTTAAATTTTCAGTTGGTTTTTTTTTTTCTGATTGTTCTTCTGAGCAAGCTCTGTCTCAAAGCTGACTGAACTGAAACTTCTGTCCTACAGGAAACTCCAAAGTGTTGTTTGAAATAGAAGCTGCAGCCTATCTTCCTGTAATATAGAAACCCAGGGATTTATATTTTATCTTTTTTAAAAGTTAGAGCTTCCAAGGACTGTCAGGAGTGCTTGATAAATCTATTTCATATCAAGACAGCTATGAATCTGAGTCCTTAAAGGGCAATAAATCCTCTCCATATTTAATAGGATAGAGCTATTTTGCTTGCCTAGTTCAACCTCCTGCATAACAACAAAGCTGTCGAACTTTGCCACATCATTCTCATGCTGAGATCTTAATACCTGAATTATTTTAAAAAATAAATAAATTTAAGTCTGCATTTGAAACCTCTAATCAATGCATGATCAGGAACCCTGTAGGGAAAGTGTATTCTGTAGATGACTTTGCTCCTTAGAAATATTCTCTGAAAGGGTTTGTTAGTTGTACTACAGTATCTAGTCCCGGAATCCCATCTATAAATATTGGGGCAGAGTGATCAGTACCACATTCAAATTCAGTGACAAGACTTGGAAGGCTGCCATACTCATAATGCCTGCCCTTCTTCCACAAGCTCTGATTTGCAGGAGAGGATATTTTGTGGATGCAAGAAGTTCAAAGTTGGAATTGGTATTTATTTCTTTCCCTTACTTGTACCTTTCCTATTGAGCTCAGTCTTGGTTGCAGTATCCAGTGGGGTTGCAGGCTTGTATCTGCCCAGCCGTGAAGAGCTGGAGATGCCCAAAGGGGAGAAAAAATCCTCTGTCTTTTCACTTTTCTGAAGACAGCTTCTAATGAATTAGAGATGGAATAGTAGATCTAAGCTGCCAATCTTTGGGATTGGTATTTTAAGTTAGCTTATTTGAAACCCTTTTAAGTTTTTCTTCGATTCCCAAGTGGCATGCCTAAACCAGGTTATTCCTGGGAGTTTGTGATTTAAAATCTCTGCAGAGGCAAGTGCGGAGTAATGCTGGTGTAGTGGAAAAATGGTACATTGAAAGTATTGGCTGGCCAACATGATTTCATCACAGCTTTGAAGGGCTATCGCTTCCAAATATGTGGAGTGAGGACAAATTATTTTATGATGGGCATGTACTCCTGTGTTTTCTAGTTGTGTGTAACAGGATGTGTCAGTCTCACCACTTCTGAGAGAATCAAATACTTCAACTGAGTTATACTTGCAACTTGTTAACTCTTGTAGTTAACAAAAACTTTAAGTTACACATCCAAGTCTAAAGTGCCTGTTTGCTTTCCTTAATATAAACACTGAACCTGTAACTTTTGTTCTGAAATGTTGTAAATAGAGTTTAAGATTCTGTTTAGAATCTCTTAAATTCTTTATTTTTGTTATTTTCTGATCTTAAAAATGGGGATAGTAGTAGTTTCTTGCTCAAGGTGCTAATGCATGTCTGGAGACAGCACTGAAGATCTTCAAGCAGGAAAAACAAATTAGGGAAAAGTATAATTATTGTTTAAAACAAACTAACTTACATTTATCACCTGCCTGATTACACTGGGATTTTTATTTTTTTTTATTTTTTAACTTCTTTTTAAAAAGAAGAAAGGTTGCTGTGGAAAGCCTCCTATGCTTTCTGGGCTCAGAATTAATCTCAGTTATAATCTCAAATATAACACCAGGCAGGGAGGTACTACTTGAACAAGCTGCCTGCCTCACTGCTAAAAAAATACCTGGTAGAAGTTATTGAAACTGTCCCCTCACCCCCTGACATTAATGAAAAGGCTAATCTTCTCTAAGTCTCTTCTAACCTAGCAATCTCTTAAGGGGCTAGATCCATGATTAAAAAACAGAGGGAAAGCAGCTGTCTTTTTATCCTCTCTTAATTATTCCTTGGTAGTCGATAGGTGTTGATTTCCTAGGAGTGTCATGGTGATGGAGGTTACGTTTCCCTGTGTTGTTGGGACTAAATGTTCAGAGGGGGGTTAGTTGTTTGAATGCTTCAGGGGGAGCTTTGGAGATGGAAAGAGTGAGTCTTGTTCTCTGCGATTTCATCTGATCATGAAGGGCTGCCTTTTATTTGGAAACATGCACCTAAAGGCCAAAAAACAGCTATCCAATGTCAAGGCAAGGAAGGCCTCTAATTACCTTTTTTCTGTTTTGTTTTCTTTTTTTCTTTCTGGTGTATCTCACCAGCTGGTAGCCAGGAGGGTTTTAGAATGAGTTTAATTAGAAAGTCAAAAACAATACCTTGATTTTTCCTGCTGTAACTTGGTCTATAAACTCCAGTAAGTCTTGCAGGATTAGTCTTTCACTGCTCTCCCCAGTCCTTATTGCTTCATTTTAAAATATGAGTCCCTAAATTCTTACTAGTAAATCCTGGACATGGCTGGAGCTGGTTATGAGTGTTGTACTTGCATTTTTAACAAGTTTACAACATTGGAGGTTTTGTATGGGCACTTTCTGCTCTCTCCGATGCCCCTACTGATTTGCTTGTTTAATTAAATGGGGGACAAGTGCAAGAGGGGTAATAGCCTTCTGTCCTCTGGCCCAGCTCTATCCCACTTGCAGCAGCAATGATTGTCAGTCACCTCGTTACTGTGTTACTCTGTAATTGCAGCTAACTTTTCTTCAAATGTCAGGTTCGGGGAGATTTAACTTCCAGCCCAAGAAATAACCCACCTGACATCTGAGAATGGATTATTCTCAGTGCCGCAGCAATACCTACATCCAGGGACATTAATTTGTTTGTGCTTCAGTTTCAACGTCTGTAGACTTGGAAAAAATTAATCTTGCAAGAAAGGAGGAGAGAGAAGAGATGTTTGGGAAGGATTCAAAGTCATTATTTAGATGAACAGAGGGACATAAGATTAGAGGATGTTTCTTCTAAAACAGGCTAAATATTCAAGGTAAAGGTTTTCACCCTTAATTTTTTTTAAAAATGAAAAGGCAACAATAAGCAAATAACTTTGACTAGGAATCTGTCTGGTTTGTCTTTTGCAGCCCTCTGGCTCTGCTTCACACAGCTGCCATGGGAATGTATGATGTGAACAAGCCTGATGTGTGGGATGGGATTCATATGGGTCTGGATGTGTATTTTAAAGTAAAATCTCAGGCTCAAGTGCATTGAGCTGATCATTTGCTTGCATGCATGCAAACTTGTTATTTCTTTGGCTAATTCTTCTAGGTTGGAAACATATGTCAGTCATGAGCTGTGCCTTCTGGCTATGTTGCTACATACATCACAAATTGCCCTTAGTCTGAACTCTTACAGCTGAAACGCCCTCCCAGGCTGAAAATAGCAGTTGGGCTATTTCCACTAGCCAACCACAGGTAACTACTCTCATTTTGGAAAATGTTGTGGTTGCAGGCATCCGGAGCTATGGTAACATGGTTATAAAATCAAAATTCAAACTGTATGAAAGTCAAGTATTTTAAGAGATTAGATTTGTGGGGTTTTCTTCCTCTGGTACACAAGACTTTCAAGCACCGTGCACCTTGTGAGTGATAACTATAAGCACCTAAGTGTAAGTTACTTAAAGTACCTGAAAGTTGATTTTATTATTGTGCAGGATGCGAATTTTAGTATGATACTCCAAAGCAAATGTCTTCATGCTTCTCCCTTAGGGATGCTGGCTGTAAAAACTCCAGTCTTACTGATGAAAAACTTGCTTCCCAGCCCATTACTGCAATGGGTCCGTTATCCCTTCCTTCCATATGTCCTTCCTTCTCCACAGCTCTGTCCCAGGACTGCTTTGGGCAAGCAGTGCACTCAGGACAGTGCTTCCCTTCTTTTGCTTTTTGGCTGCCTCCATTTCCAATCCACCTTTGCTAAGGATATTCTTTACCTCTAATGATTCACCGATGTCTGCTGGTGAGACAGTGTTACATTTCCTTATTTCATAAACCCTTCCACCAGTGTGAACTGTTGTCGCTTTTATGCATGCTTTTGATTTCCTTTAAGCTCTAAGCATCTTGAGGAAGGCAGATTGGATCTGATTTTTTGAAGGCTCTAATCTGGTATCACTCCATTTGAAGAAAGCCCTGTGGGAGAGGTGGGCAGTCAGTACTTCTGAAAACTGAGCTGCTTCCCTTTTGTTTTACAGCTGTCTGAAAAACTGAAGTTGTTGACCTGAAATACACAGTACTTCAACCAGCTCTGGTTTTGATGTTTATTTACATTTATAATATAATGAAACTAAAAACAGTCTCACACAGTCTCCTATGCATTTGCTATGTCGTTTGATCACATGCAGGGAAAAATTACAGTAGGTTTCTCTCTCTGAGCATTTGGAAAGGAGAACCCAAACATAAACATACTCCATGTTACACAAATATACTACCTGAGTTACAATTATTTTTCCAAATACAAAGTGGCACACTTCCAAGTACCTAAATATCTTATAGATTTTAAAGTACATTCTTCAGTTATTCAATTGTGAAAGTCGGCCGGATATTTACTAGAAGTTGCTATTTGACACCTTCTAGTGTAACTCACAAGGTGAGTTGACTGATAATCTAGGTAATTTTTGTTATGGGTTGACAATTCAAAAAAAGCTACGTAAAGGCTGAAAAGAGAAGATGGGGTAGAGTGTGAAGTTTGAAAGCAGCGTGATGTAGATGTAAAAATACCTCAGACCTGTCTGGGTTGCACCTTCCAATGGTGCTGAGATTGCTGGGAATTGAGGGTTCTCTCCCTTCTGCAGAACATCACATCACTGCACACCTGCAGCCTTGCAGTTTTGAGGACTTGCAGCCAGTATCCTTACTCCATGTAGGTCTTGAGGGATCAGTAGGACTAGTTGCCAGATAAGGTGCCATACAACACAAATAAGATCAAGCTCTGGCCCTTGCTGCTTAGGTAGATGGTATCTCTCAGGTTTCTTAACTGCAAGATCTGTTGAGCATTGTCAAATGATGGATTTAACTTAAATCCTGTTTTACAAAGTTTGACAGGCTCTTTCTTGTCTTTATAAACCCCATCAGTGATCCACCAAGTCATTTCATCTTTTAGAAAGAATCAGAAGCACGAGAATTCAACAGGGCTATTGAATTAAATGAATGCAAAGTTCTCAATAAGTAGCCAGAAAACATATTTCTCTAAAAATTACTTCCAGCAGTATGTTTTCATAATCACATCCCTGACCATGTCATGTCCAACAGATGAGAAATTTCAGATGCTGTTGGAGCTAGATGCAACAGGAGAAATGAGGCACTCAAATGCCTTGTTAGGTGCCAAAGTCCAGTGTTTATGGATCACTGGTATTCATGTGGCCTCCACTTAACCCCTTAGCATGGAACCAAACCCAGGTCTCTTATCCTTGCCTGAGTGCCAAAATTGTTGGACTTCTCAGTAAGATGATGGCTTCTTTTTGGAGGGTATGCGTGGTTGGATTAGGCTTGTCAGAGAAGGTCTCAGCCTGAGGCGAGAGGGAATGCCTGTTTTAGGGATGCTAAGGGAGCTTTTGTATGAGATGGACTCTGAGCAGGTCAGCAATGCCTCAGGTGGTTAGGCTCACACCCAGCCCCAGAAGCGTGGGATCTGTCTCTGGACATGCAGCCAGAGGGATGTTCAGCTGCTTGTGAGGGGCAGCAGGGTTTTTGTGAATGACAGTGAGACCAAGGGATGGACACAGTAGGCATCAATGGTGGAGTATAGGCATGATACCTTCTCCTTGTACATTGAAACCTTGGTGCAGAAGGGTCTCTTACTATTACATTTTTATTTAGGAACACAGAGGAACGAGGTTAATGCGTTTATTCAACATGCATGGTGAAAATATTTTAAGACTACCTTCTCTGTCTAACTATCTTGACTGTTACCAGCTCCTTCAGTTAGAGTCCGCATCAGCGTGAACGCAATTTCCATGCATTGTTTCAGTCTGGAAATGAAACAATTTTCATTAATGGAAACCTGGTTCTCAAGCAGAACAATTAGACCCACTTCAGGTTGAAAAAAGATAAAAGCATGCTAATTTGGATGGAGGACTCTTCTTTCAAGGCAGCCAATTGAGTCATCAGCCTGCCACCCACCTGACCGTCTGACAGGTAATTAGGAGATAGTCCTCTTTTTGTGCAGAGTGTGTGCGTAAACCTCCACACGCTGGTGTCACTGCCCATTGGGACTTCCAGAGGAAAGAGCTAGTCAGTGGCAAAAGAGTGAGGAGAGCACGTTTGTTAGACAGTGCCCAATGAACTGACTTGGGTTTTTATTCCGTTCATTTTTTTTGTCTTTTAACAGCTACTGAAGTTTCTGACAGGAAAGTCGTCATGGCAGACCTGGGCTGCAAAAAACCCAGCGACTGTACCGTCTCCAGGCTACTCAGCGTAGTGGAGAGTGAACTCCGGGCTGGGAGAGACAAAGGCGACCCCACTGAGAAACAGCTCCAGGTTGTCTTAGAGGATGCGACACTCTGGCAGAGATTCAGGGAAGTCACTAACGAGATGATCGTGACCAAGAACGGCAGGTGAGTGATCCGCTCAGCACTGTAGGCTAAGTGTAGATGATAGCCAGGGGGGTTAAGTGGAATAATAATAACCTGTGTGTGCAGACTTGCAACAGTTTTATCCTGCAGTCCCCTAAAACCAGCATTATGAACAGAATGGGGTGTCCCTCCTACTTTTGGTCACTGCTAAGCCATCCTTGCCACCCTTTATTCCTGCTTGCGAAACGTGCTGGAGAAATATATTGACTGACTTAAGGTTACACAAAAAGGGAACTTTTGCAAGGGAATAGATGGTACCTCTCAAAACCTTTTGAATGACTTCTTGTACTAATAATCATCAGCCTTTATTAGCAAGTCCTTACCTGTAAACCTCAAATTACTGTACAGAAGCAGATTGGTGATGTTATCCCCAGCTGCAGTTCCTATCTCTGTGGCTTTGGGTATTAACAGCTTGTACAAGCAGTCTGTACTGCAATGGGGTACAATAAAACTGTGCCCTATGTGGCATGTACGTGCAGTCCAGATTGCATGGTCCCACAATGGTGTTGCTCTGTAGGTGTTGCTGATACCCTTAGAAACAAGCGCGGAATATTGGTAAACGCACACAGTTTTAGAAAGACAAAATATTGTGATGTAAATGGATCACATATCTTACTATCTGGGGAACACAGAAAGGCATAGGAAAAGAGTGCAAAACCTGGCGAGAAGGATGCTAATTCTGAATCAGACACTGGCTTGAAGGAGGCTCTCCACAGAGGTTCTCCTTTGAACTGGGCTGACAGCAGAGTCCAGCCCATAACAGACAGGCAACTACTAGAATAAGGTTCACTGGCACAGCGGTACTAAGGTTTTTATTTAATGTGTACCCTCGCCACCCCTCTGCCACGTGTCTTCCCTAACCCACCCCCCCCCCACCATGCACACATTTCTTTTGCAAGACCTCTCAGGAGGTCCGTACAGGAGATAGGAATTATGAGGTGGAGAGAAAGATTTACTCATGTGGTGTGACTTATTAATTTTGCAGACTTTGAGTCAGTGGAATTTGAGGACAGTATTACTGTTGACTGTAGCTTGACAAGTGACATAGGTGAAAGCAGTTAAAAGGAAAAATCTAGTCTGGTGGCTCAGCAAGTTTATTCTGTTGAGAGAACAAGCAGCTACCTTGCCAAAATATCAGATTTCGGTGTAATGCTGCCTATTGCCGTGCTGATTCCTCCTAATAGCCTATGGGAATAGAAATCTTCTGCTGAGGTTCTCTTTACATTGAGAAGCTGCTTTTGGTTCATTTAAACTGCTTTAAAAACTGCTGTTATGCTACCGCAAACTTCTGAGTGGACTTCCACTTAGTGTACGGTAGCTTAAACTAACTCCTTAGCAGGGTAAGTGACCAAAACTGAGGTAAGGTAGGTTTGCCTCCAAATAATTAAATTGGTGCAAAGAATTGCACCTTACCAACAGGGTTTTTTCAGTTTCTTTCCTCTCAGCTAATGTAACTCATGATTGTATGGTGATACTAGTTCTCTCTAAAATGTCCAGGTGAGTGCATAGATAAAATCTTTTTATGATGATAAGGGAATGTTTCATTATTTGAATATGCCTGGCTCCTTTTTTTATTTCATTGTGTAAGCTGCCTTGTTTTTCTTTATTCTAACTTACACACTCCTTATCAGCTTGATCCTATTTTTCCTAAAGCCAGTGACAGCTCCTGTAATGTCAGTGGGGGCAGGAATATTTTTTATGATCAAACTACAGCAATCTCAAAAAAATTATAAGTATGTCATGCTGTCATGCTTATAAATCCTTTTTTAAAAGTCAGTATAGCATTAGGGACTATGAAAAAGGATCTCTTGCATTTCTGAAAGTATCTTCCATAACAAACACATCAGTGTACCAAAAAGAAATAGAGACAGTCGCCTGCAGCAAAGCTCTCTGAACAACTCCATGCTATTCAAAAGGAGACAAATCTGAGACAGTTTGCTATGAATGCTGAGTTCTTTTCACACTCAAGATTCTTCAGGAATTGTCTTCTGAGGGATCCTCAATAGAAAAAATATTGATCTAATCCTGCTGTTGCTTAAATCAGTAGAACTAACTCAGTCATTCTCGCTGGTGAGTATACAAATGCTTTTGAAAACTGTTCTATGATTAACAAGGAGAGCCAGTCTGAACTTCTGCATGTGAAAACTAAGAGTCTGTGCGGACACATTGTTAGCAAAATTCAGAGAATAAACCGAAACCTGATACAGGAGCATCCCAGAGAATGAAAGACTGGTTGGTTAGTGATCCTGAAGTGTCAAACTATTATGCACAATTCTATCTGCTGTGATTGAGTTATCTCTGATTGGTACCGAGGGTCCCAAAATGTCATAATTAGATGAATCAACTTCAGTGTTAATACATAGATATGTCCTCACTGCTGTATCGTACTTCATTATAATAATCACCTGCTACAGCACTATGCCTATGTACACAGGGAAGATATATTCTGAACAGTATAGATATCAGTGAAATTAAACTGCATGCTATATCACAAAATACATTCCAATGGGTGCAGCTGAATCCATGGGAATCAGTCTCTTATTTTACTCAGATTTATTGTATTCAGTTGGTATTTCAATATCAAATGCTGTGTTCTCTGATTGAGCAGGTTTTCTCTCTCAGTGTTTATATCATATTAGCTATGCAGTATCCTGAGAGTTTGCAATCCACGTTACTGCCTGGAGGCAGGAAGGTGCCACTGTTCCTCTCTGCATTTGGGGAGAATCTACAGTGGGTCAAGGCAGGCAAACGCGAGTTTGAGGAGATAAGCTCTTTCCAGGCTTAAATGCTAAAGCAACTTTACTGGTTACTAGACATTCAAGCTTGATATCAAACATGTTCCCACTCACGTTCTGTACTGTGGAGTAATTGTAGCAGATCTGCTCTAAATAAATTGAAGAGGCTGAAGTGCTCAGCTATTGCAGTAATGGAGGTCATGTGTGTACCTATCCAATCACCGAAACAAACATTCTGACTGAGACAAATTTGGAGAAATCATTATTTGCCATGCTAAAAGACAGACAAATGTGATTTTAAGAGTAAAGCCACTTAATCAGCAGAGCAAGTGAGTTGGTAAGTTTTCCATCATTAGAATCTGCACAGTCAAGACATGCTGGTCCAAGCGAGGCAGGGATTAACTGTGTGTGAAGCAGGTTAACGTGGGGACATGCTATAATCTCTGTAGTACAGGAGGCTAGACTTGATGATGACTGTATTCTCTTCTGGCATTAGTCGGTAGGTCTTTTGGGGATAAACTCAAGCCTCTCGAGTAGAAAGGCAGAGAAGTCTGCATTGTGGGCAGAGGAATTAACAACCTGTATGTAACAAATAGTTCTGAGAAATCTAGTGAAATTAAATTTTCATGTGGATGAATTTTCCCCTCCACTTCAATTTCAGCTAAATATCTAAGTGTGTTACTTTGAAGACTGACATTAGGGGATCTGGAGGGTGCAGGGAGCAATGCATCCATACTTTTTAGCACATCCCAGTTTGATAGCTGGTGCATCCTGGTCAGAAGGACACGTTAAATGTAGCATATAAATCCTTGGCTAAGCTGCTTTTAGTTAGAAAGATCAAGGTTCAATATATCTTTCTCAGTGTTACACTGGCCCTACATTGCCAAGTATTTACGTTACACGAAAAATCTCAAATTTCTCAGATCCTGTCTTTTCCTGTCAGCAGAAGGTGCTGAATGTATAAAAAAAACCAACTATATAAAGGTGTCCAGAAAGGTAGGTGGCGAGTGGGATGTCATAGGAGATTGTTAGCAATCTGCAGGTGGGTGTCACTTGAGAGAGCTTGGAATTTCAGTTCTCTTCTTGTGTATTTTGGATGTCTTGCACTGCTACCTAACAGCCTAGAGAGCTACCTTACCTTAGCTCCATGACCACAGACCTTGGGCAATTGCTGTGGTTGCTTGGTGTAACCAGTCTCTCTGTACCCATAGAGAAAAGGACCTTGAAGATTTATTGGCCTTGAAGATTTTATTGCATAAAAATGTGGCATGGCAAAACGGCAGTTGCCAGGGGAGGTCAGTACAGAGGTGTCTGGGGCAGGGAGGCCTCTTACTCATATAAGAAGAATGCAGGAGGTGATGTGTAACAGCTATAATAATCCTCCACAGTAACAACGTGCATTCCTTGACAAGCTAAGAAACTTAATGAATAGGATACCTTTGTTGGGAGACTCCTCTGTTCTGCTGATCACAAATTTTTCCCAGTTCCTGAAACTGTTGCAGCCCTACTAACTATTGCTGCAGACTTTCAGGCACTGAGATGCTGATCCAAAGCTCTGTGGTATGGATTACAAGTACTGGGACAGACAGAAAACTGCTGAAAGAGCTGCTGCAAATCTCCTTTACAAAAGAAAAAATAATAATTAAAGGGGGATTGAGAATAGGTAGCATTGGACCTTTAAGTACAAAAGGAGCATTTTCCCAAAACTTAACAAAGGCAGGATTTCAGTTTTAAATGCACAAGATGGTGGGAAGGCTGGATGGTAGATGTTTAGAGCTTAGTAAAGGACAACATTGCATCTAAGATGGAACTAAAAGCAGAAGACAAAGCTGATGAGGTCAGGAATATGGAAGGATGGGACCAAATTACTGGAAGAACAGCCCACTGCAAGGTCTAAGGGCAAGAATTTTAAACAGACTTCTCAAACTGGATGTTTATGTAATAGTAGTGGTACAGTATGTGAATACTTGCACTCAGGGAGAAAACACATTTCCGCTAACTACAGACTTTTTAATATATCCCTGTAATAAGAATTCAGGATGTATTTTGAAGCAAAAAGTAAAGAAATATGTGGAAGACAATGGAAAATGAAATTAAAAGGCATTTTATTAAATTTAAGTCATGCCAGACTAACCTGACACAACTCTGATAAAGAAGTATTCTTAGACAAGGAAAATGTAGCAGATTTATTAGGACATTTAGAATAGCACTAGCCAGAAACCATTATGCAAGTGGGAGATGTTGGGGATTAACACAAGAACCGCAGGAAATGACAGAGGGAAGTGACTGGCTTTGCTCACAAAGATTATAGAATATGACCATCCCTTCCAAGGAAGGGAGAAAAAAACTTTGTATAGAGCAGTGTGGTCAATAAATCTAACTGGAGTCTGATGAGTGCCTGGCTGGGATTATGTCCTGATTGCTGGAGATTGCAGGATGCTTTTAGAGGATATATCCAGAGTCAGACCAAGTAGGATTCAGCCACTGGACAGAGTATGGCAATGTGTGTCAGGGGAATCTAAGCACCAAAGTAGCGCACTTTATAATAGGATTCTGCAGTTAAGGCAGTGAAGCTGTGGTTCCGATCCACCTTCTCAGTCATTTTCAGCTCTGTTCAATCCTGTTCACACCTTCTTGTCCCACACCTAAGGATGTATTTAGCATGTCCAGATCCCACGGACTCTGCTGACGCTATACAAAGTTCATTATGTTTATAACTCTTGGCATGATCAAGACCTTAGTGCCCTACTTTAGAGATAACATGTTTATTTTCCAAATAATTGAGATAAAATGAAGGATTAACCTTTAAGAGACTTCTTCAGCTAAATGGAGGGAGGGAGGGAGGATATTTTTTACATTGACCTAATCTGTGAGCATCTGGTCACAAACATACTGAAGAGAGTCTTTCACAACCAGTTTCCAGTGGCGTCTCCCTTTTTTGTTTCCTGACCAGGCGGATGTTCCCTGTTTTAAAGATCAGCGTGTCAGGCTTGGACCCGAATGCTATGTATTCCTTCCTGTTGGACTTTGCCCCAACTGATGGCCACCGCTGGAAGTATGTCAATGGAGAATGGCTGCCGGCTGGGAAACCAGAGCCACCAAACCACAGCTGCGTCTACATCCACCCAGACTCTCCAAACTTCGGAGCCCATTGGATGAAAGCTGCCATTTCCTTCAGCAAAGTCAAACTTACCAACAAGCTCAATGGGAGTGGGCAGGTATGGCCTAATGTTTCCCCATACACCTCTTGGCTTCAATTGCAAGCACCTATCAATCAAGAAATATCAAGGGTGCATTTATGTAATTATAGAGGCCCTTACAGCCCTCTTCACCCACAGATGCCAATTATTCACTGGAGGCCAAATGTAAACAGGAATAAACAGGCCTTAATTGGCGCTTTCAGATTTTAATGGACTTCTTGATGTTAAGAGAGACAGAGTGCTGTGGTTTACTTAATCATCAGGGGGCTTTTCAGAGTTGGTCTTGTGTGCTGGGGATTTTTACATAGGACTTCAGAGAAGGGGGAAAAAATGGTCACGGGTATTAGGTTTTTGTTGTGTTCCCCCATGTTGTTTGGTGTAAGTGGAATGTTGGCAGGAGTCAGATAGCAGAATAAAAGGCTGCTCCTAAATGAAATAATTACTATGTCTGCTTCTGCATCATGATAATTATCAATATTCTATTGAATCAGCTTTGGCCTTTGGAAAGAAACCACATGTACCAGAAATAAGTGACTTTCTCTTTGAACCCCTTAAAAATGCAAACAGGAAAATTAGTTTTGTTTCATATTTTATTTTTGATGATGCATCTAAAGGTAAAATGTTGCACAAGGCCTTTTGTTTGCTTGTTTGTTTTGTACAAAACTCCTACGTTGGAAGATACTTGTCAGCCCAGAATCAATCTCTTTCGTGTAAATATTAGACGTTCTCTGTTATTTCCATTAGGTTTGTGAGGTAACTCCATAAGCCTAGTAGCCTAATTAGGTAGGAAATTATCTCAGTTTTCACAGACTGGAGAACAGAAAGATGACCTGACTTTTCTTAAGTCACACATGGAATCAGCACACAAGATTTACTGTGGAGCATAGAACAGGATCTGAATTTGCAAATTCTTGTCCTGCATTCAGGACCTCAGAAAAGTCGAAGGCCTCAGAAGAGTATGCATGGGGGTAAAAAAAGCTATGGGAAACCAACTTGGAGAGTCAAAGAGACTCTAGGGAAAAAACAAAGGAACATGATACATATATATGGTGGAGAGGAAAAAAGTAGAAAGGAGGGGAGGAAAAGCCATATGAGAAACAGCCCAAACGAAAGTCTCCAAATAAACGACTGAAGCTCCCCTTGGGTTTTTTTGAAATCTTGGCAACAGTTTTGAGGTAAACTACATCCCCGCTATGTGCTTCAGCTTCCCCTTCTGTGTTGTAATTAGAAAGTAATAGCTGACTAGGAGTGCTTTATGCTAATGGCTGTATTCTTCCATGTATGTATATAAATATATGTACATACACAGCATTTTCCAAAGCACAGATTTTTCTTGCAGTAGTTGGAAATAAGCAATGTAATAGACTTCCTGAGGAAGGTGTATTGTGGAATCAATGCTATTCACAGCTTTTAATGCCAGGTTAGAGACATCTGCCAAGGCTCGTTTAGATACAGTTCATCTTGCCCAGAAAGGTGACTAGGTGACTGCCTCAGCTCCCTCCTGGCCCTGATTTCTCTATGGTGATTCTAAGTCTTTCAGATAGTAGAAGCAGGACAGGGATTGCCCCTTAACTTTTTCAACAGCCTCTAGTGCAGTGGAAGCCCAATGGTTTGAAGGCCATAGCTGCTAACATAAATATTGACTAATGCTGCTGTATTGAAAGCTTTAAATCAAGGTCCAGTGAAGGCTCATTCTCTTCAGCCCTGTAGTTCATCAGAAGGGAGGAAGGCACCTGCCCTTCTGCTCTCAGTAATCACTGATTGGGGAGGTTTAGCAGGGACATCTGGTCTATTAAAGAGCAGCTGTGGGGTATCAGAGTGGCATTGGGGTCTGTCTCTCTGTTTTGTTTTCTGCAGATAATGCTGAACTCCCTGCATAAATATGAGCCCCAGGTACACATAGTTCGTGTAGGAGGCCCCCACCGGATGGTGATGAACTGCTCCTTCCCTGAGACACAGTTCATAGCTGTGACTGCCTATCAAAATGAAGAGGTAGGTGGATGCCACACTGTGCTCTTGGTCACCATTGGTGAGATATATTAAAAGCTTAGTAAATATAAGATCAACATGGACAGACTTGTCCTTTTCTTGTTTCCCCACCGGTCCCAAGCAGTGCAATGCTCCATTCAGTCTAATACTCTGTCTTGTCTCTGCAGTAGAACATTGTCTAATCTAGTCTCTGGCTGCAGTACTAAGCCAGGTTTAGCTTAATATCCTGCCACAGATATTCCAGACTGGCCCATCTGTCGTGGCATCCCAATCCCTTACTGGAGAAAAACTCTACAGTCAAGTCCAATATCTTCCTCCAGCAATGACTGATAGTTATAATGATAACCCTATCTCTCCCCACTCCTTATAATACATACAATTGCAGAACACTGCCACATTCCATGGGAAAATTTCTTCCCAACCTCAAAACAGTAATTGAGGGATGCTTTGGATTGTGACAATTGCTAACTCATGTGCCACATTCCTTAGCTAGTGTTGCTGCAGATTTGATTCATACTTGGTAGGAATTCAGTGTTTAAACTCTCTTGAAAGGGTCCACTATCCCACAGGATTTGCCAGACTGGACCATACCATTTTGCTGTCCTGACTGGTATTCTGCCTGTGGCACTGATCAATACACAGCACTCTGCAACCAGCAAAGCTCTCTCCTAACCAGCCCTGGAAAACATCATGTGTGGGGATATATTTTTTAGGCTAACCAAAACAGTTTCCACTTAGATTACTCTGGAAGATGTTTTGTCAAGTTTCTATTCCAAATTGCCTTCACTAACATGCCTTGTTTTCTGTAAACTCAAGATAACAGCTCTCAAAATCAAGTATAATCCCTTTGCCAAAGCCTTCCTGGATGCAAAAGAAAGGTGAGTTCATCTTTTTTTGCTCCAATAGCATTTTGCTGTTGATAGGGTTAAAACTGTGGCATCACAATGTGAAAGATAAATTATATAACTTAAACTTGTTTCTGATGTCTTAAATCCAGAGTCACTCTACTGATATTAGTGGGGAGACTCTCTATATAATTATTACAATATGGTCTGAAGTGGGTGAATATCTTCTTGCGGATCCTAGGACTTAGCACTGTCTACACAGGAAGCCTGAAATGCAGTGGTGTGAACTTCCCCAGTAATGTTATATGCTGTGTGTGTGTGTTCACTACATTGTACTTACACTCCAATGAATCCCATAATTTGATAGTTAACTGCAGATGTCAAAAAGCATAACTAAAGTGCAATTGCACTGCAACTTTGACTTAACTACACTGCTACTATTTAATCGGTGTGATAATGTGTGATGTTTTTATTGAAAGTAAACTGTAGGTGCTAACTATATAAGATGTTATACGTGCTTCCATCAGAAACAAATTAGGTTTATCTTTCAAAGTTTTACTTGCATCATCCATGCTAACGCAGTGGAGCATCCAAATGATACATTCCAGTCCATAACTGCTAACAAGTTTTTGTTTGGACCTGGTATGTCTTCTGACATATGAACTGTCCCACGTGCCTGCAGGAGAATCTGAATTTCTTTCCATTCCTCTCACCACTTAAGAAGCTGCTGTGTCTCAGTGTCAGGGTTTCTAGCTATGGAGGGGAATACTGTCTTTCGCTTGCCTGGCTGAGCAGGAGACAGAGCCCTGCCTTGGTCTGGGTGGGAGGCGAGGCTGAGGCTGTTGATGCTAGCAGGAACAGTGCCCACAGGTAGATTTAGAATTCCAGGTTCAGCCCCCAAGTTTGGCACAAACTTAGGAACACTTTTGGATATGCCATGAAACCTAAGTTCCTGCTTCCTTTATGGCAGACTGCAGAAAGGTCCACTGCTGCCTAGCAAGTGGTTAAAGATGGATTTCCCTTCTTCTTAACTTGCTTTTCCATTTTTTTAGTGAGTAGTTCTGTTTTTAACTTCTTTCGTAATTTCTTGATGAGAAGTTCTACCACTAAGTATTCTGCTTTTCAGAAACCATCCCAAGGATGCTCCAGAAACAGTCTCTGAAGGTCAACATATGACATATTCCCACTGTAAGGTTTTTATTCGTGTCAGCTGTAAGTTTCGTGTGGTATGATAGGTGCTGGGAAACTGGGACTTGCTTAACTGAATCATACCAGTCATTCACTGAGTCCTGAATTGTGTTCATTGAAAGGAACCCTTTAAAAAAAAACAGGAAGACTGAAGGAACCTCACAGTAGGAAATAATACAACAGTTTCTGCAGAGGGATCATTTTCCTTATTGACGCAGTTTTTCAAAATTAAAAGTAATCTAGAATCAAGATGATGTATGATATTTTTAGGGCTTCCCCCCCCCCCCGGGGGG
>JANZLQ010000031.1:7718110-7766257 GCA_026212715.1 Elanus axillaris | reverse complement strand
CCATTTTTATGCATATTTTTTACAAAGTCACTTCTTGATTTTGTGGAAGAGAAATACATTAAGAGACTGGAAGAGCTCTTTTGAGGTCTCCAGGTTAAAGATACTACTTGGTATTAATGATGACAGGTCATATTTTTTAACTTAACTAGATTACAGAGTCTCTTGGCCCATGAAAATACATTAGGTTTTGGTTTTGTCCTGACAGAGAAGCAATGCTGGGCGACAGGCTGCCGTGCCATACTTGTAAGGCCTTTCACCTGGACAGAGGGCAAGGACTTGGGGACACATCTCTGTACAAATCTTCCTGTAATTAGAAGGAGGAACCATTTGTTTTCAATTTCTGCAGGGCTTTAGCTCTGTACCCAGCTACTAAATGTGAGGTTGCAAGGTGGTTTGTGTGACGCCTCATTTAACTAAAAAAAAAAAGGGGGGGGGGGGGTAAAAGCAGAAGACCAAAACGGTAAAAAAACCCCAAAACCTTTAAGACAAGCTGTTTTGCCTCCGATGCTGCAGTTTCTGGTCCGTGGTCTGCAGCTGTAACAGGCCCCGCGAGGTGTTCCTGCCCCCGGCAGGGCGAGCTGGCCGAGCCGGGCCGGCGCCCTCTGATCCCTCCAGTGGGCTTCAGCGGCCTTTGAAGCGGGGCTTCTCCTCCGCTGTCGCCCGCTGGGGAGGCGCCATTTTGGGCAGGCGACCTGGCGGCCCGGAGGGGACGGGTGGCAGCAGCCCCCTCGGCTGGTGGCGTGCGCCCTGCCCACCATTTGGGGCCGGTGGCCGGGTTGCCTCGGTGCAGCGTGGAGCGGCCAGCAGCCCTTCCCTAGGGCGGCAAAGGGCACCCAAGAGAATACACAAGCCCTGGGCCCGGTCTGAGGCAGGTGTCTTTTATCTCCGGCTTTTCCCCTCAGGGTTTATTTTCCTGGCACTGGGGCAGGTGTCCTCCCAGGGAAGCAAAGAGGAGCCTCTGGCTATGCCTGTGGAAGTGCAGAGAAGTTTTTCCCTCAGAGGGCAGCCCACAGCTCGCCAGGTAACTCCCATTTTAAGCCTGCAAGAAAGGCTGACGCCTGTCCACCTCTGTGTGGCATGGTGTACCTCCTGTGCCTCACTTAATCCTTGCTGGGTCTCCTTCCACCATGGGTTGTTCCAGCCCACGTGCCTCACCTCAGGCAGCTGCGTGTATGCCAACAGATGGGCTAGATGGCTTTAAATGTTCCCATCCACGACTGTGGAATTTTACGGGAATGTCTCTTTGCTCCCTGACAGGCAAAAAAAAAGAAAGCAGATAAACACCACTGTCCTGAAGTCCCCAGCACCAGACTGGATGCTTCTTGGTGAGCCAGCCCCGAGCACCCATCAGCACAGACATCTGTGCGTCTGTTGCCAATGGAGAACAAGCAGCAGGTAACCTCCTCAGAAGTAGTAACTTTCCCCCTTCACACCCTTGTTCCCCTCTGAGTGGGCTGTAACTTGCCCTCCCTAGGAAATCTTGCCTCTGTGCTTGTGCTGGATTCCACGTCACTGGTCACCACCACTGCAGGTCTGCTCGCTTCACCTCTCAGAGCAGAATTGACCAAGGTATTTCTGAGTTCTCAAATCATCAACAGCCCTCAGGCTTACAAATTTTCAGGTATTTGGGGGATTGTTCAGTGAGGATGTCCTGCCTGCTGCAGAAATGCTTTAGGGTGACTGCCCATTTTTTTCTAGTATGTACAGATGCAAAAAAGTAAGTATTTTGAGAAGGCTGGGTGTTTGACTAGGCACAGGATAAGCCCCCTACTGTGTGGCACAGTTCAGCCAGGTTTGTAGTGAACACAACAAATGAAAATGCCACGGCCTGGTTCCCAAAACACTTCCTAGGCAAGGGCGCATCTTTTTGTAAGGGCCACTTTTGCTAACAAAACTCTGCAGTGTGTTCTGTACTCAGCTGGTGGATTGGCTCAGCACCGACTGAGGCAGAAGGGTGCTCCTTTGTGAATCTCCAGCATGACCACTGGGAGGATTTTAGTTTCTCCTCCGCTCTGTGACTCTGAACCATTTTGCTTGCCTCAGTCTGTTATGCTCACATGTATTATCTCAGCCATAACACTGAGGGAATTCAGGAAGTCAGCGGTACTGCTGGTGAACCAGCCATCCATTCACCTCTTTATGTGTCAGAGAGATGTCTCATGAAAGGCACACGGTATGCCATACTCTTCGTAAGTTCTGGCCTTGATCTTTTGTTTTTCAAGTTGGTTATTTTTTTTTCAAAAATCAGCTCATATTAGTACACACTATCCTCTGGGAGGACAGTTGTATACTGCAGTTGAGAGATACTTTGCTATAATCTGTATTTGTTCATCCTTGGTTTCCTCCTGCTTTCTTCTTGCTTTCCCAGTGTGGGGCCTCCACAGTAGTGTAACAGTCCCATTAAAGAACCCTGGGCTGAGATGTGGATTTGATTTTTTTGCATCCCACATTTCTGGAGTATCTACAACTTTGTGTTCAATACAGACATGAACTATTTTTTAAAATATGGATCATTGTTTGAGTGTGAAATGCCATGTGGTTTGCAAAGTAAGCAGAAAAAATCTGCTTCTCTTTGGATTCAATCAACCACTGGAGCAATCACAAATTTTCTTAGGAGACAGCAATTTTCCAAGTGCTAGATCAGTTTCCACAGTCTTAGCTGTTTAAGAAAGTTGTGTCACATCTTCTGAATCTGTGAAAAAGACTCGGTAGTGTCCATAAAACTAGGCCTAGCCGCCAATATTTCCAATTTATCCTGTTTTTTTAACCTCTTCTGCCATGAGATGTCAATTCTCTGACCTTTTTTTGGCTGGAATTTAGCAAATGCAGAAACAGGGAAAGAATGGCTGGTGGTAAAGTTAACAACAGTTTAAAACTTAGAAGAATCTGGAATTTTGTGCTGTCAGAAAGTATTTGTGTCAGTTTAAACTTAACTACTACAGTTTGTCCACGCTGAGGTTTGACACTGGGTACTTAGTTCTGTGCTCAGGTGTAGTTTTGTCCTGAAGCTGGTTCTGGATTCTAGTCCTCAGGCAGACCCTCTGCACAGCTCAACTGGGTTCTGTGTTTCTGTTTGCTCTTAAAATGAGCACAGTAACTGAAAGATGTTTTTCTGAATACAGTGGCCTTACTATTTCTCTACTCAATTATTTGCTGATAGGTAGTAGATAAAAGTTCTGTATGTTGCATAATGTATGAGATACTAAAGAAAATTGCTTTTGGATGGCCTTGCAATTTCTGAAGGATACAAGAACTTCAGTCCTTTTAGATAACTTAGCTTAGAAGTATCCATATGGATTATGTCAAAATGTAGGCATCGATAATAGAAGTGCTAATGAGCATTCTTTAGGATAAGATGTATCAAAGCATGCAGAAATTGCACTGTGCAGAATCATCTGAGAAGGGTCAAGCAGCCCACAAGTGAGGAAGACTATGGAAGACCACCAGAGTCCTTCAGTGTGCCTGCGTAAATTACATTTGCATATGCTAATGGTTTCCCCAAAAAGCTAATGAATATGTATCAGACATCTAGTCTGACTGGTGTTCATGATAGGTGGAGCGATCCTCTGTGCACCCAGTGCTGCAATAAAGAATGCCTGCTTTCTAAAACTCTAAAATCGAGTCTTAGAGAGTTTCTTCGACCTTCTTTTTTGGTATCATAACAACTGATAATATTTAACCATTTTTATATTTTAGCCATATATACTGGTTATAGAAGTATGTAGGTTAAAAATAATTCTTCTAAATATAACACTTAAACTGGTAACCACTGTTTTCACCTAATGGCTGTAGCTATCATGTGTCATAGTCTGCTAGGCCTACAGCAACGATAAATAACAGTCCTTACCACAGAGATGCTAATGCTTACTATATGGTTTGAAAGTAATTTATGATGTTATTGAAACATAATGTATGAGTGATTTTTCTGGTGAGTTGAAGGATATGCTCAGTTTTTAAATGAAGAATTGATAGGGAAAGAGTGAACTAGGGGAGGATGTGAATTATCTGGACTGAACGCCTATAGTTTTCATAGACTTGTAGGACTTTGCATAAATGACTTACAGCCTCATAGGTCAAGTGCCTGAGCATCTTTTTTGTCTCATGGACAGTGTTGCATCAGACATTCCAGTTTCTCATCTGAAAACCAGGCATTTTGCCTTTCTCTCAACCTCTGCAGTGGGAGACCTGTGGGTTAGGAGTTCCTCTTACTGCCCGTACATACAGCACTGGCAAAATGAGACCTTGTCTTGCTGGGGCCTTTTGGCATACTCTTATGCATAAAAATTAGAGCCTTGAGTGTTTGTATGTGTATCACCAGTGGAGGCAGCAGTCAGTAGCACTGTGGTCCTAGTACTCTAAAACCTGTGAGCTGAGCTCTGAATAAGACATTGCTGGTGTTCCCAAAACACAACCTGATGCCTAAGAGGAAGCAGTCCGCTTAAGTAATCTGCAGTGCTGGATGGTGCCACAGAAAATCTTTTAAAACGTTTTAGAAATCTGTTTGCTGGGGTGTACATCTGCAGTGAAATAGAGGTAAAGGTGACTTCTGTCTTTCTAGGTTGCTCTCTGAACAATCAGGAAAACTCCCCTGTAATTCACTTCGCCTTTACTTCTGTGACAAACTTGAAACTCAGGCCAGATTTAGACCTGGACCAGGACAGACTTGTGGGCTTTGTGGATTGCACAGGATCTCACTCAGGAGCACCAAACACTGGCAGAATGGGCAGGCCTGGAGCCCGTGTCCCCATGTCACTGCGATCTCTACAGCTGTAGCTGGCACGTCACTCCTAGCAAAGGACTGAAGAGTCAAATTCCCCAGGCACAGGATGCTTGCTGGCTGCTACAGCCTGTACCTCCTGTATTTTTTATTCCAGCAGGTAGATTGCTTTTCAGAGAGGATGTAGTAAACACAAAATATAAAAAAATATCTTCCTGGTGATGAGACATTAACAAGGTACCTCATTTAAACCACAAAAATATACAGTAACCCTTGGTTTTGTCAGAGCCCTCGGTACACTTAAGGCTCAATCCTTAATTGCCCTGAGGAGCCTCACCTGGGGCCTCCACCCAAATCCCTGCCCTGGGCCCAGGAGCCTTATTTAAGCTCAGCCTAAGGGCCTCACTTTCTTTCTGGGTTGTGTTGTGGGGGGTGTGCTCTTGAATCCCTTCCTGAGTTGGTGTTTGGCTTTCCTGGACCTGGCTTCTTGCCTTGCCTGATGCTCGCTGGGCTGTTGCTAGCATGTGTTTCCATCACAGCCCTGCTCAGCTTGCTGGGCTCAGCTGCTCTGGGCTTGTGCCCTGCTGATGAGAGCCCTGTCTGTGATGTGGCAGCCCTTACCTCCCCATCCTTTGGAGTGCAGCTCTGCCTTTGCTGCCCCTGGCAGGTTTGTAGCTGTTTACATTCTGTCTCCCTTTATATAATCCCCTCTGGTTAATGAGGAGCTCAACAGGGCAGTCTTGATGCTGTCCTGACCAACTTCAAATGTGTGTGGCTTTGTCTCTGTTATGGGTATGGCACTTGAACCTTCAGAAGGGTGACACTTAAAAAGTCCCGGATTGTGGGGTGTTGGCTGAAGGTCAGGCTTGTGTGGTATATGCAGCTGAAACTTTGAAGAGAGTGGGTCATCCCTAGGAAAGAACTGTTATACTGTCCAAATGCATACTCTGCTTGGTGAAGAGGGGTTCCTCACTTGCATGGTGGCATCTGCTGAGTGTCAGTGTACTCGGAGAGGCAGGTCTCTAGGGCAGCGTAGGAGGAACAGGGATAAAGCTATTTAACCCCAGTGTTTTGCCTCTCCTTGTTTGTCCTATCTGTTCAGCCTGTGAACTCTTCTGAAACAGGACAGTCTCTCCCTGTGTTTTTTCTTTGATTCCTTGTTGCTTTTGGGGGGTAAACAGGGCTTTTGTTCACAAATGTAATCACAAATAACTGCAGTGCCTTAAAAATTGAATTTTCTGATAATATGACAAATTAGGTGTATATGTATGGAAAGAGGTGAGGGTTTTCATGGCCAATAGTTATTTTTGCTACTACTATAAAATGCTAGTTTTGTGAAAATTGGGATTTTTCATTTCAGAGAAGGCCCATTTTCATTGATATTTTTAAATTGTTTTGGAGAGGTCAAACTGTTGCTTAAAATGTGCAGAAGGTTGAATGGTAGTATTTCAGCTTCAACTGACTTTCACTTTGAAATTCAGAATTGTTATGGCTTAAATTGTTAAACAATAAAAACTTATTTTGAGGGTACTGAACTCCTTAAGATATTTACAATTATTTCTCTCCAGATTTATGTCTTGCACTCTCTCTCAAATTGGAATATGGAGACTTCCAGATCATTCTTTTTGGGCAGGAAATACATAAACAAGTGCTAGATCTGCCAGAACTGTATGATCTGGCAAGGATAAAGTAGGATTGTACTTCTGAAGCGTAAAGTAGGATCGTATGTCTAAAGAGTATGTTATTTTTCCAGCTAAATAAACACTATAATTATGAACAACAAAAAAGCTGTGGATTTTAAGAGGTGTTGGAAGAATTACATTCTAGAAACCCTAGGTGGACAAATTTGAAAGAAAGACTTTAAGTGTATATGCACATTTGAAAGTACTCATGCATGGAGCTTATTCTTTCTTCAAGCAAAGTCAGAACAGTTTAAAAATTATTGCAGAAATTCTTCAACAAGTCACTTCCTATAAAGCTAAAGTACATATTTATGCTTGGTTTGAAGAAGGAAAAAACCAAAACCAACATCAAAAAAACCTAACAAAAAACCCAGAAGAGAAAACAGAAAACTTTTTCAAAAGCTGTGCCCTTCTCCTGTTTCTATATGCCATTGCATGACAGTTATGACTTTGCTTTTCAGATGTTGTATCTCTCAATGTCTTTTGTTCTCCTCTATTCACTTGTTGTTCCAGAGGACAGCGTAAAATACAGAAGGTGCAGAGTGTGTCTTACCTCCAGAAGAGTAAGATATTATCAGAGCAGAAGAAGTGTGGCAGAAACTGTGTAATCTGGCAGGCTGAAGGGCTAAGCTGACTACTGGGGATCAGGGAACCAAGTTGTTCTGAGGCGGGCTTTCAGCTACTGTGAAATTCCACTGTGCCAGTGGAATGAGTTTTACCGGTTGAGCATCTTCCTTTCTAACCCTAAAGTCTCCAGACTCATCAATTTTAGGTGTAGGACAAGCTGTGTGTGTGTCTGCATGTGTGCCTGTGAATAATCTGCATTTGTAACCCTTTCTATAACAGTAGCTGGCCAACAGGTAACTGGCTGTGTTCTCTGTCTGATGTGTTTGAATATCCTCAGGTCTTTGCTGTCCCCTGCTATGAAAGTTGTCTCTGTGCAAGTAAATACCCAGACGAAAAATCAATTTCTCTAACATATGTTGGTCAATTGAACCAATTTTGCGCTGAAAAGCAAATGCCCCAAAGGGACACATTGCTCTTGATCTATTCTGTCAGCATGCAATAAATGTTTTGTCCAGATTTATTTGAATCTTTGGTTTTAGTCACCTAGAGCAGATTTTTTTGACATTACTTATAGCAAGAAATCTAATTTCTGGAGCCTTTCAATATTTTCAATAATTTCTGTATTAGAAGGGCTGATATAAATAGACAATCAGCCTAGGAATGTGGGATTGGCAGGGAGTTACAGGAGCATGCTCTATTCCTCTGCCATTGGAAGGAAAACATCATCCACTTTATAAACTGGTCAAGATTTCTTGGAATGTTAATTGAGGCTTAGGACTCAGTTGCCCAGTGAGAAGGCTGACATTTAGAAAGCTCGTTTCCAGCCTAAATGTGTTTATGGTTAATTTATAAACATTAGTTCTTGGGTTGGCATTGTCCCTTAGCTGAAATTACTAATTTCTTCTTTCTTTATCATTTGGGTTTTTTTTTCTGTGTGTGTGTTTGTGTGGTTTTGGTGGGTTTTGTGGGTTTTTTTGGAACTGCTGTACTTAGCAGCACTTCATAAATTGCCCTCTTAAGACAGTTTTACATTATGCCTCATTTGATCTTCTTTCTGCTGAAAAAGGAGATGCTTGCTTTTCCCTCATCTGCACATTCCTGCTGCTTCCTTTGTTCAAACTAGCCATGCTGCCTGCAGTAGCAGAGCAAGCTGTATTGGCTTGTGATCTCTCAATGCAAGGGAGGCTGGGGCTGGGGCAGTGGGACTACCCTTCCGATGGCAAGATGCTGTTAAATCAAATTAAACATATTTTGAAACTGCAATCCCAGCCTTAACTTTGCTGGCTAACCAAGCAAAGATTTGGCTTTATTTCACCCTCCTTTGAGGTATTTGGTTTTCTCTTGCTGTGTTCATCCTAGAGCCCCTTTCTGTGCTGACTCAGTTGAAATTCATCCATCCTGAACTCGGTGAGCAGAGCTGTCTGCAGTATTTCAGAGGCAGTCTTACCAGTGTCTTGTACAATGCCGCAAAAACTACCCTCTTTCTCCTGGGAATAGTTCAACAAATTCATCCTATGATCATTCTTGCCTCTATCACAGAAGGTAAGCTTCCATTTTGGGCAGCACTGAGGCATGAGTCGTGACCTTTATTTCCTGTTACAGTGAAGGGGATTCTATGATTCAGTGCTCCTTGTAGTTGCTACAGCATTATCTGAACCAGCCTGCTTACTGCTGTGAGATTTGCTTTGCTAAAATATTGGTTCTTCCAGACAAGCTGGAGCAGAGGAAAACCTTGAAGAAGGGAGCAGATGCACTGTTAGCTACACAGGGTAAAATCCTGGCTGTGACTTTCACTGACTTAATAGGGTAAGGAGTCAATAAAAATAATTTGTCCTTTCACACAACGTCTGGCTGACTAAATCGGGACCTTACATAAAATCTGATGTCTAATAACTGTTTAACATGTGATTCATCCCTAATTTCAGTAAGAAAATAGGAAAACAGTGGAGAGAGAAAAGGAGCGGGAAGTAGCAAGCACACAACTTACACATTGTGTTTTATACCTGATAAAATTTCAGCCAGGCCTGGGTTTCACCTTGGTGAAAGAAAAAGCTTAACCACTGCATCCTGTGTTGTAAGGAGCCAGGTGATATGTGAAATAAATTTGACCTGAAGAAACAAGAAAGTGGGAGCAGTCTGCTGCCATAAGTAACTAATTAAAAGCTATCATCTTGCATCTGACAGCAGTGGCAGCTGCCTAATTAAATGTTAAAAATAGCCCTGCCAGTCTTTGAAAAGTACACTTTGCATGGTGGTGAGATAACTGGTACTTTGGCCTTTGTACAGGGTGCAAGAAACTAAGGGCTAATGTCTGAGCTAATGTCTGAATGTGTAATGGCTGCTTCCTCCTGCTGCACAGGTTCTGCATCCCCAGCTTCTGACTCATGCTGAGGTCTTGGATTTTCAACAGAAAGCCAGCTCATTTCTGCACTCCATCTCCTTCAGAATTATATCCTGACTTTGTGGAAGGCTTGTTTTCAGGGTAGCTTCTTTTTCTGGTGTTATTTTATTTTTATTTAATCAGGAAAGGGTAAAGCTGGTCTACAGATTGGCGGTGATCTTGAAGTGTAATTGCATGGCACAGCCCCCTGTACAATTTGCACAATCCAGAGCAGAGGACTTTTTGTCGTTGTGATTGCCTGTTAGTGCTAGCAGCCCAGATCTGCCTTTTAAAAAGAGGAATTAAAACAGAAATAAAGTGTGGGTGAAGGGGGAGGACCCAGTCAAAGCCAAGCCACAGACACCTTAACGTTTTTGGGTTGTTTTTTTTTTTTTTTTCTTTCTGCCTGGCAGTAAGTTGATAGTATAATTTTTTTTTTCTTCACAATCCAGCAGATGGTGTTAGATGGCTATTTAATGACTTGCATGGGACAGAGAAGATCTTGTTGGTGATAGAGCTAAAAGGATGCAAGAAAAAAACAGTTTTGCTGGGATGTTCAGTGAATCTGAAAGCTGTGATAGGCTCCTGTTTCAAGCATCTGTGTGTATGCTTTCAGCTTACTACTAGTAGGGGGTGGGGACCTTCATAGCTGTAGTACTTGATTTAAATTGAGACTTCTGTGACATCTATCATACTTCTTCCTCCAAGGGTTTAGGTGTGTTTGAGTCCAATAGAGCAGAATTAATATAACCACTGACCCCATGGAACACTTTGGGTTTGGGAGGTGTATAAATTATTTTGGGTATTTATTTTTTAGTTGCATTTCCTCCTTGCATTCACCTGAAGAGGGAGAGTGAAGGGGTGCAAAATTTCTGCAGTGCACTGCTGTGACAGAAGTATTTCCTAAATCACACTGTCCATACAAAGGAAGTGAGGTGGAATGAAAAAAATGTGAGCTCAGTAGGTTGTACACTGTCCAGCCAGGCTAAAATATGACATCAGTTTCTGACTGCTTTCCATTAGCTGGTGTGATGAATACACTGGGTCTTGGTCAGGCTCCTAGAGACCAAGTATCTGTCATCACAGGTGATAATATTACCTGTGGAAACTGGTAAATGTGAGGTGATGAGTACTTCTGGGTGGGGAAAAAAAAATCACCCTGAACAGAGATATGTATACACATATGGACTGTAATTTACTACCATTTAGGAAAGATCTTGGAGCCATTGTAGATATTTCATAGACTGTCTGGTTAGTGCACAGCAGTTATAGAATCATAGAATGGTTTGGGCTGGAAGGGACCTTAAAGATCATTTAGTTCCAACCCCCCTGTCAGGGGCAGGGACACCTTCCACCAGACCAGGTTGCTCAAAGCCCCATCCAACCTGGCCTTGAACACTTCCAGGGATGGGGCATCCACAACCTCTCTGGGCAACCTGTTCCAGTGCCTCACTGCCCTCACAGTGAAGAATTCCTTCCTTGTATCTAACCTAAAATCTACCCTCTTTACGTTGAAAGCCATTACCCCTTGTCCTATTGCTACATGCCCATGTAAAAAGTCCATCTCCAGCTTTCTTGTAGGCCCTGTTTAGGTGCTGAAAGCTGCTGTAAGGTGTCCTTGGAGTGTTCTCTTCTCCAGGCTGAACAACGCCAACTCTCTCAGCCTGTCTTCATGAGGGATGTGCTAGAGCCCTCTGATCATCTTTGTGGCCCTCCTCTGGACTCGCCCCAACAGGTCCATGTCCTGTTAAAAAGTTAGGAATTGTAGGGAAAGATAGTGTCAAACATCCATTCTGTTACCATGGAAGTCAATGGTGTAACTCACCTCTTGAATATTGTAGCCAGTTCTAGTAACTATGTGTTGTGGTTTAACCCCAGCCAACAACTAAGCACCATGCAGCTGCTCACTAGCTCCCTTCCCCCCCTCAGTGGAATGGGGGAGAAAATTGGGAAAAAGAAGTAAAACTCATGGGTTGAGATAAGAACAGTTTAATAGAACAGAAAAGAAGAAACTAATAATGATAATGATAACACTAATAAAATGATAACAGTAATAATAAAAGGATTGGAATGTACAAATGATGCACAGTGCAATTGCTCACTGCCTGTTGATCAACAGCCAGTTAGTCCCTGAGCGGTGATCTGCTGCCCCCACTCCCCCCAGTTTATATACTAGATGTGATGTCCCATGGTATGGAATACCCTGTTGGCCACTTAGGGTCATCTGCCCTGGGTGTGTCCTGTCCCAACTTCTTGTGCCCCTCCAGCTTTCTTGCTGGCAGGTCATGAGAAGCCGAAAAATCCTTGGATTCGGTCTAAACATTACTTAGCAGCAACTGAAAACATCCCAGTGTTATCAACATTCTTCTCATACTGAACTCAAAACATAGGACTGTACCAGCTACTAGGAAGACAATTAACTCTATCCCAGCTGAAACTAGGACACTCTGCCTCAAAGTTTATAGAAGAGCTAGAAATAATATGGAAATAGGCAACAAGAATAGTAAAAAGCATGGACTCTTTACTATGAAGAGGTCATAAGTGGTTTGACTCTTTACCCTGGAAGAGAAGGGACTGGGGGAGGATATCAAGGAGTGCTATAAATGATGTGATAAACATGAACAGGGAAAGACTTGCTATTTATTGAAATGCAATTGGAGGCAATGTCCTAAAAGTTTAGATAGATTTGGGATATTTGAAGTCTGCTAGTTCCTATAGTGCTATAGTGTTACCTGATTTTTCTTTTTTATTTTACTTTTTTGTGGAAGTTGGAGAAATAAATGGATCAAAAATAGGTTGGACAAATTCAGAAAACCCATTGCTGGCTGTAAAAGCATGACTGTATGAAGGCAGGCTCTGGCAATATAACACGAGAAGTGTCAGCCTACACATTGCCTTTTCAGTCTTTTGCCAAGCTTGAGCTTTGCTGGCAGTTCCTGGTAGGTCACCTGTGGTCTGTTTGTGGTTATTCTAGGCGACTGCTGGAAATGGGATTACAGACTTGTGATGATCTTCCTTTTCTATGAAATAATGATGCGTATTTAAGTGGTGGAGTTCTATAGATATGCTACCATAGGTCTACAGGTAGGCTACTGTACACTACCTGTAGGGTCAGTCATTCTCTCTGTCATCCAGAGAGCTGCTTATAAAACTCAGTCTAAATCTGCTTCTGCCTTTTAAGCAGTCTTCATTCTGCACCCCAGGGCTGAGTTCAAGTATGCTGGTAAGATTCACCTTCACATCAAACAGTTAACAGACTGACATGGAAAATCATCAACAGAACAGGCTTGACATGCCAGTCAAGGGCATAATTTATACAATCCTAGGAAATTTGTTTCATAAAGTGACAGCTTTTGGTGATGGGATAATGTATTCTATTTGGTAGACTTGTTCCTGAGCAGTCACTAAAAATAGCAAGCACTAGGGTATGCAAATGTCCTGGGTAGAGGCACAGAAAATGAAAGGTAGAGCAGCGTGATTTGTCTGTTAATGGACTGCAGGGCTGGTGTTATTGGGAAGTCTTTTTGTGATGTGGGTTGTTTGGGTCATTTAAGAGTTAGCCCTCTGACATGACAGGGGGCTGGTTTCTGTCCTGTAGTCCGTGAGAAGTAGTGCATAAATCCACACCCAGTAATGAGAATAATTTATACTGTGATATTTAATCTTAGAGCATCCCAAAGCAATTTACAGACTACTAACCAAAAAGGGAACCTTATCAATATGTGGTCTGGGAAGCTGAGTCATCCCTAAGTGTGACCAGCCCTTCGACAGAAAGCTAGCTGGAAATCATGTGTCCATTCTGGCTTGTGGAGGGGGACACTTCCCCCACCCCCCCAAAACAAACACCACCACCTACGCCACCCCCAGAAACCTTACTTCCTATTTTCTGGTAATCCTGACCAGTTTGCAGTATCCTTTAGAGGAGGGAGGGTTTGTGATCTCACCTCATACCCTGAGTTTTCAGAGATTTGCTTTCTGCCACATCTTCCCTTTTGTTGGATTGCTCAAGAAACAGTAAAGGAAAAGAGCATGTAAGGAAAGGCTTCTGGTTAGTGCATCTCAAAGCCCTTGCTGGTTTGAAGAGGGATGTCATGGCCGGTAGTATTGCTTTGATGTCTCGTGTATGTGCAATTCTGCATTGCAGATCTGATGTAGATGAACTGGCTGAGTATGTAATATGCTGTGCTTGGGCATTAAAGCTGTCTACTTAAGCTTGCTTGGTTCTCAGTTAATTTTTAAAAAATCTCTTTGCTGCTTTTATCCCTTCTGGTTCATGTCTATAGATGCAGTCCTTGGTAGCAATGGACACATCCTCACATTTGCAGTACAATAATTCTCTAAAGATACTGGGGTTTGGTTGTGTTTTTTCATTCTGCTAGTGTCAGTTTAGCTTATCAGCTTCTGAGGCAGCTGCATGTGTCCCCATCCTGCGTGGGCTGAAGGGGCACAGAGGCTTTCAAAGCGGTCCTTGGCAGCCAAGAAGATGCAACTTCATAAATAACTGTTGCTGTGGTAACACATCAGTACTGTCCCTGGGCTGAGTTTTCACTGGTAGGTGCTAACATTTAAAATTATTAACCTGGACTGAGAGCTGTGTTGGTGGCAGAGAACCGTAAAATGGGATTAACCACTTGAGGTGTGTTAAGCAGAGATATTCGGTATTTCCCCAGATGGCTCTGAAGATTGGTGAAGGGATAATACAGCATTTAGGTGGTTTTGGCTTTTCAGTGGTCCAGACAGAAAGTGTGGGTATGTGAGTGCAATAGTGGATGAAGTCCACAGGCTTTTCTTCACCTTCTTATTGGCAGTCTTAGCAAAAAGTCCAAGGACTGATATAAGAAATTGGCACACTTCAGATATGTTCAAAATCTTCCTTTCCTTGCCAATGACCACTAACCAGCGTTGGGAATCTACACTAGTACTGTCCATACTGAGGCCAAATCTTGAAAATTTTCAAGATGGTTTTAGCACAAGTTCAGTGTTAGTGAAAGATTGCAAATGGAAGTGTTGCTCAGGAATCTAAATATCTTCCTCTCCTCTCCAATTATGCTTCTTAAAAACCAACTTGGTCTATATTTAGAGTCCATCTAGTAAGATTAAAAGTGTTATTTCATGTATAAATATTCTCTCTGGACTGGAAGAACAGCATGCATTATTCAACTGGCCTGTATGCTGTATGTTTGTGTTTTGGTATTTGTTCTCAAATAAAACTGAGTTAGATGAACTTCATTGTATTTATATCCAGTTTTACTTTCTGGTGCACATGCACTAACTCCCTGCTCTTATGTCATCTTCCTGGGATAAAGAAAGGTTAATTTCACCTTTTTTTTTTCCTGTATGTGTTTTGGTTTTTTTCCTTGTAGTATGAAAAGATGTTTGTTACTTCTATTCATATAGCAGCTCTGGAGCTTGAGAGGTCTATTTTTTTCCTAAAAGATTTCCTATTTTCAGAATAAATTAAATCATATATCCTTCTGTTTCTATATGTAGTATCTTTTTTTGTGAGTGTGCGATAGCTTTGGATTTCATGGGTTATAAGCTTGGATTTTTAAAAAAGTCTTTCTTTTAATAACCTTTCTTCTCACTGCTACTCCATCCCTTCTTGCACAAAGTATGTTTTGTTAATATAAAACATGATGATTTCTTCTGGACTTGATGATGTCTTAAGATATTTACTCCTCTTGTACTATGCATGCAGCATCACATTAATGCACCTTAAATGGCCAGATTTTGTCTGATGACTTGGTACAGGGCTTTCAGAAGTTCTAGATATGACAGTTGCTATATAACATTGGATCCTGTTCTGTTTTTATGAACTGTTGATCTGTGAACACCAGCAGCTTTTGCTTAAAGAATTTTACTCTCTTTTTTTGCCCTGTATCTCCTTGTGATACATATCTCAAACTTAACCTAACATCTTATTTTCCATAGTAAAGCAGTGTTTCTATCCACTTTCAGTGATGCAGGAAACTGCTTGTCTACCAAAGGTGTAAAATAACTGCAATACCTCAGTAGCTTCATAGTGATTTGGTGTCTGAGAACTGACTGCTGGTGGTAATCATTTGTGAACATGGGCAGTGTAAGCCTGCAGAGTTCCTGTATGACTGTTACTGAAGAATACAGATATATTCAAGGTGCATTTGGATCAGGATGTGGTCTTACAACATAGTTTTTAAATTGTTTAGTTCCATATTTGAGACAAATGTTGATCTGGAAAGATTGGAGCACATAGAGATTACCCTTCCTGTGAGTCTATGACGCAGCCTGCCTGTTCAGTGAAACTTCTTGAACTTTGACCAGATCAGAAAGCCTGTTGTGATAATTTGTTCATGGCTACCTTCAAAGGTAAGCATCAGTTGATGGATCTTCTCTTTGTGCTGTAGAGGACCAAATGAAAAGAGCTAATCACCATTTTTACCTATGGTACAGGAAGCTGAAGTATTTCTTCCCACTTCCTTCCCCTGAGGCAAAAGGATGCAGCTTCTTTCTGGAAATCAGTAAGGTAGCTAACATGATAAGGAAAGCTGCTCAACACTGAAATCATGTCTCTGTGGCAAGGGTGTGTAAGGTTCAATCTTTGAGACCAGTTTTGCAGTCTTCTTTCAGTTCTGCCCTCAGGCCTGGAGTTATCTGGCAACATGTTAAGGGAATTTAAAGCATGAAATGAAATTTGGGTGAGTGGCAAAATGCCTGATGTATTCAGGAAGGGAGCCAGCATCCACTTTGTCCTTCCCTGATCTCTTATCACAAATAAGAAAGTACTGTTGACAACTGGAGATTTTTCTAGTGTGAGTGTAAAGTCCCATACTCCTCCCTCTTCTCTGTCCCCCAAACCCTGGAAGAGAATACTGTGGAACAAACTGAATTTGCAGATAGCTAACTAGTTCCCTAGTCTTCATTTTGCACCTGTTGGGAGGCCTGTGGTAAGGAGCCCACAGGGCCGTGAGAATTACTGTTCCTTGCAGGGAAGATTTCACCCAGGGACTAGGGTAAATAGCTTTCATTTCATTTAGCTTTTGGGTTGATTTTTTTCCTGCCCTGGTAGACTGAAACAAGGGAGATTCAGAGTGGATATAAGGAAGAACCTTTTTCCTGAGAGAACAGTCAGGCAGAGGAGAAGGTTGCCCAGCAGGGCTGTGGTGGCTCCATCCTTGGAGGTTTTGATGACCTGACAGGATAAAGCCCTGAGCATCATTGTCGACCTCAAAGCAGATTGTGCCCTAAGCAGCAGATTTGACTAGGAATGTCCTGAAGTCTCTTTCAACCTGCATTATCCTATGAACAAACCTTCCTTAAGCCTCAGGCAGTGCAGTTGTTTTTGGTGCCAGCCTGTATGGACAAACAAGATCCCAGATTCGCAGCATTGCTCACCTGTACAAGTTCAGTAAAGTTTTTAGATTGTCTCTTCCTAGGATGTATAGTTATTATTGTAAAGGTACTGCAGAATGTTGTTGTTTGTGTTTTTTTTTTTTCTTTTAAAAAAACCCCATGAAAATAGCTGGGGTACATCAGCATGCACTTGGTCTAGAATGAGCTATTCTCGGTGTGTTTTCCTGATCCTCACCAGTAGCTCCTTCTTGCTTCTGACAGACTTTTAGTTTTTGTCTACTTCCTAGTGGGACAGTAGCAGTCTAATGAACATGTTAGAATTTGTACCAGTCTTAATGTAATTCCCTGTGAGGACATTCAAAGCAACATAAATGACATCAGAAAAAGGTGCATGTACTGAAGACTAAGTTTGTGTGCACAAGGAGATAACATCAGTAATAATATTAAAACCATACCCATGTAGTTCTGCTGGAAAACTCTCCTTTGTAGGGGAGCCTGATGACTATCCTACTGCTGAGTTTGATCTGAAAGGGTCCATTAGGCTTAAGCTGTCTATGGTCAGCAAAATAGTCCAGCACCTTCATATGAGATCTAAAAAGCTCAGAGGCTCCTGTCATCTCTTCAGCTCTTTATGCCAAGATGCTGGACATGAAAGACCAAATTTTTTCATGTTTTGCAAAGGCTTTCCCAGTCACTTCAGCTTTCTTTTTGCTGTGACCCCCTTGCTGAAAGGTCTGCTGCCATCCCCACCCTCCAATGACTGCTCTAGCTCAGGGATACTCAGCCTTTCCCATATTACAGCCATCTTTTCACTTGTTCACGCTCCCAGACCTGCAGGTATTATCTGCCCTTTGCTGACAGGTGAAAAACTGACCCCTGAGGGTCCTTTGTGGCTCCTCTATTCTGTCTGTGGGACAGGCAGCTACAAAGAGGCTTAGGCCATGGCTCTTTATGAAAGTAGCTGCTTTCCTTGACTTCCAACACTGTATTCCTTATGGTCTGCTGGTAGGAAACCTCAGAGCAGATTGGTTGGTTTTTATTCTGAAAGTGTTACTGAACTTGTGTATAAGATGGGCTGAAATACTTTGCTGAAAGCATTTTCATGGTGGGAATGCAGAAATTTTAATCCTTCCTGTTGCTGTTTCTTGTCTTGCTGCTCCAAGTGGCTTGTTTTCGTAATTTGATTACTGCATAATGCTGGACAAGAAAGGAAACAGAACATTGTTCCTATTTGAGTTGCAACATTTGGGAGATGGTTAGCAAGTCACAGTCTACATGGCCAAAACGAAAAACTTTTTGAATGATGATAGCAAAGATTGTTTTCGAAGCTATGGCTTCTCTGCACAAAACCAGTTTTAAATAAAATGAGTCATGGTCTCATTCTTACACAGTGATATGATATCCATAGGTATAGAAGAGAAAAGAAAAGAACATCCTACCATTCCCAAAAACAAATGCATAGGAGAAAAGAACAGCTCATCCCCTCCACCCTTTCACAAACAAATGCCTGAACATCGTGCCTACACTGCTGCTTGAAGATCAAGGCTGGTCTAGGAGGTAAACTATAAGGTAAACTGCCTCCTGCTGAACTGGCAAGCATGTCTACTGGATTGCTTCTAAGAATTTAAAAAAATAAGGGGGGGGGAAGCCTTTTATGTCTTAGCTTCAAGTTGCCAGCAGATTGCTGTTGTGCTCCAGGTTAGCCTGTTGTGCCAGTGCAGAAGTTCCTGTTCTAGAGAATTTACTTGCACTTGGATGCAAGGTAATTGTCCTTGCTTCAGATGATAGATTTGGAAGAAAACCTGGCAGGTAAGCGATTTGCAAGTCATATAGGCCTTTATATGCCTATGTGACAGCTTCTCTTCTTCCCCTCTAGGGAAACTGAGTCAAAAGAGGAGTTTCTAGGCAGGGAGACCATCAGGGGTCTCCATTCAGTCCCTGAATGGCCCAGAAGAGTAGCACCTCAAGTGACTTAAAGGCTTCAGCTGATGTAAATGGCTAACAGAAATGAGAGCTATGCGGGAGGTCTAAGGTCTAATGTTTTTGGTTCAAATGTGTCCACTATCTGAGCACACAGCAATTAAGGATCAACATTATAAATTAGCATGGCAAACATTAACCTTGTCTCCTTGCTTGCAGCACAAATGCTGCCCTGCCTGACTTTCCTTTTTTGTCTCGCTGGGAATATTGCCTTATCTGTAGCTTTTGGCATTCCTGTAGGTAATCTCAGGCAAGTGGATGTCTGGGCCATTCATTTCATTGACCCAACAGCCATTTTAAGCTGCCTTCAGGGGTTAAGTTAATTCATTACATAAAAAGGACAAGTGAAAACAAAGGATATCAGAGTAACTTTATTGGAAGTATTGAGTCAGATTTATGATAGCCATATACAGAGCGCGCAAAGACTTAGACTTCTTGTCTCATCAAAGGTAATAAAACATCCACTGCATTTACCCCAGGAGGATGGTGGAGAAAGGTTAACTTTAGGTGTTGTTTCAGGACTTCAGTATTGCTTAGCAACAACGTTTCAGCTCTCTTCAACCCTATCTTTGCACTTGAAAGGTGGTGAATAGAGTATTTCCAAGATTAAATGGCTTGCCTGGGGTCATTGTGTCAAGGCTGAAGGTCAGGATAGGGCCTAGAAGCCTTAACTCTTTGGCCAGCTCTGGATCTGTGCACTGGGCTGAGCAAGCCCCTGCTTTAGAGCGTGCATTTAAATTATGGAGCATCTGCCATTGAGGTTGAACAACATAGGTTAATGTCTAGGACAGGATATTATGTTTTATTTATAGGCATTGCTTAGTGGAAATGGTAGTAGGGGTTTTTGTTCACCATGCCTTTCTGGAAGCGGTATGCAGGTTGAGTAAAACCAAGTGTTCGATGCTCTGCCCTTCTACCCCAACTGCTTTGTTTCTCCTTTAAGTCCCAAGACTAGCACATTCAAAATGCAAATGCTGTTTGATAGGAGTTTCTGTGACTTTGTTGCATTATCTGTGCAGCTCCTGCTTTCAGGGGACCTCAACACAGACAAAAATTGATCAGCAGCAGCAGGAGGAAAATAGCCGTTGCCACGGCAACCGGTGATGACTCATCCCGGGTAGCAGGCAGCAAAAGCTGTGAGGCTGCAGTAATTTTCCAGATGCTTAATCCAGCTCTCGATCCTTTATTTCTCTTGCTGACAGGCAGAAATCCTCCTCTGCCTTTCTTTGCTCAGAGACCCACGCAGCCTGCAGCCGTACGTGATGCAGAGTAGTCCTTTGTGGTGCTTGCCCAGAATGGCGTCACAGAGATGCGTCTGGGTGATGCAGACAGCTACTCCATGGATTGAACTGTAGCCCCCAAAGGTAGTAAAAATAGAACTGTAAACTGCCCATCTGCAAAAATACCCATGTGTCATTAGCTGCACTCAATTCCTATCTACCAGCTAGCATAACGTTTACTGTAACTCTAGCTATGATTTATTAAATCAGTTCATCTTGCTGCTTTTCAGTAATGAGGCTGTGCCTGCCCTGCATACAGAATGTACTAAAAAGAGAAAAGTGAACTGCATTCAGCACATGCATTTCCATGAATTAACTTCTCTTTTAATGACCTACTAATTTTTGCAAGTGAATTTCAGTCTGCATATGGTGAAATAGAGCAGGTTAAGGGCTTATCCAGGAAAAAGGCAGCAAAAGGAGCAACAGCTTCTATATCACTCAGGGGATGCCTACCTTGCAGTTTTCCTGCAATGACTGCATTGTAATACAGGCATCACCGTATTTGGGGCACTGTTATAAATGTCCAAGTAGTTACTTGTCTGCTCTGGTGGCTATGTGGAGTTCTTTGTGATTGCAGTATGGTGGTGAAAAATCCAAGTGTAACTAGATTAAAGGTAGCTTCAGTTTATTTACATGAGGAAGGTACACATTCCTCTCTTGAACTGGTGGAGCAATTAGCCCAGGGTGATAGTGGAATTTGGTTTCCCTAGTTCAAGTGAGTTCATATAGTTATAGGGAATGTGAACCTGCTCTGCGTGGGGAGAAGGAAGAGCTTGTGGGGAAAAATAGGAAAAACAGCAAGAGCCCTGTGTTTCTTTGGGGGGGGGGAGGGCAGAGAAAGTACTGATGCTGCCAGCTGTCTCATGCAATCCCTGGAAAGCAGATGGCTTTCTGTTGGTAAATCAAGCAAGCCCATCGGCTCCTTTTCCCACAATGCAGCCTCTTGCTTGCAAGTCCTCATTAAAGTTTTGGCAGGGTATGCAGCTGAAATGAGCTGTTGCATTGCTGACGGGCTCTGCAGTGTGTTGCTGGCTGAAGCCAAATCCATGTAAAGCCAGCAAGTGTATGGCCTGAGGAAGCTGTATGGGATGTTTTTCTGCTTTTTGTCTTGGTGAAGTCATCTGCTAATAAATACATAAACCATATTACATGAATATGTATTGCCTTGAATCTTTGTCTCCTGTCAGTAGGTGTGATGTGTAAGCATTTAATGAATGTGCTGTGGCTGCTCTTCAGGGGAAACCAGTTTTAAAGGGCAATAGTAGAGGCTCATCTTGTTACTGTGGGATCCTGAGCTCTTTCTTGGTGTGCAGCTGTTCCTAACTGTGCCCAGGTTTTGTATATCTAAAGGGAGAAATCTTCCATGATCAGTGCCTGATTCTGCAACCTAAAGGTTTGTGGCTTAGAACACTAACACTGTTTCACTTCATGTCCTTGCATGAGAACTAACAATGAGAACTAAACTATGCAATAGGTTGATATATGCAATGAATTTGCTAGAAAGTTGTCCTTTCCAGAAGCACACAGTTTTGGAAATGTAACAAAATGAAAGCCAAATATGAGGTTTTGATCCATTCATCTCGCCCCCCAAGATAGGAATTGTTTGCTACCTGGGTAGCATTGCATATGGGATAGTAAAAACGCTGCTAGTCAGATCATCTGCAACTTCAGCAGCAATGATTGCAGGCCTGCATAGTTGTGTTAGTTTTATTACAACATATATAGCTAACTAGCACCAAAAGTTCTGCAGTCCTAGCAAACCCCTTATGTGAAATCATCAAATATCATCAATTGGATTAAGCTCATATGTATTTTGTGGGTCCTAGGAAGGATGCTGGCTTCTCTGTCTTTTTGGAAAAGCAAAAAAAAAATAAATTCCAGGTTTAAACCCACCTGTTTAATGCTATAATATTCACTATTAATAAGGATGTATTGACTTGCTAATGCATTTTGTGATCAGTTAGACTTAAGCAGGTTGCCTCAAGCTTCACAGAAATGCATCTGCTACCTGACTGTAGATAACAGTATTTGTATTTAGTTGCATGTGAGTTTTTTGTTTAGTTTGTTTGCAGAAGGTATACTCTAGACAGAAGCTAGCTAAGGCCACTGTATCCAGTGAAGGTCCCCAAGGTCTCTTTGGCCTGTGGAATGATTTAAGGAGGGATAAGAGCCTGACTTCTTTTCAAGGTAATACTGTATTTCCAGATGCCTTTTTGCTTTTGGAAAACATAATTACTAATAAATGTGACTGGATAAAAACTTTAAGAATCAGGGCAGCCTTGGGACACTTGGAGTTGATGCACAAATCATACACTATTAGCCTTGCTGCTTCTCCAAACATGTAGAATTGCATATTTCAGGGGTTTTTTTTCCCCTCCTGGATATTTTCTTTCTGAAGGCCTTTTTGTACCTGGGGTACACTCTTCCATGTCCACTTGCTGGGCATCCTGTACTGTGGGAGCCTTATAATGTAGAAATAGTGGTTCCCATCTGCCTTTTGAAGCTGTTCAGTGCAGTGCCAGCAGCAGCCAGAGAGGATCACTGCTGAAGCTGATGAAGAACATCTCATCTCCCCTCTCTAACCCATGCTATGCATGAGGTAAGCCATCTAGCCTTGCGTGCAAGTGAAGGATCCAGCCTGCATGTCAAAATCCACCCCTCTCATGGACTTCCTCCTCATTAGTCACCAACTATGCACTGGCTAGGCTTTCACTGTACTGCAGAAACAAATACGAATAGATTTGGAAATCGAAACAAGCTTTGCATTGCAAAGTCTCTTTGTGGGACTACAGTAAGAGAGGTGTGAAGGAGGTATGCTCAGTGGAGATGCGCTAACTGGTGCAGTTCAGCATGTGTATAATTTCTGAGCCAGCTGGTCTCCTGCAGGCTGCTGGAGCAGGAGCACCATCCATCATTGGTTAGTTAAGGTGATGTCCCACTGAGCCACCCAACTCTGCAGCTAGAAAAGGGGCTGGCTTTGCATCTTTGTGGGAAGGGAGCAAAATCAGTAGCTACCCTTGACTTCACAAAGCTCCAGGCTCACTTATCTCCTTGGAAATGCTGTACAAATAGGTTTTACTTTTGCTTATTTTAAACTAACATAAAGCAAAATGTCTTTTACAGGAAAGAAATATTCGAGCCATAGGAACAGCTTGAACTAAATCCCAGGTTCTAAATGCAGAGCATAGTTTTTCAATTTGGATTTTGAAACTGGCTGTTCTCCTTATAATGTGCTCTTTAAATCCCTCTGATCCAAGCTATTGTTTACAGAAAATAGGAATCTTGCATCTTTGGGATATGAGGCACTGGGAAAGCTTGAAATCCAGGTATGTCATATTTCATGCTGCCCTATACCAACAAGGGAGAGGAGAGCTCAGTTCTTGTCTCGGTCAGTGCTTGGCATCTCTGAATGGAAATTCCCAATCAGAAGCCATTTGCTATTAATTTCTGTTTTGGCATTTAGATGACTGTCCTTGGAAAACAATATTGTAGGCTGTTGAAGAGAGAGCATAGTCGTCCCACTAACGAGATTTATAAATTGACTTGTTCACCTTCATTTTCCTCTGTAATATTTCCTGGTGGTAAGATGTCTTACTTTGATAGTTTTGCAGGGGAAGCAGTAGAAACACTCCTTTCTGAAACCTTAAAAGCCATATCAACTGAAAGTTTTTGGGGAGAGGTGCTAGACCTCCTCAGATATGTAGTGCACAGTGTCTGGCAATGCAAGGGCCTCATGGATATGGCTGCTGCATTACCCCTGAATAGCACTGATACTCATCACAGTGCTATGAAATTATGCTCTAATTGCACAGTATTTTCTAATACCAGGATGATAAGTGAGAAGGTGGATCCTGTGTCACTGGATGAAGGCAGAGAAAATCAAAGTTCTGTTACATTCCTGGGCTCCTTGTTCATGGGATTTATTTTTCTCCTTTGTGCTCTTTTAAAGATGCCTACCTGAATTTTCCATGTCTAGGGATGCATGGAGTGGTCTGTTAGTATATCTTCTGTATAGGAGACATAGAAGAAGCTGCTTGTAGTCCAGGTACTGGGATACTAAATTTCCTGAAGTAATTAAGAAAGGATAATCCAATGCTTTGGATTGTTTGTTATTGCACTCTAAAATTAGTCTTATTTTTTTGTGGAAGTGAGGCCAAGCATAATACTTAAACCTCTGGCCTGCCTGCACCTTACAAAGGATAGAAGTCTCCTTTCTTCGCCTGATGAAGCATTTGCAGCTCAGTCTAGGAGAGCTCTGGCTTTTTTTTTTCTTCTACTGTGTTACTTAGCCAATTCCACTTATCTCTCCATGGTATGTCCCAAATATCTATGCCACTCCTGGGCACTGATTCAGAATTAAGTGCCATCTATCCTCTGTGTCTTTCCCTGAGGTGTGGTGAGATTTCTCTGCAGATCTGTCTCTGAAGTTTGGGCCAAGTCTGCTCTGCTTAGATAAGAACTATCAGTGGTGAATGCAGTTGTCTTTAACTGTGAGCAAAGTTATCTTTAGCTTTCTTCCTGTGCTGGCTACTCACACGTTTTCACTCATGAGCACTGCAGAATTTCCTCTGCTAGGCAGCTGTGTGTCAGCTCTGAAGCTTAATTAGTACCAGTGTGGCTGGGTGGTTTGCTGCTGAGCACATGTTTAAAGTCAGCAGAGAAACTCCTTGGAGGTTGCTTTATTCTCCAACCACTGCCCCCCCCTCGTCACGTCCCCCCCCTCCCCCCTTCCTTACTATTGCATGTGTCTCAGTGACTGCTTTGGCTTTGCAGGTAGGAACCTTAAGACCTCTCCTGTCCATCTCTTGCACAGCACAAGATGTGACTTGAATAACCTGTCATTGCAAAGAAGTTGGGTGAAGACCACTGTATTTTAATAACAGCCCTTTCTTCTAAATTCCCCTGAAACAGGTCACCTATGTATATAATCACCTCTCATGCATTGTGGAACACCACCATGTCATAATCCTGTCATTCATTGGTCTGAGGCTTTTGTTGCCAAAGAGACTATATGGCACCTTTTACTAGTACTATATTCTCCACAATACCATCTTTATCTTAAGCAGCACTTCTGTTTCCCAGACTGACAACCACTGCCTTGGGATTCCAGGGAGCATCAGTAGAGACAAAGGATTTTCTTCCCCCACAGAATCCAATTTCTGATTTTCTTCTTTTACTTTTTTCTTTTTTCTTATAATGTGCCATCTGAAGATGCTGGATCTAACCACCTTTTTTTTCGGGGTGGGGGGGAAGGGTAGAAATAAGCTCTGAAAAGTAGGTTTGCACTTTGCAGCACTTATCTAATGAAAGGGATGAATATTTCTAAGGATACTTGATTAATTCATTTCTACAATACTGTGTTGTAGAGATACACCATGCTGTCCTGCAAAATACTTCAATGCTTCCATTTTACTTGGAAGTCCACTGAGGGCCAGAGAGCCTTTGCTGCCCTGAAGTAGGGTACTAAACCAGTCCTTGAAGTCTTTGTTTTCAGCTTAGAGGAGCCCAGCCTGAAGCTGCATCCCCATTTACTTTGTGTTCTTCCAAGTTCTGCAGCCACCTTGGCAAACTGGGAATGGACAGTGCCTGATCACACAGGAGCTTCTCTCTTGCCCAGTAACTGGGGTCCGTCCAAAATGTCCCTGTGCACATAATAATTTTGCTATTATCTGAAGGCCGCTGCTCTTCAGCTTGCTGCGAGCATATGAGATTATTCCACAGGCACTGGTATCATGAAGCATGAGCTCACTTTTTCATTTAGCTTTACTAATACAGTTCTTCAGCTTTATTAAACATTCTTGAGATAGCTATCTATGGCACTTGTAACTTGGTTTTTTTATAATGACTTTGGGGTGGCAGTGTCTTTTTAAATAAGAATTTTTGCCTTTATCTGATGTGTTGCCTGTAAGTGTAATAAAAAAATAATAATTGAAGTTTAAAACAATAAAGTCAAATCACTCTTATTTAAAGAGCCAGCACTGCATAGCTTCTAGACCTTCTGCTGTTGCATGGAAGTTTTATATGCATCTAGTAGAGCTGGCCAGGATTTAACAAATGCCTGTTACCACAAAGTTAGCATGAGGGTTTCCTCCTGGAGCACAGAGCCTAACCCAGGGAGATTTAGATCTAATTCTGCATGGTAAGGGATGGCAAAATGTTGGCTGTTATTTAAAAAAACCTCTTTATTCCTGCACATGTTGCAATTATGGCAAGTCATGCACAGAGCGTGTACTAGCCAATGTTTCTTCACCTGCCAAGTAAAATTATGTGACCATACCCAGGATATGGGTGTGTATGAGCTCAACAAGCCCTCTGCAGGGTAAGTAAGGAAAAGTGCAAGTCAGTACCTTAAGGAGCAGCACTCAGATGCAGAATGATCCATTCCCCGTACTTCATAGTGGAGGAAAGCCCATACAGTTACCTCCTTGAGAGGATTGCACCCAAGTCTGCTACATGGGTTTTGACAGGGCAAGAAAAATAAATTTCCCCCATGGTATCTTACTTTGAGGCTCCAGCTTTTCATGTGATGTATCTTTGCACAGGGAGGGACACAAGCCTAGGTTTTGCTTTGGGCTTTCCCCACTGCTGTAGCAGTGTGTGTTCCCCAGGGGGGATTCTGGCTGATGAGACCCAGGAGGGTGTTGGGTATTCCTGCTTCCAAATGGGTGGGCACCTCCAGCCTCCCCTTACAGCTGCCTTTTGCTTGCACAAAGGTAATGAGCTAAGCCAAAGTGAAAGGCTTAGAGCCTTGCTAATGGATGCTGAAGCATTTCAACCATTCATTGTGTTGGTTCAGCCCACCTGTTTCACCTGTCAGGCTTTCCTGCTCTATCCTAAAAGAGTAAGCAAGGCCTTGATACCATTTTCACTCCCCTTCTGAAAGGTGCCTTTAATTATGAGCTGCCAGAGCTCATAAATCTGGGAAATGTCATCAAGGGCAGACAACTTCTGAACACAGGCCACCTAATCACATTCTCACTGCTAACAGAGCAGAGGGAACCAGCAACTGCTATCTTTTTTGATGGTTAAAACCTAATTAGTCTCTCTTAAATGAAAACCAAATGAATTCTCTCTGTTGGGAGCAAAGTGTTCAAGGACAATCCTTGATTAAAAAATTCCCAGACTCCAGCTGGAAATGCAAATAGTAGTTAATTTCACTGCAGTTTTCTGGAGCCCACAAAAAAGAAAATTGTGCCAGAAGCAGATGCAACTTAGGAACTTCAGTGAAAAGGCTATTCCTTCTATATATTTTATTTGGTGTATTGTTACTTCACTAACAAATGCAGGGTTTGAGTTACTCTGGGAGATTTAGTATAGATCTTTAGGAAAAATGTTCCAGTATGAGGCAAAGCAATGTAAGGAAGTTATAGATTGCTTGATATTGGATATGCTTTAGAACTGATCATACTAACATGTTGGGGATTATCAGGGTAAACTTGATATTGTTTCAGAGGAGACAGATGGACTACATGACTTGGAGAGCTCTCCTTCAACTGCATTTATGCAATAGGCAGTCTCCCTTCCCTGACATAAATCTGACTGATGGTATGCTACCACTAGTATCTGATAAGCACAGAAATGGCTCTAAATGGCCAGGAAAAGGGACCTGTGAGGCCTAGGTGCTATTCCTTTACTGCTAAATGGCTGTGGACAAATCGTTTTACTTTCCAACCAAACCCTCCACACCTTATCCCTATGTTGTCTCTCCAGTTGTAGATTAATTGTTGCAGGGTGGATTCTCAGCATGTGTTTGCAGAGCACTGAGCACAGCACAGCCCCAGTCCTCCTTGGGGCTGCAAAACGATAATAATGTTGATTTCTAATTTCATTTACAGATGAGGGAAGCATAAAAGACAGAAGTGTGAACACTTGAAATGTTCTTTCTTAATAAGCTAAGTCATTGTTATTATTAACAGGGGATCTTTCAAAACTTTGGGAACTGCTTCTGAGAGCAGGTCATGTATGAAGAAGTGGAGCAAGCAAGGAAGGCAAATATTGGCCTTGTAAGGTGGATATATTTGCTAGTTGATTCATCTCTTGAGGGGGCTGATGGATGTTGTAGTGTTGGCAAATAGTAAGTAATCTATCAAGATCTAGAGCCAAACATGTGAGTTTCTAAAGTTACTAGCTGGGACTCAGCCTGCAGGTTTGGGTCCTGAGTTGTGCTGGTTTTGTCTTTTGTGCCTTTCCTCCAGCCTACTGACTATATCTGGATTTTTGTTTTCAGTTAAGAGGGGAAATAATAATTTTAAACTTTGCTTCTGACATTTGTTTAGTGAGGAAGGTAGCCATATAAAGCATCCTCCCCTCCCTCTGCTTTTGCCTTGTATTCATCATTTGCTCCTCAAAAGGAGCAGGTTGGGTAGCATGGAGGGAGATGTGAACAGCATAGCTCTCTTCCTTAAAGCAGCTCCGCTGTTTGTTTTGTTTTTTATGTCTTTGCTCCTCTGAGCACACATGCATGAAGTGTGTTCCAGGTGCTATGAACGTGGTGTACAATCACACCACAAAATAAGCATTTGAGTGTTTAGGGGTTTTTTTCAGCAGCAGTTTCTACTTTATAATATATGCCAGCAGAAAGCAGTTCAATGAGTATTTTGATTTTGTTGCCATAATGCCTGATATTCAATCCCTTGTTAGTTTTCTTTCTCTTACTCAGGCCTATACCTTGCAGTGCTGTACAAAGGAGGGGGTAAACAAAAAGATTTCCCCGGTTCTGCCTGCCATTGCACAGGCAGAACCACATCTCTGTAGGGCAACAACTGGGATTAATTAGCACTGTTTCCCAAGGAGGTAGGTTCAGCTTTATGGCACCAGGTGGCTGAATACAGCCCAGCAATGGGAAGCATTGTTTTGGGCAGCAGGGTGCATACTGAAGTCCTGGCTGTGAGAGGCCTTGAAGTACTCAAGCATTTGTGTGTCCTCCCTTTTAGGTGTTTGGTATGGCTTTGCCTCCCAGCTCTCTGCTTGTGGCCATGCTGGGGTGGGAGTTGTCCATGGAGGAGGGAAAGTTACTTCCCAGGGGAAGGAGGAGATGTTGTTTGTCGCTCTGTTTAGAAACTTCTGCCTGGCTTTTTATTTATATCTAATTGTCTATAAAGTCAAATACCCTAAATAAGCACAAGTAAATGAATTTAAGCATATATTAACATGCTTTTGCTCAAGTGCTTTTCTGAAAAGGTGGTACATTTCTGATCTAGAATCTTACTGGCTTTTATTGGTGCTAAAGTTAAATGAAATCTTTATTATTAGTATGAATGTCACAGTTCCTTTTTAGAGAACACTTTCTTTTGAAACACGTACTGTGGAGCCTCTGAGAACTGAGGTGCATCAATGAAGTATTCAGAGATCTATGAATGAATTTTTTTGGAAGGTCACTTAAATCTCTTGGAATATTGATGTGCCCCACCTGGCTTGGATGATGAAAGTATTGAGTGTAGACACTTGTGGTTTGATTTAATGTTAACATTTTCTTGTAAGACCACCTTTAACTGTAGCTTCTTTGGCAATGACATGGCTACTTTGGGATGCCAGAATGTGATAGAGAAATGGGATGGGACAAGCAGATGCATTTAAAGTCAAGGAAGTGCAAGTAAGCAATGTATGACAGATCTTTATTGTACGCAATTGATGACATTCCTTATTTTATCAGTAAGTAACAGTACCTAGCTGATAACAGTTTTGCTCTTAGCAATATTGAGGCTAGTAATTAATAAAGCCTCAGATGTGAGGCAGATCACAAGATGATCTCTGTAGAAGAAAAATCTACAGTAAGAGTGACCAAAGCTATTTCTAGTTGTTTATCAAATATATAGGCCTAAAATTAAAATGAAATGCTCAGTGAGACTGCTAAAAGAGCACAGCCAGAGTGGGACCAGCCAACTTAGGTATGACAAAGACATTGATTTTCGTGATGAAAATATAGCAAAGGCAGGCAGCCATTAGAAAATGACTTTTCATACTCATTCCTGCTATTTTTAACACTCTGAGTATTTCTGGAAACTATCTTTCTCTACCTTGGAGGAAGCAAAGATACATACAAGTTTGCCAACTATTATTATCCTGCAATTGCCATCTGGCCACCAACTCCAAGTAACTAAAATAATGGAATGGTTCCTGGGACATGTCATCTGTCAGGGAGATCTTGGCTGGAGAAGTAATGTGTTATTGCCGCTGTTACTGGGTAATTGTGTGTTAGCTCTTTCCCTCTGTGACCCCATAGCAGAGTTCAGAAACTCGGAAAGACAGAGGGAACGACTCCTCAGTTGGTACCCAGGATGGAAGCTACCAACCACTTCAATGAAAAAGGCTTTCAAAAAAGTATTATTGTTGATAGAGATGCCTTGAAAAATGGCAGTTTTTCTACTAAAAAAAACCATAGCAACCTGATGCCTCTGTACCAAGTGTATTCATTTTGTGAGTAGAAATCTGGGAGCTTTTTTGTAACTACCTTCTCTGCAAACTCAGGCTGTGGCTCTGTGTGATCATGAGCCCCATGACAGAAAGGGAAAAGATCATGTGCTCAGTCCACACAACAAGAAGTGCTGAACTGGTACAAACTCTGCCATTAAAAGTTTGGTTGGAAAACTTCAGATGGGCAGTTTCATCTCATAGTTTTTATGCCAAAAGGCTTCACCTCTTCTTTTGCAGGTGGGATAAAAGAATAAAGCTGGATGACAGCATCATGTGTTCTATATCACTTAAAACTGCAGTTGTGCCTAATCCTGATCAAATTTGCCTGCAGATTATCCAGTAGTGCACAGCTCCCCTTGTTGAAGGCCACAGAACCACAGTCTGCTGTGAGTTTGAAAAGCCCTTCCTCTCAAAGACATTTACAAGCAGGTTGCCTTTGCTAAGGACACAGTTATATATATACTTCTTTTGGTGGTAGTGCAACTTAAACAACTTGAAGTCCTGGGGTTTGGCTTCCCCCCTTTAAACAATTGTCATGTTTGAGATCTGGCACAGCTGAGAAGACATCTGAGGTAGAGATAGGAAATGGAGAGAAGGAAAGAATGATGAAGGGCAGGGACAAGCAAGAATCTTTTAAATCAGCTTTGTCATCAGAGAAATAATGGAATCACAGCTTTGATCTGAGAGGGATTTATAGTCAAATCAAGACTGGGACTTGGTAAACAAATCTGATGTGGAGCAGATCTATGTGTGCTTTTTCAGAGCTGGGTTGTCTTTGTATGGTCGATAGGAATAGAAAACAAAGAACTCGGGACAGCCAAATGAACACTTACATGTAACAATTTTTTGTGTGTGTGAGAGGAGAAATAAAAGGCTATGTTGTTTGTGTGGTTTGGTTTTGTTTTGTTTTGAATTGCCATTTCTAGTAAAGCTCTGACACACCACAGCTCACTTTTAACATTGGCCATTGAGCACGGGTGTGAATTCTGTCTCTGAGTCCTCATCCTTCTCTGATGCTTGCTGTGAAATCCCCAATCCCAAAAACTTCCTTTCTACCTTTGGGATATGTTGTACCTGGGGTCTATATGCAGTGCAGACAGATTTCAGGTCCTCTCTGAGAAATGAAAGGGACACTGCAGGCAGGCTGGATGGTGCTGGTCTTCCCTGTGGAAACCTGTGCCTGACTACACAGTAGGGGATAATGTCAGGCTTGGCTTTCTCCTCTACTCCTAATGAATGTGTGTAAGCTTAACCAAAAGTACATGTTACTATAGTTGTATTCCTTCTAACACCAAACTGTCTATTTTACTTCTCAGCTTTTTCCTTCTGTTTACAGCACTTCAGTATCTGGATTTGTACTTGTGTTTTGACATTGCTGTAGAAGAAAAGTGCCATTTCCTGAATTCTTGATCCTGCCTCCTGATGGTACAAATGGGCAACACTGTGCGCAGTGAGATCAAGCCAAACATGGTATTGCTGCAGGTGTGAATAAATAGAGAGAGATGGGATCAGCAGTGTAGCTGTGAAACAGGGAAAGCAAGTGGGGGAGAAAAATAAAAAAGTAGGTTGGGGCAGAGATATAAATATAGTCATTGCTGCAGGAAGATATTTGTGTCTGAAATAAAAAGTGTAAAGAAATGAAATAAGTCTTTATGGCCCCGTATTGCAAGTTCCTGATGCATCTGGCCGCATGAGTATAAATGTCAGTGCTCTGTGCTGAGAAGATGGGCTAGGTGTCTTGAAATAATTTCCCCCTGCCTTGTGTCCCTTCCCACACTAGATCAGAGGTGTCAAAACGTATGCATACATTTGAACCACCAGAGTCAGGAAACAGAGGCAGTTAGCTTTTTTTAGATTTCTGTGAATTTTTCAATAAAATGAACAGTTGTGTCCCATCGTTTCGTCAGTGAAGCCCTAATGTGCTCATGTAAGTAGCACATGAAGCTGTAAACCATTCACATACGAAGTGAAACCCATACTCCAGAAGCAGCAGCTATTTACTGACTGGTTATGAAAGGAAAATGGATCATGGTGTTGTGAAAGCAGGACAGCTATGGTTCTCTGACTTTAAGTGTAATATCTTTCCATGTGCTTTTTCCATATTTTTTTTTTTTGTACTTTCTAGTGTAGAGTCCTTTCTTCCCTGGGAAACAAACTTTATAGTGCTTGTTTAAGAAACCACAGAAGTTATCTTTTAGTATTAGCCTGTGTACTTAAGTTTTGATCACAAGTGTTTGCTGGGAAGTATTAGTGTTGGTCTCAGCAACATAGTCGGTCTCAGGTACTGTAGTAGAGATCTTTCTGGAAAATCTGGCAGGCAGAAGAAGTGGCTTTAAATGGTTTAGTCCTTGACAGTATCCTTTCTGAGTAAAAACAGTCTCATTTTTGAAGTGAGAACTGAGTAGAAGAATATAGGTGTTTGGTAGTTGGCTTGGGTTGGGAAGAGAAGCTGAGCAGAGGAGTGTCACTCATTCGTAGACTTTAATTCTCTATTTCCTTGCTTATTATTCTTTGTGATGGGATGTGCAGTCCAGATGCCTTTGCTGTTAGTGGAGGAGCAGCTGAGTGAGGCTCATGTTTAAATAGATGATGGGCTGGATTCTCCAGGATAGTCTCTCTTCACTATTCATACTGTGGTGTGCAACTGTTTCCTGGCCTGGCTGATCTTGTTGTGCAGGCAGGCCAGTGGCTGGTGTTCATGCTGCCACTGCTGCTTGCTTGGCACCAAAGAGGCACGGAGGGACAGGCTGACAGCAGCCTGGGTCTGGGAGAAGGGGATTTGCTGGGATGCCACAGGAACAGCCCTCAGCCGGCAAAAGGCCAGCTCCACTTCCAGCTTATTCTCTGTCTGTCCAGCTGATGCTGGGATTGGGGTTGAGTTGCAGCTCCCTGTTTGCTCTCAATACTCTCAAGAGCCGAAATTTATCTGCCAGTAAAACAGTTTCCAAGCTGCTGCAGGTGCAGATCCCTGTGTAAATCACTATGGTCTTAGCTACCTGCATGGCTATAGACTGGCTCTTTCCTTAGAAAAATAAGAAAACGGTGTACGGCTATCCTTCAGCCTGTATGTGCCTTGCCATTTGCATCCCTGGAAAGGCAATGCTGGACTATGAGTGTTCCTGACCTTCTCATTTCTTTATGTTCACCTAGAGATGAGGTTTTCTAGCCAGCTACAAGACTGGAAGTTTTCTAGGAGAAAGGCATGATTTCTTGTTACATTTAAATGACAGCAAGCACAATGGGATGGCAGTGTGTATCAGGATAAACAATGAAGTGTGCTGGGTTCTGACACCAGGAGAGGTCTGGATGCAAGACATGGAGCAAGGGGAAGGTTTGTCTTTCCTGGTGTGGAGCGTATCTCGCAGTGGCAAGCCATAATGGAGGACTGAGAGTGTAATCTTTGAAGCTACTGTTGAGATCAAATACCTGCTTTGTTTGCTCCTTCAGTAGCTGTAATGAACTAATGGGTGTGCCTGTGCAGTAAGATAACCAGGCCTTGCAGTGGCATTTGGTTTGCAGTGATGATAAGTGTCACTTGATATTTTGGCTTATCTGAGCTCCTGGGAGAGTAGCCATGCTTCTCTGTAGGCGACAGGAGCTGGATGTTATACATCACTATAATTGCACTAAGCAGTGAAAATGCTGCTTGCGTGCATATCTTAATGGATGTAATTTCCTGCTTTTTATGTAGTTTGTCACACCTGGACAAATGGTTCTGAATAATGCTGTCTTGCTTATTAAGGTGTGTTTTCACATGGAGCAGATTGACAGGCCATTGAAAGCCCAACAGAATGATCTCATGGGGAATTTTTAACCCAGCCTTTCTGACTGGGCATTTGCTAGCCCAATTAGAGTGAATAGATAATAATGGTGCTTTAATTGGCATGAGGAATAGCTCCATCCATCTGTGGAAGTAAGGGCTCTCTCTCTGTTGCAGGGATTAGTGACCTGGCAAGCTGCTTTTTGAAACATGGCTTACTTTCAGTCTCCTTCCTGTGGGCTGGCAATGTCACTTAGGGGGGACACGCAGTGCCCCCTGAATGCTCAGTCTCTCCAACCAGTATGTTTTAGATGCATCGCAAGTTTGCTGTGAGTTCTTGTGGAATTGCTGCCTAGTCTGACGTGGGCATAAAGTATGAATGGGGCTTCATGTACTCTTGGTATGGGGAAAAAAATTCTGTTTCTGAGCAGCATCAGGCTTGGATCAGTTACTGGAAAGCCACATGCACTTATTTTCCCCAAATATCAAGGAGTTTACAACATGTAAAGAAAAGATCCTAAGATATTAAAGGACTTCTTAGTCTAATTACCTTGTTTACGTATGAGTGTCAGTCTTAAGATATTATGGAATACGCTAGCCAGATATCCAGCAGTACCTATGGCTTTATTATTTGACAGACCAATAGCTGAGGGTCCCCACTGGTCAGTAGCTTCTGAATTATGTTTGCTGTTCCATTGGCATTTTTTCCTTTGGAGACGTTTGTGAAAGCAGTGGGAGCCTTCATCTCTATGACTAGCAGTTAGTATATGTTTTCCTTTTCCTAACTGAAGATAACATTTGCAGATAAATGTGGGCTTAATTAGGCTCTGCTTTGTGGGAGAGAAGCTGATCAAAGGAGAATATTAGAGTGGTGGATTACTTTATTTTTTTCTTGGAATGCTGAATCAAGGAATACTGTTATTTTGCAAGCTACAGCTGCTTCTCTTGGGGTGTACAGTGAATGACCTGGCGACTCTACACTGCTACACTAACTGGGGTGTGCAGTGAAGCTGGGTACTTCTCATGCTAATCAAGTAAGTGATTAGACTCTCCAGGGAATTCAACCTCTTTAATGATATTCCATTCCTGCCTTACTTCCAGTTTGGCAGGAAGGAGGAGGGGAGGAATCTATTCAAGATACTGCAAGGCACTGGGTTCATATGGCAGTATGCTTTATTTACACTCATGACAGCTCTATCAAGTACAAATGTGCTGTGACCCCTATTTTATGGATGCCAATCTGAAGCATATAGACTTTCACACTTTCAGAGCTATTCAGAGAGGTAGCTTATGGTATTGTATGTGTGGTTTGTTCTGTTATTCAAATCCTTTCCTGCATTAAAACTACTGTAGTTGAGGACCTGGGTCTTTTGGAAATACTGCAGAAAATCTTTCTGTAATTTAGGCGTCTGAATACGTTGCAGAAAAATCTCTTGGGAACAGACTTTCAAAGGTCATGCAGAGAGTGTGGGAATTGAACCCGATTATGGCAGAATGCAGAGCTGAACTTTTGCTACCTGATGATCTTCCTGCGTTTTCATTTTCCAGCCCAGGTGGTGTGATAAGTGCAGAAGGAGGAGGAAGTAGTAAGAAACTGAACTATGTTTCAGTGATGTTTCTGCAGGGGCCAACCCATTTTTCCCACTGTTTGACATGGTGCCAGTTTTCTGAGGAAAAGTTACACCATTCAGTGAGGCATGCTCTCATAGAAAAGAGCAAGAAGCACAGGGCTGTGCTGCAGGTGATGCAGCTCTACCTCTTCTAAACAAATCAGCCTAGGGTTTGCTGGAGCATGTTGCACCATACAGTTACTCTAGCAGTGCAGAAGTTGGTGCAGAGTCCCCAGGGAAGCTGCTGGCAATGAGGAGCCTCCTGAGCACTAGCAGTCCCCACAGTATGCTGATAATAGGGCCACGTGTCTGGTAGCTTTTCTAAAATGCAGCGTGTAGGTGAGGATGTGTGTGTGGTAGCTCCCTCTGACAAAACTATTGCATGGTTACAGCAGAGAGGGAGATTATCTGGCAGTTTTCCAGTATGAAAACTGAGGAAATTACAGCTGTTGCTTTTCGGACTTATTTTAGTGATCGTTTTATGGCTGACGGGGCAACAGCGTGATCTGGTAATGCAGTGTGGTGTAAGCTGGGATCTTGATGACAAGCACAGAGTACATGATGCCAAGCTAGAGGTAGTTGTAGTCGCTGTAAATGCATCTCCTCTTTCCACTTAAGTGTGCACTGAAGGTTGTATTTAACAAGTGGATATTTACTGGACAGCCCTGCTTATATCTGAGGCTGTAATCCAAGCTGGATGGTAGTGTTGCTTCTTGTTTTACAGTTCATTGTTCAGCAATGTTTATTGCACAGTGCGTTGGGTGCCTCAGCCCCTTGTATTGCTCGTGGCCTTCTCTCTGGCTCTGCAGCCTGCATTGCACAGGCAGCTCTGTGCCTTAGCACCCACGCTGCCATGGCTGCCTTTACCTGAGCCTCTGGGGCAGTATGTTCTTTCCCCTTGTTGTGGTGTTATTCTCATGGCCTTGCACTTGCACACCCTGAGGCAATATTCATGCTGTGATCATCACCCACTGGGCTGTAACTCTTGCTTTACGTTAGGGGACCCAATAATACGTATGCACAGAATTAGCACACAGCACCTGCCCCTGCTCAGCATGTGCTCTGATCAGTGCTAACAATGTCATATGTAGGGACAAGCAACAGGGGATTTGAGTGGATCTTGATGGAAACTATACAGTTGCTATGGGAAAAGGATGGGAGGAATGACCTGCTGCACTGGAGGGGTGCCTGGCAAGGATGCTCGTTTGGGGACCCTGTCACTTCTCATCCTACATAGCCACTAGAGAGAGCTTTCCCTTCCTCTTCTAATTCTACCTATTGCCTCTTTGGGGTTTGTGTTGGGTTTTTTGTTGTTGTTGTTTGGTTTTTTTCCCCCCAAAAGGAGCTTTCACTGTTACAATTTATGTAAGACATCAGCTATGGGTGCTGCTAATAAATCTTTGTGCATGTTGCACCATTCTTTGTGAGGATGTTCTAGTCCTGAGTAAGTCTGTCCTTTAATATGGCAGCAGAATAAATGCATTTAATAATCGTGATGGAGGACATTAGAAATTACCTTTCTGTTTTCCAACCATGCTTGTACAATAATTAAATAAAATTTCTTCTGCTTTGAGTTGTGCTTGAGACTGATTGTGTCCAGACCCAAGGAACTACTGCAGTCTACCATATTCTGGGAAGGACCTGGGCTCTGTATTAAATTAATATTATATGGCAGCTTGTTCAGATAGAGGCTTTGATGAGGGTTAAGATGATCTGGACCCTGCTTCCATGCCGTGTGCCTGAGAGCAGGGACAGAAAGCAGCTACAGAACTGTCATTTTGCTGATGCCATTTTACACTGACACAAACTGAAGTTGTAGCAACCTCAAAAGAGCTCATCTGTGTCAAGCAGAGCAGGCTGTCATTCTGCATCTGTATTACTAACCTGGAGAAATGATGGGATTGTTGGTGCTGGAAATGATTGTGCTTACCAGTTTCTAACTGGCTGGGGACAGTAGCTCAATTAGGCTTTGTACCTTGCTTGCAAACCCTTGGTTCTGATCCTTTTAATTAAGCTACAGCTCTTGTGCTTGTGAGGTAGAGAAGAGCTAACAGCATATGCAGAGAGCCTGCGCATTGAATGCAGGGCTGCAGAGGTTTTTTCCTGCTTCTGTTGCCTTCCTGAGGCCCCTGTGAGACCTGGGTAAAGACCATGCTGTGCCATGGCAGAACACTAGCTGTCTGTATCTCTGCTTGCAGCTTGGGCACCTGACCAGTGGTGCAGTGTAATGTGCGACAGAGAAAGCAGAGCTCTGTCTTATCTCAGGCTTCATTTCTCTCTGCTTTGGTTTCCTCTGATTTCACAGCAGGAAATGCTTTCTGACTTGCACCTGGTGTTGTGGGGTGGGGCTGTGAGGATATATGAATGTTTTTGAAGTGCTTCATGATCTATTGTTATACATGTAAAGCCTTTTTTTAATTTCCTTTTAATTTTAATCTATACCTTCAGAGGCCCTAGGGAAAGGATTAGTTGGCAACCTTGGTGGTATGATAAATCCAGCATACATTTGTAGCAGTTCTACTTGTAAATGGGGCTGGGGCATGAAGAGGGCTTGAAGTAGGAAACTTTGCAAATAGGATTACCGATGAAAATACAGACAAGTATTACAAGCTCTAATGAGCAACCCCTGTAGATGCATTGAAGTCTGGTGAGTTTGCACTGCCACTGTGAACTTGCTCTGGCTGGAGTTTGTTTTCAGAGTTACAGCCTCAAAACTGCAAAGAGGAATGTTTAGCAGGTCTTGCTGAAGCAGCACCTGGATGGATTTCCCCACACTCTTGTTTTTCAGTGCTGCTTTAGCTTACAGCACACTAATTGCATAAGAAAACCTGCAATGTGGGAGTTGTCTGAGTTCCACAAGATCCACTGGGCCATCTAATTGGGTACCTTTGCTTCCAGAACAAAGCAGTGGTTCTCCTCGTCTTGTACCACACTTCCTAAAATCATGATAGGAAAGTGAGATTCTGGCTGCTATCATGCCAGTTATAATGACTAAGTGGATCAGAGGAAGGTGGCTGCTCATCTTCCCCATATTTCTTTTGTAGCACCTGGATAGTTGAATTATGTCATGTCAGGGGAAAGAGAGAGCTCTCCTTCCTCTTCCTCCTCCAACTTCCAAAAGGAATCACTTCTTACCTGCAAAGTACCCTGAATAACAATTATGCAGCTAATGTCTTTCTGGTCATTTTCCTATCTGTACCATACTTGTATGGGCTTTTGTTTTTCCTTTTAGAGTGTGGCCTGTTTGGCTCTGTAACTTTGGAAACCAAGTGTAAAACCACAATTTTTTTTCAGGTGCACTTTTTTCCTGTTTGATTTGGCTTTATTATGTATGTTTTATGCAGTAAAACATACTGTCCAGGAAGCAGAATCCCAGGCCTTGGAAGCAAAGAGGGAAGGGATGCAAAGTGCTGTCAGTACAAAGATGAGATAGATGCCATCCAGAATGGCATGGGGCAACATGGCACAGCTCACGGACAAAGTGCAACTTCCCTGACAGAAGTTGCTTTGGGAACTGGGAATGCTTCTGTGCTGTGTGCTGGAACATATAGTATTAGTTTAGTCTCTTTCAATTTCTATCACTTGGCAACATTGTTTGAAAAAAAAATACAGGTTTATATGCTTTTACAAAAATATTCCTTAATATAAAAACATTGAAAGTGGAAAATAAGCCATTTAATGTAGACAGAGATCATGATTAGAGTAACACTTTTTTTTTAAATCTAGGATCTGGCATTGAGGAATTCTGCTAGTCACAAATTTTCAGTCTCTAGTTCTTCTTAAACAGATGTAGGATCAATTTAGGAAGAGGCTTTAGCTCTTATTCACAAGGCAGTGAAATGACCATACATTTTTATTTTATTAAGTCTCAGTGCCTGGAGGCAATCAGTATTCTTGGTGGAAATTAATGAATGCAGAGGTTGGTTTTGAAAAATTCTCATGTAATAACCTGTTGAATGATGCTGAATTATGCTAACAGAATGAGCCTGAAATATGAATGATTACTCAGTCATACTGAACACATGAACCAACTGAGTCCAGAACTGACATCAGATACTGGCTGTTATATTAGGGGTGTGGAAGTCTCTTTTGGGTGCCAGAAAAATCTATAAAACTGATTTAATATAAAGTTACACAACAAACACTTGCCTTTTTTTCTACTAGGTTTTTTTTAAAGACTTGTACTTGTTACATGTCAGTTAAGCAGCTATTCTGAAAGACTATATAGAGCAACTGAAGGCAGTGCCAGATTTGCAGGGGGTGAACTGTGCAGTGTCAGGGCTGGGGAGGACCAGGTAGTTGCAAAATCCCAACGTCCTTGGGTACAGAGGGGTCTGATTCTTCTCTTCAGTGCTGTAGTCTTAACAGAATGGCTAATACTGTGAATTCAGGCTATTAAGTGTGGCACAGAGCTTCATAGCTTTTCTTTCTGTCTCTCTTTCTAGTGTACAGGCTGCTCTTCTACATATCAGCTGAGCATATACTAAATATCTTAAGCCCACATCTGACAGAACGCAGAAATAGCTGTACAGCGTCAAATGCCCATCTAACCTAGTACCTGTTTCTGACAATTGACCAGAAGTGAATGCCAGGGGAAGCACAGGAGAACAGCTCTAGCATGGGTGGCACTTTCCCCATGGTACTCAGACCTGGCAATGGATTTTGTGTATTCTAGTAATCCTCATTCCTCTTTGAATTTGTCTAATCTTGTCTTGAACCCACATGAATTTGTACCACCCAGAGCACTCTGTGCAGTGGGGTTTGACTTACATGCAGAACGAAGAGCCATCTCCTCTGGATTATTGTTTCCAGCCTGTCTCCTATGAGTTTCATTTGATGTCTAAAAGTCTTTGTACTGGAAGACATAGTGCAGAGCTGAATCTCTTCCACACACAATCTCCACATAACTTGGGATTTTACAGACCTCTATCATATTCTTTCCTCAGACATCTCTTTCCCAGACTTAATTCCTGTCACAAACCTCTCCTGTGTCTTGCAGTGTGACATATTCCTGTTACTATACTGTAAAACCAGAAGCAAACCAGGTTGCTAGGGCTGAATCTGTCTCCAGATATTGTATCAGTCGGGAGCCATAAAAGCACTGATGATCTCTGAGTGGAGAAAGTGTTGTTTCTGTTCTCCGGGAGGGGAGAAGGTGGTGACCCTACTGCCTGCTGTACTGTACAGGCAGGCTCTGTTTGTTCCACTTTTGCTCTGAGCTGCCTGGACAGACGCTATCTTGCATCCAAATGCTGGGTAGCAGGGTAGGGGAGTGGAGTAAACTGTCTCCAGAGTAGTAGTCTACCATCAGCTTCCTATTTCATGCAGAGTCGGCCTAACTAGCACACTGCTGAAACACAGCTACTCTCATCCCAACTTCGCTATTGCAATGCAGATACATGCTGCTGCTCATACCTTTGCAAGCAAAGCCAAGAAAGCTGTAAAATTGACTCTTGATTTTGAGCAAATAAACACTGGTGGATTAAAGTCTGCTTTTCATTAGAGGCATAGCTCCTTGGGTAGTAGATTACCAGGGACAGCAAAATGGTCACAGCACTATTGCTTCAGCCAAAGCCCTGAAAACATGTATTTGTGGTGGCTGCTGCCTGAAGGGGAGACTGTGTATGGGACAGCAGCCACTGCTGAGTGGGCAGGAGGAGCAGTGGAATCTCTCAGCAGCAGCCCCTGTTTGCCTTCCATTTCTGATACCCTTGAAAGAAATGGAAGCAGTAAGCCTATTCTCTGGAGCTGTGTGCTGTCAGTTTGGGTCCTCCCTTCCTCCTTTCTCTGCTTTTCCCCTTTCTGTGGCAGTCAGAGCCTGGCCCTTCATCTTGGGAGCAGCAAAAATCAGTTTTTCCCTGTGCTGTTGTGAAGTGCTGGAAACGAGGACTAGTTCTAGCTTTTTGCTATACTGAAAGATGATATTTTTCAAATAGATAGATAGATATTGCTGAGAAAAGGTAAGGGCTGTGTGAATAGAAGATCTTTTCTGTCTTATGTGTAAATGGCATAACTGTAACCTACAGAATGACTGTTTCCCATCTGCAATCGTATCCAGTCTTGTTCCTCCCTTCTTCACCTCAGAAATAAAAGTTAAGGGGCACTATGTATTCTTCAGCTACTTCTGACTTGAGCACCATCCAGCAGAAGGGATGCTGGATACCCCATAATACAGAGATCTTACCAGTTGATTGATCTTTATTTTCAAACATTTTCCTTCCTCCTTCCATGCAGAGAAATGGCATGCCAAATTACATGCTTGCCAGACATTCTCCATGATCTGAGATAATCATTGCTCAAGGAAAAGTAGGGAGAGACACCTGCAGGCTCCTGGTTGGCTAAGGAGAGACATGTAGCGTTGCAGAGAAGTGGTGGCTACTCAAAGCCAGGCAGCTCTTTCTGCTGCTGCAGGAGAGTAGAGCAGGTGGAAGAAAGTCAGTACAGATGGCAGGGCAACACTTAGCTGTGACCAAGGTGCCCAAGGGCACTTCGCTACCAGCCAGATGCTGGATGATGTGCTCCAGTCTTTTCAGCGCCTATAGGCAGTGCAGGCTTCAGCTGCTGTTTGATACTTTCTGGGCTCCTAACTCTTTATGGCAACAGCATTGACTGGAACACGCGTGACTGCTGCGACGTTATGAGGGGAAGCTCATTATATTTCAGTCTGATGGTATTTTAGAAAGATGAATGTTACCAGTGTTGTAAGTGGACAAGAAGCTATTGCAGAGCTGTTTGCTGAGTGAGGCTGCTGCAGGAATGCTGATGAGCAGCAGTCTGCTCCTTGCAGGGAGTGCAGAGAGCTGATGGCAAGCTGGAAGGAATTCACAGGGAAGAAAGAAAAGTGATGAGGGGCCTGGAACTTTTGATATATACAGATGGTTACAGTGCTCAGTTTGTCAGACTAGAATAAGTGACAGCTGAGAAGGGACAAAACAAACAGTTTTGTAGATGTACTGAGAAAGAAGAATTATTTAGGGCCCGTTTTGAGGGCAGAAAAAGAAAGGTAAAGTACTGAAGCAAGGAGAAGGAAAGTTACACTGGGTACTAGGAAGAACTTAAAAATAGAGCTGCATATTCCAATGAAAACCTCAATATTCACTTGAATACATGATAGCAGTCTCATACTTTGGAAACTGTGGTCTTGGATGGGTCCCATTGCTGGTAAAACCCAGGCTGCTATTCTGCAGCAGTTCTCTAGGAGCTGGGTTGGCTGAAGCTAACATTTGTTTCAGGGCTACATCAGAGCCTGCTTGTTCTGGACACTGTATAAACTCCCAGTAAGAATTCCCCTAGTTGAGAGTGTAGGTAAAATGGAAGGAAAGGCAGACACCGAGAGGGGTAGTGGTGTGTCTGGGCTCACATCACAAGTTACTGATGGTTTGTGCAACAATTTAGGCCCCTGCTACCAGATCTTGCACTTTGCCCTTTGGGTCACCTACTTTATTCAGCCTGGGATGACCCATCTCCAACTCTGAAATTACTACAGGAAGGTGCACTACTAAGTTTAGTGGGAGCCATTCCTTGTCTGGGCATCTTTGAGAATACCATCCTTGCCTTCAAGTATTAAAAATAATTTTACCAATTTCACTTCCCCACCAGGTTTTTGATTTGTTCCATTCCCTTCTCTTCTGTTTTCAGTGCCATCTCTTGGTTATGAACTTGCACTCCTGGAAGAAGAATTTACTGATATCCTGTGTTAGTCTCTTTTTCTGCTTTGGCTTTCATGTAACCTCTTTTACTTTTTCAAGGTGAAAGCTGTCCTGATGTCCATGCATTATAAATATTGAGGTGAGATGTATGACCAGATCATCTAATCTACTTTTCTGGTATTGACAGATTGTTTCCTAGTGAGATGTCTGATTTAGTTTTGACATTCTCAAAGCAATGAATTTGCTATTTCAGTAGCCAGCAAGGTTTTTTTCCCCCTCACAGTTGTGTGTGTGGGTTTTTGTGGGTTTTGTGTTTGTTTTTTTTTTTCCTTACTGCTATCACCTTATTTTTCTTAATAATGGTCCCTTGTGTGACACTTGCCCATTTTCTTTCTTTCTTGGCTTTATACTTTCCAAAAATATGTTTGGGGTGTGGCACATTTCAATGCTTTACTAATGAGGTCAGTATTAGTATTCTTAGTTTAGAGGTGACAAAACTGAACCATAGAAAGGAAACTAGATCACCAAAAAGCCAGGGGCTGAACTGCCAAAACCTGGTTGCTAATCTGATGCTGGCAATCTGGCTCTGTTTATTCTGTTACAGTTGCTTATCTCTGCTAGGTATGTTTATTGAGCCACCCCACTTTAGCTTCACTGCCACTACTGCTGGATACACCTGCTGTCTTTTTGAGCTGATGTGAATATTGGATGTGTTAAAGCCTCAGCATTCTCAAGAGGCTAGGCTGCATCTTCCTGATAGTGGAGATGGGGCATCCTGGCAGATCATGTAATTATGCCATGACAAGCCAAGCTAAGTCCTGGTCAGGCCTATGCAGTACATTGTCATCTTCTATTTCCAAATTCTCCTTCTCTATGATAATGTCAACTGGCATTGCTTGATCTTATTGCTCTTTGTTTTACAGTAATGCTTGGAAATCTATCTGAGCTGCCTCTTACACCTGGCAGGCCAGCAGTCCCATCCAACATACCCTTCTTTGTGCGTAAGAAAGGCACACACAGTCATGAAGAGCTGAATCTCTTGCTGCAAGACCCAGACCATGAGTTGCAGTATCAGGCTGGTCTTGTATCATGGCCACTTGTCACCATTTCTGGATAGGAAAGTCAAAGCTGACTGGATATCGTGACAGCTACAATGCTCCCTTGTGCGCCATTGCTTCTAAAAGCAGGTATGACTTGTCTGTTGACCTGAAGGAGGGATGCTTACAGCCTAATTAATTATCTGACTTCCAGTAGTATCTAAAAAATGCAGTCAAGGACTAACGTGCTGTTGTGTTGGTTGTTGTATGCAAGTGAGCACATCAAACTTTTCTGTGTTAAGTGAGAAGTTTGTCTTTGGCACCAGTTCAAAGGTCTGCTGGTCACTAGGCTAATGATTCATTACTGCTGTCCTGCTAGTGTGGAGTTTTCTTTTTGATCTGGGGTTTTCAAATTACTTAAAGTTGTCCAGTGGTCAGTGAAAGAGCTAGAACCAGAATTCACACACAGCTGGATCTTTTCCTCCAGTGTAGTTTGTGCCTAGATCATTAACTAAATTAAACTTCAGGCTGACTTTAAGCTGGCAGAACGTTATTATCCAACTTGATCTTTGTCCAGAATGGCAGAGGTAATGCACTTTTCTAATGAATGGCTTAAAGTGTATTATCCTACTATGCCTGCCTGCTATTTCCTTCCTTTCCAGGTGGGAGTAACCTTGTAAGCAACTCTGATTAGCACAGATGGCTGTGTCTCTGTTGTTCCAGCCCTCCCAGCAGCCTGCTCTGATCTCAACAGATGGAGTGGGCTTGGTACTTCAGTGTTAGGAGCTGCAGAGGACACGTGTACGCTTGGTGGAAGCAGCAGACTGAGTCACTCAAATATTTATGGTGTTCTTCCTGTTGAAAAGATTGATGTGGAGATGAAAAGTAAAGTGCAGAAAAAATTGCTACCCTGCAGAAGTAACCGTGGTTCCCAGTGTGGAACTATAAACAGCAGAACTGTGGAGACTGATGTATGAAGAACAAAAAAAGGAGGAATTCTGCAGAGCTGTGTTAAATGATGACAACTGCTAGGCCATGAGGAAGGCAAGCCGCTATTTAAAGTGGGGCACAAAGGCATAGTCAAATTGAAGGTAACAAAAACAAGCATACAAAATGCTGGCTGAACATTGCAGAAATGTTCTGGGCAGTGAGACCTTCGTTCTGCTTCCTAAGGGGAGTGGGAGAGAGCCCCAGCACTCTGGATAAATTGGGTTTGTAGTGAATAAAACAGGGCTACACCGTGTGTTAGAACTTGATGGCTGTGCAGGGGTGTAGCAAGGGAGGAAATGTGGGCTGTTCAGACCTCAGATCTGGCTGTGCAAAGGCAAATACTTCCTTCTCTCCTTTGGAGCAGGTGTGTGAAGAGCAGCAGGTAGACACTGCAATTCTTTGTCCTAAAGCATCTCCCTCTCTTTCTGCTTCTTTTGATGAAACCAGGGAATTACAGTAACCCCTCTGGCTCTTCCGTGAACCTCCTGTTTTCTTTCCTTATAGCCTGGCCAGTCCTGGCTTGTATAACCTGCATGTTCTTCCTCATTCCTGGAAACTTCTGAGCAGGTTAATGTTAAACTGGAGCCAGGTGCTCAGGCTTTCTTCACATGACAGGTTATCTTAGAGATTTGGAAGGGAAGGCATATGACACACTTCGGGAACAAATTCTGGGGATCTGGAATGAGGTTACCCCGTGCGCACATGCCCACGTCTCTGAGATGGCAAAGATCATATTCCTTTGGCTCACCCACTGCTAGGAAATTTCTTGGTCCCTAGTTTCCTTGGAAGAACTTCAGCTCTGTTCCTTCCTACAAGACGATCAGTGCAGTCATATTTCACTGAGTGAAACAGGCTTTGAATATGAGAGCTTACCATGAAGGTGGAAATCAGCGGCAATGCCTGTTAAGTCAAAAGTTTGAAAGTGGTAGGAAAGTGGAATGAGACACAACCATTTAACAATGAAGCATTTATGATTTTTGAAATATTTTTTCCTTACGGGGAAGCATCCTAGAGCAATACATGACAGGTCAAAAAATAACAAAATGTCAGAAGATAAAAAGATAATATTTTGGAGAGTGATGTGCAATTCTCCTCAATATAGGGCAATCTTAGTCTTATTCAAATACTTCTTTCAAGTTTGTTTTTTTCCCCTTCCCTGTAGCCTATAACCTAGTTCACATAACATTGCCTTCTTGATAGTTTGGCTTCTTACTTTTGATTAAACAAATTAGCACACTAGACAAGCTACAGAGACACATTTCCAGATATTCTTTTTGTTCCTTATTGATTCCTACATAGAAAGTACACCATTCACATTTGGTGTCCATGCAGATATCTGCAGTTAGGTACTACAGTGCTCTCTTACCATTTGAAAACGTGTTTTCTTAGGGAACAGCAAAGTCGATGAGCATTACTGAATTCTGATTGTGCAGGTACAGAAGCAGACCATACTCCTGTGTGCAAACACAGGAGCTGCTGCACCAATCCATTGTGAAGAGCAGAACAGCTGTCTCCTGCAGGGGCTAATGCATGTTCCTTAGAAATAGGTATAAAAATTACTTCTCTATTTAATGACTCAGGTTGGGTCAGTGAATAACATTTCTCTCATACCCTGTGTGGACAGCAGCTTTATTGTCTGAAGTAAGAGAACTGAGAACAAACTAGGATTTTATTGTTACTGGAATAACAATGCATACTGTGCTTCATCACTTGGTGATCTCTAACCTTTTTTTGGCTTTTACAAAGTTACTCTACTGTACCGCAGTCACCGATCAGTTTTTTGGTTTTCATCTTCCCAGAATCTCTAACGCATAAGGTTTCCTCCATTTCTGCCATTTAATCTGGCTCGGAGCCATACAAATTGCCACAATTTTAGCCTGTGAAGGACTTTGAATATCACATTGGTGGAACTGGGCTTTTTCTTTCATTGTTGTGTAAAATGTTTCTCTAAGTCACTTAACTCTATTTTCCAGAGGATGCTAGCACTTGATAAGGGAATTGTACAGGTAACACGTCCTGGAACTCTCTACCCTCCAACTCTTGATAATGTTACAAAAATCTGCAGCTGGCCTTTGCTGACTAAGGAGAGAGGCTAGGACACAAAGTATAGAATTACAAGGGTAAATATTTATTCATGTGCATGAGCTTTCCCAGCCAAATTGGGGCACCATGAATGTGGTTTTACATGGGGTTCTTACACCCGTTGAGCACTCAGGTACAACACAGTTTGACTAATCACTAATACCCACACTACTGATTACTAATCATAATAAAACTTCACAAAGCAACTATATTTCTGCAGCATTCTTGCTGCTTGTCTATTGATCCAGATGTCCCTGGAGTCAGTTTTGCTGTAGTTATTTATCTATGATACCAGACAATGCTGGGAGGGTTTCAAAGGTATGTTAGAGGGGCTAGGATGCTGGCATTATCTTGGTTGTCCAGGGGTATCTTTTATCCTTCATGGACAGCTCTAAGCTTCCAAGAAGCAAAGGCCTTATTTCTAGGGCCAGGCTGTTCTTTAGTTTGTTTTACTTAAGCATGAACAGTACCAAAGCCTCCAGTATATTCCACCACCTCATTACATTGCACTGTATAATGTTGTGGTGGGTTGACCATGGCTGAACGCCAGGTGCCCGCCAAAGCCATTCTATCACTCCCCCCTCCTTAGCTGGGCAGGGGAGAGAAAAAAATATAACAAAGGGCTTGTGGGTCAAGATAAGGACAGGAGAGATCATTCACTAATCACTGTC
>JANZLQ010000031.1:7680420-7718010 GCA_026212715.1 Elanus axillaris | reverse complement strand
ACAGGGAATGGAGGTTGGGGTCAGTTCATCACAGGTTGTCTCTGCCGCTTCATCCTCCTCAGGGGCAGGACTCATCAGACTCTTCCCCTGCTCCAGTGTGGGGTCCCTCCCACGGGAGACAGTCCTCCACGAACTTCTCCAACATGGGTCTTTCTCACGGGCTGCAGTTCTTCACGAGCTGCTCCAGCGTGGGTCTCCCTTCCATGGCATACAGTCCTTCAGGAGCACACTGCTCCAGTGTGGGTCCCCCACGGGGTCACAAGTCCTGGCAGAAAACCTGCTACGTGGGCTCCTCTCTCCACAGATCCGCAGGTCCTGCCAGGAGCCTGCTCCAGCGCAGGCTTCCCCCGGGGTCACAGCCTCCTTCGGGGACCCACCTGCTCCGGTGTGGGGTCCTCCCTGGGCTGCAGGTGGATATCTGCTCCCCCGTGGACCTCCTTGGGCTGCAGGGGGACAACCTGCCTCACCATGGTCTTCATGACCACGGGCTGCAGGGAATCTCTGCTCCGGCGCCTGGAGCACCTCCTTCCCCTCCTTCTGCACCGACCTGGGTGTCTGCGGAGTTGTTTCTCTTACATGTTCACTCCCCGGCTGCCGTTTCTTCCCCGTTCCCCAACTTTTTTCCCTTCTTAAAATGTTATCACAGAGGCGTTACCACTGTCGCTGATGGGCTCAGCCTTGGCTGGCGGCGAGTCCATCTTAGAGCCGGCTGGCATTGGCTCTGTCGGACAAAGGGGAAGCTTCCAGCAGCTTCTCACAGAAGCCGCCCCTGTAACCCCCCCGCTACCAAAACCTTGCCACAGAAACCCAATACAAATGTGAACTCATACATGATAAAAAGTTAATACACTGTCATACTATAAATACTGGTTGACATTATAGTTAGGGAAGGGAATTTTTATTACAATAGATAAGTTTAGAATTTTTTTGAGAAACTTTTCTGATAGACTCTGAGGATTATTTAATTTTCCTATCAATCACTGTGGCAGATTTTTGTGACTTTAATCCATAATGACAGTATTGAAAGTTCATATTTTTGTACCAGCACTGACCATGCTGCTTGTTTGTTGTGCTATTTATATTTGTCTGGCTACCTAGCACCTAATATGGTCCTTCCTCTATTACATGGCAGATAAAATTATTTACATCTTTACCTATGTTCGATGGGTGCCTTTGGGACAATGCTAGCTATGTACTTTGTCTTTCTGTTATTGATAAATGAGCTCTATTAGGTTTCATGTGCCAGAAGTAGTCACTCCTTCTATTCAAACAATGTGTTGAACAGATCTTGGCAATATCAGGAAAACCAATATAATCTAGATAGGTTTTGGAATATTCTGTTATATTTCTTACTTGCCTGTAACTATCTCATCCTCTGTGGACTGTGACCCATTCCATACAGAGAACAGTGGATTTGCTACATACTCCAGCTGTCTTTGAAGATTACTGGCTGATGTTGTCCCCACCTCCAGCTACCCATTCAGTGGTGCATAGTCCTTTGGGGCTTGATTATTTTTGCTACTAACCCATAATATACTATAATCTCCCAGAGAGATTTGTCTCATTACATGCTTTTAAAGATCTTGTGGGAACTTCCTAGCATTTTTTGCAAGAGGTGCCTCCTGCTGTGCACTTTGTCAGTAGTCAGAAAGCAATGGTATAGTTGGCACATGAGCTCCCAGTTCTGGAATTCTGAAATTCTTTCTTTCAGACCTGGTGATCCCTTTTTTAATAATGGAGTAATGTGTGCCTTGCCTTGATACTACACTTGGGCAGCTTTACTATGAGGCTTCTTCCCCAGTGGCTTCTCTTTCTTGTTCTGTGTCTTGTTTCAAAGTGCAAAGAAGCTCTGGAGGATTTCTCTCTCACTTGCCTGAAGCATGTCTCCAGTAACGTCTCCTCTCTAGCCACTTTCTTATTTTTGTGTTTAATAATGGAGTTTCCTCTCAGTGTTACAAGTTAATTATACAGAAGCTCTGAATATTTCTGTCTATGTTACTGCATTGCTGTCAACTCTTCTTGAGCCCTCTCTTGAGCTTGCATCCAGGGAGAGAAGAGATGCTTTCTCTCTGTCCTTCTGTTTCAGATATTTGTTTCATCTGTCACTCATTTGGAGAGTAATCACTCATTTTAATTCCAAAGCTACATGATGCAACCTTCAGTAGTGTTTGTAATCAGAAATAAAAACCTAACAGTTACAAGGATGGAGGGAGTCTTCCACACTGAAAGTATGAAATTTATGACATAGGAATTTCCTGAAAGAATAACTTTTAGGCATCTTATTTCAGATGTAAACCCCATATTGCTTCCTACTTTTGGATATACTGTTGCTTGCAAATTTGCCCGTTGTTGAGTCTTTATGAACTTGAGGATATGTTTGCACCAAATGAAAAAGCAGGAGTGTTAGAACATTCTCTAGCTGAGATACAGGACTGTAATCTGTGCTTCATGCCTTCAAACACAGATTATGAGGTGATCACACTTGTTTGGAGTATGATTGCTGTTTGTTACCACCTCACCACAGTCAATTTCTGTAGTAATACCTGTGGGTTGGCCAGAAATTAAGTTGTGAATAATCTTTTTCTCATGCTACCCAGAGTATGCATCTGATGCCTGGAGTGCTGTATACAGTTATAGAGAAACTGAAGCTTTTAAAGAAATTGTGTTCCGTCTCACTCCCAAGCCAAAGCAAAATATCAGATAAAAATCTACTGGAGTGATCTGAACACTGCTGATAGAAGACATTTCTGACAGTCCAGTGAGACAGCTATTTCTCATGAGAATTCAAGGTCGGTCAGGGAAGTTTACTCAAGCGTTCAAGTCTGGCTGCTTTTCCAGACCCTTAAAGCTGACTTCATAGCTTCTAGCTGTGTCTTAGTACTTGTTTATAGCATCCTTAGCAACTAGTAAGAACTAAAAGTCAGACCAAATTTAAAGTCAGATCAAAGGCTCACAAGTCAAAAATAGCTGGTGCTTTTCCTGAATTGTTGCACTACAAACTTAACTTGTTCTGGGCTTTTTTTTTATCTGTTATGTCACAGCCTATAATAAAGATTTGGCTGCTGGAACTTGGTTGATTTCTAGTTCAATTAATGATGAACAAATCAGAATGGAAGTGGCTTCTTTCTCTTTGCTGTTCTGTGTCTCCTTTGGGTTAGTTAGAGGATATCACAGCAGAGCTTTGCTCCCGCATTGATTTCCCTGTGATTGCAGCGTGATTTTCTTCTGGATCTTTTTTCCCCCTATGCCGACTTTTCCAGCCTTTGCCACATTAAAAACATGGACCTTATATAGCCACGTTTGTTAGCGATGCACTGGTATTGCTACTCATCCCTTGTAGCAAGGCTGCTGCTGTTGCAAGGCTGTGGGAACCCACACAATCAGGAAGGACTTTGCCCTCCCTTTGCATCAAGGCAGCACCCACCCTTGTTCACGGTCTCTCCTTATGGCTCCTTTCCATGACAGCAGTGACAGCCAGCAGTTGGGGTACTACAGCAGTGATGGCCAAGGGTTGTGGTATTTGGAGGTCAGGGGACAGGTTTTTCACCTTCTCTGACCACAGGCCTGTTTTCAGGCATCAGTGCAAAAGTCACTTCTAACTACGCTCTCCCTACATCAGTCTTTTTTTTTATCCCCAGGCAAATAAAAACAAGGCAGTCCTCGGATGCGCAGCCAGGAATTTGTCCCAGCAGGTGAACAAGGGAGGAGTGAGAGAAGAGTATGACAACCTTATCTAACAAAAGTGAGGATGGCGCATAGCATGGCACAAGTAAATTCTTGTGGTGGCTTTTTTTGAGTGACTTGAGGAAACATGACGAATCAGTGGGCCAGTAAGGCACAGCTGATATGGAGGAGCATAGTGCAGGACAGCCAAAGCAGGTTACAGGCTGATGGGCCCCCACCAGAGAGGTACGGATGTGTTCAGCAAAGAGTTGCTGCTTTGCCTGCCTTCAGATGTGCCAGCACTGAGGAGCTGACTTTGGTGCCTAAAACATGCCATGTTTCAGAGGGAAGTGGGCGCCCAGCATTTGGGCTCTTTCCCACCCACAGCAGTGGGTCTCTTTCCTTGTTGAGCAATTCCCCCTTGGAAGCCTTGGAAAGGGTGTTTTTTGGGCAGGGTCTTGGCCTGACAGACACATTAACTGGGAGCTCAGTCTCCTGGCTGCAGGCTGTGCTTGGGGCTGGGGCTCGGCAGCCAGCCCCAGGGTGTCCCTCTCGGTGGTGGCAGGAGGGCAGCGCCGCGAAATGCGGCTGATGTCCCCTCGCCGTAACTCAGTGGAGTGGGGCTGGCAGGGTCAGTGCAAGGAGTACTGAAAAAGGGTGGTAGAAAACCCCAAGCACCAGGTTCTGCTTCTACCTCATGTCAATAAAATGCAAACATGGTGGCAGTATTGGATTTTCTCTGTCTTGGTGATGCCCTCTGTTGCAGTTACCATCCAACTTGACTTTATCTGTCTGCCATTGGCCAGGGCCAGGCCATGCCATGCCTTGCTGTGGTGCATTGTGATGAGAAGCATCATGATTTCTGCCTCGTACTCCTTCAGACTTAAGATAAGACAGAAGAAAACATCTCTGCCATCTCCCCTCTCCAACACCAGCTGTTCAGTCTTGCCTTTCTGGGTTCATTCTGTGCTTTGTACCTGTCATTCTGATAGAGACTCAGTGTCTGTAGGATGTTCTGTGAAACCAAATGGTCTGGGAGCAGACTGAGTTGCTGCATCTGTGCTGTTTAACTGGTACCTTCAAGTGATTTTTCATGCTTTGATTCTTGCTGTGTGTGACTGCAGTCTCCACCTTATTTTCAATTATTTGGGAGGGCAAAAGACTTAAAGGAGGTAGCACTGCACTAATTTTGAATACTGCCAAAGGAAGTCATTTCCCTACTGATTATCCCCATTTTAAAATGGGGTGGGGAAAAAGTTGTTGACGTGAGGGTAGGGATGATCATTTCTGGCAGAATAACAATGGATCTGTTCCTTGGGTGTGCAAAATAAGAGGCATATTGAGGGAAAAGAAGGATGATTTGGAGGCTGTTTGTCACTGAAGGGTGGAAAGGAATAGTGAGCATGGCAGGGTGGCCCTGTATATATGGAAGTTGATTGGTTTTAGGAAGACAAGATAGATCTTTGGTCATGACAGAAAAAACAGTGGGAGGGTGCTGATTTTGGAGGAATGTCATAGTAATGGGAATCCTGTATGACTAAGGACAGGAGATGATGGTTTTGAATGAAAGTGTATGTCCAAAGATTGAAAACAGTTTGACAAACAAAGTAGGGAAATCCTAGGGAGATCACACTGCATCAGCTTGTTGAGGTTTATTAACTTCATTTAACCAGCCTTCACTGCTAGGAAGGAAGTATCCTACTTCTCATTCTTGTTTAACTGTCCTGTACCCCTGGGTGAGTGTCCTGTTGTTGCAGAGCAGGGAGGAGTGAGTGTGTCCATCACAAAGAAAGCATGCCTGAGCATGGCCTGGAGTTTCCCACTTGGTCTGCAGAGCTGTTATGTATCTTGTAGCTCACAGGCATGGAATGATCGTGTTGTTGCCCACTTAGGGTAGTCAAGGTAAGTCTGGCCTCAGCTGTTTGTGCTGGGCCTTATTCTGTCTGACAGGATAACTGCAGGCTTTGTACAGATTTTGAAGGGCTTCTCTATGGCTTTGGGCATCAAGTGAGATGAGGACACTTATGGAAAAGATGAGTACCAGCTGACATCCTGATGCTGAGAGCAATGACATCTCTGGCAAGCATGATGTGATAGGACCACAGTGCTAGACAGTTTTTCTATGCGGATAGGCTTCTGAAATGCTTATGAAGTGTCATGAGGTAGTGTAGGGTGGGGTAGCCACAAGAGCGACAGAAACAAGCACTTTATGGCTTGACTTTTTGTTCAGGAAAAGCACTCTGTGGAACTCTGGAGCTTTTTCTTGCTTAAGTCGCTCATGATAAATAGATAGGCTGAAGAAACAACAAGGCATCCTTCAACATAGTAAAACAACAGAGATCTTGGATCAGATGAGGAGCAGTGCTAAAATAACACTAGCTGCTGTATCCTACATGATGATGGGGCTGTGACAAATATAAATTGCTAATTGGATCTAGGAAGCAGCTGATTTGAAGGCTTTGTTTCCTGGTGAAACTATTGGCTGGTTAGGGCTTCCTGAGCTTGAGGACTTCTAAGAGATAGGTTTCACATGAGAAGAGTGGTGATACAGCTGTTTTCACAGCCTCTCTGAGGAAGTCCTGTTTCAAACATGTGACCCACAGCCCAGGCATCAATGACCTGGGAAACATGAACTGGAAAGCTGAGGCATGCTGAGTAACAGCAACTTGACTCCTGTTCCTGGGTGTGTGTATGGGGTTCATGTAGAGTGGATCATCTTTACACAAGGATATGGGGTCACCCAGGGGTGGCTCATTTAATCCAGCAAGTATTCCTGCAGATTGTCTGTCTTTTCTGCGTCTAAATAAGAGCATTGCTAGCTAAAGACCACTGTGTTGTTGAGCTTGCTCCCATCATGGCAAAAAAGTAGAATGATGCATGAAGAATAACTGGGGTTCCTCACTTCAGTTATATGCCTGGGAAAATCATAGCTTCCTGTGGCACTTTCCATATATGTTTCTCTCAAGATGCCTCTGCTCAGATGTGGTAGCTGGCAAGAAAAGCCTCATCCAGAATGATGTTATGACAGCTTTTCACTAACATGGTGTCTGTATCTCTTTGAAAATGGATGAAGGTGATCCTAGGAATTGCAGAGAAATGACCACCTGATACAGTGCCAGATCATTTGGATACCTGCAACCCCAAATGCATTAATGTCTTCATGGATATCAATTCCTCTAAACTTCTTTCTATTCAGTTAATCTAATTAGTCATCCATTGGTCTTGCAGCTGTCCACAGCAAAGCCAGCAGGATACGAAACAGGGACATGCTTCTAATCCTTTATTTTCAGTTTTGCATCTTTCTGCATCACACTATGTGCTTGCAGCTAGATCCTTGAATAGTCTTCAACATGAAGCCAAATTCATTGTGTGCTGACTCTGGAGGGTGTGGTTGGTTAATTGTCTGCAGACTGATGTGGGTTTGGTCAGTGGTACTCTGTATCCTCATTAGCAGTGTAGAGAAGGAAAGATAGTGTGAGCTAGGGAATTTAGCTGATCATGGTAATTTGTTTCAGTTGGTGAAAACTGTTGAGGTTTGTTAGATACTCCAGGAGGAATTAAACATCTTGGCAGTGCAGTGAGAACTGAAATTTGACATGGATAAGGCTACAATAATGCCTATTGGCAAAAGTAATCCAAGTTTCTCTTCACCTGCCTGGGCTCTGAATCTGCTCTGAAGGCAGAACATTAGGATAGATGTTATCACAGGAAGCCTAATGTAGTGTTATAGCCGCAGTTTTAAAAAAGGAACTGAGCTGCTTTTTATATTTGAAAAAAAAAAAAAAATAGTAACACAGAGCAAACTCCGATACATGGATATTCTGGTAGAAAGTTAATGAAGAACACACCAAAAAATTAACGCTGTGGTTGCCTCCTGCTGAGAACAAGAGCTCAGCAGGTCAAAAAGAATTATCTACTTGCATGGATATTAAAAGCGCCTCAGATTAAATGACATGAGAGAAATACTTAGCAGTCTTTTCCATCTGTATTCTTCAGAAGCATAAGCTAACTCCTCTTTGAGGCATGGAAGAAAGTGTTATGGACATGGTTATTGTTTCTTAGAGGTCTTTTACATCTTTCCTTTGAAATGTTAGTACTGGCTGCTTTGAGTGGCCAAAACATCAGAATGGACTTCAGGTCTGATCCAACCAAGAAATAAATGATATTTCCACAGCAAAATTACAGTGATACATAGTACAGTGCTTTGCCACATCTGTAAGCTCGCAGATAGTACTTAGTTTTGGTCATCCCTCCTTTAAAAAAATGTACTGACATCTTATTAAATGCTAGATCTGTGAAATTTTGTGCTGAGTTGGACAATATTTCATTAAACAGGAGATAGCTTCAGAATGTCTAAAACTCAAATGCAGGTGGTGAGGTTTTACGAGTCTGCAAAATGCTGCACCCCTGACACGAGCAAGTTTTTGGCTACCAGGCTGGTCTCCCCAGGAGCAAGGCACATGAGAGTATGTGAAAAGCATTCTGACATCTCTTAAGGTAAGGATCATAAGGACGTACCAGAAAATACAAGAAGGACCAAGGGCAAACACTACATTTACAGGTTGCACAATGATCTTCGTGTTTATAGTGAGTGTTTTAAACTTATTGAAGTAGAAAATGTGAACATTCTCAAAACACAGTTCTCCCCTTATAAATGCACAGGGTAGACAATACTACGTTTTCATAAGGTGATCAAATGACACTGCATTTTAAGTACATTGCTTCTTGATTTACTCTTTCAGTGCCAGGTTACAACCCAAACACTTTTTCCTGGAGCTGTAATCGTTTGGGAGCCATTATCACACCATATGGCACAAGTTTGGTTTCTAGTTTTCCCTCAATTTGCCAGTCTGGATTTGGTTTTGTTTTGCAAGCATTATTGTGCTGGGAAAAATTGTTGTTCTGACAGAAGGTGAGATTTGCCTCCTTGCAGGATATAGCAGCACAGGAAGAGCCAAGGTAAATTCCCAGTAAGCACACCTGGTGCCTGGGCATGGGAGAAGAATTTGGTCACCAGGGCCTAGCCAGTCTTTGTGCTGGTAAGTGCATTATGGGGACTGCTGACATGACCATTTTGCAGTATGGACTCAAAGACATAAAACTGAAGCCAGTCATTTCACAAGGGCCCTTGGAGGCTCAAGGGTTTCCCATCACAGATCTGAGGTTTGTTCCTGCGGAGTACCAGGTTGAACATGTCAGGTCTTTTTGCTTTCAGCCTGGAGCTACCAGTGTTGTGCAAGTTGGTGCTGGTTGGGAATTTGAAATGCCTTGTGTCATTTCTTCAAAGCTTTGCTTGCATTCACTGGTCTGGCTGGGTGCTCAGATGGCTTTACCTCAAAGCTTGTGCAAAATGCTCCGGGGCTGGATTTTGCAAAAGAATCTCACTCTTGGCTGATCCCAAAGGAGACAGTGGAAGTTGTTGGCTAGTGTGCACTTTCAGTGAGGGGCACAACTAATGACTGTACTTCATGGTACTGACCTCGTATCCATCCAATTCCTGAGACACTGGCCTGATGCTTTTAGTTGTTTTCTTTGAGGAGGGAAAATATGAAGAAACTTGTTTTCCCAAAGTATTGTTATATGTATTTATCACTTTTTAGTTTGCAAATTGCATGCCTTCTATAAAGCAGCTGTGTGGTATGTTCCTTGAATCTAGGTTATCATTTGTTGAGAAAACAAATCAAAGACTGTGACTAGATCCTCAGCTGGTGAAAAATGGGATTTGGAGCCAGTCAGTTTTTGCTAGCTAAGGACTTGACTCCTGCTTTTTAAGAGCCTGCTTCTTTCTTTCTTTCTTTTCTGGCATTTCTTGTGATGGGAGACAATTATGAAGTAAAAAAGACTTCCAACTGTTCTCATGTGTGACTCTTCCAAAATACAATTGAAGGGTGAGAAGATGGAGGCATAAATAGTGTTTGAATGGGGAAGCAAGAAAGCTTTGTTACCTGGCTATTTGCTATTGTACTGTAATAGAGCAACGACTTTGAAATCTGCTGCTGCCATACAGGAGTTTTGCTCCTCTAGTCAGGAACAGCTATAGACTAATCACTGCAGAGTGAGGCTCTGGGTATTTTGTCAAGTGTTCATAGGACTGCCACTGAGTACAGGATACTCATCGCTACATTCAAAGCTGTACCTTTGAGTAGTGTCTAGTCCTTAGTGAGACTCTTCCTCAATGCAATTGAATTTTGAGTGGCTGCTGTTCTCTTTGAAAAGAACATTTAATTATTTAAAAATATGATAGTATCAACCTTTTATTGATTTGCAGTCTGTGCTCTGCACTTGCAACAAACTGATGTTTACAGCTGCCTGTGTGGTTAACCCATGGGAGTGGAGGTGAAGAGCCATAACTGTGCCTCTGAGCATACAAAGGAATTAATCATGCATTTTCTGCTGAGGATCTTGGAAGTTACAGTAAAGATTAAAGGGCTACAGTCAGGTGGTACCTTGCAATTACCCATCATTGCCCCAGAATCGGTGAGACCACCTGCGGCACTCCATTTGCTAGTGCATGTTGATACAGCTTGGCACTACGCTGTACTTCAGCACTAGAATGATCAGATGCTGTAGTAACTCAGCTGGTTGGTGAAGTGTTATGTATCTTCCTAGCACTGCCATGGGTCACTGGCTTATCTAGCGATTTTCAAGATACTAATGTAATGACCTAGATTTCATTTCCTGCTTCTCATTGTGCAACTTGTGTCATTCAGCCCTGGCACCTGACAAGCTGTCCTAGTGTCCTATGACCAAATGAATGACTTCTTTTTGTCGTCCCCCCCCTGCCTTTTCCCCCCTTTCTTTTTTTTTTTTCTTCTGTCTGTCTCTAAAAAACAAAAAAAACCCAGTCATTTCTCTTTAGCTAGAATTGTATTTTTTGTGTTAAGTATATGTTTTGGGGAAAGGAAGACAGGTTCTTGAAACAGCTAGACTAACTCCTGTTTTGCTGAAAACTGTGTATGCTTCCACCAGAACTCCTGTAATTACTGTCCCATTGGCAGGCTCAGATGAAAGTCCTGCTAACCATATTCAGAAAGTGTTCTGCACTACTAAACAGATACAGAAGCAAACCCAGGAATCTTTACCATATATTTTTAGGCACTGCCTAAGTGTGTCTGCAGAACAGTATGCCCTATTGCTTCTATAGGCTGGTTGGATCCATGGGTCCATGTTTTCCTAGCATACAGTCTACAGAATCTTCTCCCTCTCGTCTCCTTCAGGGAGGATAAAATCACTTAATAGCTACCAGAGGGGCAGTGTTCAGGAGGCTTGTGTTACAATAGGCAATGAGCCTATTTTGTACAGCAGCTGAAGTCTTACTTCATATGTATACAGTGTCTACTAAAGATGATATTCAGGTGCTGTTGAGTGATATTCATCCCCTGACAGAAAGCAAAAGCAAATATTAAGCCCCAAATTTTTTTTTCAGGCTAGTACTACAAATGAGAGCAAGGACTTAAGCTGTGTAATTAGATCTACCTGCTGAAGTTCTGCTGACCTATGCACAGAAACAAATTCTGGAGTCATGGACTCTCTTTTAACTGTACCAGATAATGCTTGGTATCTTTTAGCATCCAAATGCTTGTTTCATTAGTCAGGAGCCAGTATCTACTAGGACATGTAGGAATGGCTTTGGCTACATCTGCTGTGGAAGACATAGTAAGTCCAAGGAGCATGTGATTTATCTTAAAACCTCTAGTGCCCCCTTGCATTTTCAAAAAGTTTTATGTTTAAATGGGAAATTAGAATGATCTGAAACTTGCAAGATCTCACACAAGGGGGCTGATGCCATCATGACCTCTCTGCCGCTTGTCTTGGGGTTTTTAATGCAGTCAGGCTGGCTGGTGTGCACTGAAATTTTCCTAACCCTGAGGCTGGCTGCCACAAAGTCTGGTGAGCAGTCTGATTGTTCAGAGTTTTTTATTCTGAGGCGGTTAAGTGGAAACTTGCCACTGTCCACATCCTCTCTGTGTCTGAAATTTGATTGCAAGGGCTATTTAGACTGTCCCTTTACAAAAGTGTGAAAGGTTAACATTGATTTCTCAGCCAATACCCATATATTTTACAGATCTGTATGGTGTTTCCATCACCTTTTTAGCTGAAGAGCATCCTGAAGAGAAGAGACTTCATTTCTGGTCTTACTGGGGAAAGCTCAGTTGTTAATTTATCTATCTATCTATCTATCTATCTATCTATCTATCTATCTATCTATCTATCTATCTATTTATTTATTTATTTTTAAAGCCTAGCAGTCAAGGATAAAAACAACCATTCAGGTCAACTCAGAAAGTTAGAGTGTGACACTTCAGATTTTTTTGAGGTTCCAATGATTTATTTATTAATTTCTATTAACATTTTATCTGCCATGGAATACGACTGACATCTGATACCTCAGCTATTTGTGCACTCATACAATGGTGTTGTGGGCAATAACGCATTCATGTTTTTTTATGGAGTTGTTTGGGTACCTGGTTCAAGAGGATGTGTTAGAGGAGAGTGGTTGGCTTAGGAGTGGCAAACCAGCCCCTGCATTGCCTAGTCCTTGCTCTGAATTTCACACTTAGTGACAATACCCAATAGTCACAGATTGTTTTATGGTGGCCGATGTGAAAAGAATTGGTGTTACCAGTCAGGTAAGAATAGACTGGCACATGGGCATCCATTGCAAGCCTTTGGGGTGAGCTGCTGTGGCCAGTGTAAAGGTCTGTCCCCATTACAGATCCTCAGCACAGACCCACTCCTGTCTCATGATTACCTTTCTCATCCGCAGAGTGTAAGGAGCCAACCTGGTGCAGAAACAGCAGCTCTTGGCCCAGCTGTAGGGCACCTCTGATAATAATGGTAGAAGAACCTTGGTTACTCCTGCCTTTTTGTTGGGCTCATCTTTCCATAGGGACTGGTGTTTTTCATTTAGGAAATTATTCCTCCAAGTCACGTTTCAGGCCTCTTTATTTTGCTACTTATACTTTGCACCTTTTCTGCTGATCAGCAGAAGATTTCAGTTTCTGAAATATGTCATTGCCACTACAGTTCACTTAGAGTATCACCAGCTCCCTTGAATCATAGACCTGGGACCCAAAGGCAGGAGTTCCAAGTGGACTGGTCACTAATGCTCACAGGACTTTGCTCCTGTACGAAATGGCAGTATGAGGAGGATCTGGGTCTCACAAGTGAAAGCATGGCTTTCTAAAGAGCACAGCGGTCTTGTGGCCAGGAAATTGTGTTTCTTCATGGTGTGAAATACGTGGTAAGGTGGGGGAAAATATATATGTGATGCTGAATACTTGGAGGGGAAATGTTAGCCGCATGGAAGGATGGGGTGTGTAGGGAAAGGTCTGTGTGAAGTACATGGGTAGGAAAGGGTTTGTGTGCAAGGAGGTTCATGAGAGTGCTGTGAGTTACTGATGGAAAAAAGTGGGTTTTGCTGCTGACTGCTCTGTGTGCTTAGTAATGCTTTGGCTTGCAGAGGAGGAGAAATGTGGAGAAAAGAGTGCTGGCGTAGGGCTTTTCTGAGTTAATAAGTAACCTGTTGTTTGAGGAGACGTATCTATAACCATGGGTGGCCATCTGAATGGTTGGAGTGGAGAATATGCACACTTCCCTTTAACTAGTGTCTGTAGCTTTTAAGGAGTGGCTTGGGGTAAGGCCTTTCTGGTCTTGGAGATCATGGAGAGATCAGAAACACTGACCCCAAAACTTAGCACGCTCCTTCCATAGTATTTGGGCTGTAGATGATACTCTCTGAAGCATGAGGGTTTCCAGAGGTTACAATTCAACTTCTGAGAGGCTGGTCTCTCTCCTCAGGTGGTTTTGAGCATTAGAGAGGAAGTAATTCAGGCAGTGAGCTTTAATAGCATTTGAATGCTTAACTAACCCTAGTTTCTTGCTCTGCAACAGTTCTTGGGTTCTTTGCAGTCTTGGCTAAAAAGCTTCTGATTCTTCCATCTTGCAGAGGTTCTCTGTGTGCTGTAGTTATTAGGGCTGTGCTTTTCCTCTAGTACAGCTGTAACTCATTGGGTTGGGACAGTGGTCTGTCAATGCAATTTGCCTTGTTTAGACACATCTGTTTTGCAGTTAATTGTGTAGTATCCAGAATACAGTTCAAAAGCCAAGTCTGGTGCTGGCAGTCTTGAAGTGCTACCTGAGGTCATCCTATCCCTGAAACTGCAGGCTGAAGAGCAAATAGCATATTCATTGCTAGTAACTGCAAAATCTAACATTTCTTTCCATTTCTTTGTGACCTTCATAAAGGTCCAAGTATAAGCGAGGATGCCTGTGAGGTTTTAATTTTAATCGAAAAATAACCAAATAATCCTTGCCTGTTCAGGTTAAATCCAGTTACTTGCCAAGGAATGCCGTGTTCTCACAAGGCTGTAGTCATACATGTTTACCTGGCAATGTATTCACAGGCATCTGTGGCAGATCTGTGGTGTCTGGTACTCTCTGATGTTTACAATGTTTTGCAGATGCTTTGGTGGTCCCTAAAATGTATCCTGTGAAAGCCAGCTTATTCTTCTAATTTCAGGCTGATAGCTCAGCTAAAAGAAATAGCTTTGCACTGAAAGGGGCGTTGAAAATCCATGGCGGGGAGGCAAATTCAGGTGTACTATTTAAGGACAGGTTTATATGATCCTGCCAGTGTCAGTGTGGTGACTGCCATGGTGCCCCCTCTCTCTGCCTGTGGCCTTTTTTCACTGACTTTTCCACCTCCAATTGCAAGTAGGTCTGTGACGACCGCTGGCTTTTACCTGTTGGTGCATGCACACCTTTTCAAAACAGCAACAAACTTTCTCAAAGGATGAATACATGGAGGAATATGTGAGAGTTTTGCCTTACTGCGTTCCACTGGCTTAGAGGCATACAGAGGGAATGTGTGACGACTCAGTTGCTAACTGTAAATTGTGTGAAAGCAAGATTTCAGACAGAGATTGGTACAGGCACTTGCAAGTCCTTTCTTCTATAGCACATTTCCAGGTTTGGGGGATAAAGGACAGTGATTCAAGGTGAAGGTGAACCAAAACTTGCCAGCTAATATAGTGCTTTCAGTTCCACTGATTTATTTATGCTGAGGATCTGGTACCTTCTGCTTTTGTTTCAGGTAGGCTTAGTTTTATTGTAACTGATTATTATTGCTGGCATTGGTGGCAAGGGAGCAGCTGCAGGCTTTGTTTGCTCTGATTTTGAATTTAACTTTTGGCAAAGGCAATTTTGTACCCAGGATCAGTCATTCCTTTTCCATCTATTTGTTATAAAACCAGATAAATAAAAGTCTGTCAGTACAGAAGTTGAAAGAATGGAGTCATACCATTGGATGAAAATTCAGAGGATGAAATGAATTAGGTACCAGATTTAATAAACCCCCCGTGAATTGTGATGCAACAGTATATTTCCTGCCCTGCCATAAAAATGGATTCTTTGTTGTATAAAGCATTGTAATATTTTCTCACTTAAGGCTAAGGCTGGGTAGAAAAATGTGATTTAATTCTTATGAGAAAAACCTTTCTCCTCTTAGTCCCCAGGTCCCAGTCAGGAAGCAGCAGAGTAGCAAAACAGTATGCAAAAAAGAGAGCTAGAAAACCCATTTCCAGGTTGGATCTGGAGCTGGTAAAAGAGGATAAATTTAGGAGCAGTTGTGTTGTCACTTGTTTGCAAAGATCTTTTTTAGGTGAGGAATAGGAATGGGGAAAAAAGTTGGTGAATATGAGATGGTTGTAGACCAGCAGCAAGCTTTTTACAGCTTTGGTGGAGAAGGCCTGAGTTGAATTTTGATCAGCTAAAATATTAAGCTAGTTGTCTATTAATCTGACTGCATCTTCGAAATACTTAACTACATGGTGTATTGGGACCTTACTGTTGGTGCACACCCACTGGGAAGGTAAGTGGTTATCTGTGAGCATTTCAGTTTGCAGTAATATACCATGCTCTGTGGGGAGGTAAAGGAAAGGCAGGTAATTTCAAATATTTTTTGCCTCATTATGCCCCATTTAAACACACAACGAATTGTCTGAATTCTGTGCTATCTTACAATAGTCAGCCTTGTAACAGACTTTTCCACATTCAGCCTTGTCGTAGGCTTTTTGACGTATTGCTTATGGTCTGCATGAGATGTATTTTGTGTACCTGTTTGTGCTGTGCGAATTCTCAGCTGTGTGTGCGTCCTGGTTTCAGCTGGGATAGAGTTAAGTGTCTTCCTAGTAGCTGGTACAGTGCTGTGTTTTGAGTTCAGTATGAGAAGAATGTTGATAACACACTTATGTTTTCAGTTGTTGCTAAGTAGTGTTTGGTCTAAAGTCAAGGATTTTTCAGCTTCTCATGCCCAGCCAGCGAGAGGGCTGGAGGGGCACAAGGAGTTGGGAAGGGACACAGCCAGGGCAGCTGACCCAAACTGGCCAGAGGGGTATTCCATACCATGGGACGTCACGTTCAGGAAGTAACTGGGTGGTGGGGGAGTTGGGATCGCTGCTCGGGTACTAACTGGGTGTCGATTGGTGGGTGGTGAGCAATTATTCTGTGCACCATTTGTACATTCCAATCCTTTTACTATTACTGTTGTCATTTTATTAGTGTTATCTTGATAATTACTTTCTTCTTTTCTGTTCTATTAAACTGTTCTTATGTCAACCCACGAGTTTTACTTCTTTTTCCCAATTTTCTCCCCCATCCCACTAGGTGGGGGGGAGTGAGTGAGCAGCTGTGTGGTGTTTAGCTGCTGGCTGGGGTTAAACCATGACAGTGCGCTTGGGCTTTCAAGTGTATTTCAGTTCAGAACTAATGACTTCAGAGAACATTATGTAGGCCCACAGAAGGTTTACTGTATTTGAATCAACTGACTTTAATGACTGGAAGGGAAGTAAGTATGGAGCATAGATCCAGTATAAAAACCAGTATACAAGGTAGGTACATTCTTTTAGGAAATGCACACTGGGAACTTTTTCTACTTTTAGTAACAAAGCTATTCTTTTGAAAGCGCCAGTTTGAAAAATCCCTATGAACACCTCCAAAATTAAACAGGATATACTGTCAGCTTGACAGTCTGTAGTCTGTAATAAAAGACAACTCAGACTTGTCCTTTAGGAACACGGTATAGCTTTAGCATGTACAGTAAGAGCAAGGACTAGCTTAGAAACATCTAACCATCATGCTCAGCTGAACATTGCTTGAGAGTCTGATACAGAGCTGGGTTTTCACCTCCAAAGCTGTTCCAAGCCTAGAAAGAAAACTTCTTTCATTTGCATTTGGTGAAACAGTTAAAAGGTGAGTTTATCATGAAGCAGATGTGACCCATCAATGCAGATGAATAACAAAGCTCTTTAGGAGTGCTAAAAATAGTCATAAGCTGTAGTCGTGAAGAAGTAATCCCTAGTACCCAGTCTGTAAATAAGTAAATTAACAACTAGTATGGTAGGTTTATATCTTTCATATGTTTTAAGAACCTTTGAAAGCAGAGATAACGTGATGTGGAGGTTGGAGCAAATAACTGGGAAGGTGAGGACTGTTTCCAAGCTCTGAGACCTGGTTTATGAGACTTGTGGTAATCACAGCCATAGGTTTTTGGGAGCTTGCAGAGCAATGGTACTATTTTCAACCTTCACCAGTTTCAAAATACAGTCAGCTAAGATGGGTGGGATATTTTAAAATGCAATCCCACCACTAGATGGGGGGAAATAGTTATCTTGACAGTACTTTACAGTCCCCCTTATTAAAAGGAAAACTAAAAAGCTTTACTGTACATGCTGCTTCTTTACCCTATACATGTTTTTAAGCACAGTTCATCTGACCCAGTGTGGATGCCTGCAGTTTGAGTGGATCGCTTGGGCTCTCTTTATATTAAAAAGTGATCAGCAGCCACATCAGCAGTTCATTTTCTCTTTTCCTAAAGTAGATCTCTAAATATATAGGCAGCTGAATGACATTGTAGAAGTGCTTGTTTCCCCTGTCCTGGACTGTAAAGGGGATTCTAAGTGGTCTCTCTCTCCATCTGAGATGGAGACATCTTCACTGTGGATGTAAGAAAATGGATTAAACAAAACCTCACACCTTTTCTTCACTATTGCAGGCACTGCCTTTCACAATCTTCCTTTCTGGGGAAGCACTGCTGTCTACCAGACTGAAAGATTAGGGAGGCCCCTCATCTGCCTTGGAAATCTGACAGGTTTGGGAGAAGTCTACTTGTTTCTCTTTCACCATCTGTCTCCTCTGAAACAGGGTAATCTCAGGGGAATACAGTTACTTTGCCTTTACCATGGGGCTCCTACTGTGGCCAGGGCTCTTGCACGCTGCAGGTTGCTTGTTCTGTCTTATCAGTGTCACATACGCTCCAGCTCTGTGGTTATAGCTGAGGGAGACTTAGAGTAATTTCTACACCTACTCCCTTCTCCAAACAGCTTTCGCTTTAACTCATGAAAATGTACAAATGTTTGGGGAGACTTAAAGATGGGGTTTTGGAGGCAGTGTTTAGTTTTGTAAGACTTATGTTTGTTATGATACTAAACCAAGCTGATGATGTACCCTCAGGTAGTTCTTCACCTTTGAACAAGTATTTCTGAGAGACTTAGGACTTGATTCAGCCCACAGAGAAAACTAGTAGCAAAGTTCTTCCAAGTTTCATTGGCAATGGATAAGGCTCAGGATTCAGTCAACAAATCCAGATGGGCTCCTGTATGCAGTTTTTTGGGGAAAAGTGTTTGCAATTACAGTTTAGTTGGAAGCTGTTATGTTGTAAAAAGTGTAAAAGCGCTCGTAATCTGCATCTGGCAAGTCTGTCCAACTTGTCTACTTCCCTGATCTCTTTGTTTGTGCTAAGTTAGAAGGGCACAAGTTATTGCGGCCTGAGTTGCTGATTTTTTTATCTTCATCTCTCTTCCTACCTTCAGACAGAGTCTTACATGAGAATGGACACAATATACCTGCCAATAACTTCTAAATTCTGCAGAGGCTTTCCGCTTCCTTTCTAATATGTAAAAAAGTGGTTTTACTTGCAAGCAGTTCCAGGTGAGAAAATTGTCAGAGATATATCTTTTTATTTAGATATTGCTGTTTTTTTTTTTTTCTTCAGAAGTGATTAACAGGAAGTGCTTCTAGTGGTCCTGCAGGCTTTTGGTGAAGGTTGATTTCATATCTATGTATGTATATACACACACATAAAATATATACAAAACTTTGGGTGGTTCTGACAAAAGTATTCTGGTTTGTGATGAATGGAACTTCACAGTATAGCTCATTTGGAAGGAAACATAATTTGTTTTTTTTAATTAAAGGAATAAATTGCTTTTGTTTAAAAGATATTTCTCTTAAATTATGATTTTAAAATAAAAACCTGAAATCTTTAAATTCAAAACAAAATAGTTCTGTTTTCTGAGAACTAAAAAAATTTATATATTTTCATCTAAATGCATTGTGTGATTTCACAAATATTATTGCTTGTCTTGAAGACTGCAATTCTTGGGAAAATAAGTACTGAAGAGAGAGGAAAAAAGAAGGAAGAAAAAAAACCAGCAGCTCTTAAAATTCAATGAACAATCTCATGAGGCAAGTCAAGGACAGGTGTCATTGCAAATGGTAGGGTAGTTGCTTCAGATACAGCTAAAGCATGCTGACAAAGCGAGGAATATTTCAATTGCCAATAACTGATTGGTTGCTGATAACCCTGACTTTTTATTGCCATTATAACTGACTTTTTTATAAGGTCCAGTTGAGAAGCTGAACATTTTTTCTATGATTTTCTATGATTAGAGGTCCAACTGAGAAGCTGGTAGGGTCCTTCCCATCCTCTTGATACAGGAACTCTGGTTGGATACCATGCAGGAGTTGTCCTCAGCTGTTAGTTTTCCATCACTTTTCAATTCTATTAAAGCTGAAAAAAAACCCCAAACCCTTTCACTGGGAATTATGAGTTCAAGAGGAACTCTGAAAGAAATATGCTGCAGTTTCATGGTGGGAAGGTTATTTTTCTACCTGAGCTATGATATCATAATACTTTTAAGCTTTCTATTGTCCATCTCCCAGCCAAGACAGGATTGCTCTTTGAGGCATAAATTCCTTTGTTCTGCCAGGAAGGCTCCAAATGAGGAGAGAAAGCGTGATTTAGGAGCTGAGCTGGGAGCCAGGAGAGCTGCATTCAGTCCCTTGGACTGTTAACTTCAGCAAGTCACTCCTTGGCTTTATGCCACCTATCAAATGGGATGAGAGACGGGTTCACTTGCTGTTTGTCTCGCCTCTGTAGGTTGTGGAGCATATGGTGCACGAATTGCCTTTTCCTTGCTGCCAAGGACACTGGGGACCCAGAATGTGGTTGTGGCTTCTGATGCAAGCCATAAACAATAACAGGAAACTAGATTTTTGTCGTGCTGCTGTTTTGGAGGGACCTTGTTAAGAATTTCTTTGTGTTCCTCCACTTAACCTGTAAAGATACCCAGCTAATTCCCAAATGGGGGCTAGCCACTGTAAAGGTGAAAGGGGTATCCCCAGTCTCCTCCTTGCCAGGAGAAAGCTCCTCCTCACCTAACCCTGCCTTCCTGACAAAGGACTGCTTGTGTTTCAGACTGAGACTGACCCTTGACTCATGAACCAGCAAGCATGGAGGTACTTTATGGAGAAGAGAGGAGCTGGCAAGTGGGTGTGGTGAGACTGAAGAAATGTGATGCATAAAGTAGTGTAAGTATTAGTACTGGGGAAGGTGTTGAGCAACATGGGAACACAAATAGGATAGACAGGAGTCTTATGCAGGGGAGGAAAAGGATTTGGAAGAAGCATGCGTGTGCAGTAGGATAGTCCCATACAGGGTGAATTAAGACCTGTGGAGTCCTGTAGCTTGTTCTGCTATTGGCAATGTAGTAATTTTACTGAAAATTTCCATGGGGAAATGATGTATTTGAATAAGAAACTGGGTCTTCCTTTGAGGGAAAGCTACCTGATAAATTTCGGGTTAAATCAGTATTTTGAATAGAAGTGATGATTTTCATTTTGCTTTCTCTTAAAATGCTTTTCTCTTTTCCTTGTTTATGAATAAAAAATATAAAGCACAATTCTGTTTTAAACTGAAATGGAACAAAAATTATAAAACCAAAAGTGTAAGCGTGAAATGGGATTTTTCTGTTCACAATTTCTTGGCTTAATAGTTGTGAATAAAGAGGTTTTTCACTTGAATTTAATCAGTGGAAAAAACATCTGGTTTTCCAGCTCACTTTTAACTATTGCTAAGTTGCACAGTACTGTTTAGGCATATATAATGGTTTTTTGATGGTTAAGAACATCAAATGTTTTGTTGGGAATGAATGGCTGTAGTGCTACAACCTTATGACTTGCTTCTCAGGTAATTGTGGCTTGCATGGTCTCTATCCTGCTGAATTTGAAGGCATAAATGAAGTGCAGAAGAAGCATCATGCAAACATGACTGATAGGACATTGGGAAATGAGTGGCCTCCAAGCCTTGCTGAAATCCTTCTGCTTTATCGTCCTCTGCCTGTATCTGCAGGGCCGGTTGTAGGTATAAGAGAAGTGGGTGGCTGCCCAAGGTAAGTAGGCTGCTGTGGACAGTAAGATGGCTGCCTGCTAAAGCCCTGCAAGGCCAGGCTGCTGCTGGAGAAGTGTGAGCCCTAGGGGCTGTGGCTGGCCCTTCCCGGGACCACAGCCTCCACCCAACCTGCCATTGGCCACGCAGCTGCTGGGGCTTCATGTCCTACAGCTCTTCATCCCAGGTTCTTCCCATGTTTTCCCATGGCAGGAGTAGCTTGTCCCTGGTCTCTCATCCTTGGGCATCCAAACTGACTCAGTGTATATGGATGACAAGCCTTGCACTGGCTCTGCTTGGGTGCACTGCATTAGGGAGTGCTGAGGCATTCATCACCTGCAGCTGCTGATCAAAGAGGACGGAGACTTTTCCTTGAAAACACCTCCTTGCAGATTAGACTGTGCACATTGCCTGAGTCAATCTGATTTTTAGCAGACTGCCATAAATCTATGCATGTCTTTCTCTTTTTAGAACAGTATCTTCAGCTTTCCTTTTAAGATAAAAAGCTAGAAGAAAGTCAAGCTGGCAGCAGAAATGATTCCTTATATGTATATACAGTTTGCATAAAATACATTCCAGCAATGTTTGCTCTGTCAGCTGGAGAATAGAACTATTTTTTTTATTTACATTTTTTTTTTTGAGGTGCTCTGACATACCAGACACTCTGGAAGAGAGTGTTAGCCTAGTTGTCTCTGAGTTGAAGCAATATATAAATGGTTCCATTTTTGGTGCAGATATAACACCAGAATGGAAGTCTTTGAGATGTCAGAAAGGAAACTAATTATGGTCATGAGTTTTGAACTGCTACCCTGTCTTGACAAATGCCATGTATAATTGGAAGCAGAAGAATAACCTATGCACTCTCTAATCTTGTTGGAAAAAAATGTCATCTATCATCAAATAAATCTCTCCTCTTGCCAAATGACTGTTGAAATGAGAGTTGGATATTCTCTAGCATTTGCTGTGGACTGTATAGAAATAATAATCCAAAGCAAAATGACTTACTATGTTAGCATTATATACATACAGGAAGCTGTAAACCAAGTATCAGGGAAAAGGAAATAGAATTTTGAAAGTAGATTAGCATTTGGAACTCAGAGAAATATATATATATATTATCTTGGTCTTCTGACTTTTGGGAACAAAGGCCATGTCTCTTAACCTTAAAAACTGTCTGGTGTGTATTTGGATAGAAGACTTTCCACTGGCATCCATACTTCCCTGGCAATGGTGGTAGTGATTTATTTTCTCTCTTAACCAACCCCAGATTGATGCAAAAGGGTTTTTTCTGACTTCATGTCACAGGAAAAAAACCCATCCTTTAAGTGAGATCTAAAATTGAAGACTTAGCCTTAATTTTTTATCGCTTCATTTCACTCATTCCTTCAAAGCTTTGTGTTTGCTATAATTTTGTTTCTTGTTTCTTGCTGTGGTAAGGTTTGATTTGTCTGATATTTCTTGTTTCCTTTTTTCACCCTCTGTTTTGGACGTGAGTTAAGCTTGAATCCTTTTCACTTCAAGCTTCTCTCTCTGATGCTCTTGTTATCTCTGTATTAAGCTGAAGCCCATCCACTTAAACAAGCCCCTTTGGGAATTGAATGTAATGAGCGCTTTGGATGTCACAGTCACTTTGTGTTTGACACTGCTTTCTAGAAGATGGCTTAAGCTGGAGTGGAGTCCTGGTGAATTCAGCACATTTCTATTATTGTTCATAGCTGTGTAATAACAGTAGCAACATGGAGATCTGAGCCTTATTGCACCAGAAGCTGCATCTCCTGTGGAGACACTCAATATTGAGGAGTAGCTGGGAGCGAGTCTGTGCTCCCTGACACCTGCAAACAGTAATCTCCTCAATCTCATCTTCCTAACGTGAATTTAAAGGCTGTCTTGAGGTGGTATTTTTTGTGATATATCATACTTTCTAGCTAAAAGCACTAGGAAGGAATTAACTTTTGATGATGTTCCACTGAAGAAGTCCAACAGGAAAATTTCTGACTCAGGATACTTTTTTTTCAGTGAAAATGTGATATTTGTGACAGTTCATGTGTAATGGCTACTTCCTTCATAAATGTTTGCTTTTCATACAAATTACATACATGGTGCTGCTTCTATCTATGGTTGCATTTGGAAAAATAGCCTTTAAAAAAACAGTGAGTATTGAGCCAAAAGTCAGGTCTAGAAGTGTGCCCAGGAATACAATTAACAGATTCCCCCTCTCCCCCTTGCCCCATGCCTCATGGCTGTAACAAAAGGGAGTTGGGGCAGCAGTTTCCCAACCTTGCTAATTTATTTCTGTCTCTCAGGGCTCTAGCAGATAAGCTCTGGTAAATCAAACTGCAGCAATTTGAAATGTCGCCTTTCCCTTGCTGTTCATCATGCTGTCAGCTTGCTAGATTTCATGGTCATGTAACAACATTGGCAGATAGGTATATGTGTCTTGGCTACTTCAGCTTGGTATATGAGTCTGGCCTATTAATTTATGTTTCTAATGAAAATGGGCCTGCACTGCTTTGCTTGGTTGGGAACTGGAGTCCCAACCAGACAGGTGCACCACTCTAGGCTGGTTTAAAGTTGGTGGAATTTCAACAAAAACAGAACAGGCCAACTCTGTTGCTCCTGACTTGGGCTTGGGGGACTTGGGCAGGCTGAAGATGGAAACACTGTCAGGTACTGGGAAGAGCTGGCTTGAATATTTGTCTGTGCAGTTTCATGTCAAAGGAGAAAAATCTCTGCTCATGGGTTTGTGTGCCAAAACTTTCACTTTTACTCTGAGTTGGTAGAGATTTAAAAAAGAATCTTGGAAAATATTCATAAGAAAATGAAAAAAAGCCCCCACTTTTAAAACAACCCCAAAGTCCTATACTTTATATTTATTAAGCTTTCAAGCTGTAGTCAGTGTCACTCATGCATTTTGCTGGGGCTGTTATAAAGCAGAAGACAGTTTGAAAAATGGTCTCTTTAACTTGTATCATTGTCCACGTATCCCAGTTCTCCGCAATATTTAAACTACTATTGCTTAAGACTAAACTTAGTTGTTCCTGTATTGCTCCCCATGTCCAAATTCTTTCTGACTTTGGGGGAACCAAGCTTTGATTTGTTACTTATAAAGTACCTAGTCCTTCCCCACCAAAAAATATAAGTCTTCTTTTTCTGAGAAGATTGTAATTTCCTAGTCTTCAGTCATATTCATACTTCCCTTGAAATCAGAGGAGCATCCCTGGTGATTGAGGCCCAGAGCTTTCAAAGTTGTTTCTGGGATCTGTTCTGTAACCACATCACTGGAGGCTCATATGTGCCCAGATATCCTTAAGTATATACCTAACTTTGGCATAGCCTCAAAAAAGACAGGGAGCTGGAGAACAGTGTGCTGAAGCAGATTTACTCTGGGAGTCCTGACGTAGCACTGCTTTTTGTAGTCTTGGCTCACATAAACCTAAAGCTACCATGAACCACTGAGTGGTTTTGGCAAGCATGAAAGGGGGGTTAACATATTTAAGTTTACAATTGGCTAGTTGTATCTTCAGCTCTAGGCTTGTTTTTCAACAAGTCAAATGGGAAGAACAGAACACAGGGCTATTGGTGGGCCATGCTCTGCTGATTTCTCATGCTGCTGCTTCCCTTTTGCTCCCCCCTTTGCCCTCTGCCTTAAAAATTGTAGAAGGAATCCTATCAGCTTCGCTGGCCAACTCAGAGTTTCCTTAGAGATGTTTCATTAATGAAATGACTGCTGTTAGCATCTGGAGAATGTTTTACTGGTTTTAATATTTAATATTTATTTTAATATTTTAAATATTTTACTGATTTTTATCTGTTCTTTCTTCCCTCTGTAGGATTTCTCAAAGAAAGTAGCAAGCCTAGTGCTTATTTGGTGAAACTGAATCCAATGTCTGCTTCAGGGATTTGCCCACCTGCTCAGTCTTGCTTCTGGCTCCACTGAGGCAGATGGGTTCACATTTCATGTAGGTGACACACACAGTGACTGCCCTTCCAATAACCCTGCCCAACCATCCCTTCATATGGGTATTGTGTATGGGTCTGTAGTTTCATTAATAAATAACGCTAGTACAGGACATAGGCTGCTGCAGCGTTCACTGCTTTAATACAGACAAACCAATTTACGCATGGCTGAAAACTGAGATCAGGGCTGCCCAACATCAGGGGTGACCAGCTTTTAGCCATACACTTCAGAGGGCTGGGTTCACCTTTGTCTCACACCTGCTGCTCCTGGCAGTGTGGGTGCCCATGCTTTTCCTAGCTCACTGGGGGCCATGCTACCTTGCAGGGAGTTACATTACCTACTGTAACCTTGCCTTTTAGGACAAGTGTTCCTGCAGCACAGAAAGATCTCAGCCTGTTGCTTAGATAAGAGGTGCAACAGGCCTGTCCCAATCTCTTAGAGGCAAGGGGGGAGGCATGTTGTACAGGGGTACATTAGCTGCTGGAGACAAACAGGACATTAGGGCTGAATCCAGCTACAGGGTGGCTTGGAGAGCAGGAGGGGAGCTCAGTGCCCCTTCCTTCCCTGTGCTTTGAGCAGTGGTGGTGAAAAGGCTTGAGCTCCCACTGTACTACATCCTCCTCCTCCTTCCTCCTGGTTATCTGTTCTCTAACACCATGCTGCCTTGCATAGGAAAGCTGGACTGACCTGTGAAGGGCTGAGCAGCAAAGACTAAGAAAAGAGCTCAGGGTTTGGTTGTAAGATTGGTTTATATGTTTGTTCTTGCCTTGGGCAAAGCACAGTGTGGGAAGAGATGGATCTAAAAATAAGAAAGATGGGACTTTATATGAAATAGGAATAACTAAAAAGAGGGTGACAGGGAAAGCAGCAGAAATAAATGGGACAAGCAGCACCAGCTTGAAACAGAAGGTGTGGTAGGAAAACTAAGGTGAAAGCAATCATTAAAGTCCCCTCTTCCTACAGCATCTTACATGTAGTTCTACACAAGGCTCACCTTGTGTTCACACAAAACCCAGCCTGTTTCCTGTGGGGTTTTGTGTAGGTGTGGAGATCCATGCTCAGAGCTGCTTGCCACTTAGCCAGCTCTGCTTGAGGAAAGGGACAGTTGCCAGGAGACAACTAGGGACAGATAAAAAACTAATACTGCGATGTAGCCATACTTGCAGTATTTCAGCACCAGCAGAGGACAAACTCAGCTCCTGTAAGAGAAAATGAGATTGCATCTCAGGAGATTGAAGAACTATGCTCGCCTCCAGTATAAAGGGGTTTGGCAAAGGGAAAATACTAAGTCACCACTGTGCCCTGGTGCTATATTTTGATCCCATTAAAAGCTCTAAACTCTATTTTAATAGTGGAAAAGAAAATCTGCATTTTTAATAGGCTTTTATAATCATAAGATTATAAAAGCTTTCAATGAACATCCACCGCATCTGGGAAGGTTGGAGGGACTAACCTTCAGATTTCAGAGCCTGAGATGAGGAATCTGCTGATGGGGCTTCAAAATAAGTCACGGAACAAACTGTTTTGTGAATGTGAAATAGACTGTCAAGGGAAAACACCCTTGCCTACTCACTGGAAAAGCTCAGGATAAAAAGCCTGATAATCACTGTGCAGCTGAGCAGCCCATTCAACTCCTCTGTGCAGAGTTAAGCTGGAATTTCAGAAGCATGGGGTCTTGGCTAGCTAAATCTGTATTTAATGATAGACCTATTGTATAGGTATATTCTGTGGGCTGGTTTGCAGTTACCAGGAGACTGCTGTTCCCCTTTCTGACAGTGCACAGTGGTAAGAATCTTACCCTGTATATATGAATGCGTGTAAAATGTATCTGTAGCTATTTATATAAAATGAGGAGGAGGTTGAGACAGTGCTGGTTATTTCTGAAAACTCTTCTGAAGCAAATCAACTGTGCTTCTGTCTAGATAATGTGTATCTGTCTAATACACAATTTATTTCAAATTGTTTTTCAGAAATAGCTGTCATTCTGAAAACACTGCCCTCACTAAGTATGGAACTGATGTCTTTTTTTTGGAGCCACCATTTATCAGTGGTTTTAGTTGCAATTTGGTTATGTCATCTGAGACAGGATGTTCAGTTTCTGAAAGTACATATATGAGGACAGAGAAGGAGAGGTACTTCAGTGGTATAAGGAATTTTTTTATATACTTGGCAATATTTGTTTGAGTTTTCTACATAAACAATGTAGTAGGACTGGCTGTAACACTTTGCAACTTCTGAAAGCTTCCTTTAAGTCATGGATTTCCATTAGGCTTACCACCTTAGAAACAAAAATAAGAGAAAAAGTGGTTAGCCACCCTGGCTGGCAGTGATCTGCATGTTTAGTGACTGCATCATTGACCTAATGAAAAAAGACAATTTATCACATTTTTGTGACTTTTCTCATTCTGAGTTTTGAAGCTAAAAGCCATGCAGGGCTAAAAACCATTAGTGAACAGCTTTGAAAAAATTTCCTTTTCTTAAAGTTCTGGTGTCCCCCTCAAGTCAGTTCTAGTTCACATTGAGTGTTAGACACTGCTGAATCAGGATGGTTTTATGACTGATTTACATGGAAACCCAATTGTTCCTATAGCATTCACTCTTTTCAGGAGTATAATGAACCAAAGCACAGAACAGTGGAGAATCAACTCCATTGTCAGTCTCATACAGTCAAACTAACCTTCTGCTTTCTTCCTAATGTTACACATATGTTTGTTCATCATCTGGTTTTGTTTATTGTTTGTTTTTTTTTTTTTAATGCAGAAAATATTTCTGTCCTCTGATGTGGATGTACATACAAAATTGTATGAACAATACATAAAACAGATGTATGGATGGACTGCAGTAAGAAAGTTCTTGCGTTGAAGATTAGAGGCCTCTCCTCAGCAGATCTTTTCTGGAGATGACTGAGACTTGACATGTTTAGGGAATCCACTAAGCAGCAGGTAAGCGACTGATGATTTATACTACTTGAAATTCTTGTGTAGTACTTAGGATATTTTTAATTAGATGGACTGTTATATAAAGCAATAGTAAAGTCAAGAGCCTGACAGACTGGAACATTTTCTAAGACTCAGGAATTACTTGGAATGAAGACTTTTGCTCTGTTCTTTGGTCTAACACCTACTAGTAGTGTAACAACAGATGTGCCACTCAACTTCTGTGTGATTTTACTCATACATGGTGATAGGTAAGATTTATCAATACCTAATTGCTAGAGTTGTCATAAAGTCTTAATAGATGTTCATTATGCAGCAAGACACTCTCAGGTAGGAAAGGCTATCAAAATGTTAAGTTTTTACAGCTAGAGATAGTGAAAACTCAAGATTATCGATGCTTGCAAAATTAGGAAATTCAGGAAAAAAGGGATTTTTTTTTTCCACTTGGAAACAGAAAAAACCCTAGAACTTTCTGTACAACTGAAAACATCTTTTCCATTTTGAAGAAAAGTTGAGACATTTTATCTGTTTATTTGAAACATATCCCAGCTTCTCTGGGACTTCAGTTCTAAGGATTCTCCAGACTACTGCCAAGAATTTAAGGATAGGTGTTATCCCATGGTATAGAGAGTGGAATTGGTAAACCATTATCATGCCACCTTGAGCATGCCATCTTTGGGCTTTCAGGCTCCAGACAAAGTCTGTGTATCCAGCATGTGTTTGCTTCAGGGTGCTGCTATGATATCTGCATCCCTGATGTTGGGGACCCCAAAGCTTTCATGATCCGAAACTGTGGGTTTTCAAAGTGCACTGCTCCAAGAAAACGACAGAACACATGGGCTGTCCTGGGGCCAGGCCACATGCGATTCATGCATAATCTGCTGAGCCAGAAACAGATGCTTTGAAGACTCACTGTCTTCCCTGCTGGCCCCGTGGCAGGGGCAACAGAAGCTCTGAGAAACCAGATTTAAGCCACAGTTGTCAACACTTTCCCCCTCCTTGCCGCAGCATGTCCTACTGAGCTCCTAGTGCTGTGTGGTCTCCTGTTAAACTCTTGGGGCAGTCTGAGCTTGAAGGAGTCTTGTGGGAGCCTGTTGGAGTCCTTGTGGAGTCTCCTGAGAGCCTGTTTGGTCAGTAGGAAGCAACCAGGCAATGAATCAAGAAAAGCTCTTTGGAACGATGACATTTTTGTATTGAATTTTTATCTTAGGGGATCATAGTTTTCTTTGTTAGGAAAGACATGTCAAGCTGTAATTACGGTTCTGGAATAGTGCAACTTTAAGTCAGTGTGCTGATCTCTGTTAGACTGACTTCAAGACAGATCTACCAGTGTTCCCTAGCTCAGCAGCAGGCCCTTAACATTTATTTCTCCATCCTAAACTGTTGAAGGGTTCTAGAGAACAGTTTTACACAGCTACTGAATTTCAGTGCTCATTAGTTCTTTGTGCATTTGTGTGGAAGAAGTAAGCCACTGCATTTACTTCATAAGCATTTGTAAGGCTTCATTTGCTTTTGGAGGCGTTTTGGGTGAAAGATACTGTTGGTGCAAAATAATAGTAATAGAAGTCTATTGTACCAGAACTCATAGCAAAAAAATATTGTTATAACAAATTTCTTCGATTTATTGTACTCTGCTAAACAACGGGTAGCATAAAGATATGAAGAAAAATACTGACTGAAAATGAGAGAATAACAAGATCATTTTAGCATTGATTACATAAACATGGAGGAGAGGCTTACCTGCCTCTGGCAAATAGCTGGAATTAATATTTCAAAATAAGGCCTCTCTTTCTGCTCCGCAGAAAGCTATTTATGTTGTTAGCTTGGCCTTTCCCTGATGCTCATCATCTGGTTTAGAAGAGACCAAGCATTATGTTTCCAGTCACCTGAGCTTAGCTTGGAAAGTGCATGACACTCACAAAACAAGCACAGATTGAATTTCCAGCTTTGCATATAGCATCCCACCTTCTCATCTGTAAAAGGGATAAGGATTGTGAAGATTGCTATAGAAACACTATTGGCATCTTTATGGTTACAGCCCTTGGCTGCTTTTCCTGTTAGTCACAAGATGGTGGCCACTGAGACTATGCTATAGAAACACTATTGGCATCTTTACGGTTACAGCCCTTGGCTGCTTTTCCTGTTAGTCACAAGATGGTGGCCACTGAGACTATCCCCAATGTGAAAGTAATTTCGTTTTATAACTGAATATGGTGGTATTGAGATGATCTAGACTGAGAGGCTTAGAACCTGATGTCCTCTTTCCACAGAGTGGTTCCAGCCTGAACAGCTTTGAAACTAGCCTTCCTTCTCAGGATTTACAGCAGTGATTAACGGGTATCAGCAGAAGAAGCAAGAAGGGATATTAATCTATACAATCTAGATCTGTGCTACCCAAAGTGTGGGCTATGAAAGTGCCCAGAGGGGTTTATGAAGCATAGAAAAAGCTGAGCAATCATTATCTCAGTTTTTCCAGAGAGTGATTGTGTAGGGAAGTCAGTTCTAAGCCTTGAGTTAGGTTCAGACCTTCCAGTGAGGTCCAAAACTATTGGCATGGATAGCTGTCCATCAGCTGGCCAAAAGTACTTCCTTCATGGTGAACAGCGTGTAAGATGTTTTCACAACTCCCTCTTGCTACTCATCTACAAAAGTATGATCATACCACTGATATGGGAATAGTACGGTCTTTTTAGCCTACTATGAGTCCCTCAGCCATCAAATCCTATGTACCATGGCTTGCTAAACAGAATTTTTCATGATTTCAGATGTATATTGTATAGTTTCAGTTGTTAGGAAGGATTCTTTCTCATCACTAGCAGCAGTCCAAGATGTCTTAAAGTCTAAATCATTCATTATCAGCATGCAATGCAGTCAGATATATGCTGAGATTTCCTCATCATGTTGCATATGGGATCTACTGTTGTTTCAGTGGAAAACTCCCCTGCTGATTAGTTAACAAAAAGCAAGAACATGCTTTTGATGACACAAGACCGTTTGTGGTTGTGTAAGGAGAATTTTGCTTACACTCAGCTAAGCAAGTAGAGTTAGAATAATTCTCTGGCATAATAGTGGCTTTGTAGAGACCCTGATGAAAGGACTGTGCAACCTGCATCCCAGAGAAAGCACAGGAGACCCAGATAGTCACTGTACCTACCAAATGCACACCCCTTCTTCCCCTAGCAAGGCTGCGCTTCAGTAACTATTTCAAGTGATGGAGTATGCCTGCAGGGATCTATTTGGCTGCTGGGATTTTCTTCTTGAAACCTGTTAACTTAAAATCAGTTCAAGTATTTTCTGAATTAAGAACAAAGAGAGATTAAGCAGTTAAGGTTGTAATCTGTGAGTTTAAACTGCAAGAATATGCTTGTCAGCTAAGTTGAAAGTTGATAGGGCATCTGTCTTACACCAAAGAATCTGGCCTACAGTAAGGAGAGACATTCCTTTGCATGTCTGGAAAGGGTTTATAACTGGGTTACAGTTAGCTCTGTAATTCTAGCTGATTTGATCTGAGGCCAGGAAAGAGACATGGAGCGGCTCACATAAAAATGCAGTCTCATGCAGTATTATTTCATTCTTGGCAGCTCTTTTGCTGCCTTGTCTTACCTAGCTGTGTGCAGAGGATCACTGACTCCTCTCTGGCTGTACCAGCTTGCATTTGGAGACTTGGAAGGATGGCTTTGGCTGAAGGGCATATGAATCTTGTGCGATTGTGGTTGCCCATACCACCCAGGAGCAAAAGCAGAAAGGCAGTCATTCATACGGTGCTGAATAATTCCACAAGAGAACTTGGCAGAGAAAAGGAGCTAAATGTTAGGTGATCTGAACAATCTCAAACTAACACATACCACACACACCCTCCCCCCGTCAGATCCAAATAAGCTCTTCTGAAGTGTGGAAGTTCCTTCCAGTAACCCACTTGACCAACATTGAAAAGAATTCCCATGGGAATAATCAGCTAAAGCAACCATGATTTTGGCCAGTTAAAACTACTGTGCCAAATTGTGCAAGTCCTTCATTTGATTCTGCTAAATTCCTGCTGGCACTGAAGGGAATAATTCTGCTTCAGTAAAAGTATAGTGATTGCATGGTGTTGCTGGACTGAGTGAGTATTTCTGGATCTGTTTACCACTTGACTGCAAGAGCACCAGCAACACTTGTCTGCCACAGGAATGAGCAAGAAGCCATGACTGGTGTTTGCCAAGTAAAAAAATCACACCAAGTGAATAGGCAGGACTTTATTGTGCCTCAGAATCACAGCTGAACTGACAGACAAGAATTAGAGAAATAAATAGGGCTGCATGATTTGTCTGCAAGATCTACATCTTAAAAAGAGGGTCTGGCAGTATTTTTAAGAACGTTAGGCTTGGAAGATAAGTGGTTTTGCTCATGTTTGCTGCACTATAGAAAGCTTCCTCCAGATATAGCCAGACAGAAAGGGAGGCTTCATGAAGCCCTTAGAACTAGCCTTGCTTGCTCCCGCTGAAGTACAAGGTAGAGCTTTTTTTTGTTTATCATGAAACAGTGAGGGTAGATAGGGACTACATCCGTGGGAAATTTAATCTGAAATAATAGAAAGGGAGAGGAGAAAAACTCATTACAGTGTAAGGCTGCACTGTGGTGGTAATGCACTGCTTCAAGTGTGTTTATCTGGTGCTGGGTTTAGACTACATACAGTAGAGCAGACATCCCTTCCTTCCTTTGACGTTGTTCTGTATATGAAGGGAGTTCATATTCCCCAGAGGATCTTAGTTCATTTAGCAGCTGCTTCAAAGTTGTAAGCAAAAAATTGTAGGTTAGTTGATTTGTTAAATATATTCTTTTAATTGACTCCTAGAATTGCAAGCTTCCTAGATTTAAGGATATCCTTTCTTCTTTGTTTACTGAGTTCTCTAAGGGATGAGCTAATTATATTACAGCAAGTTCAAAGCAGCTGTGTGTATGCCCTGGGCAGCTCTTAAACATTTGCTGAAAGTTATAACAGGTGGCTAGGTGATAGGTGGTCATAAATAATCCTTTACTGTATTAAGTTAGGATTCAAACATGCAGCTAAGTTGTGTCCTCTGCCTCTTCTCCCTGCTTTTGTATGAAGACAGAGTCTGTGTTTTTTATTGAGGGCAGTGCCTGGCAGGGATCAGGACACTGCACAGAATATTGAAGCAAGCAAAATAATTTCCACAGTTGTTATCTGAGTAAAAATGACGTTCAAGTGGATCTTCCCCCCAACCACCCTCATGCAACAATTGCTTTGTTCATTGTGGCTTCCCTGTTTGATGTATTTTCCCCTCCATTAGCCCCCTTTCGCCAGCCCACTACTTTGTCATATGTGTAAATGTCAAGTGGCTTTAAAAATGAATCAGAACATTATTTCTGTCACCCTCAGATATCTGATCACCTCCATCTCTGTACTTGCCCTCTAAAATGTTCTCTGTCATTACACGGTATGGGCTAAGTTGGACTAATTTAGTAACAGATAAGCGTAAAGTGAATTACTGAACTTACTCGGTTCCTCAGCAAGGTTTCAGACTTCTCACATCTCTTTCCTTAGTTGTAACAACTAACATGTTTAGTACCTCATCCCACACCATATTAGCATCAATGCCAGGATTTGGGAGGGTTTGGAAGAGTACTCATTCCTTATTTGGTCTCAAATTAGGCCAAAATGCAAACTTTATAAAAACAAATTCAATTCATTTCCAAGGAAATTAATATTTGTGATTGATTTCATTTTCTAGCTTCTAAAGATATTTTAAAATGAAACATTATATTGGATATAAAATATATTAAATGATAAAAATATAATTTAAAAAATTTAAATGTAAATCTGTTTTTAAAATTTAGATGTGAATACAAATATAGACAGTTGAAAGAGTTAAACCTTTAAGGATTTTTGTGGGATTTACTATTTGTATTCTCAACCCAATGGTTAGCCAAGGTTAACATGAATTTGCAAAATGTTTTGGTCTATCTGAGACTTCTTTTTTTTTTTTAATCTCAGTAAAGTCTCAACCACCAAATGTCATCTTCATGTGCGTGAGCAGAATTCTTTACTGGAGTGAAATAATATAATGCTGTGGCTTCAAGGAGCTCTTTCAGCTTACCATTCAGCGGCGAGGCCTGCAGTGGCAGCAGTCAGTGGGTCGCTGGGCACTGGGTTGGGGTGGCCGGGCACTTGGCTGAGGTGGCCGAGGGGTTCCCAAGGCCTGGGAGCCCTGGGCAGAGCAGAGAGCATGCCAACCTGAGCTGGCATGTCTCGCCAATGCGGCCTGGGCCTTGCCAGGGGCAACCGCAGGAAATTTCAATGGCCCTGAGGAGTGCTGGCGACCAGGAATGGCGTGGCATGGCAGTTGGCGCAGGCAGGGTGCAGCCCTCCTCCATCTTCTCTTGTCATCTGGAGAAGGGTACTCAGGCAGTGGGCATCGGCCCAGGAGGAGACCCAGGTATGGTTGCTGCTCGGGTGAAAGCCAATGCCAGGAGAATTTTGGCAATGTGGACAGAGCTCCCATGTAAACAGGCGGCTGTCCAGGTCTCTGGCTGCAGGGAGTGCCTGAGCCTGTCACTGGTGCTGGAGGGCAGCAGGGACACCTCTTGTGTGAGGTGCAACCAGGCAGGTGATCTGCTCAGCCTGGTGGCAGAGTTGAAGGAGGAAGTGGAAAGGTTGAGGAGTATCAGGGAGTGTGAGAGGGAGATATGTGGGTGGACCCACACCCTACCATCCCTGAAGCAGAGACAGCAGATGGAGGCTCCCTTGCCCTCTTGCCACCAGGCAGGAGAGGACCTGAGAGATGGAGGGGAATGGATGCAGGTCCCTGCTCAGGGAAGCAGGAAAACCCCTTCTTAGTCTCCCTTGCCTTCCTGGTTGCCTCTATACAACAGGTATGAGGCTCTGGAACTTGAGGACCAGGCCAATGAAGATCAGGGTGTAGATGAAGCCCTATCTAGGGAGGTGCCTAGACTCAGTCAGGCAGCCCCAAGCATTCTCACATCCTCTGAAAAAAGAAAAAGGAGGGTAATTGTCATAGGTGACTCCCTTCTAAGGGTGGACAGAGGGCCCAATATGCAGACCTGACCCATCCCACAGGGAAGTCTGCTGCCTCCTTGGGGCCTGGGTAAAAGACATTGCCAGAAAACTCCGTGGTTTGGTTCAGACTTCTGGTTACTACCCATTACTGGTTGTGCAGTTTGTGGTTTTTTGATCATGGGGAGGTCCACATGGCACCAGGCTTGCTGGTGACAGACTGTATCCAGCTATCTCGAAGGGGTAAAAGAATCCTCGCTCATGAGATGGCAGGGCTCATAGAGAGGGCTTTAAACTAGGTTTGAAGGGTGTAAGGGATAAAACTAGGTCCATCAGGGATGAGCCTGGGGGCAACATGCCAATGTTAAGGGTGGATTCAACAGGCCAGCTCAAATGCATCTATGCCAATGCATGCAGTATGGGCAATAAACAGGAGGAGCTGGAAGCTATCATGCAGCAGGATAGATATGACTTAGTTGCCATCATGGAAACATGGTGGGATGACTCCCATGACTTTAGTGCTGCAATGGAGGGCTATAAGCTCTTCAGAAGGGATAGGCAAGTCAGAAGAGGTGGTGGGGTGGCTCTCTACGTTAGGGAGTGTTTTGACTGTACAGAGCTACACGATTGTGATGACAAGGTGGAGTGCATATGGGTAAGGATGAGAGGGAAGGCCAATAAGGCAGATATTGTGCTGGGAATCTGTTATAGACCACTCAACCAGGTTGAAGAGATGGATGAATCATTCTACAAGTGGCTGGCAGAAGTCTCACAATTGTGTGCCCTTGTTCTTGTGGGGGACTTCAACTTCCCAGACATCTGCTGGAAGTACAAAAGAGCAGAGACTAAGCAGTCTAGGAAGTTCCTGGAGTTCCTGGAGGATAACTTCCTGAAAGAGCTGGTAGGTGAGCCAACCAGGGGAGGAGTCTTGCTAGATCTACTGCTTACAAACAGGGAAGGACTGGTGGAAGGTGTGATAGTCAGTGGCCATCTTGGGCTTAGCGACCATGAAATGATAGAATTTTCAGTTCTTGGTGAGGCAAAGAAGGTGGTCAGCAAAACCACTGCTATGGACTTCCAGAGGGCAAACTTTGGCCTCCTCAAGGCACTGGTTGAGAGAGTCCCTTCGGAGTCAGCCCTGGAGGGTAAAGGGGTCCAGGAGGGATGGACATTCTTTAAGAAGGAAAACTTAATGGCTCAGGACCAGGCTATTCCCATGTGCCGCAAGTCGAACTGCTGAGGAAGACGACCGGCCTGGCTGAACAGGGAGCTTTTGCTAGGAGTCAAGAAAAAAAGGAGAGTTTATCATCTCTGGAAGACAGGGCAGGCAACTCAGGAGGAGTACAGGGACCTTGTTAGGTCATGCAGAGAGGAAATTAGAAAGGCAAAAGCTCAGCTAGAACTTAATCTGGCTATTATTGTAAGGGACAACAAAAAGCATTTATACAAATATGTTAACAGTAAAAAGAAACCTAAGGAGAATATCTGTCCTTTAATGGATACAGAAGGGAATGTTGCAACCAGAGATGAGGAAAAGGCTGAGGTACTTAATGCCTTCTTTGCCTCAGTCTTTAATAGGGAGACCAGTTATACTCAGCGTACTCTGCCCCCTGAGCTGGAAGGCGAGGATGAAAAGCAGCATATATCTGCCTTCATCCAGGAGGAAATAGTGACCTACTATGCTGTTTGGACACTCACAAATCCATAGGACCAGATGGGATCCATCCAAGAGTACTGAGGGCACTGGCGGAGGTGCTTGCCAAACCACTCTCCATCATCTATTAGCAATCCTAGTCAACAGGGCAGGTCCCAGATGACTGGAAGCTTGCCAATGTGATGCCCATTTACAAGAAGGGTCGGAGGGAGAATCTGGGGAACTACAGGCCTGTCAGCCTGACCTCAGTACCGGGTAAGATTATGGAACAGTTTGTCTTGAGAGCACTCACAGGGCAAGTCCAGGACAAACAGGGGATCAGGCCCAGTCAGCGTGGGTTTACGAAGGACAGGTCCTGCTTGACCAACCTGATCTCCTTCTATGTCCAGGTGACCTGCCTTGTGGATGAGGGAAAAGCTGTGGATGTTATCTACCTTGACTTCAGCAAAGCCTCTGACACTGTCTCTCATGGCATACTCCTTGAGAAGCTGGTGTCTCATGGCTTAGACAAATGTACTCTATACTGGGTGAAAAACTGGCTGGATGGACGAGCCCAGAGTGTTGTGGTGAATGGAGTTAAATCCAGCTGGTGACTGGTCGCAAGTGGTGTTCCTCAGGGCTCGGTGTTGGGGCCGGTTTTGTTTAATATCTTTATCAATGATCTAGATGAGAGGATTGAATGCACCCTCAACAAGTTTGTAGATGACACCAAGCTGGGAGACAGGGTTGATCTGCTTGAGGGTAGGAAGGCTCTGCAGAGAGGTCTGGACAGGTTGGATCAATGGGCCAAGGCCAACTGTATGAAGTTCAACAAGGCCAAGTGCTGGGTCCTGCACTTGGGTCACAACAACCCCATGC
>JANZLQ010000031.1:7656359-7680320 GCA_026212715.1 Elanus axillaris | reverse complement strand
AGAGGTAATGGCCTCAAGTTGTGGCAAGGGAGGTTTAGGTTGGATATTAGGAAAAATTTCTTTACTGAGAGGGTTGTAAGACATTGGAATAGGCTGCGCAGGGAAGTGGTTGAGTCACCATCCCTGGAGGTATTCAAAAAGCACATGGACAAGGCGCTCCAAGACATGGTCTAGTGGGCATGGACAATGGTTGGACTCGATGTTCTTGAAGGTCTTTTCCAACCTAAATGATTCTATGATTCTATTCAGTGAGCATGGATTTACTTGAGGGGCTCTGGAAGCTCAGAGAACTCAAACTCCATCTAACTAGCAATGACCAGTATGATACATACATTCCCCTACTACGTGACATAGTTACAGCTGGACGGCTATTAACTTCACATAGTAGTTAATTCCCAGAAAATACAAACAGACATGTAGGGTTGAATGGAGCCTGTGTTTGTTCAGAGACTTTCTTGCTGCTTAGTGAGTAGCAGTTTCAAGTAGTTCAAGGTGCAGGTGGTGAGTTTGCTGGTTCTTGCTATATTTGGTGCCATGTTTAGTCACCTGCCATAGGTTTGCACTGTTACATATGAGTGGGTTTAAAAGTGACTGTGGTTCTGAGAGTGCATTTGGGAGAGACTATGTCGTTAGGAGTGGATATAACTTTCGGAATGGTCTTGGGAACGGATGTGGCCTTGGGAGTTGGTTTAGGAGAGACTGTGGCCCTGAGGATACATTTGGGGAAGCATCTGGGGTTTGGAGAGAGAGTGGGCTTGGAAGTGAATGGAGCTTTATGAATGCTTTTGGAAGATGATGTGGTCTTGGGAGGAGTATCAGGACTGGGCACGATCTTTGGAAAAAATGCAGTCCTTGGTGTGGTCTTGGAGGTAGTCTTTGGACTGACTTTGCTTGAGGGTTTGGGAACTTGTCTTGCCTTTTGTGTGTGTTAGGGCTGGTGCTTATGGCTCTGCTGGAAGGTCTTTATTTGACCTGTCTTTCATCTAATATTTCCATGGCATCTTGTACACACTGGAGGTCAGTCCTCATATAGATCCTGTGGTGAGCTGTAGTAAGGAACCTCCAGAAGAGAAGCAAAGCCCAGCAGCCATCACACTTCTGGTTTCTGACCCAAGATTCACTGTAAATGTTACAATGAGACCTTTTAAATTCATTTGTCATCACATATTCTATACAAAACCAGACAGCAACACCAACTGTTCATACACTGCACAAGCATAATTATATATAGTATGAGTAGATTTAAGTATATATAATTATACTCACGTGCAATGCATGAACAGTTGGTGTTGCTGCCTGCAACTGTGAACTGCTCTGTGGAGTTTCATATACAGCAAATAGCTGGTGAACAGCTGGTGAAAGAGTTTACTAAGCTAAAGGATAAAAGTACCTGGCAAAAAGCATCATCTGTGCTTAGAACCCAGGTATCTTTGTGGAGCAGCACTAAGTACCACTAGTGGGAATATCTCAAAATGTTCTCCAAGGATAGAGCAAATGGTTACATAGGATGAAAACTGTTCTGTTTTTCTCCAAGTGTATAAACTGCCATGGTTTTATTTTGAGTGCCAACTTCCAATACTGTACAGCACCTATAAATTCTGTATGCACAGCAGCTCCAGAAATGAAGGTTAATATGTCTTAAGGTAGGCATTTAAAAATAGAAGCCACCCCCTCCTCTTCCTGGTGTGCAGTTTTGAAAAGAATGAAGTGTGTCAAAAGGCCAACAGCTCTGTAGTGACTGCTGGTGAAGTGATGGTGATCCCAGTCATTATTCCTCTCTTCCCCATACAAATCTGTTCTGCAGAGAGAATGCACTGAAGATTTACTATGATGGAGGTCTGGGCAGCTCTTACCAAGAAGCTCATAGTATCTACAACCATGTTCTCAATTCATGCTGCAGGAACCAGCCTTCTAAGACAAATCAGGAAATGCCATGAGCACCAAGGTCCATATCTATAATTCCATTTATCTCCTTTTTTATCTCCTGTCATTAACTTTTCTGATCTTTTTTTTTGCCTTTTCTCCCTCTATCTGCCTCCCACACTTCTTTGCTACTACTATTCTTGCCTGTTATTCCTTCTTCATTTCTACTTCTCATGACAGGACCAATACATCTCCCCTCTTTTTACTCCTTGCAATACTTTTCTCTCATAAAAGGTATGACTACCTGCTGTGCCTTTAACACTGGCTCTTTAGGAAAAAACACTCACCTTGGAACAACAGCAAATTCCTTGAAAAGTGTCCTTACAACATGGTCTCCAAGCCATGTTTTTTGTCTCTCTTTCATGTTTGTTTTGGCAAAATCTCTCTTCCTTAGCATGTTAGTCAACAAAACTATTAGCTACCTTGGTTACTCCTCTAAACCTTGTCACCTCTGCATATCCCTTATACTTAACAACAAAAAAAAGCCAGGGTATTTTTCCACAGACTTTCTCCTGCATGTCTCCCTCCCCACATGGAAATGTTTTATAGCAAATTATCCCTCCCAGAAAGCACTCCCTTCCAAGAAGTACTTGGCTCTGAAAAGCTACTAACAATGCTGCAAACAGGGGAGATCAGATATAGAACTAGTCTCCATGAAATCACTGAGAATAAGCAGCAGCAAAAACAGTGGCAGTAACCTCAGGGTGTCATGGGTCACTTCATGAAAAAGCTGCAGGCATCCTTGGTTTTGGCTTTCCCTTGTATTGTGAATGTGTTTGGGTTTTTTTTTTTTTTTTGTGCTTTAATCTTTGCATTCTGGTGGGTTTGCATGAGGCTACAGGTGATCAGTTTGTGCCTGTGATTTTTGAACTCTCAAGTCTATGCAAAAGTTTTTCTTCAATTTGTGATTATGGACACCATGTGAGAGCTTCAGCAGCAGGTGTGGTCTGTTCATTTGAGGCTGTATCACATCACCACTGTAAATAATGGGCAACAGTGGTCTTAAGGCCTTAACTGTACAAAATCAGGAATAAGACTTCATTCTATAAATCACTTGTACCCCTTTGTCTTGAATACTGTTTTTTTTTGTTTCTATGATCCTCACATCTTTAACATATTTATCAGCAAGATAAGAACCCAACAAAAAGGTAGGATACATTGTCAGAGGGCTGACAGACTGATAAATGAGGATACTGGAAGATTAGGTCTATATAGATTGAAAGGCAAATAAGAAATGAAGTACAAGTATGTACAGCAAAAAGAGAAAGGCTGTGTCTGAAACTGACTCAGGAATCTTCATAAAATGTCATTAAGCTATGCAGCTCATTGCTATAAGGCATCAGTGACATTAAATATACAGCTTCAACATTTCACATTTACAGGAGAGCAAATAAGAGATTTTTAAGGCACAGAAACTCTCCTTGCATTAAGGTGGAAGCCCACCACTAAAATGAATCTCCCAGGCAGGCATATTATGCTGTAACTGCCTTCGACAAGATTTCTTGCTGGTTTGATTGCATGAATCAACTCTGCCTGAGAATGAATCCTGAACTCATCAGACTGCAGGTGCAATGTGGTTGGGAATTCCTGTCTTCCTGTTGGCTTGCAGATTTGTCTCTCACTTTGGTATCAAACTGAAAGATTACCAGAATATCTGTGGTGTGGAGTTTCATTGCTGGTAGCTTCTGTGTCAATGCAGAGAAGAAAGTGATCAACACGAGCTTCCTTTCATGGCGTTTATGTACCATTGTTCAGTTGTCAGGTCCTGGTTTTGCCAAAAAAGGTAGTGGAATAGTGGGAAAGGGGTACATTTGTAGAAAATTTTAATTCTGGTGACAGAGAACCATGTCTTTCCTGTCTGTTATCTGTTAGTAACACCCCAGTGAAGGCCTTTCCTGCTCAAACCCTTTTGAGGCTGAAGTTCTCTGACTTGAGTTTTATTTTAGCCTGTTTTAATTTAGCTACTTTTCTGCTATACTGTGCTGTCTATGTTTTGAACACTGTATGTAGAGAGCCCCACAGAAGCACAGAATGACACTTTCTGACGAACAGACCACTGACAAAGAGAACATGTGTCAAAGGAAAGATAGTTTTGTTAATGGAAATGGGAATGAAGTGCCCCAATCATAGTGTCTGCGTAAGCCAGTGTTCAGGCTCAATGGTATCTTTAGAAGCAGCTCTGGAAGGGGTACCACACGTCCCTTCTGTGGGGTGGAACTTGTCTAAAGTTTAATGCTTTCTCCTGACCTCCAGGGAGCCCAGGCTGATACCACAAAGTGCTTGGGCTGGCTGAGGGAAAGTGCAGGAGACACACTCTCACCTGCAGAATGTAACCATTGCCACAAGTCACCTTGTGAATCCCACTTTTTGAGTAGGGGCTCTGTTAGTCAGCCACAGAGAAGTCTGTGGGGCTTCAAAGCAAAACATATGTTGCAGAGAGTTTGCAAGTATGTTCATGTAATTCCAGAACATCAGCTGAAGTCTTGAGATCTCTTAAATGACTTTTGAGATGGTAAAAACCACCCAGCTATCATTCTACTAAAATGTTTATCTGTAACCACAAAGCTTCTTCCAAGATTTTTTCTGAGTGATAACTGTTTCTTATGGTTGTAGTTTTAAAGACTGAATTTAGACATTTTTGGAACTTTAATTCACTACAAGTAGTGACAATAAGGAGGAATCAACCAGTTTGAGTTTAAAAAGTGACATTTACTCCAGCTATTTTTCTTCAATTGGATGATTTTTCATTAAAGAAGTTAAATCTTAGCCCATAAAGCATGCCTTAGAGTAAGTTTTTTATTATTGTATTACTAATTTTATCCATTAAGTAATTACCACTACACTTCTTTCTAGCATAATAAAAATCTAGAAATGGAGATCTGCAATATTTTGCTGATTTAGTTGCTTGACTTGATTGGTATCATTACAGCAGGACCTTCTGAGCAGACAAGGTCTCCCCCACGAGAGATGCTTATGCTAGAAGGCCTTAAATGGAATGTCTATCAGCCAGCACCTCATGGAAAGCACCCCAAGGATAGTACCAGGCTGATAGGAATTGGCAAATCATAGCATGGTAATTCCTATTTAGGGTTTGTTTATAGGCAGGGTTAGGATGACTCTGGAGGTAGGTTGGAGCCCTAACAGAGCCATTTTCCCCTCACACCACACAGAGAGGCACTAGGCAATTATAACGAGGCTTTTTGTGAGTCAGTGTTGTCCCACTGGGGAATACCAGGGTAATTCTCTAATCGTCTCAGACCAGAGGGCATGCTGGAGCTGGCAACATGGTAGACATTAGGCAGCAGATGGTAGGAAACAAGCAGGTATTTTCCCCACTGAGAAGCCTACAGAAGCCTCATCTTGCACATGTATTCACATGCATGCACAAACACATGGATGCACATGGTTATATACACCCTTACTGTCACTCTCTCCAATGCCAATGTTTCAGGGAGACTCCAAATCCTAGTGCTTACTCTTACAACACTTCTATACCTAATGGGTTTTGAGAAAACTGTAACCTCAGTGTGGAACTAAAAGGTTCAGAAACCCAGAGGGAATGAAAAAGTTATCAACAGATCTGTTTATTTCTAAATAGCTTTTGAGGTATTGTTTTTTCTTCAGTGTTTAAGGGCTTATGGCAAGAAATACTCAATATGATGCATAATAATCAGCCCAAATCAAGTGACAGCCACTGCACAAAAATGAACAATTAAGTCATTAGTAGAGCAGGACATGAGCTTGCATTTTTGGAGTCCTTTTCTTGTGTCTTGTGACAAGACCAGCCTCTTTCTTTGCATAACAAACGTAGTAATTTGGTCTAGACTCTTTTATTCTAAGCCATAGCCAGACAGGAAGGAAAAAATAAACCTGCTGCAGGAAAGGACCTGTTGTGTAACCCCATTTTCTGTAGTCTCTTTAAAGGAACAGAGTAGGGGCAGTAAGCAGGCCTTGAACCAACACATGCTCTAGAAATGTCTCAAATGAGCCTCACAAAGTTAGAAGGTTCATTTAAATTGCAATCTTATACTTGGTTTTGGGATAGTTATTTACTGTTTCATACAATAGGCTTCTCAAACTCCTTGGAGATCAGGTGCTGGAAAGTGTGTCCGTGGTTTGCTCTGGTCATTTTCTAGGTGGGGTCTTTTATGGGCTGATGTATCCTTTTTCCAGTGATGGTGTAATTATTAGCAGAAGAGGGCTTTTTTAGCAGTGCTTCCTTTCCTGTTGGGAATGTTGAAACACAGAAGCAAATTGTGCAAATATGGAAACACTATTTTTTGTCAGTCTGAACCTGGTGGTTCAGTTGGTTTAATGTTTTCTAGTCCAGAGGGTGAGAAGGATCAGGTGAAATAGGGTTTTTTTTCTGCTTTGGCATTAGCTTTTAGTTGCACAATTTCCCCTCTCTCTGCTGCCTTTAACTGTCAGGTGAAATGGGGGGAAGGTAAACCATGATATTACACCAGAATATTTTTTAAATCTTTTAGGCAGCCTCTGTAGGAGTTGTCCTGGCAGGTCTGTTCCCTTCTCAGCTCTCCTAACCAAAATACATGTTGTGGGTGGATAGCATGGGGTGGGAAATGGCAGATAGAAATAGCTCTCAGTGTTAGTAAGTGAACAGACATTGTGATAGGCAGTAAGGGGAGTCAGAAGGGTGCCCTCAGAATGGGTCAGGTATTGCTGCAGGAAGGGCCTTAGATGTACCTATAGAATGGATGGGCTCACTGGGGCATGCAGCAGCAGTAGTGCCAATCTTAAAGCATGCTATATAGAGTTTTATCATGCTGTCCAAATCAAATGCCCAGCTAATATTCATATTCTGAATTACACTGACAACCATTTGCAGTGTAGTAATTTCAGATGTTTTCAATTTGTTGATTCCTAAAAATTTGCTAGTGGATGAGTATAGATTGGGGCTTCCAGGTTTATGGCACATCTTTTAAGCTTCTGTTCCCTAGTGCACATGCCACAGAGCAGAGATGATAAATCAAGGGAGCAAGTGAGCTGCTAGGAGACTGTGACTTATTAAGGACTTAGTGGCAGCTACCTCATACCCCTTTCTCCTGAAATAACTCCCTGTCACTCTTTTCCTATTTGTTACCCCCCTGTCTTTCCCCTCACCTTCTCCTGTACTGGCTTGCCATAAAATTTGAATTGGCGTCTTCTGTAGCAAACGCCAATAATTATCGTTAAGTAATCAATTAATTTTCAGTTTAAGATATAAAGTTTAGCTTTCCAAAATCCATGCGGTACATTGTTCCACAGGGAGGAGAGAAGAAAATATCTGTATTTGCTGAATTAACTTGCCTTACTTGTCATGTCATGTACCAATTTGGCAAAATAACTTCACTGATACGTTAATATTTGTACACAGGTACCCAGTCCTCCTCCCTTTTCTTCTTCCTGTGAAGGGTCTTCAGTAATCTGTTAAAATAGGTGATCAGCCAATGAAAACCTCCAGTGTCAAGCAAAGCACAAATGATGTCAGAAGGCATGTAAAAAAACAATTAAGGAATATCCCAGCTCATCACTGGGGGTTAGGGATTGAATGTTGTAGTAGTAGTTCTCAGGAAAGCTGATTGTCATTGTCAACCCTTAACTTTCTAGTTCCTTAATTATAAATAAGCAGTGAAAAGAATACAGCTGCAGCTATGTAAAGTCATTGCCCAGGAAGTATACTTTTTTAATGCAAAAAGCCAGCATGCCCAAAGGGGCGGGTGGTTGTCCTGTCTGCCTCTGTTGAAGTTAGTGAAGCTGTGAATACACAGGTTGAGGGTTTGTCCACTGTGCTTCCTGCTATCTTTCCTGTGTGCTAAAGATCTGAACACAGTGCATATCTTCAGTCCCTTTGGAAACTGTGTGAGTGGTGTGTGACAGAAGATAAATGGTTGACTTGTTTCAAATATTGCTGCTCCCTGGTTTGCCATGTGTATTTGGAGGGTCCTTTCCGGCAAAGTGGTGCACAGATCTTACAAAAGGAGTCAAAGGAAATTAATGTTCATATTACAGGCTGCAATCTAGCAGAGGATAAGCAGGAAGGGAAGCAATCACTGTGAGTCCTCTGCTCCCTGCCTCACTTGGAGAAAAAATGGTGGGCAGACAGGACAATCAGGGCAACACAGCCCCAGATCTTCAGATGTACCTTGGAGCCAAACTTCTTGTTTTTTCTAAGTGAGATGTTTCCTAAGGATGTTGGAGAGACCGAGATAATGGTTCGTTCTTGTCTCCAACACAACAGCAGCACTCTAGTTTTTCATTTTGCACTTTCCTTTTGTGTGTGTGTGTGAGAAAAGGAGGTTTAATCATATTCTCCATTCTTTCTAAAGCATTTTGAGAGCCTCAGGGAAAAGTGCTAGGCAGGAGTAGTGCCATTACAGATAATCTTCCACATTATACACAGTTAGAGATGACAAAAATAGCACACAACTGGGACCACTGCAAGGACTGGGGTAAGGAGTGGTCAGGGAAAGATAGGGAAGCCCCTGGGGTTTAATGGCTGAGTGGAAGAGATGTTGAGAGCATTGATCGCCTGTAGTTATTAACTCCCAAGAAGTACACAAGGATCATTACAGATCTTGCAAGGTATAACAAAAAAGATGTAATTATTAAGTAGTATGATTCATTCTTGAAAATCATTATTAATCATGCTATGAACTGATGAGCAGATATAAAGTATTACTTGCTATGTGATGGTTAATTAACTTATCCTCAGGTTGTGATAGTCCTAATTAAAAAAAATATTCACTTCAGCAAGATTAATTCCAGGATAAGTACTACTGAGTATGAGCAAAGGCATTAAAATTCTGCTTGCCAAAAGCATGTTAGTACTGGTCCTGGAGGAATTTCATTAGTGGAAGTTGATGGTATTCATTTGAGAGAGCTTACCATAAAAATGCTTTTATAGGTGATCTGGTTTTGTAGCTTGCTGATCGTCTGATGATGCTGAAGGGAACAGAAGTGTTTCTGTTGTTGTAACATGAGGGACCAGGTCCTTGAGGTCGGTGATTCAAAATGAATGAGCACCAGTTTATATATTGCCGTACTGCAGAAACATCTTATCTCAACAGTTATTTCTACTTGTAAAGCTCTTCTTACAAAGTTTGTAGGAACAACTATTTTTTTTTCTAGTGTAGTTGATATTGAGAACTTCAGTAAGGAAGCGTCACCCCACATAATAGAGGCTCAGTAGCCTGCCTTGGCTCTGCTTTGTAGTGTGATTCATACAGTCATTCTTCTCTTCCCTGCCTGAGCAGCAGCATTGCTTTAAAACCTTTTCTGGATAGTGAAAACTAAATGCATTTCCCTACACAGGACTGAGCTATGACAAAACGTGAGCCATGGGAGACAAATTCTGTCTGCAGACTTGACCAGAGCAGGACACTGTAAAGACTGGCTTTGAGTAACATGATCTTATTTCTATAGTTTAGTTTGGAAGTGCTGTAGTTTAATGTATATCACTAAAAGGTTATTTGTGATGAAAAGCCCATAGTTTAGCAGCAGTGCAAGCTACATACATGTGGTGGTATGAGAGGAAGTTTATTCCTGGACCCCCTCTGCCTATACCTCTCCTCCACCCCTTGAGCTCCTCAAACACTAGTTTTTTTCTCTCTCTGCCCAGAGCTCTTCTGTGTCTGCCTCTGATACGTGGTAATCATCCTAGCATTGTATGAAGCCTGACTTTTAAGTACCCAAACTTTTGAATAGGTATTGTCTGAAATGTGGGCTTTACAACTGAAATTTGGTGTAGAAAGCTCAGAATCAGATTGCTTTTGAACAGTCTGAGTCATGAGTTGGCAGTAGCATCCACTCTGGCTAGCTTGCCCAAAAGTTCTCACATTTGTGCTGTCATCTTGGTACCTGTTTCAACAATCTCCATCTGCATTACATATAAGCAGACAAACATACCATTTGATTCCGGGTTTATAGTAACTTTATTAAAATTCAAAACATTCAATTAGTAAAACTTATCAATTTTAAAAACATAAGACATTTGTATATACATAGTTCTCTAGGGCAGGGAGATCCTATGAGTTTGTGAAATACAGATTCCAGACATGGTTTATTCTCGCTTATTTAGAGAAAAGCAAGGGAAAAAGTAAACCAATTGTTTTGGTTTTGTCTCACATGAGGGTGAAATTGAAGTAACTTCACAGAAGTCAGTGGGTAGGGTAAGTCTTCCCCAGTACAAGGCTGAATAGAGTTACAATTAATTACTCCAGGTCATCCCTTGGTGAGAGTATCTTTACAGCATCGTGGACTGAGCTAATAGTGCACTACAGTGTATAAAAATAGCAAGGCCCAAGGATTATCTTCTGAATATTGCACTGATCAGGTGGTAGTCTGAAGCATGTGATTAGTTTACTTATAGATTACATATGTGTGAGTAACCATTAAATTATATAGCACCTTCTCAAACCCAGCACTCAATGCAGAGCATTCTGACCTCCATCAGGATGAAGGTCTACACTCAGCCAGCTCTGTAGGAGCTTATCTTCTTCCCTACAGTATGTGAAACTATCTGCTATTTATTCTTAAATGCCATACTAGTCAGGACAGCAAGGATGAGAAGATATCTACATTCAGTTGTACATAAATATTAGCAAGCATTTCAGAAAATCAACAGTGTAACAGTGTCCAGTTATAAAATGAAGAAGTCAGCAGACGTTCAACTAGTGATGAACAGATTCTGGTGAGTTTGTGTTTGTTCAGAGATTTTATTGCCAATTAATAAATAGGCATTAAAAGCAGATACTAAGGCTTTCTTCTCTGTTATGTGCAGCACCGATGATGATTCCATTTAGTTGCCCTTAGATGCTTGCCTAGGGCAGGATTATTTGCCTTTGGTGGTGCGTTTTTGGTCTATCTTTTTCATAGCAGCCTGCACCCATTTCTCTTCAGGGCTTACACAGATCTTGATACCTTTTGTGGTGATAAACCTATAGGAAGAAACAAACAAACCAGGTGGCCATTCAATTCCAGTCTCCAAACCCAATTTTACTGTTCTTGGTTTTTTATGCAGAACATGAGGAGCAATGTGGTAAAATCCATATCACATGCCAGAGTTTGTAGTAGTTATCTGGAATAATAACAGTTAGCAATGCTAGTTCCCTATTTATGGCATAGGTATGTAACATACATGGTTATGTGTGTGTATACTGCTATTTTAAAAAAAGGAGCATACCTGATATTCTGTGATTTTATATGAAATCATGATGCACACTTACCTCCCAGGAGTGGATCCCAGACTTGATAAATATACATGCTAATGAGATCAAAAGACCAAACACAGCTCCTAGTGAAGGCAGAGTTACCCCAAACTTTTCCATGTGATCTTTCCCCTGGACTTGATTCAGTGCCTCTGCCAGTGTTTGGCTTCTGACTGCTCCACCCTGACCCCTTGCTGAGATTTTTTTCCCCACTTTCTGGGCACAGAAGATCTAACTGTTCATTGAAATTTCTGCCAGTGTTTGTAAGCAGTGTAGATCTCCCAGCTGTCTGAGGTTCGCCCCTCTTCCCTCACTCGCTCAGCTGCCATGTGACTGCTTCGTGGAGTAACTGGAAGGGTGACCTGAACTAGCCAGATTTTGTGAGTTGAGCCATGAAGTGTTTACTAATGCCCTTTCCCTTTGGATGGTAGCATGTTTGCATAGACAAGTCTGAAGGTGAACTGTGGACTGGATACTTACATGATGGCTTTTACTGGAACTTGTTGCTTTTCATAGCTGACAAGCTTTCGGATGTTCAGTTGCTGTGTAGACAGATTTACACAACTGAATTTGCGCATGGGCTGACTTCCAATGCTCCCTAGAAGGGGAAAGATAGATAAATGACAAAGATAGTCAATACTATATACATATTTAGCCATAATTACTTAATTATGAATTCCAGCAGATTCTCAGTTGTGGTTAGAACATGAGTGTCTCATGATGTACAGCCACAATACCAGTTATACAAGAGAGTTAAGGTACTTTTTGTGATGCATCCTACCATCTCTAAAGTGTTATTGCTATTGCAGTCGAGATACTAATCTTCACCTGTTCTCCTGAACAATCGTATTATCATTCTGTCCCCAGGGATTCACTGCTTCTATAGCAGAAAAGGTATTTGGCATCATTCATAATCAGGTCTGTATCATCTGCAAATAAGTGTCCATATGGAGTAGCACTTAGAACTGGTACCTTTACTAGGTAGATTTCCAAATGCCGTCTGAATGTGGACCAGTATTTCCCCCTACTTTCTAAGGGAAGGAAAGGAAAGCAAGGCTACTTGTCTCACACTGGACATCCAAAACTAGCGTTAAAAAAAAAAATTGTTAAAAGCAAGAGAGATTATATCTGCAAAAAGACTAAGTACTTGTATACTCTTGCTGGAAGTCTGGTTTCATAGGCAATGGATTGCTACTTAATCCTCTCCTTCCTCTAAAATTTTTATACATTTCAGGGAAATGCACTGGTGATTAATAAAGACGATCGCTGTATCAGTGTAAAATTCTCTGGGCAGTTGTTACCTTACTTGTTGATAACTAAAAATGGGAGCTCTTTTAATTGAGAAGGAGTATATGTATACATTACTGGAAGCCTCCACTTGCTAGTTTCTGGTTCTCTCCCACCCATCAAAGACAGGTTTGGGAAGGTATGAAGGGGACAAACAGAATACTGCTGTATTCTGAGGTTTCTTTTTAAAGAATTTATAGAGAAACTGGCTTGAGAAAAGTCCAACAGCTGTTCAGGTACAACTTCATAAATACGCTTCACATAATCTCATTATCTGTGAGCTTTTCTTTGTTTGAAATAATTGGAATAGCTGAGGCAAAGACACATGAGCCTTCTGAGAAGCTGTAGCATAGCCAGTGCATGGGTACTGGCAGAGTTGCTAATTCTTGAGATTTTGTTTGCCTGAAGGAATATCTCTTCTGATCTTGCTTTAGTCACGAGTAACATGATGTATTTTTTGATGATTCATTATAAATATGTATCTGACTGCCTCACTCAGACTGGTTTTCAAAATGTGGCATTGAAGAACTCAAAGATAGTCAAGCAATCCTTACTAGTCCTGGAAATATTCTCTCTACTACTAAACTATCTCCTGGGAATGCATGCAAGGAATACCAGCAGAGCTCCTCTAAACCTGGGAATGAAACCAAACTGCTCCACATCTGTAACTACCCTTTTTCCTGGTGGTTTTTTTTTTTTTATTTCTCATTCTTCTTTCTAATACTTTTTCTATCCCTTGCACAGCACCTCAGTGTGCTTTTTCAGACTTGGTGATATTTATGGCAAATTATACAACCTGGAGAATGACATTACGAACTGGCAGTCTGGCATGAAGCCACATGTTGCCAAGATGAACAGCAGTAGCGTTACTCAACATACGAGAATGTAGTATGATATAGCTCTAGGGGCATTAGGTCAACATACTCAGTGTGTAGCTATATAATCTTTGCAGGTCTCAGTTTGGTTTTGGTGTGGTTTTGTGTAGATGCCTTTTCTGTGTGTTTCTCTTTGCATATTTTTTGTGGGTTTGCATATGGCTTATATATGAGTATTTTCTGTGATTATGTGCTTGTTTGCGTGAATCTGATTGTATATAAGATGACATGTGATATGTGTGTATGTTCATGGCTTCTCATGATACACATAACCTAATCCAAAAGTTACAGACCTAAACATCACTGTAGACAAACTTATTTAAGGCGTGGCTAATAATCATGGCTCATAAATGGTCTCAAACAAAAGATTAAAATGTATGAAATCAGGAAGAGAGAGAAGACATTGTATAAATCCATTGCTGCTCTTCGCAGTTTTTGTTCATAGTTTGCCTGTCTATACCAAAATATTTGGCTAGAAACAAGCAAATTTTGGCAAATTTAGGCAATATTTGATACAGAACTGGAAGAACTTTTTAAAATAGAGACATTAGAGAGATTGAGAATATACAGTTAGAAAAAGACAAATAAAAATAATATAATAAAAATACAGACAAAAGTAGTATATCTGGAAAAAGATAAAAGTACATCTTGTTGAAGAAATATTATTCATTAAATGTTATTAATCTATAGAACTCATTGCTATATGGCATCAGTGATATTAAAAGACATTGTGTCTTCAAGACTTCATGATTTTAAGAGAGAGAATAATGCACAGAAACCCTTTAAGTGTTCTAAGGCACAGAATCTCTCCTTGCATTAAGGCAGAAACCAACCACCAATTGACAGGACATCAGATGAAATTTCTCATAAAGCTGCCTTTCGTGCAGTTCTGATCTGGATTTCCTTCAAGTTTTATCTTATGAATCAGCTCTGGCTGAGAATGAATCCTGCTCATCAGACCTCTGGTGCAATCTGGAGCAATTTCTGTTTTCCTCTTGGGTTGTAAACTTACCTTTCACTGTGTGCACAGTGAAGATGCCAAGCCAGAAGATGACGAGGATAGCTGCAGCACGGAGTTTCATTGCTGGTGGCTTCTTTGTCAAGGCAGAGAAGAAAGTGGCTGTTGTCAGCCCTCTTTCACAGAGTTTATATATTGTCATTCAGTGGTCAGTTCTTGTGTTCACTTTGGGGGTGTCATGGGGGGGCTGACTCTAAGTGGAAAAAATTGAGTGGCAGTACTTTTTCTGGTGACAGAAAACCACCTCCTTTCCCCCACCCGTCCTTCAGTAGCCCCCCTGTGAAGGCTTTTCCTCCTCAAACCCTGCTGTGGTTGCACTTGCTTCTGTGTTGCGAGTAGGGTTTACTTCAAGCTGCAAAAAGTGAGAGCTCTCCTTCTGTAGCGGAAACCTTTTAATGAATGTTCCTGTCCTTTCACACCTCAATTTAGAGAGCTGTAGCTAAGCTGCACCACAGAGGCACAGAGTAACATTCAGATTTACCTCTTTGACCAATGGACCACTTAAAGGGGAACTGTGAGCTAAAGGATGATGGAAACAGGAAGCCTTGGCTTTGTCCATAGTGACTGTAGATGGTCATTTTAATGCATTGGTCTGGAGGAGGATCACTCCTGTTTCCTATGTGTGGTGGAGCTTGTCAAAACTCTTCTGTTTTCTATGTGATTTGATATGGCCAAAGCCGATATCACTATGTGCTGGGAGAAGGAAGAGTGAACGCACTTTTACATACAGAGCCAAATCCACTAGTCCTCCTGCCAGTCAAGCATAACTAAAATACAATGGTTTCAAAGAGGAATAAGAGGGTTTTTTGTTGGGTTTTGGTTTTTTGGTGGTTTTTTTCCTTTTTTTTTTTTTTTCCGTGGTGTGGTCTTTCTAGTATAAAGAATGGAGCCCAAGAAAGTAACCAGGCAATCAGAGGCACAATTTACAGGAAAGTTCACTGCATTTCTATGTAAACATTGTGTTGATAATAGGTCTGTCAATTTGTTTGAATTGCACCTCTAGCAAAAGTGTCCTTTTCTGCAGTCTCTGCTAGCCGTATTACCCAGTTTTAGGTGTCCTTTCTATGTTGTGGTCTGAGTTACTGGATAACATTCCTACATGCCAGCAGTTTTGTACCTGCAAATATTTTTCAAGCAAGCTGTGGATCTCCAGGCCACACATGAAGCAGTACCTGAGCTGGCATCATTGTCCAGAGCTTCTGAGCAGAAATCTCCTTTTGTGCTTTACACTCTGGAGCACTTCTGTGCCTGGTAGAAAAAGCCATGCTTTGCTAGGCCCATGGAGCCCCAGCTGGGCCTGGTGTGATAGGTAAGCACCAAGCTGCTTGGTGCCTGAGACTGTAAGGCAGTGGTATGGAACAGCTGTCAGTGCAAAGCCTGGAGCAAGTATCCATTCATGCGAATCTGTTTTCCCCAGCTCTTACCTTCAGGCCTCACCTCAGCTGGTTACATCCGGTTTTCCAAATTCTTGGTAATATCAATGTAAATTGCTTTGCATGGGGAAATGCAACATGTGGAAGTCAATTCCTCAAGATTCCTCAGGCAAATTAAGATTGAGGTAAGAACTGAGGTCAAATACATGACTCCTAGGCTGTAATGGCTGGTCTGTAACCTCAGGAAGAGTCTGTAGGTCTTGTGGGTAGAGAACACACTGCTTGGTTTACTTGTATATACACACATGTTCTTTGTTCCTTTTGGTTTGGTTCTTTCATCTTACATATACCATACAACCCAGGGAAAAGCAATGGCAAAAGTAGACAGTAAGCAGGCGTAAGGTACTTGCTGCTTTACTTGAATGCCTGCTAAACCCACTTGCCACACTAATGAATTTGCAACAAAATGGAAGCTAAAGCTTCAACCAACGTCCCTAAAGGACACGCCTGATGCCACACAGAGGAGTAATTGTACTGACCTCAGCAGCAGTACTGGGAAATCTGTGTTAAGTTTGTGTCCAAGCAGTGTAGCAGCTTGGTGTTTTCTTGAACACTGCCTGAAATCACTCCTTAAATGAGATATTCTAACTTCTTGGTACTTGTCAGCTTTGAGATGCAAGATAGCAACTTCGTCATTGATAGTAGAGGGAAGTTTTCTCCCCATTAAGAGAGGCGATGCTCCCCCACTTCTGCTCACTGATAGGTATGTACGTGTATGTATATACTCACTGTCTACAGCGCAGAGAGGAAGGGCCATCAGCTGTATTGAGCATAAACCAGCTCAGAAAAACTCAATCCTTCCCACAAAGGCTTTGGCAGGTTGTAGATTCATCCCTGAGGTGTCACAGAAAGCCTGTTGTTTCTTCAGTTTTCCACTGTTCTTAAGGTGTGATGGAAAAATGGCCCTGTAGCAAGTTTTTCCCCTCTTTTAGTTCTCATCTGCTGTGACCTCCTGGGCTGTTTGTTCTGTATAGCTGGCTTATGTCCAGTGAAGTCTGTGTTTTGGAGAAGAGTTTTGTGGGCTGGAGTGTCACAGCTCTGTCTGGATAATTGGTGATCTCTGCTGTTCTAATGTTGTATAAGGCTTATTTTGCAGGTACTCTAACACCAGTGTGCACTGCCTCTGTGCTGCGGCAAAAGCTTCGTGCAAGATGATCAGATGTATAGCCTTTCTGTTTTCTTGCTGGTAAGTCATATTGAAAACACAGCTATTAAGTGCCCAAAGTACTTTTTCTATTACTGCTTCTCCGCTCTGGATAAGTTAAATGCTAATGATACTTACCCTGGGGCTTGACTGCCTCATGTATGGCTCATTCATCACAGGCTGCTTCCAAAGCATTCTGGGAGTAAAATGATCATTTGCATCTTGTGATACATCCACAGACAAAATGGATGGTGTGATTATGGAGTTCTCTAATAGTTTGTAAAGTCTGAATTGTGGATAAAGATAACTAACTTTACCATGATGCTTTCCAAAACCCTGGCTACAGGTACGATGTTGTGTCTGCCATGAGAGTTGCCCCTCTTCCTCCCCTCCACGTCTCATGGTAACACATGCATTCTTTGCTGAGGGAAGGCAGGTGCAGACCATGGATATTGCAGGTATGGATGTGTAGATATATCAGTATTTAACCTTTGGAGTCTGCTCAAATGCAGAAAACCACAAGCTTTGAGATAGTCTACTAGGCTTCCTGTATGACATGGGGAGAGGCTGGGACACACAGCCCTGGGAGAGGACAGCAACAGCAAACTACTGCTTGAGGAGTTCAAGGGCTCTCCCTTCAGCCCCCGTCCGTGCAGAGCAGCCTGCCTCCATTTTATCAATGCAGTGGCTGTGGCACAGGGTGGTGCAGGGACACATGAGATAGCTCACGCACAGCAGGAGGCAAAGTCAGGGCCTGCTGTAGCACAGCTCCTAACCAACTACTCAGTGAAATAGTTTTCTTAATCTTTAACATGTCCAAGAAACTTTTACTGAAATAATTGTTGTATATACCCTGTTTCATGTCAGCAACCCTGCTGAAGGAAAAGAAATATGCAGTCAGCAGAGCAGTGGGCCTAATATCTGAGTTTACTTACAAGGGTAAAGAGTGTGAAGTATTGGATCTTCTCATACTATAGTTAGCTTTCAAAAAAGAGAGGTCAAGGTGTTCACAAATAAGTAAATTGTTATGCAGTCCTAGAAATGAGTGTCTTTAGTGAATGTTCAGCAGCCCCTTGAACTTGAAGTTGTGCCAGCAGGTCACTATCACTTTTGCAGACTAAATCAGGGCATTCAGTGACTTTAAGAGGCAACCTAAGAACCGCAGTGTAGACACATCTGTGTATCAGACAACTTTTTGGGTGGGAGATGTCGCCCTCCAGAGATATGCATCTGTCTATTATCTACAGAAACAACATACGCACCTATCTTATGCTGGACACAGTAAGTGAGTGAAGTTAGGTGGGATAAATCTGACCCTAATGTCTTTTGGTTTTGTATTGTTTCTTAACAGTTGGAGTACTGGTTCAAGAATTACCAGCAAGTGAGATCCAGCTGTGATATTTACATGAATTTCCTTCCCCCATTTTTCCTTTGCTTTTCATCACTTTTGCTCTGTAGTTTTCATGCTGATTTCATAGGTACCTGAGATAGCAGTTTATGTTCGGTCTTTTTCATTCATATTGTAATGGAGTAGAAATAAACACATGCTTGGTCCTCACCTCTCAGCTGACAGACAATGACTTCTAATCTAATTTGATCACTTTAATCACATTTTTAATAACTACTCTGTTTTGTGCTAATTTTGGCAAAACTCCTCCTTTAGAAATGTAACTTTATTAACAATACTTTATCTTAATCATAATAGAGTTTTTGCTTGTAGACCATCTGTTTCTACTACCATACTGCCAGTTTTTCCCTGCCAGCTTTTCCCTGGTCCTACTAACATGCTCGTCTGTTGATATATCACATTCTCTTAAATTAGTTAGCTTTATCAAAATCAGTTGTCCAACTTGAAGCATTCAGGTACATAAAATTAGACTAAGAATGATTTGGTTTAAAAAGGACCTTGAACCAAACATATATAGGCTACTCTACACTCTATAGTCAACTCTACAGTCAGCTGTATGCAGGCATGCACCTGTTTTGCTGATGTTTTAAGCTGACTCAACATAAATATAGCACTCTCCATACAGCAGAGGTCTTTGGTCTTTCATTCAGTGTTGTTTTGTTTTGATTTTTTTTCAATGAGCAGTTATACAGTCACCCAAGAGTTTACAAGAGGAAGACTCTGATCCTCATCTCTATAATCTTAGTCTTGTGTGTTTTGGTTCTTTGCGAGATGCATACCAGGAAGCTAACTAAACACCGTGCAATGCTATTGCTGCAGAGAATCACAGAGGTGACTATAGCTCAATTCTGTGAAAGTATCTAAATATTGGATGTGCTGAAACAGGACCCAAATACTTTTGGGAATTTGTGAAATATTTTCAGTCAACCCTATTGCTTTTTCTTTTTTTTTTTTTGTTATTTCTTTTTCTGCTTTTTCTTCCTCAGCTGTCATGTAAAATAGTGTGTAGATTTTGTTTAGCACTTCTTCCTGTGTGTGCTGTATCTGCAGGATCAAGACTGTGGGAACCACATCTTATTCTGTTAGTCTTCATGAGAAGAATCAAGCCTGTTGTGTGAGAAATAAATACACTTCTTGGTTAACCATGGATAGTCATTGTCTGTAGACACTGGAGATGGATCTGAACCAATATGTTGTTTCTGGGTAAACCTGAGCTTTCCTCAGAAAACTGAAGAAGTTCAGATGCTTATGTTTTCTCCATGGGGAACAGTTTCCTGAACTGTATCTTATGCCTTGGAGAGAGGCCCTTGCCCATTCCTTATGCATTTGGATCCCTTTGCTCCATGACAGTCATCACAAGGAATATGTTGAAGAGCTGGGATTGTTAGGGTAAAGGGGGTGTTACAGGTATTAAAACACACATCTGATATTTGTGTGCTATTATTTACAAGTACACAGACTTTTTCTTATCACTGCCATTAAATACTTTTGCAGTCCTATCTATTTTGATAAATGTTTGGAGTGGGGGCTATGTAAAAGAGAATCACAAATAAAGCAGCAGGTTCCAGGCAGCAAAGCAATAAGCAGAACCGGTAAGCCAGGATTCAACTTTCAGTCCTTTATCTGCTAACTTCTCCTGCCTCCACCCAACGCTTCAGCATGTGTTTTCATGAGCCATAGAAAACCGTGCATGCTCTCCACATGCTTGTGGCTGTTAAGTTCATGTGTGCTGATGGACCCGCTGCATCAAATACCTCTATTCTGGCTTTTGCCCACAGGAGAGGCACTGTCTTGAGTCTTTCTCCTGTTCAGACACTAGGTTTTGGAAAATCTGTGGGGATTTCTGCTTTTTGTTTAGCATTGGTTGAAATTGCCCAGTGGATTAAAACAATAAAATAAAATTAAGGGAAGGCAGACAAATAATGCGAAATTCCTTTTTTGAAAATGTCACCTTCTCAAACTTTCCAAAAGGGAATCCTTGGGATTTATTTCTTTTGTTTGTTCACCACATAGCTGATTTCTGATAAATGCATTTGTTTAAAACAATAATTATACTTGTTAGCATTTTCAATAACCAAACCTTCATGAGGTCCTATGTCCAATTTGTTAAACTCTTTTCAAATTTTCATTTGCAGTTATGACGTTAACCCCTATGGCTTCCAGAAAAAAAAAATAGAGAAGAAGGTAGGAAAAGATCATTCCAGAATCTCTGCAAGAGATCTCTGCAAGAGAAATCCATGGATTATTTTTTTCAACGAGGATATTTTTTTCTTCCTTCAAAGAGAGTTATAATAGCATCTGGAATAGGTACTTTTCTACTTCATCTCTCAGATGAAGCTCTGTCACACTTTCTAACCACACCACTACTGAGGTACATTGCCTTGCTTCACACTCGTTACTATAATCTGACCATTTTAGGCCACATCCTGTTCCACAAAGTGTTCTAGAAATTCTTAAAATTGATCACAGTACTTGATCCTCATCTGCCCTATGGAGTGAAACTTGGTGCTCATGCAGCTGTACCCTTAAAGAGATACAGGCTGAGAAGAAGTATTTTCCTTTCAGCTGGCTTTTGTATTTCCTTAGCCATTTGCTTAGTGAGCTGGTAGCAGCAGGAGAGTCACCGTGCAAATGAAGGCTTAAATGAGAGGGGCAAGGAAAAACGAACTGAGCTCATAGGGGCCTGCAGCGAACACCCACTCTTGAAAATGTTCCACTCTGAGCTTTCTAAAAGAGAGTCCTTGGTGTTTATTTGTTCTCTGGGTTTTTCCCCTTCATAATGACTATGAAAGCATGTGTTAGACAAATGTATGTCTGTATTATTCACCTGAGGTCACTGCAGTGAATGATACAATGTGGGAGGCAAGAGGGGATGGGAAAATTTTGCCCCTCAAGTTAGCATTCATTTTATTCTTTGCAATTTCAGAGATCAGGCTGTGACTGTTAAATGCTGTTTCACTTTTCCTCTGCAAACTACTTTTATCTCTCACTAAAAGCTGCAGAAACCCCCACTGTGTCTAAGACAGCAATAAATTAAGAGCTCCCTCCCATGGTTATCACTTGCACTTATTTCAGCTATCACATTCTTGCACTTCATTGAGCTGATTTCAACATGGTCATGGGCCACTCTATCTATTCCTACCCCATGGTTCAGCATGTCCCCATATGCAGATAACTCCCCCTAATCTAGCAGAGCATGCTAGAGCTCATCAATGCCCTCACTGTCCTCTCATACACAAACCCAGCCCAAATTAGCCAGATGTCCCAGTGGCCAGTAAGGCTATCTATTTCTGCCAGGTCTAGTTTCAGATGATGTTTGATCTTTGTGCACTAGCTTATTTACTGACATATGACACTGGTTTCTACCATCCTCTATACTACCTTCTTTGAGATCAGCAATTATTTTCCTCATTTTCTACACAGAATGAAAAGGAGGTTACTGGTATCATACTATCAAAGGCATACATGGGAATAGGTGACCTGATCTCTGCTTGATGGGGCAGTTTGTACTTCAGAGCTAAACAGGTATTGATGCAACCCCAAATCAAATATGACCATAGTCAGCTGATCGTCGCTAGTTAAAAAATTTGGGGACTGCCATGCCTATTTATCCCAGTCTTTACCTTGCTCCAGCTCTTCTCTCTGATGGTCCACCTGTGAGCTATTTTGTCTCCTCTTATCATACGCAATCAGCATATTCATTGTAAGTAATAACACTGCTCTTGCATAGCACTGCTCTCCTAAGATTTTTTTAAAAGTTGTAAGGGTATTGGAAAGTATAATTAGCTCTCCTATCATGAAAGAGTAAACAAGTCTGGCAAAACAGAGTAGTAGTGCTGTAGCAGTGCACTGTTCCTCAAATTGGCTGTGGAGAGGGCATTGTAGCCCTCGGGCACCATTTGTCTTTGCTGGATTCCTGTGCTCTGTCAGGGAATATAGCTCTGTTGTTCAATTAGATGTAAAATAAACTGTATGGCCTAGGTCTCAAAGGCATTAGGAAATAGCTACTGTGAGGTAAGTAGGAGCTGGACTCCTGCCTTGAGTTAGCAGTAGCATTTTTCAGTTGCAATTTGCTATAGTTATTAATGTTTAGGTAAGATTTGTACGTATGTTTCATTGTCTGGCAGTGAAGTCTACTGGAGGTGTGCAGATTTGGTGCCCCTTGCAGAACTGCGGGGGTTACCTCGCAGGGAACTGGAGGTGGGAAGTTTACAAACACTTTGGCTCCTTTGGCTCTTTCTCCAAATTTGTGCCTCAGTCCTTCCATCAGACTTGGCTGAGCCTCACGATTGTGATTTGTTCTTCAGCCTTGAAGCACACTCACGCTCCGACCTGATCTCTCCTTTCTTCTGTGCCCTGTGACTCAAAATATCTCATTCCTGTGTTTCTTCTTTGTGAGGGAGCACAGCTCTGCAAATCAACTTGACAGCTTAGCAGCTGGATCAGGGTCCAAAGCTCTGCTTAATTTCTGTAGGCTCTTGTGTATTCATTTGTTTCTTCTAAGTGGGATGAGACAGGTGGGTCATGGAGACTGCTCCTCCTTCCTTCAGACTTGGCTTATAACGTAGGTAGCTTGTGCAAGGAGTATGGGCCATGTTACAGTGCTACTGTACGAGGTCTTATCATCTCGGTATAGGGCAGGTAAGCACAAAGAAAAGGGAGGGAACATAGAGCTTTCGGGGAACATTGTAAAGGGGAAGTGCCTTGAGGTAGCTGTAATCTAGTCCAGGTAAGTCATAGTCTTTAATGGTTTATCTACTCACTTATTACCTATTCTCTGGTGATTAAGCTTTACCTTAGGGGAAGACAAGGTTAGAGAATTAGCTAGCTTGAATTACCAGGGGAAAAGAGAGATTGCGAAGAGAAGAAACTGACAGGCAAGTGTTAAGACTGCTCTCCCTGGGCAGAAGTGTTGGAGGGAGGAGAGAAGGGGAGGGAATTTTCAAGGATTTAGAAGCTTTGTTGCCTTGGGGAAATGCAGCCTAATGCAATGGATTTCAAGGGCAACCTGAGCTGGCTTATTTTCTTGTGAGGAGAGAAAGAGTATGTTGTTAGCCATGCTATGAACACCCCTCATTCTTCCTAGTCAGGGACTGGAGAGACTGCTATTGGACCTGCCATGACCTGCCGGTACTTCACTGCCAGGTTAGAAGGAGTTGCCTTTTGCCAGCAGCTATTCTCTGCAGCAGGCTTTGTCATGCAGGAGGTCAGTCTAGGTGGTCTGCTGGTCCTTTCTGGCCCAAAAAACTGTTGAAAACCATTTCCCCTCAGCAGAGCTTTCCTTGCAGCAATTCAGTTTCAGCTGACTTTGGGCATGACCTTGCTTAGGCATCTTCATAGTAGGGGGAAGGAAGATTGAGTTCAAACAGGTGAGAATCAGGTTTTGTGCCTTGATGATCCTGATGGCTGTTATGCCGTGGAGGCTCCCTGTGCTCTGGTTGCTCTGTCTGGGTAGCTCTAGCTGGAGCCCAGCAAGGCAGGAAGCTGGTGAGGCCGAACAGAGGTGGTTAGAAGTCAACAGGGTGTATCAGCTGGAGATAATGTTCCATGCTCTCAGAGAGAAATGACTGTCAGGGCTGTTTTTTCAATACCTGTCCTGGGTTCAGCTGGGATAGAGTTAATTTTCACAGGGACCTGGGAGGGGGCATAGCCGGGGCAGCTGACCTG
>JANZLQ010000031.1:7598573-7656259 GCA_026212715.1 Elanus axillaris | reverse complement strand
CCCACCGGAGGGGGGCGGGGGGAGTGAGCGAACGGCTGCGTGGTCCTTTGTTACCGGCTGGGCTGAAACCACGACAATACCTTAATTTCAGATAACAGTGCCTGAATATGCAACTCTTTCTTTTTAGCAGCTGACTGTTGAGGAGCATCTACTCTTGAGTCTTATTTTCTAGGCTGTGTGTTAAGTCTGTTTACAGGCACAGTTGCAGAGTACGGAGAGACCTGTTCTCCTTTGCTTCTTACAACAGCAGGGCAGAATCGCAAGGCTTTCCACAAGCTCAGGCTTGATAAACTGCCAATACCTACTGAAGTGTAGTTCATTCCTGCTTGAAATTGGGCTGGACTGTACACCAGCACCAACACCAACCTTGCCTGCCTATGCAGCCATTGTGCCACCAAACTCACTGCCCAGTGCCAGCGGCTGAACTCTCCAGTGCAGACAAGGTCTAAGTGACACACTGCCAAGCAGCAGGATCTGCCTGCACATCAGACACTGCAGTGTTGGGAACACTGAGCAGCAGAAGGAGGTTCTCTGGGCTGCTTCTAAGGATTGTGCAAAATGGGACTAAGGAAAACCTGACAGTAGATTTGGTTTAATTGTGTGGAGTCTGTTTCCCCAGGAGCAAGTTTTCTAGGGGTGAGCATGTTGAAAGGGTTACAAATCACTGCACTTGAATGATTCTAATTTCCAGGCCAGAACACAGGCAACTAATTTGATTTGGGCAGAATAATAAAAATAATACAGTATTTTCCTTGATCAGCTACATCACGATCTTATTTCTGAATGAACTGGATGACCTATACTGTCTTTCTAGATACTTCTAAAGCCCATTTCACCACAGATTTGACCTGCTCCAGAGGAAGTTTTACTCATTCCCCTCAATACAACAATAGGAGCTCAGGCCTGCTTGGTGCAGTGTGCACAAGTGAACACATGAATAGCAATTATACAACATGCACGAAGGGTTGCATGTGTTTTGTCTCATCTTCCATGTGATGTGTGGTATTGTCCCTATTTTACCTGACCACTAAAGGAATTGGAAAGAAAAAAAGACTCAGCTGAAGAAGAGCATGGCAGAAAGATGTAATTCTCTGTATCTTCTGCCTTCTTTGTTGTACTTGTTAAACAGTGACTCTTCTCCGCACCACCTTGGTTAAATGATTGGGTTCAAACTAACAAGAACCTATCTATCCAAAGCTACCCATTCTCATACATCTTGGCACCTCAAAATCCTCATTGGGATCAAAAGGACTCCCAGCTGGTAATTTTTGCAGGTTCAGAAATAAGAAATATTGGTTTGTAAAAGCATTTAAACACATCAAGACCCTGATTTGGATTAAGCTGAGGGAGCTTTCCAGAAGTCTGCTATAGTTTATGTTATGAAAGAGTAAATAATATTCCATACCAGAAGTATGAAATGGTGAGGTAAATGAACCTCCTGACCTTGTGAGGATCACTTGGGACGTTCTAAGGGCTGCCTGTCTTTGTTCCCTCTGTTTCATATCTGGGAATCATTCACCTTGTTTGCAGAGATGACACCACTCTGCCCTTCCAAATGGGGTTGCACAGCAGGTTCTTTCCAGGGCAGGTTTTGTTTTCCTTCCTGTCTGGCAGTGGCTTCAATTAAGAGATTCCACGCCAAGTCATCGCAGTTGTTCTTTATGCAAAGAAATAGGCTAATTTTTTCAGAAAGCCCTACAAAATTATTCTGAGAATGTGGATTTGTGTTGTGTACTACTGATTTCCTCTTGTAACCTTTTGCATGCTGCTTATATTGGCTATGCCTGCCCAGTGAGGATATTGTTATTTCTTCCTCTTCTTATTTAAAATGTATGCTCTTAAGAGATTCGGGTATATGATAACCAACTTTTCCAATCCTGAACTCCTAGAAGCTGAAGGCCCCCAAAACATGAGGTTAGATTAAAAGTCATGGCACTTTTTTTTTTTATCAAAGCAAGGATTTGCTTTTCTGTGCTGAGAATTTGGAATATTTAGGGATATGGTCAGGTAATACTGTCAAGATTTTTTTCAAGATCGTGAGGGAAAGATTTATTTCCCCTAGAAGGTAAAATACAAACCAAACCCCCTCTTGACTTCCGTGAAGGAGTGTGTGCTCACCTTCTGAGTAAGTAGGGAAGCGAAGTGTTAGGAAATGCAGTTGTCCTCATTGTACCAGGAATTCTGGCAATATTGAATGTCAGGTGACAAGTCCCTTGGGCACTGCTCTAATGCTCTAAAATAATGCTGGTTTTATGGTTTACCTATTTCTTCAGTTAGGCATATGGTTCTAAATAATGTTAAAGAGATGAGTGTCAGCCCAGAATGTGAAAACAAACCTATACCTTCTCGTGCTGCTTGTGCCTCTGACTCACTTTGAAATTACATGCTGAGCATAGGTCTCATCCATAAAAACAACCGAGTGGCTTGAAATGCATAAAGGTGCCCCAGAGCAAAAATGTGCTCACGTGGCAAAAGCTGGACAGGCTTCATGGTTTTTCCTTTCATCTTAGAGTATTCTGTTTGAGCTCAGGCTTCTCTAGGGCCGTGGGCAATTAAGTGCATGCTCGTACACACCGCTAGCTTAGCAGGTTGCTTTGGTGCTGGCTGGTTTTGCCTGCACTTGTACTGTTGTAGAGTGGCAACTCCAGGAGGCACAGAGAGCTTGTTGTGGTTTTTCTGCAGTTTTCTTTAAAAGCCTGGGCTCCAGAGAGGCTTTGATCCAGGTGAGCTTTCCTTCCTGCCCCTGCCAGCATAGCTGTTTTCCACACAGTTCACAGAGAGGGAGCAAGGTGCTTCTCCAGGCCTGCCAGGTTGTAAGCTGACCCAGTGGGTGACATCAGAGTTCCAAATGCTGTCAAAACTGTGCTCCGACCCCACCTGAAACTGGCTGTTCCTGTTTTCCCTGATAACAAACAGCATGGTAGTTGGTAAATGCGGTCTTGAGGCCGTTTTTACCAGAGGGTGCAGACCTTGCCAGTGAATTTTGGGATCCTATTCTGAGAATGTGAAAGGCTGTCAGCTTATATAAAGTCTTATGCAAGAAATTATTCTAGGGAGAATTCAAAGCTGATTTTTCCTCCCACCTGTGGCTATCCATTACATTTTGCCTACGTGTTCTTTCCATGCCTTTTTTATTCTTTCGTGAACTTAATACCTAAGCTACTGAGCACATTAGTAATGCTTGATTGCAGCCCCTGGCCCCTGTGCTTCAGTGCTGTAGCTCTGTTGTTACAGAAGTTGGAATGTCCTTGGCCTCTTAATCAACGGCTCCATGAGCAGGAAACAGCACCTCATTAATATCTTTTACTGACCAGTGATTGCTACATGTCGCTTTGTGGAATGAGAGAAGGAAAAGGCTCTTTTATGGTATTTGGCCTGTCTCCTGGATATTTATAGCTCTCCTCTGCCTATAAATAAACTTGTAATGGGAATTGTCTCACTACAAGTTACTGATGGACTTAGTATTGTGCCAGCATGGCCTCTACTCTGAGCCGCTGCAGGTTTGATTGAATGAACACGGTCTGGGGGCCTGCTGCACCACTGCTGTGGGATGCCGGGTGCTTTGGGGACATGGGGAATGGGCAGCTTGGGGGGAGTGGTGCTTCCACCCCATGAAGCAGGGAAGCCCAATGGGAACACACTGTCAGGGCCTTGGGTGCACCAGGGAGCACCTTACAGCAGGTGGAGGAGCACCGGAGACACCCGTTACTGCTGACTTCTGAGCCTGCTTTCATTTCAATCAGGAGCAGCTTGACACAGATATGAACTAGTAGGACCTGTGCTCTACAAGTTCTAGCCTGTTTCATGTGCGGTATGTTAGATTAAATTGATCATGTACGCTCATGGAAATTTCACTTTCATGGCATGTTTTTATCTCTGTGGAGAATCTGAATGGTGCTGTACTGTAACAGTAAAGCATGGAAGTATAGATAACAGCTTTTGTGTACGGGGATAGCACATCGTCTAATTTGCGTTTACGCTCCCGCATACTTCAAATCTCTGCAGGATGGATTTCACTGAATGATGAATTTCTTTCATTGATTCATCTATGTAGAAGGAGCTTCCTCCTGGGGTGATTAGTGACAGGACACTGTATGCTGCTTCATCCTGCACTTTATGCTGAAAAAAACTGCTGATGTTTCTATACTAATTGTGCACAAATATTGCACCGCTGCTAGGGACAGGCAGCTGCCTCTGGATTCAGTGTGTCCTAATGGTCAGAAATGATTTGCACTTTAACTTTTCAATTTAGTATTAGAGCATTAGTTGAGATATATTCTGAAAGAAAGGGACCTTCACTCACGTTCCTACAATACTGTTTCTGCTTGTTTCTTAGAGATCTCCTGTGTGGCTATTTGCCAGAGGTCTGTGTAATAAGTATCTAAGCAAAAGTGGCTGATAGATAGAGAATGCAAGTGGAAAAACATTCATGCGCACAAGCATTTCTGTTGGAAAACTAAACCTAAGAATGGTGCTTATCTGGTATAGAAATGGAAGATTGGAGTATGACTTGCATAATGTATACAGTTGAGGCTGAGAACATTCAACTCAAAATTTCAATTCTCAGATTCTCAGACCACTGAAAATGATCTATGGATAAGTCATTGCTGACCCACAGTTATTTGATAAATAATATTAATGATGATAATTATGCTTAATACAATAAATTTTTAAAAGTTAGCTTTTTCAGAAATTATTCTCAAATTAGGATGAAGGATACTTCATCATATTAAATAATTTTCTACCACTCAACAGCATCTATGAGGGACTGATTTTAAGTCACTTCAATTTTAAATCAATAAGGTTAAAATTGTTTTTTAATTCAGTGACTTTAATTACTTTTTTTAACTTATATTTTCCCAAATCAAGCATTGTGTCACTAACTATAAAATATTTTTATTTGATTGTTGTAATCTAATAAAATTCTTTAAACAATTTTTTTTTTAGCTAATAAGGATATTCTGTAGCTGTGTATACTTAAGCAATTATATAAAAATATTTTTTTTTGCATTCTAATATTCCTATTGTAGTAGATTTAGGAAAAGGTGAATGAAACATTTCATGTTTGTGGCATGATTAACTTTCTACTTACCAATTGTATCAAGTTAATTTTGGAAGAAGACTAGAACACAGATTCATACACTGCAAGCCAACGTTCCCAATCATTTCCAGCATGACTTAATAGGTTTTCCACACTGAACAAGTTTTGAAATCTTCAGTAAAAGTTTTACTTTACAGAATTCTGGATAACAGCAGTGAATATGCCAATATAGAAACTCTGTAGGTGCTGACATTTGAATGAATAGAAACTTTCTTAATTCAGGAAATGGTTTGTTGTACTTTATAAATAAAGTGGGATATGATAATTTAGTTAAAGGTATTTCACCCCATTCTTTCTAGAAAAAATGTTAATTTGTTTAACTACTTAAAAAAGCCCACTGATTCAATGACAGTTTTCAATTCCTTAATTTATAGTATTATAGTTAATTATTAACTTCTGTTGTTATAAGTTCATTTGAGATATAAAATAGGTTCATTTTTTAAAGTATGATAATATAATCAGAGAAAGATTTGACTAAAATGAAAACCTCTATTCTAATACTTTGAATAATTGATTTTTCTCTACCTTGTTTACTTGTAACAAATTGAAGTTTCAAAAAAGATAAAGCTACCTTATTAAATATAAAGATTGCTGAAATCAAAGAAAATCACAAGTAGTCAGCAGTGATTACAGCAAATTGCTGTGGGTGGTTTGGAGTAAGAGCTCAGGTTTCTAATAGCAATAGAAATCTAGTTTTCCCTCATGTTGAAACTAATTTCAGAGTTTTATTTATTGCCTGCCTGTACTTTGAATTACCAGAATGTATTTTATCTCTGTGCAGGAGATGGGTGTTTAATTGCTGTTGGATGTGTGCCTGTTCTGGATGGGGACTTCATGTGGCAGCAGGTTCTTTCCTTCCTCACATGGCCTAGAGCGTATCTGTGGCATGTGGCAGTACCAATGGGATGCACATTGCTGGTGGCAAATCCATCTCTGCTTACTTTCTTGCAAACAGTGGTCCTGTGAAGTTCAAAGTTATGTTTTGTGTATGTCGAGTCAGTTAGATATGTAAATATCTTAAAAACTGGAGAGCTCTAACTCATAACTCAGATTTTTTAAAAGTGTATTTAATAAGTAAGTCAATATTCTCCATTTTTGGCACAGGGTGGTTGAGTTGGCAGGCAGAAGTCTTGGGATATTGTTTTGTTTGTTTCATTTTATTCTTTCCCCTGCTGTTTCTAATGTTGTCACTCTGCAGGTTTGATCAAAGAAAGCTTTGAAACCTTTCTTCTTCAACTCTTAGGGAACTAGAACTTTTTAGATCAACTAACTTCATAAATGTAGAGCCCAGCTCCCTCCTGTTTAAAGAAAGTCAGCCCTTCTCAGTGTGGAAACATGTACCTCTTCAGTGAGGAATACAAACCAAACAATTAGAAGGTTTGTTCATCCAAGAGAATTTTACAAAGTAACCATTGAATGAGCCCATTTCAGGCTGACTGAAGGCAGAAAGTAAGCAAACAGATTTGCTAATGGATCCATTTTACTGCCTTAGCTCTAGTAATTTATCCTCACTCAGGCTCTGCTATTTTACCAGTTGCCTTCATTTTATCACATGCAAGCAAAATAATGTGCATCTAACACCTATGATAGTGATATGATCCAAACGTGTTTGTCCGTCTTTATAGTTTGTTACAAGATGATAGCATTTGTACTTTCTTTGCTTTCCTCTTTCCTTCTCCAAATTATGGTCAATTGGGCTCAATCTCTACTGTTTTCTTCTACTGTTGATGCTTAAGGCTAGAATGATATGACAAACTGGACAAAACCACAGAAAGTTTCTACAGGATAAAAAGAAAACTTGAATATATCTGTGGAGTATTTGCTTGTACATCTTTTGCCTTTATTATTCTAATTGTGAACCATTTTAATAGAATTATCATTGGCATACTATATGAATTCACTGATTTATTTTAATCTTGGGCTCAGCAAGATCATTGGGTCAGGATGCTGTCAGATTAAGTAAATTTCCTGTAAAGTGAAAGATTGAATACCTGCAGAAGTATTCAAGCTAGGTAATATATTAAGTTCCTTCTTTTCCATGTTGTTCCTAATGTTGTGGAGAATTTATATCTGAAGATTATTTACACTTTTTTGTCTAGCAATTAATCACCTCATGGACAAGGAGTTACATGGCATTTTTTAAAGTCCTTCTAAATGTTTGATTTGTTGGCTGCTATGCAAAGTAGAGTCAACCAATCACTCCTGATGTCAAAGGAGATGGCACTGGCTGCGTAAGCTTTAAGATGGGTTGCATCTTTTCTTATATACATCAACATAGGTGATCCTTTAACTGCATTGTACATCTTATGTCTCTCTGCGGTTTCATCAATTATTCAGAGATATTGGCCTCATGTAAGCGTAACACTCACTTCAGCTGATAGCTTTAGGAAGGATATTTTTGGCCTAAGGAAGAATTTTCTTTGTCTTCACAATAAGATCCAGGAACTCCCATCTAGCACCAAGAACCATTGTGGCAGGTAATAAACAAATACATAATAGAAAAACACTCTGTGAAGGACAAGCCTGCAACCTGAGTAAATAAGCTGAAAGGCTTACCAAACAGGCACCCAAAACCATGTTCAAAGGAAGAGCCCTCAGTATGACAATGAAGTTGTCACTATGCCAAATGATTTCATGATATGCTGTAGGTCTGCCTAATCACATAAACATTTATTTATATATGTTACAGACATTATATATGTTTCATATCAGATTTTTAGATAAGGAAGATAGTCCTCTGTGTGTGTGTTTAGACATACAATGTTAGTAGCTCATTGTAATAGCACCAGCTAGATTGTTTACAGGCTGCAAGGCCTCCTATCCCGTTTCTCCTTCACTCTGCCTGTCAGATACATAGGCAGGTAGTGAAGTGTTTTCTTTTCAGGGCATTTCTGTTACAGAAGCTTCTGTGGTCAATGCTGACCTGAGCAAGAGTTCATGGGACTTCCCCTATGTTTCCTTCTGTGTGCCTTTGCTGCTCGAACACACAGAGAAGGGAATAGGGAAACAGGAAAGTAACTCTCAGTCTAGTAATACAGAAATGAAATTGAGAACTCAAAGACGTTCTTCTTGTAGAAGGCAAAGCTCAGCTAAACAATCTGGTTTGCACAACAAAAGAACTGGGGGTTCTGTTATATTCATAAAACTTCTCTTCCAGCTGACGTTGATTTAAAGATTAAATTAGTACATTTGTGTACATGACAGCTAAAAGAGAGTACGTACTCATGTTGATAAGGATGGGAAATGTTAAGCTAAAAAGGGGAAGTGTCATTATTAAGAAATCCAGTAAGATGAAAATTTAGAATAACCAAGAGTGTGATTAATAATCAAACGTCTACAAATTCATAGTAGTATAGAGTGCAAGGGAAATTATATCCTTTTTTTTTTTACAGCTGAAATACCGACAGACACAACCCACTGAAAGGCTACCTACTGAATGTCTTGCAGGGCCGGGGATACCTTGTGAGTTAGCCCCAGCAGGCAGCTCAACCCCACCCAGCCACTCGCTACCCTCCCAGTGGGATGGGGGAGAGAACTAGAAGGGCAAAACTGAGTAAACTTGTGGGTTGGTACAAAGACAGTGTAATGGGTAAAACAAAAGCTCCATGTGTAAGCAAAGCAAAAGAAGGAATTCATTCACTACTTCCCATTGGCAGGCAGGTGCCATTGTTTTTCATCTTTGGGAAAGCAGGCCTTCATGCATAACATTTCCTTGGGAAGACATATTCTGTAGCGTTGAACATTTCTCCTTCTTCCCTCAGGTTTTATTGCTTAGCATGATGTTGTATGGCTTGGGATATCCCTTTGGTCAGCTGGGGCCAGCTGTCCCAACTGTGTCCCCTCCCAGCATCTTATGTACCCCCAGCCTGCTTGCTGGTGGGGCAGGGTGAGAACAAAAAAGCTCTTGATGCTGTGTAAGCACTGCTCAGCAGCAGCTAAAGCATCCCTATGTTATCAACACTGGTTTGGTCACAAATCCCAAACATAGCACCATACAAATTATTACCAGAAACTCAACAGCTAAAACCAGTACAGGATAAAATATCCTTTGCCTTTTAAAAGTACAGAGGACTGAGAATTATGGCCTATAGTGTTAGAAGTGGCTGGAATCATGACACAAGACTAAAAATATTCTTGATTCAAGTCTGTGAACAAGGGAAATCCTGGGGACCTGGCTCCATTTGCTTAATTTTTTTCTCTTCTTTTGTTTCTCTACATAACTGTGTGCTTTGTTTGGCTTTTGTGTTTGTTTGTTTTGTTAATGTTAGCCTATGGTATAATGAGTCTATATTGCATATTTCATTAGGCTTATTTCCAGCTGTGCTGTCACTGGCCATGTTCTATAGCTGTGAATAGTTAGTATCTGAAGTCTCCATTGGCATGTGCGAAAAGCATAAGAAAAGGATCTCAAGAAGCGGGTGTACAAGTGGTGTATCACCTATAATGTTTCAGTCGTCAGGTTTGTGCTCATGACCTCTTGGGATCAGGGAGGGCAGGTTTTGAGGGAAGTGGTAATATCTTTCATTAGACCAGTTGAAATATTCAGAATATGGAATGAATATCAGGGTCATGAGAGGCTTAACTGAAGGAGGAGTGGAGTTAACCTACCTTCAGTTTCTCAGGGACAGAAATGAAAACCACAAAAATATTCAAATTAGAGGTGGTCCTGTACAGAGCCCCTTCCTTTCCACATGCTTTCTAATTTTGTGGCAAGGAGTGTATATTTGGAAATAGTTTCTCCTTTTCTGTCAAGAGCTGCTTCGTGAACATGTAGTCATAAGGCATTTTTGTAAGGCCTTCTGAAGGTCCAAGGCTGCCTGTGCGTGAGTCCAAGGGAGTATGGTTTACACACCAAGAGGCAAAAGAAAGTGTAAACTGATGGATAGGATAAACATCCTGAATTTTAAAATCCTGCTGATTGTTGCCTTTCTGAAAGGACTCATCTACTCCAACACCTCAGTGTGCCAGTTACACCATCGTCAGCTCCCAGGTCCAAAACTTGAAGTGATAGAGTATGAGTTAATTGCTGGCAAAAGGGCTGGTAAATGTCTGTAGCCTGTGAGTCACGCCAAACAGTATTTAATTTAACATTATTTACTGGATGTATTGAGGGGAAAGACAATTTTCACTTCCTCAGTTTAAACTCAGTGACTACATCTATGCTAATAAATTAAACTGTTCCAGAGATTGTTCCCAGATGCTGAGTATGATTTTGTTTATAAAGCTCAGCTATTGTCACTGACCTGTTTTGGCCCCAGCCAAATAACACTCTCCCAGACAATTCACATACACCACTTGAAAGTTATCAAGGACCAAAATGTTGTGGGCTATAAGGGAGTTGGGCTATAAGAGTAGGTGAAAAAGGGCCAGTCTGCACTAGAGAACAAGTGTTGGGCACATTCACCTTCCCAGTATAGACATTAGGTATCAGTGAGTAATGTACTTTTGTCAGGAGTCCATGGTAAAACGGTTGCACAGCTATCACGTGTCATGAATTAACCAGGGCTGAATCTAGTGTGGACTTGGAAAAGGGTATTTTTGGTTATTATATTTGGTTCTGACAAGAATATTTGGTGGATCCCAATGTTATTTTCTTTTTAGAACAGGTCGTCTTCTCCATCATGTAGCTTGTGTATCATTGTCACCTGTAAGATGAAATAACTATGTTAGTGGTGTTTTGATTTGGCTTCCTATTACATAATAGTTCCTCACCCGGAAGCTGCTCCGGCTCATTGCCTTGTTTCGTACTGGAGAACACTGGAGGTAAATGAGAATGGTAGTGGAGAAATGGGACTCTGTAAAATTTTGAAAAGAACCTAACCCTTACACTTCTGAAATGCCATCGTAACTCCTGAAAAGAGTTTTAAACCAGCTACTTCAACTCCCCTAGTCAGTGGCTGAACATGGGGCCATCTCTGTGAATGACGTCTCCCATGAAGCACCCACAGCCATGGCCGTCCCCTCCCTGTGGGCATGGGGCATCCCCAGCCTCTGGACAGCCACCTGCCTGTGCTGATTCCTGTGTGATGACACCCACTAGGAAACCTGTTTTCAAGCAGTCAGACATTTTTTCTGCATAGTATTTTGGTCAAAATCCTGTCTTTCCAATCTTCCCAGGCCTTTGTGGTTTCTAAAGAGAAGCCAGCCAGTCCAAGTTAATGGCTTTAACTCTTCATTTGGCTCTGAAAATGCTCTGCAGCACTGGAGAAATTCTGCTACCCGCAGCTGATCAGGTAGGGGAACCGAGGCATGTTGTCTAATCTGTGGTGAATAGCACAGCTTGGGAACAGAGTCCAGGGCGTGTGCTCCCCTGCCAAGTATACTAGAATAGGTGACTTAGAGGTGAAAGGCTGCGGCTGCGAGAAGGCCAGTCCTCCTAGTTTAGCAGCGATTAACATTCCTGAAAAGCCTGCCCAGGCTTGTGGCAGGTAGTCATGATTTACTGCACGTGAGGGTCTTTATATAAGGCCTTACATGCCAGCTGTAGCAAGCTCAGATGCCTCCAACCCTGAATTTTAATTTGTATTATTTTAAAGTCTCTCCTTGGATTAAATAAGGAATATTCCTAAATGTTTTTACAGGAATAACATGAAGATATGTAATTTCTTCTGGAGGAGGTGAACTACTGTAAAACCTCACTAGGGCATTGACAGATTTGTTTAAAAAGAGAAAATCGAACCAGAACTGAACTTTCTAATTAAATTCCTTCCTGCAGAGGCACAATAGAGCAGTGGCTGCTACTGCGTCACCCAAGTTTCCCTGCCTGCAGTGGTTTTGCTTTCCTGCCTCCAGTAACAAGGTACCTCCCCTTCTAACGCAGCAAAGCTAAATTTAGCCCCTGCAGAGTGCACATTTCCTATATTTAGTACTGTGAAAGTCGAACTTCAGCAAGGAGCTAGCTAAACTATGAGGTGTTCTGCAGTCCAGGAGACAGAAATAGAAACATAGCAAAGTGCCTCCGTGGGTTCCCCCCCGCCCCAGCCAGGCAGCAATGACAATGGGGGGGGCCTGGGCAGGGCCAGGCTTTTTTTAAAAATCTGTATCACGGCAGTTATCATGGGATTCCTGAATGTGACCTGACAGAGAGCTGCAGAGCCCAGTGCCGCTGGGAGGATACTGAGCATAGCTGCTGGCTTTGTGATGGAGGGAGGCTGCTAGCAGCTCATCCAGTCCTGGCAGTGGCTCTGGCAGGGTGATGCAGCATCCCCAGGTGCCAGGCACACTGCAGGGGTGATTGAGGCTGCGTTTCACTCCTCTGCCCTACAGCTGTGTATCTGCTTATATATGATATATACAGAAATACGCATGTGCTTGTATATACTGAAAGGGCCCAGTTCTCATTTAGCCAAAGCTTGCCTAGTATCAGCTTGGCAAGATTTGTAAGGCAATATAATACTGTTTGTTAAGCCAGGTGATGCATTTGGGAGAGGAATGTGAAATTTAGGGGCACTCTTCTTTGGTTCTTGCATCAGAGCAGGTGATGCAGGCCACAGATATGGCAGTGGGGGTGGAAATGTGTTGTGGCCTTTACTCATGTGGCACCTGACCAGATTGATTAGTGGGGTGGTCATCGCAGCACCCCCATGGCAGTGCACACTCCCTCTGCGCAGCTCTACAGCGGTCCCTGGGCCCCTGAGCATGGTGGGCACCGCTAGAGGGATCACAGACTGGGACTTAGCATGTCTAAAAGCAAACTGTAATTAAAATTGTAAGATGCGCCAGCACAGAGGCCCTTTTGTGCTACGGGGGGAGGTTAACTGAGTTAATATAAATGGGTATTCAATGATCACTTCAGACTGCCTCTTGGGTACTGCAAGCCATGCAATTTAATTCCTGTGTGAATCAGAAAGCATCTTTTGGACAAACATCAGATCGATTTGGTCAGGCAAATCACTTGTTTTTTTCATTCAAGTCTGCAGAGTCTGCACCTTAAACAAGACTGGATTAAAATTTGATCAAAAAAGCTCATGCATTACAGAGACAAGCCTCAGTCAGGGTATTCTAAGAGGCCTGCAGGAGCCTGTTTTCAGAAGAAATGTAAATGCTCTAGAAAGAGAAGTATATAGGGCTAGAAGATTCCTGAAATGATCCCCTGCTATCATAGCCTTCAGGCCATACGATGATAAAACTTTCCTAAACTGATTTTGTTATGTCCTAAAAATAGCCATGTTTTTTTGCTCCCTGTACCACTCCTGGGAGGCTCTTCCAGAACACCACAGGTAGAACCATTTTCTAATTTCCAGCTTAATTTTGTTGTGGTTCATTTATTCCCATTTGTTCTTGTGCCATTTGTTCTTCATTAACTCTCCTTCCTCTCTGATGTTATCTCCCCTATAAATATACCTGGGATAATCATACTTTGTGCCAGCCTTCGCTTGGTTGGGCTAAACAAGCAGAGCTGTTCAAATTGCAGTTCTAAAATAGGCTATCTAGCATCAAGACTGTTGCCACAAGGCATAAATTCTTTATTTTTTTCCTTCTTTTACCCCTTTGTCCATTAGAGAACATTACACAAGTGGGATTACTATGCCACGGGGAGAATTTGTCTTATTATGAAGTGTGGCATCACAGTAGTTTTCTGAGACAGAGCATTGCGCTGAGAGAACCATTTTATGATGCAAATTGCCAGGTACTGGTCTAGATGGGCTATTTGCCTTTAACACCTTGATTTCTAATTTTTTTATGCAGAATAGCCTAGTCGCTATAGACAAAATCATACTGTTAGAAGCCAAGGAGCATGACCTCAGAAAAGCATTGAAAACAAAGCAGCAAGAGCAGAGAACAAAAAGAGCAGAGCCTTCAAAACGCCTCAAATTTTCCTAAATTTTCTGTGAGATGCAGGAACATATTAAAAGCATTCAGGACAGCATTCGTGTATTAGTTGCTTCTCACATACAGACTGGTCCTTGGAAAGGGGAAAATATTTCTAGCCTTGTGATGGTATCCCAGACTGGAGTGAACTCTCTGTTCCTTTTGCTTCTGTCTCCTGGCTGAGTTTCCATGCATGTAATGAGTTGCCATTGATGGCTTTTGACCACTCCTTTCAACTGGGCGCCAGCAGCATGGAGCTGGCAGGCAGTGAAAACTGAATCTGTGTAGGAATGAGAGGGGGGAAGCATCTCTGAAGAGCAAGGCTGAGTCCATGCAGCACTGAGTCCGTGCAGCAAAGCAGAGCTTGTGGCTGAGAACAAATGAGTAGTCACTAACCCCTGCTGTCTATGGAATCATGAAACGCAAACCATCCTGGGGTGGGAGGTGTTTGCTGCACACTGAGACTGCGAATGACAGGTACAAAGACAATCCTGTGCTACTCAGGTTCCAGTTTAACTTGTCTGGTACCCATAAAGCACACTCTGACTTGAGCATTCATTCATTTACACAAGCATTGAGTGTATCTATAAAAGTATATCTATCTTGACATCCTTTGGCCCCATGTTCAGGGCAATGCTTTGATAAAAAAGGGGAATGAAAGGGCATTATTTTAGCTGGAGGCTAAAAGCTGCTAGAAAGGAATGGAAAGGGAAGGGGATTCCATGCTGAAGGCAATTAGAGAAGATGAAGTACTTAAATGAAGTGAATGCTTCACTGCGCTTAGAGTTAGTTAAAGCTGAGTTCCACCGATCTGGGAAAAAAAGCTGAAATGCTGCTGCTCAGATTTGTCTTAATAGTTTTTTTATGTGCTACTAAATGACCCAACTCACTTTGTTGTGGGAACAGAATAGTAATGATCTAACCAGTGTCCTGAAGACTCCAGGAAAAGACTCAGTGCAAAGAAAGCCAGCTCTGTGCTATGTGAATGATTTAATATAATCCTACCGCTAGATCCAAGCGCCAAAGGAAATGGAGGCCCTATTGGGCAAACAGTGCCCAAGAGCTAGAGTGACAGTTCCAGTAACTCATAGTCTGAACAAATGTAACAGAGAAACAAGGGAGGATGTGGCATTGAACTAAATGGGAGATGAGAAGTGATAGCATGTGGTATGATGTGGGAGCATGTGCCACTCCAGCAAGCATTAATGGCTCACAAGCAGCCTTACCCCTTCTCCTAGTCAGTCTGCACTTAAAGAAAGGTGATGGAAATTAAGTGCAATACAGCTGCTTCTGTAGTAGAGTCTAGCAGCAGAGGGATTGCAGGCAGCTTCCTATGGCCTGGCTGTGTGGCAATTGCCAAGGTGATGTCTAAGCCCAGCTCCCAGAGCCTGTATAGCCCTGTCAGCTCATGGCCTTGCCTCAGCTGCAGGGCCCAGGCACAGCCTGGGGTGGAGCTGCTCTGCCCAGCGCTGGGGCACCTTCAGAGCGATGCTGTCTGCCCAGGGCCAGCTGGGAGCTCCCTGTGGCACGGAGCAGAGGTGCTCAGGGAGATCTGGCCTGGGTGCACCCATCTAGACAGTAATGCAGCTCAGCCTTCACCTGGGCCTCAAGCCTTTGCTGTTTCCCTGTATCACGTGGCACCAAAGCCATGGTGAAAACCAGCTCTGCTCAGGTCTGTTGCCAAATTCCCAGTGACTCTAATGAGGTCAAGATTTCAGCCTGGCAAGCTATTAAGTAGTGCCTTTCTCACAACCATAGCCCAATCAGCCAAGAGATGGAAAACCCTTTGTGATTTTCCCCTTCATGTTCCTAGTTCACCTGCTAACTAGCTACTGAGTACCACTTGCTCTTTTTCTGTCTCTCAGGTACTTACTTCTGTTGCCAAAATGTCTCCCTCCCTGGCAGGCTACATGAGGGAGGATGGCACCACTCTTTCCTTCCCCAGATGGTCACTGCTGTCTCCTCCTCAGCCACCAACTGCTGAATGTGAAAAGATTCATGACATGAGTGTTGACATAGTGAGAGGCTGAGAAATTCCCTGGCTTGTAGTACTGTCCTCAGCCCGACCTTCCTCTTCATCTATATTTTCGTTTGCCGCTCAGGGTGGAGGACTGTGGCCGTGAGTCATCCTGGGGGCTGATGACTCATATTTTCAGAGCGAGCCGTCAGCATGCTGAGGGTTTCTTGAGGCTCTGCCCAAGCTTTCATGCCCGGAAGCTCAGCCGAGGGAGGGGACTCTCTCCATTGGGGGTACGCGCTCGGGTTTTCCTCACTGTGATTTCCAGCCCCCAGTTGTCTTTTCTCTCTATTTCATTGTTTCCTCCCTTGCAGTTTGCTTTTCCCTCCCCCATGATCCACCTCTGTGCTTTCTGGTTCCACAATGAATCCACCTGTTTTCCATATATGCTAACATTTTCCTCAAACACCCTGTATTCTTCTGCTGCTCGGAGAGAGCTCACTGGTATTTACTGTCTATACGAGATGCCACTCCGTCACGGCTTGAACAGCCTGTGTCAGTGTGCTTTAGGTTGTCTTAAGAAATACCACATTCTTTTGAGCTCTTAGTTGCTAAAGTGTACATGCTGCTGTGTGTCATCCCTCACAGCTGGTACCACCATGGGTTAAATGGGCTACTTTCCAATTGTGTATCTGTGGTTCTTAAAATACCCATCCAGTTCCCATATCATTGCATATCATTCATGGTGACTGGCTGAAGCAGCTGCTAGGCCCAAGCATTACTTGTCCTCTCCTCTTGTTTGAGGTTCACCTTCACATCAGACTACAACATCAGGAAGCAGCACATGTGGGAACTCAGGAAGCAATGGCAGCTAGGAGTTTGTCCACACCTGAGAGGGGTCTGCTCCAAAAGGAGGTGATGAGAGACAATCTTGAGGTGGTTGGTGAGAAGTTGCAGGAAGAATTCTGCTTGATGTGTAAGCCAGTGGTGATATTGGAAGGGGATCTGAATGAGAAGGGCATGTGAGAAGTGCAATATGCTGGGGAAACTGGAAAAGAGGACAGCATTGGAGAATAACAAAAAAGTAATTGAAGTAACCGTTCCCAGCTCCTATGAACTGAGGAATATCCTGACATTCAGAAACACCAAAACATAAACACACAAAAAAGGAACTTATTTTTATCGTGCAGTGCATGACTGATATGTTGTCAATGTTTCATTGTCCCTTTGCATGGCTTTTAACTGAGGTTACCTAGAAATAGTAAGGGACAAAAGTGTTTCGCCATGACTGAGTTCTAACCATGGGAGAGTTTGTAGGAAAACCAAAAAGTATCATGGAGAAGAATGGAAAGCCAAATTATGTTTTCCTCAGTCTTTTCAGTTTCTCCTTTATTTGTAGACTTTTAAAGTAAAAAACATAGAAGGAAGTGATGCAAACAAGTTATTGTTTAGTTCCATCATATTTTGTCTCTGATTTTTATTCCCAAATTGAAAATAATGAGAGATGGAAGTGAAAAACAATTCAATTTGAGGCTCTTAATTGAAACAAAAGTTAATTTTTTAATCTCACTACAAATTTTCTTCATAATTTTCATTTTTTAAGAAAGCCAAAGTGTTTGTGTTTGTTGGAGAAGCAAACCAAACCAATATGACTTGTAACTTTAAACCACTCTGTACTTGACAGAATGAACAAATGGCTCCTGCTCTCTCCATATGTCTTTGCTTCAGTAAATTTAAGGATGCTGTATACATAAAGACATAATAACTATACCATTTACCAAATTGCAGTGCATCTCACATTTTATGTGCTAGATTAAAAAAATCTATATTTCATCTGAGCCAGTTCATGCATGGATAATAAATAAATGAGCTGCTAAGAGGCTATCAAAGATGTGAAGCCATTCTGCACCCTTTGTCTAATTATGAACTCTAAAAAAGAGTATCAGGCTAGAAGCAAATATACATAGAAGTTCTCAGATCAAAGTGTCCCCAGAAAAAAAGATTTGCTGGAATAAAGTGGCTTCCAAAATCTCTGGACAGTTGCAGTGTTAGTGGAGCCAAGCGCCCTGGAAACTGCCAGCCGTGTTGTATGTCTTTTGGCACCCCTGCAACATACGTAAATAGCTGGAGACCTTTCTGCAGCCAGAAACAAGTGAGATGAGAAAAGGCTCTGTTTCTAAATTTGAAAAGAAAGCTGTAAACAACAAGCATGCTGATTGTAAGTATGCCAGGGGACTTCAGGAGTCTGCCCTTTGGTCCTCTCTGCAGGCAAGGTCAACTTCCCCTCTGTTCTTTTGTAAACACAGACAGTGCATGAGCACAGTCTGGGACTGCTCTTTCCTGAGGATCAAATCCCAAACCAGGAAGAGGAAACTTATCTTGGTGTGATCAGAAGCCCCACATTCACATCTTTGCTTTAATAAGGCGTTGCTTACTAATTGTCCAGAGTGTCTGCCTTGACAATATGTGGTCCTGCTGTGCAGTTCCTCTACTTAATCTAGCCTTTGAAGAGGTCAGGAAGGATTACTTTTAGGGGAAATCAGAGCAATAAATAAAGATCTTAGGCCGTGGGACATGGTGCTAAGTTAAGTAGATGGCAATTCACTACAGTATGAGTGGTGAAAGAGTCCACATCCTACCCCTGTCCAGGACCACCAGGTATTTGGCATCTTGCCACATGAATTTGTAACAGATATTAGATGTCTTTGCTGTTCCCTTGTCCTATTCAAATGCCAGCCATACTTCCAACTTCCATGAACTCTGCACACTCCACACAGTGGGCCGCAGATTCTGTTGATGGTATAGTTTTAACCACTTCTGATCCATCAGGAGAGAGCAACGTGGTCTACTCAGAGAATCAAAGCCATATGTTAAGCTATTTTTTCCCCAAATTTCCATTATTTAAAGAGTTGGGGTCTCATTTTAAAGTGTTTTAGTTTGTTCTTAACTGAAAATTTTGCTACATTATTTTGCAGAGGTGTTAGTATAATTTCATAGCATCATAGAATCATTTAGGTTGGAAAAGACCCTAAGTGCTACATCTACACGTTCATGTGTCTGAAGAGAAACATAATCCAACAAGATAACTGAGGACTTTTCTGGCCACAGTGTAATGTCAATGGCATTTTAGTTCCTTTAGAAAAAAGTACAACCCTTTTTTCTAGTGCACGAGGAACACAACTGAAGGCAGTGGCTACTTAGGTGGTATTATGCGTCAGTGAAAACTGGAGCTGAGTAGGCAGCTGCACGTGGTGCATTTCACACCTCAGCAGCTCATAACCACTAGAATAACTTTACAGTTATTGCTTCCTGCAGGCAAGGTTGTAAACTCCAGAGGAAACAATGCCTAATCCCTCAGATTGTTCAAGGTACTTCAGTTTATTAAACCTTTTGGCTGCTTTTTGCATACTTTTCTAGTTCACTGAAGTGACCCTTGAAGTTTTCAGCATTTTACAGGGGACCTCTGGCTACAGGTACTTTCTGTTAGCTTTTTTTGCTAATATGTTTCAAATACTATTCTTTAGAGTCATTGTTTCATCAGTTTTCTGCTTCCATCTTTGTAAAGCTAAGTAGCAGATGACCAATTTTTATACCCCTTTTTTCTTTTTGGGTCTAGACTTGATGTAGGAGAGAAGGGTTAGTTCTATGGGCCACCAAAATGCTCGTCATGGCACATTCTGTTCTGCTATTTGAGGGGATGTTCCTCCATCTGGCCAGTCACATTTACCCAACTGCTTTTTCCAGAATCCATAGCCTATTTATCAGAAATGGTCCAGGGTAATTCAACTGTTTGTGCAAAGCATGCTTTCTTCAGAGATCTCCAGTCTCCTACAGGTTTTGCTTTTTCTTATCTTTTCCACTGTGTTCTTGGAAATGTCATGATACTGTTCATTGATTGCACCTGTCACCATAATAAACTCAACTTTATTAATAGTATGCAATAATGTTTAATAATATATACAGCAGAGTCTGGACACTACAAATGAGATCAGTTTCTCTGTTTCACAAGGGAGCACTGTTCTTCCTGTTTTATAGACAGAGAACAGGGCCTTGAAGAGACTAACAAGGAAAACATGGCAAAACCTAGTTTGTTTTCTGAATCCTTTTTTGTTACCCTAATCAGAGGACAATCCTGCCTTGCTGGCATTCCTCTAGTGCTGTGAATTACAACATGCTTAATTACCAAGGAGCAGTGTTCTTCCATGCAAGAATATTTTGTTCCCAAATCTTCATCACTTCAAGACACAAGAAATAGCTGTGCGGATGAAAGAGCTGTTACTTTAGAACAGCTGTTCAAATGCATATAAACACCCTGCTGAAATTGCTCTGGCTATTTTGCATATGATTTACAATAGTAAGAGGCCTTAATAACCATTTCTAGTATGAAATTTCAGCTCGTGCTTACAGCAAATGCTGGTACAAGTTGGAGTAAATTAGAGGTGCCAGAATGCTGTTCTGCTGAGTTACCTGCCAAGAGTGGAGATGGCTGGGGGAAAGCTGCCTCAGGGACACATAATGGAGGATACTTCTCACCTGTTGCCTAATGTTTTTTATCCATTTTATCCCCCAAGTTCCTACTTCTAATAGTTTCCTTATGTCCTCTGTGCTGGGGGTTAGGACGACTTCAATTACATCCCTGGTGAAGAGCTTTCTATATTAGCATAGCTGATGCCCTGGGCTGTTTTTTTCATTATCATAACAAGGAGAGTATCAGGGCAGTGGGGATTCAAAGCTGTTTCCTGAGTGTGGGGTTAGGCTAAAAGCTCATTGTGGTGTGATGGAAATGTATTTGAGGTGTGGAAAAAGAGAGGGCAGCCATCTCCATGACACTGCTGCTCTTCTTAAAGACAGATACTTTGTTTTTCTTCTAACATAATGAGTTGCTAAATGACTGACATGAAAATACAGAGATGTATCAAAATGAGATATAGCTGCATTTCGGACTTTCAGTACAACGGCAGGGAAAACTGTATGGGATGATATGTTAACAGTAGAAGCAGATATGTGCATACCCATGTTGATCAGATCTTGAGGTATAAATTTGCTTAGTGTGTTAGCCTTCGTGGAGGTACACCAGTTAGCAGCAGATGATGGTTTTGCCAGAGGTTCTTTAGTTTCTAACATAAAATGCTCAATTAAGTATGTATTTGATATCTGCTGTTTGTTCCATGTTCTCTTTTGTTTCTAAAGCAATTTCCAATGTCTAGTAGTAAAACACACAGCATTTCTCTATCAGTAGGAATCTAAAAGCCTCCCTAGTAATGTTACTGGAGCAGCACAGCTCTACAATTGTCAACCTGTGTCATAGGTACAGAGTGAAAATTTTAAAATTTCTCATTTGCTAATGGTAGTTTATTGGGGTTTTTTTTCAGACTTGAAGGTTTTGGTGATGATTTATGAACAAATACTTCAGTTTGGAGACTGACCTTAACATCCAGGAACTATGATGAGAACCAAAAGTGTAGTGATTTTGCACTGAATATCCTGTAAGACAAGGGTCAAACCATCTCTTGCTTTGCTGAAACAGAGGATAATTGCCTTGCCTTGTCCCTGAGAGGGTTGAGCGGATATACCTGTTTGGTGGTGATGAAGGCCAGCAGAGATGCAGCCGTGTGAGTAAATAGCAAGTGGTGTCAGTATAGGTCGTTTCTGTGTTTTCCTTATTAGTGTGTGCATGCCTCCTGTTACATCCGTTATAACTATTTATTGTGGCAGATGGTTATTTTCCTTCCAACTTGTGCTTTTTAGCTCTCAGTCATGGACCAGTCCCCAGTGAAAAATAAGTTATGATCTGTATTTGGTGCTGGTGTCAAGGTTTTGGCAGAGGGGGGCTGCAGGGTGGCCCCTGTGAGGAGCGGCCAGGACTGCCCTGAGCCGGATACAGCTGGTTCCATTCGGTTCCAGCTGACCCATCACAGGGCACGGCTGAGCCACTCAGTCATGGGCAGGTGCTGGAGGGAAAGCCTGTGTAAGGAAGGGCAAAATGCTGCCCTGCAGTGAGGAGTGAGAGAAAAAAGTGTGAGAAACAGCCCTGTGAGCCCAGAGGTAAGGGCGGGAGGAGGGGAAGGAGGCACCCCAGTGGTCTGCAGGCCTCAGCACTGCACCCAGGGGCAAGGGGTTTCCATTGTGAAGGTTTTCTCCACGATCTGAAGAGGTTGTGTTTTGAGATTAAATGTTACAATCTAGAAGTGTAGACTGCTGCCTGGCTGTGTCTGGGGCTCATTTTTCCACCCCAAAACTGTTGTTAGCATCTGGAATTAAAGATCATCCCAGTTTAGAAAGTGGGAGTTCATGAGGCTGAAGAGGGATATAAATGTAGGGGCTAGTGAGTGGGAAACTGTATCTTTTTGTGTTTGTCAGGTAGTGACATGGCTGTGTAAGTGAATACTCCCTTCTGACTGACCCAAAGTAATGAAATAATGGTCTTTGCCCATCTCTGTGGTTATACTGCTTTATTCTACTTGGAGACTGATAGGTAAGACTGTCTATTACAAAGAATAACGAAGGTGTATTTTCAGTTTATTTTCTGCATGTGTAAGTCAGCTTGGCAGCTAGGGTCCTCACAGGGAGGACAGTCTAATGCCTTCTTGCATAAGGATGGTACACCTACCCAAACACATCTTTTTCTGTGTTCTGGATCTTGCAGCTGTGGTTATACCAGAGGTGCCAAAGTTTTTTTCAGTGATTTGAATGACACTTCATTTTTCCAGGCTCCTGGCTTTCTGGAGACATGCAGGCTTCTGAGCAATCTAGATGGCTTCCTTCAAAAGTTGCCTTGGAGAGTTAGTTATTTGCAAAACTGCATTTCTCAGGGTGCTGTACTTCTCAAAGCAGTAACAGGAGTTGTGATAATTGGAGAAGTACAAGGAAGTGGAGAGTGAGGGGAATTAGATTATCATCCTATAGGGTCAGGCTGTCTGGCTAGGAATGTGTCTAACACAACAGAGAACCAGCAAGATACTGCAGACCTCTCTTCCTGATTGCAGTCTGAGCATTTTATGGTATGTAAAATTCTTGCTCCTTTGGTGAAGTGGTTGCTGATTTTGAGACCCCACCCAGATCCAGGTAGAGCCCTTGGATCAGTTCCGTGGAGTCCCAAGATTTTGGAATGGGCATCCTACATTTTAGTAAGTCAGAAAAAGAAAACCAGAGTCACACTCGAAGGGTCGGCTTGGGCAGGCTGAACATGATAAATGACAACGTGGCAGAATTGGGTAGAGGTTAAGAGAAGTAAGCATTTTGTGAAGAAAGGAGAGGGGATATCATCTGGTTCAAAGGGAGAAGGTAATGGGAGAATAAATTTGAAGGATGGAGGACAAAGGTTTGCTAGAAAAAGATTGTAAAAAGAATATGCTTGTGCAATTTTGTTTTGATGAGCTCTTACAGATTGGCACAAAGGTATCTATCTAGTTTACTGTAGCAATCTAGATGAGCTCAACAGTTAGTCTTCACCTAGTAATCAGCCACTAACACTGTGATACATTACAGAGACTGCCTGTATTTTAAAAAAAGAAAGTGATTTATTGAGAGCAAAACATCGCAAGCCTGTGTCAAGATAGAAGGGGAACAAAGAGACTAATACATTTACAACTTCACATTTCCAGCAGCCTGATTACAGAACCTGCCTCTTTTAAGTGAAGAATGTCATGGTTTTGAACACAATTATATCCTTAAGGATGCACAGAGGCACCTCATGGCGTTTGCAAAAGAGTCTACACATCCTACTTAAGGGCAATAAGTGAAGTAACTTTCCTTTCCTTACTTGCATTTTGGATGCTTAAAATTTTTTTAAAAGCTAATGCTGGAAGGTCAGATATGTCATTGTTTATGTTTATTTTCTGACTAATGTGTACCTGTAGTCACAAATATCGTTTAAACATTTTCACCATATTTATAGCTGTCATACAGCATGCATGCCACAGGATTATTTTAAAATTGACTATATGTTTTTTAAAGGAATTTATAAAGATTATTTTCTCCCTACTTTCCAGTTCTCATATAAAAGGCATAAACAATCCAGGGTATTGTCATAGTGATATGTAAAGCGTTAACTGATGTGAATCTGGAATGACTTCTCTCATGTGGCCTACTGTGATTTCCTTTCTAAAGAATTATCCTTCTTTTCCAGAGAGATTTGATTTCCCAGTGATTGCTTAATCATGCTTCTTATTATAAACATTGGGTTCAACTAAGCATAGAATTGAAACCTCACCTTTAACAGACATGAGCAATCAAACAAGCCAAGTACATGTTGCAGAATGCACAGATTGAAATACATATCAAATACAACAACATTACTAACCAAACAGTTGTTTTTCTTTTCTTATTGCTACTTTCTTTGTTTTTTCTATCTCCTTCCTTCTCCTCCTTTGTATTTCTTCTTCTTTCTCTTCGTCTCTTCTTCCCTGCATTCTTTTACTTTTTTTAGGCCTGCTTGACCACAGGTGGAGAACTACATTTTTAAACCTTGATTCAGCACATGGCTTAAACACAAAACTTACACCTATTGCTCGGCCAAGTGGTAGATCTTAACCTCCCCTTAGATATGCAATTTAGTAAAAGGAATTGGAAAAAATAAGGTTTACATTGACAGTAGGGGAAGAACCATAACTTTTTGTAGGCAGAATTTCATCAGAATTTCAGGATGTTCTCTGTATGTAAGCACAAAATTAAATGCATTCTGTTACCAAAGGCAATGAAGAAAACTGGTAAAAATCTCTGCTGACAATCTATAGTACAGGATCAAAGAAGTAAAAACTACCATTGGTGCAACAATTGCAGATCATAGAATCATAGAATGATTTGGGTTGGAAGGGACCTTAAAGGTCACCTAGTTCCAACCTCCTTGCCGTGGGCAGGGACACCTTCCACTAGACCAGGCTGCTCAAAGCCCCATCCAACCTGGCCTTGAACACTTCTAGGGATGGGGCATCCACAGCTTCTCTGGGCAGCCTGTTCCAGTGCCTCAGCATCCTCACAGTAAAGAACTTCTTCTTTATATCTAACCTAAATCTATCCTCTTTCAGCTTAAAACTGTTACCCCTCCTCCTATCACTACACTGCCTATGAAAGAGTCCCTCCCCATCTTTCCTGCAGGCCCCCTTTAGGTACTGGAAGGCTGCTATAAGGTCTCCCTGGGAGGCTTCCCTTCACGAGGCTGAACCCCAACTCTCTCAGTCTGTCTTCATAGGAGAGGTGCTCCAGCTCTCTGATCATCTTCATGGCCTTCCTCTGGACTCACTTGGGCAGGTCCATGTCTTTCTTATGTTGGGGGCCCCACAGCTGAACACAATACTCCAGGTAGGGTCTCATGAGACTGGAGTAGAGGGGGAGAATCACCTCCCTTGACCTGCCAGTCATGCTTCTTTTGACGCAGCCCAGAATGCAGTATTAGTGTGAGTTTAATGAAGAGAAAAAATGAATGTCTTAGGATGCTAGAAAAATGCTCTTTTGAATTATTAATCTGCAGGCTAGTTTGGTTTGTCAGAGAAAAAAATCCATCTGTCTGAGTTTTCTAGCTGTGGTCCCATTTTTTCAGCAAATTTTGAACAACATACAGTGTCACCCTGCTTGTTTAAAGGCTGTTCTCACATCTGACATGTTTTATTCTGAGTTGATGATTTGAGGGTTTTTCATTCTCCTGCCTCCAGCCAAGGTTTCTCATGTTGCCAGTCTGGATCATACTTAGACATGTATGTTTAAATTCTCGTTCTGTTATAAGGTAAGTTGAAATGCTTATTGCTGTCCCTCTCTGGCAATGCTGAAGTGTCTAATTATGAATGCAAAAATATAAATCCTATTGGCTAGAAGCAATATGATTGTGAAGATGTTCCTTAAGTTTGCAGGTTAGGTTTGGACATTTTCCCATTATTTATATGGTCCCTCAGTGCAAAACCATCTCATATTGAGCTATTGAACCTCCACAAAGTCTCCAGAGTGGGTTACTCTTATAGTAACAACTAGGCCATAAAAGCCTAACAGGGAACAAAATAAATGAAAAACACAGAATAGGTATATGAAGAGTTGTGGTGGCTGCTAAGTGGTCTGTTAGCACTTGATCACTAACAGCTGTGTACAGCTGTAACTCAAAAAGCAGCAAACAAGCCATGCCATAAGAAAATGCCAGGCTCACGAGTAGAATTTTGTTTGTCTTATTGAATGCATTTGGATATTAGTTTGAACTACGTATTACCCTATGGAATTATCTCTCTCATCTGATCTTAAAAAACAGTGCTCAGACTTAATTTCAAAGACAAACAAAGGCAAATTTCCAGGAAACCAAGCAGGCTGCTTACTTTCTTTGTGGGACACAGGGTGGTAGGTTCTGCAGGTAACTCTTGTTCATCAGCCTGCTTGAAGCAGGGAGACAAACCTCTGCAGCCACTTCTTGTGCTGGAGCTGTGCCTGGCGTCACTTCGTCATCCTCCACCCACAGAATTGGTTCCAAGAGCAGAGCAAAGCAGCCAGGTTAGCAGCCACTCTTGGAGCTACATTCCTGCTACAAAACCCTAGAGACTGTCCTTTCTAAGTTGCCAGGGGAACTAATAAAATCAATAGTTCTTGAGATGCCAACAGGCTCGAAAGATTGTCCTGCTGGTGGTATCCCTAGTGTCCATCAAATTACTATTCATCCCTCAGTGGTGAAAGAGAGTGAGAATTTGTGGTGAATTGTGAGTCAGGCACCAGTACAAGCCTGGGAGGAGGCAAACAAGCCTGAGAACAAGATTTGTATTATAATTAATGCTATTGAGTAGTGCTGGATAATACTTGTTCTTTCTGTGAGGTCACTGCGGGTGATGGTTTGAAAATGAAAATGCTCTCTGGCTAGCTGGCAAAAAGATGCAAGTTAAGCCAGCTGCATTCCAGATATGGCACAGCAGTACCTGCATGTGTTACTCCTGCTTCAGCTCTTGGAGGAGAAGCATAGAAAAGCCGCACAGACACAGAAATCTGAGTGAAGGCAGAGAATGGTAGGCACCAGGCATTGAGCTCTCTGTATGGAGACTGTAGGCTTCCCCTTCCTCCCACAGTGATGGTGCTTGCTGCTTTGACCAGCTTCTGCTCTGGTGGAGCACAGAAGCTGGCACTTCCTCTAGCTTTTCTAGAGGAAGGCACCTACAAATAGATGGGGAGGGCAACAGCCAACCTAAGAATGTGAGCTTGCTGAGAAGGTTGGAAACCTATGCTACACAGTGCTCCTGTGCTTACTCCATAAAAACTTCCTGAAGGTATCTCTTGATCAGAATAATTTAAAATGGGTCGTAAGAAAGGATATGAAAGGTCTGAGAAGCAAAGAAGGTGCTGAATGATGTGGGTGGATTTACTTTCATTAAGTACTAAAAGACTTCATTTTTTTTCACTCCACATTTCTGATGCAAATCAGTTACAGCAACAAGTTTTAACATAAGTTTCTCAGTAGAAGATCAGTCTGAATGGGGTTTGTTGTTGGTAAGTCAACAGGTTGTAGGAACATTTGGAGCTTTCTTCCACCCTTGAGGGCAAATTTCTACTTGGAAAGGTCTTTACTTTTATGCTGTGGTGTGTACGCTTTTATGCTTTTCCCAACTGCTGTTTGTGTAGCCTCACGGTTCGGTAAGAGGAATATCCTAGAAACAGCATTCCACAGTAGTGGCTGTGGTTCACTGCATCTTGCAGCACTTTATCACTACCTTGTTAACAGCTGCTTTTGTGTGCATTCCCCTCTAAAATTCCAATATATAATTCTCCCAAACTGGTATCTACAGAAGACATTTTTTGCCATGTTTCTAGCTTTCCATGGGCTGAAGTTTTCATAGCTGATGAGTGTTGTATATATGTTTCTCTTGGCACTCTCGTATTTGAGGCAGGATGGGTACTGAAGTATGAAGTCAGAGACATGGTTGCTTTTCATTTCAGTTTAATTATGCAGGGAGGTACAATTATGAAACTTAGCTGGCTGCCTACACTTTGTATATTAGCCAAGGTAGGATAAATCAGGACATTGTTAAAAGGTGCCAGATATGATCATCAGGGCAGGTGATTTTCAGGTGAAGATACCTGCCTTCCCCAGGCTTGACACGCCTTTACTTACTTATATTTGCTAGGTGGTAAGGCTGGTTCTCTGACTGGTTTCTTCAGCAGATTTTGGCTGAGAGGAGTAGGGGTGTGAAGGAGCCATTCTTCTATGGCAAGTGAATGTGATGCTACTGTAGTTTGCAGACTGGCTTGTAGGATGCATTCGGAGTCCTGTGAGCATTGTAGTTTTGACAAACAGTATAAATATTTACATATTGTGCTTCCTTCTAACTCTCCAAATGGCCTTCACGAGAGAGAGAACTGAATGTTATGTGCTTCCCATGCAACCCAGGATATGAACTGGGTTTTGACCCTGTGGTGATCGAGCCCGTCAGATTCAGGCATTGATGGACAGCCATGACATGACCTTCATCTAAAGAGAGAGCTGTGGAGCTATGACTGTGTCACATAATGCAGGACTGCAGACTGCACTGATCAGTGCTGGTAGAAAGGCTTAATTTTCTAGTAAATGTGTGCTTGAGTTTGCAAAGCCAGCATTTGGGGAATGAAGGGAATAATAGTTTTGTTTTAGAGACTTCATGTTTCATCTGGAGTTAATGAAAGACAATAAATGTTGAATGAGAAAGTACCATATTTAGTGAATCTCTTCTCGGTGACAGAAATAATGGCTTCTGAGTTGATTAGAAATGTTGTATGTGTATTCTCAGTGGTTGTATTCTTATTTCCTAATGGTGGGGTTTACTACAGTTTCAGTACATAAATAAATAGGTGGGTGTGGCTGTGCAGCATTCTGTAGTTTGGTCAGGCTTCCCCTTAAGCTAGATGATGAGCACAAATGAGCAGGAAAGGTTTTGCTTGGGCAAATAACCCTTGGTCTTCTGAGCAGCATCCTTACGATACCGACTTCTGCCCTCTGAGTGGAATTAGATTTAAATTATCAGCTGATTTCTACAGCCACTGAGCATCACATTAGATTGTACCAGCTTTTGACCACTGGGAAACTGGACCAGATTTAGATTAGTCATGTGGGCTTGAAATGTTATTGATCACATTACAACCCCTGTGCATCATTCATTGCCACAGATAGGTTTACCCAGTTCTCTTCTCATCTTTGCAAGTGCTTTCCCTCAGTTGAATTCTAGTTTGTATATTAATGGTAGCTGTTACTAATTTCTGTTTTATTTATTTTCCATGCCATCTTTTTTTTTGTTTGTTTCTTCATCTCTACTGTATCTGCCTTTTTGTCACTATAACATGATCAAACACGTTGACACTTTTACAGTAAACTAGAAGACACAAAGGAGAAAAAAATGAGTGCACAGGTACCACAAAATTTTGACCCAAGGGTAATTTTACTAACAGTTAGCAGTTTCCAGTTTCATGAGATCAGTTCTTAACCTGAAAATCATTCTGACCTGTCATTTTATACAAAGATTTATTGTGAATAGGGAACAAACTAGGTGACTGCTCCCTTGCATATCCACAGACACCTGCACACTTTTATAATTTATTTCTTCTCCCTTTTTAAAGCCTATAATAATGAGAGAAAAGCCCAAGTGAGAATTACAGCTTGGCAGAAATTTAGATTAGTTTATGTTGAAAGGATTTGATGTTGTTATGGTGTAAACACAGTTCTTTGCTCCTGCATCAGAAAGGGCCATATAAATCATTATCTGTTACTCAATTATTTCCCTAATTTTCTTCCTTGATGAAAGGATGTGACTGATTGTCATTAGCTAGTTAAATTTATTTCCAGTGTGCTGAGAGAATGTAATAGGATGCATGGGCAAGCGACAGGGTTTAGTGGCTAAGCCATTAGCTATTTTTAATGACTTGCTTGGCCTGTAACAGTACCTGTGGTAAGAGTAATTGCTTTTCCTCACAGCAGAAGTCTAGGGATGGCTTCCCCTAGCGAGACCCCATAGAACAAGGTATTTTGGAAGTCCATATGATTTTGAGAGGCCATGTGACTGCAGCACAGCTTTTCCAGACAGTGATTTTCCCAGTCTGATTAGGCTGAAGCCCACCCTCCTCAGCAAGCACGGGAAGGTGTTTTCACAAACTAGATTGCACATTTGGCTCCCAAAATGCAGGAGTGTCAAAATATGGGAGTTCAACATGTAAAAATAAGAAAATATCAGAAAGTTGCACATTCTCTATCTTCATTATCAACCCCTATAGCTAGATAGCTTTCTTGGCCACCCAAGAAAGGAGGAAGAGAGGATCTCAGTGATATTCACTGCCAGGTGACTGACCTACTACTAACTGGGAGATCCCTGCTGATGAAGTATCTGTACAAATACCTTCTCTGCTGGCTACTTCTTGCAACTGAAGTAAAAATCCTGCAAGGTGTAGAAAAGAAGGTAACAGATCAAAAGTAGCTCATCATTTCTATATTCGAAGGATCTTGCTTTTCCTGTTGTCTCTTTTTTTTTTTTTTTTAAATTTTGAAGGAAAATATTTCTGGTGGCAGCATGTGGAGTGTATGTGTTTGCATGCTGACACATTCTTGAAAAGACTGCCTTGACATTGGCCCTGGTAACATTCCCCTGTCTTTAAAACCTGAATCTGCAGTTAATTTATTCTAGGTATTGCTTCATTTAAAAAAGTTATCTGAAACCACTACCTTGTAAGGTGTCAGCTTTGTTTAGTAAAGCCACTTTGGTCTGAAATAAGTAGGTAAACTGCTCTGTAAGTGATTAGATTAAAAAGAGGATAAATGATAAGAAGAAAATTATTCTTTCTGTTACTAGCTGCATGATCTGCTCTGGCTGTTGATAACTAAACTAGATAGCTGTAATGTCATTGTCAACCAATCTGCTGATCTGCATGGTCAGACTCAGTTATGAGCAAGATTTTGTCATTCAATGCTAATGAAACTGGGGAAATGTTAACAGTTTTCACCTGTGTGGTGGGTTTCTTTTAAATTAATGTCATCTTGCTTATTTATTTTATTCAGGCCTGTGAAAATTAGGGACTGCTGATTTATTCCTTCTGACAGCCCCATGGGCTGGAAATGTGTAATGAGGTGAAGCAATTGAGTTTATAGGAGTTTATGCTGAGTTTATATATCATTTTCTACACACTTTAAAGTGTTATTCATGCAACCTTTCAAGAAACAAGTATCATTAATGTTAAATGTTACATTTTGGAAATAAATCATCCTTGCAATTGAATATGATGCTACCAAATGTGCCAAGCAAAACTATATGCTGGTTGTTTCTAAACAGACTGTGGTCACCCCTTGCAGACCCAAGAGCAATTAGTCATGGATTGGACTAGGCACAAGTAAATAAATGAAAGACAAGAATATTGAAAAGGTAGTTCCTATGTTGAAGGGCTTGTCACATTCACATGTGAACAAATGCAAAAAGGTAGAGACTCTGGTACAGTTCAGACATGTAGGTCTATTGGGTTCTGCAGAATGAGAGCTGTTCTTTCCGAGAGCTTTGCATTGTGTCCTAGATGAGCTTGTAACTTAAACTTAAATTCAGGAGTTGTAGCCAACTTTCAAATCACCCATGTGCTGCCTTCCCCTAAATCCCAGACTTCTTGTCAAGTAGAATGGAGTTAGCAGCAGTTTGACTGTTTGGTGTATCATTTGTCTTTGATAGTGCAAGAGAGACCATCCATTGAAACAGCTGCAAGATATCATGTCACATAGCTTCTCTAAGAGATCCCTCACAGACAATCCAATACCTGCCCTCCCCTTTTTGCCACTCTTTTTCTGGGAAGTAATATACTGGATCAGTTAGGTCCAGTATGTTATCAGAACCTGGAGCAGGTTGCAAATTGATGAGTAGTGAGATTTCTTTTTGTATAAACTCACCTTTATTAGAGACAGGGAACAAATTGTAATTGCAGGCTAGAGCTTTATAATTGATTGGGAGATCTGAGGCTTTTTTTGAAAGATTTTACTTTTATCCTAATAAAGATTTGTAGCAGGTAACATTAGCTTTCATTTTGGTATACATTTTTCATAATTTCTTGACGTTTCTTGAAAATGACCAAAAAAAAAAAAAAAAAAGAAGAAAACCTTCCTTCTTTGGTGGCCAAAACCAAATGGGTGAGTTCTAGTCTGAAAGGTCTGCCAGCCCATGGTGCACAGGATAATGGGGCATCTGTTTGTGGGATACATAATCTCTAAACGAGCGCTCTTTCTAGTTGTGTGAATACAGCACCAGTGCAGCTCTATACCCTGTTCATAGCTACTATTACACATGGGTTTTTTGGGTGTGAATTAATGGACAATTATGCTTGAAAGACCTATAGCTGGCAGGCAAGTGCCTCTTGGGGGATCAACAGATGGCCTTGCCCAGGTGCTTTGCTCTTCCTGAAAATTGGACAACATGCTTTGATAGTGTGTTAGAGAGCAACAAGTGAGAACCACCCTCACAAATATGCCATGAGAAGCAGGGATGGTGTTCACTGTGTGTTGCCTTCACAGTCTTTTTGAAATATATCCAGTATGCAAATGGAGGAAACATACCTTAGGGTGGAGAGAGCGGGTTTCATGCTCCAGTCATGGCACTAACTCAGTATTATCATGGATAAATTCTTTCCCCTCTCTTAGACTCATTTTCAGGAGCCATAGAATCAGCCATTGAATAATATTTGTTTCTGTTATCATGACCTGTTAATGACTGGGAAACGCTTTGAGGTCTCTAGGCAAATGGCACCAGATTTATTGAATACAATGTGCTGCATAAAATGCTGGGCATGTTTGAAAGGGATAGGTGAAAAAGCACTGATTACAGAGCCCTTTGAAGTCTGTGTTAAAGTTTTCACAGATTTCTCTGGGCTCTGGATCCAATAATCAGCATGGAGGGAGGGGTGGGAGAGAAAATCTTATGCAAGGTCATAATCTACTTGTTTTTAAACAAGGAAGCAAGCTGGCGAACTTGTGATTGATTGTCCTTTATACTGGTCCTGAGAAAAAAAGGAAGGTGAGGGAAACATTACTGAGATCCCATTGATGTGCAGCCAGTTTTGGAATGGATCATGGAGACTCTTCACATTGACGCTGTCTGAATTTTGCTGTCTGAATTTCTCTGTCTGCAAATGATGATCCCCTGATGAACGCACTCATAAAAATGGAAAGAACACTCTATGCTGCAGCCCTGCTTGGCAAATCCTCTCACAAATAGACCCTCCAGCTACTCAGAGTCACGTTGCCTGGATTGTTTCAAGGGTCAGTGCCCGGGTGAGGAATGTGACATCTTGGGCCATTTATATAACCACCTAATCGTGTAACAGGTGAGCAGGGAGCCCATGTACAGTGTAAACAAATCCCTTTGCCATTTTTCCCTGCATTGTCAGGCTAATTCTGATGAAGAAAACATGTGATGCTGAAGCCAGGCTTCAGGCTTGGAGCCTGCTCAGAACTCCAAGAGGAAGTGCTTCAGTGAGGACATTTTCCGGTGTGTTTCAGGTGAAGAATGAAGTTTTTCCCCCGCCTCCCCTGTCTTATTTGTTAGTTCACTTCTGCGCCACCTCGGCTGGATGCTGGAGATGCTTGTGATGTGAGGATAGGAGACAGGGTGTTTGACTCTGCAGTATGTGGTTTGGTGCCAGGAACTGTGGTCTGTGTGCAAATCATTATTTGGTCCCTGATCAAGTTACAGTGTCTTGGTTTCTTATCTGTGAGCGATGCATTATAGAAGAAGCTGTGTTCATTTGGTGGTTCCTGAAGGAGGAGCTGGGTGTCTTCATCGTCTCCACTACAGAATTCTCCTTACCTGGGAGCCAGTTAAGCACTGGCTGCAGACAGTGGAATGGTGCCCCTGACTGCACTTAGTCCCGGATGAGTGTGCACAGCAGCTGATAAAGTAACAGCTTTTCTTCCCCAATGAATTTGTGCAAAAGAAGAGCTCCTGCATCTACTTCCCATCATCAAAAAAGAACATTTATAATGGGCACCTCTTAATTGTTCAAGACCATCAATTTACTCAGCTGGTACACAGCATAGGTTCTGGCATATGTTTTACATCTTTTGCAGCTTCCTCTCCATTTAAGTGCAGCATACTGTTATACCTAGAAAACTCAACCTGATCTTTAAAAAAGGCAGACATTTCTCCAGGTTTACCAGGGCTCTACTGTTAACATGAATAAGAGTATTTAATAACTAGTTGCACTCTCTTGAGGGAAATATATATGTGTATGGAGAGACATTGCTTGATGCCAGCTGAATATTTTTTAGCCAAGTTTAGTAAGTTGCTTAATTTTTTTTGTGTGCTTTCTCTGGCAAGCACACAGTTAAAGGCAGCATTGTACAGCGTGTGTGTCTGCAAGTGTGTCCTCATGCTGCCTCCCTAAGTCAAGCAAAACCTCATTTTACGCTCCATATACATATACATCAGAATCATAGCAACTCCCTTAAATTAACACAACTTTGTATTCTGTCCCCATGTGGACAGTGATCTAAAGCCAAATTCCTGAGGAGTTGGTTTGTCAGCTGAGGTCGTCTTTATTATCTAGGACAGAGGCAGGAGAAGGAGAGTATCAGAAGCAAGTAGAAGCGTAGGAGGCATTTCTCCCAGCTAGTCACAAACAGGCAGTACTCCTGGATGCCACACAAGGCCAAGGCAGAGGGAGAGAGACAGAAATCTTTTGGACTTCTAGGAGATCTGGAGGTGAATCTTCTTTGTGTAACGCTTACTGAAAATGTCCATGGAAGTACAGAAATCTCAGAAGGAGAGATACTCCACTGAGAATCAGTGACAAACATAAAGAATTGTGGAAGTTTTCTCTTGTCCAGTCCTGTTTGAAATACCCTGAGTACAGGCCTTCAGCACTCAAGCACTCAAAACATCCAAGCTGTTTGCAGAAACTGTCCATATGTTTTACTGCTAAGCAACTGAGATTTTCTTTTTTGCTTCCTTTAATCTGTGCTAACCAGTCTTTACTGGAAACACAGTGGTGAGAGAGTGGAAACAATTTAACAGGATTTGCAAAGAAGGGAATGATGCTGTACTAAACCTGATTCACAGTAAACCCACTAAGCCCTGTGGAAAGCTTTAGTTATGGCTTTGGGACCTTAGCTTTGGTGTTGAAAAATATGCCCATAATAGCTTAAAAATGAAGCAATTTCTGCCTTACTGAGGATTTTCCGCTGAGAATTCATGTGCAAGGTCTGTCAGTGTCTGATGTGCTTACCCTACTGTATGAAGGCTGCCTGGATCACCAGTCTCTATGGTGTGCTTCTCATTTGCTCACTTCTGGACCCAGTCCAGTGTCCCTGACGTCCCTCCATTGACTTCAGTTACCGCTGGATTAAGCCCAGCAGTCGCCTAAGCATATTCATTTCATGGTTGTTTGTGGGTTATCTTTTGGAGGTTATAAGGGTACTGACTGTTATAAATATCTTTATAGTTTGGCCTTATAAAAATGCAGTGCCTTTACCATGTTCTCATGCCTTTATTATTATCATTATCGAGTTACCCCTTTTAAACACTCCATGGTTTAAAAGTGGAAAAACCTTCCATTACAAAAACATAGCAACCTCCTTCATAGAAGAATATGATTTAATGTCAAGTTGTTAGCTGTGGAGCATTTTGACTTGGATTGTGAGCATTTACCCTAACCCACTAGCCAATGCCAGTTCCAGCAGGTGGGTCTTAGTTCACACTACTCCACACTCAAAGTTTCTTTAAGCTCTGTGAAAAGCTGTGCTAACTAGAACAGTGACTCTGTCCATATGTCACTAGCTATCTATGGAGGCAAGTTTCGAGAACACAGAGCTAAAAAGGGTTCACATTTTCTTGGCTACTGTATCAGGCAGCTTTATGTCAACATCTTCAAGTTACATCTAGCCTTGACCTTCAGTGTCTGTCTTGGGACTTTCCAGAGTGAGATTCTTTACATGAACAGTACCAAGAGCTAGGAGCCCAGAGTATGATCTCTTTTGTATGGGCTAACACAGGAGATGCACATACAATCGCACCATGTTTTTGAAGAGCCAGTTCCACAAAGAAGTGTAAGTGCCCAGTTAGGTGCCTTGGCACTTCCTTTCAAACCCCACCCAGCAGATTTTTAGTCAGACATACCTGATTTCTCTATGTGTATGAATCTTCCAGGAAAATCCTGACTAATTTATGCTGCTAGGCACAGACCCAGCTGCTCAGTTTCAGTTGGCTCTAACCTTAAAACCCAAGAGGGTTCTCGGGCATCTTTCACCTGCAGGACCCAATTGTGTAGGCATTCCCCAGGCTAGCAGTCTGGTTCAGACTGTGCACAGACAGTGGTTACACTTACCTAGGCTGTAGGCTGAACCAGCTTACGGTCCCTCCAGTGCCTGATTTAGAGTAAGAATTTGCCTACAGATTTTCCACATGCTGGAAACTATTAGGCTGCCTTGTCTTCTGGCCTGCATTGCTTGTTTTGCTGAATCCCCTTTCCTCCGCATGAAAAACTTAATAGTTTTTAAAGAAAATTGCTTTTTACAGTTGAAAATGTAAATTGATCGAGTTACTCTCCTTCTTCGGGGGCTCAGTGAATGGTAACAGTGTATATGCTGTTGTGGGCATGCACAAGAAGTTGTTTTCTTCTGAGATGCATAGAGGCAGTAGGCAAAACAGTCCTAGGTCTAGCAGGAGGTTAAGGTGTGGTTAACCTTGCCCAGTATCACAATCATGGAAGTCTCCCATGTGGAACGGGGCAAAACCACATACACACATGCATGTGAAGTTTGCTATTTCCTGATAGCCTTCCCCACCTCGGAGACCTTTCTTCCTTTATAGGAAGAGCCACAAAGTTTGAGGGACTGTATATAAGTGTGTAAGAAAAAGTTTTTCATCCATCAAATCAGCACTAGTAAGAAACTGTAATTAAGCAACTGCACAGTGTAGCATCCTTCCCTGATGGAGGAACTTGGTTTTCCCCTTCTGAGTAAAAACAGTATGTTGTTGACTGTTTAAATCATGCATATGCCAACTTCAGCCACTCTTTCTCCCTGGAATGAGAGGTGCAAGGTAAGACAGGATAGAAGAACAAAGGAAAATAACAATAATTTATTATGGTGGGTTTGAGTTAGATATTCTTACACCCTGTGAAGAGTGTAGAATGAAGTACGTGAAATTACTTGGGTTTGTAATAGCACAGCAATGCAAGTGGATCACAGCTTGCACACTTCCTAAATACAAAGTATATGTCTTATATTCTAATATAAAACTGGTGGCTCTGGTCAGGGGGGATATGCCTGGCAGGTCTTTAGACCAGTGTCTGTAAAGCATTTTCATCCAAGTCTCACTTTGATCTTTTAAGAACCTTTTCCCTCCTTGCTGCAGTGGAGGTGTGCGGTGATGGCTGGGAAAGTGTGAAGAAGTGAAGTCAGTACCCCAGGGATGAGAAGTGCAGCCCTAGTAACTTAGGGGCAGCAGAGTAGCTCTACAGCTCTGGCCTGAAAGACCCTAGCCCAGAAAATAGGTAACTGGCATGGCTGAAGAAGATGACACCTGCCTAGACCACTGGTGCACATTATCTCTTCAGCAAGTGATTCCTGAAGGATGTAGAGAGCCAAGTCCAATTCACGACTGGCTTATTGACACTATCTGCATGTGGTAGCTGGCCTAGCAGCAAAAGGCAAAGTAGATAGGGTGTTGGTTGCTGGCTGTGTGAGTTGTTACATACTGCCACTCCCAGAAGAAGTAGCCATATTTGATGGGTTAGAAATGGTCACCTGAACGGGGAACTTGACACTGTTTGGTGCATTGTGATGACTGTGCTGACTGGGAAGCTGCCACGCTGCTGTGTTAGCTCTGGAGGGACCTGCAGGGCAGCAGAGCCCTGAGGAGCTAGGCACGATGCTCTCAGCAGCAGTACTCTAGGCAGGCACCAAAAGTCAGAGTATGGAACCAGCACTATTAGACTGCGATTCATCTGATCTGCCATATTTAGAGGTATCTCTCTGCCTTCTCATCATACTATCTTAAAGCCTTGCTGTTGTCTTTGCATTTATTTGTGCACAATGCCAGTGGCGATTACTATCCCTGATTTACAGAAAGAGAGATGAGATGCAGAGAGACACAGGGCACGTTTCATATGTCTAAGTTACACATGAAACAAAGCACAGTCTTAGTGTTTAACTGAGCTATCCTGGAATCAGGCAAGCGGTGCTAGCTGAAGTATGTGCTTGGATTAATTAACAGCCTGGGCACAATGAAAGTTTTGCTTTGAAAATGTGTGTTAGCATCTTTGTGTGGGCTTTTAGGAGTATCATCCCACTCAAAGCTTTCAGAGTGATCTTTAGCTTCGTTCTGCAACGTGGCATGGGAACATAACCCAAGTGACCTACTCTGCTTACATGGAGAGTGGATGGCCATGCAGAACTGGACTTCAGCCTCTCAAGTCCCTGGCTAGCATTTTAACCACTGGGCACTCTTTCTGCAGAGACTGTTCATAGTGGGACTGTTCACATGACTTCTAAGAGGGTTTTTTCATGGCACTAATCACATCTCAGTCCTGCTGTGGATATTTATTCCTCAGGACTCCCTTATTTTGTGGAGGTTTCTTTCTTACAACCATTCCTTTGCCTCTTTCTTTTCACTGTGAAACAGTCTCTGGCATGACTCAGGCATCTTTTTGTCTTGCACAGAATTCAAGACACAAATTGCAGCTTGAACAGCTTGTTGGAATATGGTCCTCTAAACAGAATAATGGATTTGTTCCTTCAGTTGAAGGACTCTGCAGGAATCAGTTAAGGGCCTTTGCCCAGGTGAAGCCTGGAGGATGATACAGGTGTTTCTGCACTGCACTTTCAACCTGAAAGCCCCGTAAGAAACTTGCAGTTGTAATTATTCTTGATGGAATTATCTTCAGGTTTATTATTCTGTACCCATACAAGCACTCTTCAGTTTTTAAGATTTCAGACAATTGACTGCTTCACTAGCAAACCCTCATGATGAATATTCCTTCTTAATTTGTTTTTAATTGGAGTTTTCACACTTCATCAGTGTAACATTTAAAGAAAACGTTAGCTCTCTTCCTACTGTCAAGTTGACTGCACATGGTTTTAGGGTATGTATTTCTTCTCTCCTTCTCCCTGTCAGATCTTATGCTATTTTAGGCACATGGCTGGCTCTGGCATTCAAATCCATGGCTGAGCTTGGTGTGGGGTATGGGGAACTATGTCCATTGTACCAAGCTGATGCTTATAATGAGGTAGATGTCACCTTATCCTTTCTCATCCCCTATCAATCTCAATTTCTAACAGAGTTTTTTTCATTGTCCATGCAGAAATCAGGGAAGTGTAGTATCTCATTACAGGTGAAGAGTGAAGAACACTGGGGATTTGTCTGCGTTGTACGCTGCATGGAGTAGCACCTAGTAACACCCAAGCAAATGCTAAGCAAACTAACTGGGATACAGAAATATATCTAATCATGGCAGAATGGGCCACAGTGGGCTAATTTGCCTTCCTCCTCTTGAAGAGTGTCAAACAGCATTAGACTTTGTATCAGGAAGAAGCAGGTCTCAGCAGAAAGGAAGACACAATAGTAGAAAATAGTCTGTTGTCTGATGACAGCTATGTCTGAAACACTAGCCATTTTTTATAGTTTTTAATTAACTCAGCCGGAGAAGCATGATAAAATATTTAATGCCAAGCTCTGGCCAACTGGAATTAGACTGCTCTAGCAAGTTCATTTCAAGATGCTTCAGTGTGTTAGCACCACACTGCAGCCTGCTCTCTGTTATGTCTAAGACTCTTGGTGACAAATGAAGACAAAGAAAACTTCAGAACCAGCATGGAAATTGAGGCATGTCTTCCATGGCTCATCCTTTTTACTCAGTGTGTTTGGCTCTGAAAGCATTTATATCTTGATTTTCTTTAGTTCTGCTCCTCACACACTGCATCATTACCCTCTTTGCTTATTTGGCATGGACCTTCAAGCAAGAGACTGAAGGCTGAGTCAATTTTTTAATAGAGCAGGCAGGGGAATAACATACTTTAGTCACTTGCTCTTTCTTTCTTTTTGCCTGATCAAAAAAGTTAATTCATTGCTACTGGAAACTTTCAGCTCATAAAGATGTAACAACAGCTCATTATCTTTGCAGGTATTCATACAGCACATTATGGAAATAGGTTATTAGCTTTACTGAGTATGTATATATAATTTGAGTGTTGTGGTACAAGTGAATGCATCTGACTTTGCAGAACCAGAGTTGTTTAAATCTAACTCAAGTAATGAGATCAACAGGCACGACAAGTGGAGAAGAAGTACACACATATATTGTTTAACTAATTTGATATCCTTCTGTAATAAGGTCACCTGCCTAGTGGGTGAAAGGAAGATGGTGGATGTGGATGTATGGCGGTACTGGTTGACAGCGGGCTCAATATGAGTCAGCAGTGTACCCTGGCAGCCAAGAGGGTAAACCGCATCTTGGGGTGTATTAGAGCATAACCAGCCAGTCAAAAGAGGTGATTATCCCTCTGTATTCAGCATTGGTGCAGCTTCTCCTTGAATACCATATGCAGTTCTGGGCTTCACAATTTAAGAAGAATGCAAAGGTACTCAAATTCATCTAGAGGAGGGCAAAAAAAGCTGGTGAAAGAGCTGGAAGGATTGTCCAATGAGGAGCAGCTAAAGACTTTGGGCTTGTGTAGTTTGGAGAAAAGGATGCTGAGGGGCAACCTCATTGCTCTCTACAGCTTCCTGAGGACGTAAAGTGGAGAGGGAGGTGCTGAGCCCTTCTCCCTGGGATCCAGTGATAGGACACGTGGGAATGGTTCAAAGCTGCACCAAGGGAGGTTTAGACTGGACATGAGGAAGCACTTCTTTACTGAGATGGTGGTCAGACACTGGAACAGGCTTCCTAGAGAGGTGTTCAATGGCCAAAGCCTGTCAGTATTTGAGGCATTTGAACAATGCCCTCAACAGCATGCTTTAACTTTTGGTCACCCCTGAAGTGGTTGGGCAGTTGGACTAGATGATCGTTTTATGTCCCTTCCAACTGAAATAGTCTAGTCTAGTCTAGTCTACTGTATTCTATTCTGTTCTCCATCCCTGAATAGATTCAGCTAAATCTGAAAATCTCTGCCAACCAGCAGACCACTGGGTGTAGATGGCTGCTAGTATAAGGAAGATACGATAAAAGTAGAGTCAATCCAAATGTCAGCTTAGAGAAGAACTCTTGGTATTAGAGAAAGGTTTGTTCAAAGGCACCAGAATAGTGGTTCCTAATGTGTTAAGGTTGTTTTTCAACAATACATGGAGGTCCCACTGGATTGTGTTTAAATATCTGAAATTCCATATGGTGTCGATGATTTCACTGTGGATGTTAATGATTTTTGTTGTTTAGTCATTACAATTGTTACTATGGTGTGAGGGGAAAGAGGGTGAAATGGACATCTCAGTGGGCTTGACAGGAGCCAGGTCAAACTAGTTACGTTGTGGAGTGGCTTATGGCATGCAGCACTGTTCAGGCAGAGCACAGAGGCTGGATCGAGACAGAGGTGGTGAGATTCCTTGGCCCTGAGCGAGCAGTGCAGCCATGTGCTCAGCTCACACCAAGCAGAAGTTCCACTATTGCTAAGGAATCCAGCCCATTTGTATTTGCCAGGGGGACAGGTGACAAATTCACATTAACAGAGGAAAATAATAACCTCAGGTCATGACATACATTTCTTGCTAGTAATCCTGCAAATGTGCTGTATCTGTATGAAATGAGTGCATAGCACTCTCTCAGTCAGCATTTCAGATTAATGCCATGGTGATCTATGTATTTACTGTATCTGCTGAACAGCACTTCGTTACTCAAAGCCCTTTTTTTCCTGTCTACTTTGTTAAATAATGCAGAGAGTAACTCCAAATGATAGCTCAGGTAATTGGCCTGTGAATGCAATGTTTGCTGTGCTGCAATGTTAAGTGCAAAGTATATGACATGTATGCCATAGTTCCCACCAGCAGCAAAGGCAGACGTCAGAGAGGCATCTGGAAAGCAGGTAATGTTGAACGAGCAAAAAAGCAAACTTCAGGTTGTGCTGCTAAAAGGTTCAGATTTAGCATTTCTAATTGGTAGAGAAGGATGTTTGCATCAGTCTTGTTCTCACCTAGTTCTCTCCCTGGACTGTAGCACGTGACTTTTTCCAACGCAGTGCAGCACATTCAGCAAATAAAATCCTTGGAAAAATATCTTCTTCATGCTACAGTCCAGCCTGTGAGCTGTAACAAGTGCAAACCTGTTACAATTTTATAACTACTTGATTGCTGATCTTGAATTGTTTATGGTCACGAGTCAGTTTCTAGCAGAGAAGTGACAGCAACTAGCATCACTTATGCCCTTTGTTGCTTGCCTCAGCAGTACAGCTGTCGGTGAGTAAGCCACAGATGCTCAGCTATTCTCCTAGACCCCAAACAAGTCCATCCAGGGGAGGTCAGAAATACATGGCAGAAAAAATCTGTCTGTTATGTGGTTAAGAGTTTGTCCAAGGCCACCTCAGGTTTTCCACCAGTGCTAAATTTACTCAGAATAGGTAAAATCAAGATAAAGAAAGGAACTTACCTTGTAAGATCATAATAAACATTTATTTATTTATTTATTATAGCAATACTGCTTCACAGCTAATTAAACCTGCTCTGCTGCATGGTGCCAGCTTAGGACTGGGAAGGATATGTGAGCTTTCTCCATGTGAGATGGCTCTATTTCCTTGCACAAGGAATAGTGCAAACCTTATAAAAATGAGCAGAGTGGCTTCTACCATTATGAGTGGGCTTTGGACCAGGACTTTGGGCAGTGGGGGTGTGTATCTGAAATTACACCATGATATACTGTTTTAAGCTGTTGTCTTTTATCATTTTCATGGTGCTGCATGCAGTTAGTTTGTATGTGACTTGACAGGTCAGGCAGGGAGAGAAGATTGCTGTCCCAAAATCTTTCAGTAGCTGTAAGAATAACATGAACACAGGAGAGAGGTAGTGAAAGCATGGGAACAGGCAGCTTCAGTGCAAATTCATGTGAAACTAGAGGAAGAGAAGCTTGACCATGAAAATGACAGAGGAGAAGCTACTTGCTTGCCTCCCAGGTTATAGTACCCTGGCTTGGGGCTACCAAGGTGAGACCCACAAAAGGCCATCTTTGATGCTTTACAAGGCCATGTTCCCTGCTTCCCAAATGAAAACAAAAGTAAAGGTTGAGGAGGAAAAAACCCTGTGAGCTTGCCTGGTAGGAAACCAGTGGATAGGAATTACATTCACCCCTAGACATAGCTGTGGCATCTGTTAGATTTCAGTGGAAGACAAAACCACTTAATTTTGGATGACTTGTGTAATTGTGGCAGTGTTTTTGCTGATGAATATATCCATTTCCAAGTAAAAGCTTGTTCACTTTAAGATGGGTGTGAACCCAAGCCAGTCTCTTAAGTAACTTTGAACTTTTAAGTAGCTTGTGCAATGTGTTTATCTTAGCTGAAGCAAAACTTTGTATGCAGCCTCACATAACCATGGAAATCTAGAAGTTCAGTTCTGGGGCCAGACGTTGTGCTAAAGGCCCATTTTCTTTTTGTTTGTTGAGATTTTACTTGCTTTTGGTTTTTTTCTTGCCTTTTTCTTCATCTATGATTACGCCTCCTCCTTCTATTCACACTTCATTGTTAGCTTGTTCCTTCTGTTCTCATCTCTGTTTTCTTTGGTCAAGGGTTAAGAGCTGCCAACACAGATTAAAAGAATTATATCAACATTATCAATTGGTTCTACTTCACTTGGCAAATCCTCTGCTTTCAAGGAAGGTATTTGATATACTGTGCTGGCTTTTTTCTTTGCAAAGTTATTCGGGGAGCTTTCTCCAAATTCTTGAAATTTTGCTGGTATTAAATTATCCTAGTCATCTCATTTCCTAAGATAGAGGAGCATGCATTTATTTTAAGAAATTACATAATGGCATATCCTTCAGGTGGCTTCATGTCTCTCTTTCACTGTTTTCACTTCAGTTCTTGTCATTCAGCTTTCTCTCAGATAAAACCATCTTTTGTTGTGCACTTCTGTTGTCTTCTGTGTGCTCCACAATGTGGACTGATCTTTTTAGGACCAGGTTCTGCAGTGTGGTGACTTGTCTGGGACAGGCAAAGCCTGGAGAATTTGATCCTGCATGTAAACTAAAGCTCACATCCTGCAAGAATATAGCTGTGCCTTTTTTTTACATACTGGGGTTTATCCCATTGACATGGCTTTAATGCTAAGCTCAGACTTGTAAATATGGGGTATAACAGAGCACAAGGGAAAAGCTCTCATTGAAGTCAGTGAGATAACGGCTGTTGTGAAGCTGATATACAGGTAGGAAATTGAGGATTTATTCCTACAGCAAAACTTCTCTTTATTATTCTTAAATGATTTGAAGATAATCTAAGGCAGAATGTGTCCTGGTCTTCATGAGATTAACTGAGTTAGATTTTTATGTCTGAGAAAGTACGAACAGAATATGCAGTGCCTCGTCCGATCCCGTGTATCGTGGCACACTCTTCAATTGATTCCCTTTAACTCAAGGTCCAGTTTTATCAGTCTTCCTTATAGAGATGCACCAGCTAAGCTAAGATCCTGAAAAGTATTTAGATGCTTGACTCTTGCTTAAGACTGAACTCCATTGATTTTGGCCAAAGTTCACGAGCAGGCCCACTGCTTTCAGTGCGTAAGACTGAAATCAATGTTGTTCAGGCATGGAGCTCAGAAAGGCAGAGGCAAGCCTGCTGGCTCTGACCCACAGGCACTTGTGCATGTCTTTCATTTTCAGCATGTGGACAGCCCTGCTGCCTTTTCTAAACTTCTTGATGCATAGGTCCAGATTACTATGCAGAGCATCAGCTACACACATATCAGTAGCCTGAAACAGTAAGGAACAGGGTAGCAGTCCTCTGTGTAACTACTGTGTCTTGAAAAGTAAATCTAGCCACAAGCAGTGTTTTATGTTTGATAATGTGTTATTAGCAGAACTCCTGCCTACAGTTCACACCAATAACTCTGGCATAAAGTGTCCCTATCAGGGATGTTCATACTGTCTGCTTGCAAACAGTACTGTGGCCTTAAAGATGCAGGCCAGTACAGTAACTTTTTGCTGGTGTGATAAACATGAGCTTGAAATAAAGTTTAAAACCAGAAAAGGATTCAATGGCTGTGAGTCAAGGGTCAAGTCTAAGTAAGTTTTCCTAAGAGCCAACTGGTCTTCTGCCAGGTTTTCTGCTTCATCCAGAGACTGGTTTCCCTTCAGCTGTGTTGGCATCTCTCTGCTTAGGTGATGCCACGACTCCCTGCCAGGTTTATCTCATATTACAAAATCCTGAACACTGGACTGGAAGAGGTTGAAAGGTCTCTCTTGATTTTACAGGAAGTATGCTTTATTTCAACATGGCTATGGTCTTGCTATTTCTTTTTTTATTCAGTGCTGTGTTGCTGTGTCTGATACATTTATCATTAGTCTCATAGCATTTGGTGTCCTGTAAAACTAATCCCAGCTCTCATTGTCAGGTGATTAAACAAGAATCTCAGCTTTTGCCTAAAAACACATTTCTAGGCTCAGCGTTGTTGAGAAGTAATTGAAAAAATACTGTTTGAAGCACTTGAAAAATACTGAAAGTGAAAAACATTGAAAAATGTTGGAAGTGCTTATATACTGTGCAAACTGAGAAATCAGAATGTATGAAAAAAATAGAGCTCTCTTTTTTCCTACGGAAGTCCCATGCTTTTTAAGTTAATCTGGAGATTTGGGAGGAAGAGCAGTCAGTTCCTCTTCTTTGACTGTGGGGTTGATAGAATTGTCTGTGTTTTCCCCAATTACTTATGCAGTTCTCTTACTCAAACCTCTCTTTAAGAGAAGTGGATCAAATGGGGGACGTGGGTTTGGCTTAGCACCAGACTTCACTGAGTTTCAGGTTAAATAAGGAGACCCACAAAGGAGTCAGTGTTGGTATTTCTCTTCCCCAGCCAGCCCACCCCACTTCTTCACCTTTTTTATTTAGAGTTAGAAAAGCTCAGAAGGTTCTTCTTGTTTTTTGAAGTTTGCTGTGTTTCCCTTTGTGAATGCAAAGATTACCCTGGCCTAGTTTATCTCAAAAAATCACTGTCAGTGCTGACAGTATGCCATCTGCAGCCCTTGTAGCATGACTGGGGCAATTCTCTACATTTACGAAAGCGTGCTTTTCTTTCAGATTTTTGAATTCCATCCATACTGTTGTTATTTATTAAATAATTAAGACTTTATTTCCTGATGTTTTATTTATTAAAAAATAATGGTTTATTTAAAGTGTTAGGCCTAAATAGGACTTGAGTAATGCATAGGCTCTGTGTTGGCTCTCAGATCAGGGGTGACTTTTACTCCGTATAGTATAAATGTAGGTGGGGTGCTTCTGTGCCACGGAACACATGAGAATGAACAAGTGCTGTGGGCTCCCTGTTCCAGGGCATCTATGCTCAGTTGCAATTTGAATAGGCACGACTCTGTTCATTTCCCTGCAATGGCACCTGGTTTGTGTTAGCACAAGTGAAAGGTGGTTCAGGTTTGGTAAGGTGTCCTAAGCAGGTTGAAACGCTCTCTTTTCCAGAATGGCTTTAGGAAAGTCAAAGCAGGCTTGATCAGGTTTTGAAGCCAGCAAACTTTTGCAAGGCAGGCTTGTCATCACCTTGCTCTGTGCTGAGGAATTTGGGCTGGAACCTTACCAGCTTTGGAGCAATGTCTTCCCACATGAAAAGATTACCTAAACATTAGAAGTGAATGCTGCAACTTAGATAAAAACTTAGATAAAAACTAAGTTCAGTTCCTAGCTTTGCTAACCAGCTGTCCTAGGACTTCACAGGAACCACTCTTTCTCTACCTCAGTTCTGCTTTTTGGGTTTTTTTTGGTCCACATCCCATTTCTGCCTTCCCCCAAGATACATTCTGTTTCACACCCACGCCTTTCCTCATCTGAGAATTACTTACATTTCTGAAGAGGAGTCCTGTGAAATGTATCCTACACAGATGCACTGCTAGGGTGGAGCTGGGAATAGAGCATGGGTGGAAGTGATTGGACAGGGATGAGGGAGAAGAGTGGCATGTGGGACAATATGACACTGAGCTGCAGTGGACAAGAGAGCGTAACTGCTTCTTTCTGTGGTGCTGTGGATCTGTATCAGCTTAAGCTGATCTTGCACTGTCCCCTCAGAGGCCTCCACAAGCCCAGGGTGTGCGCACAGAATTGAGAGCAGCCTAAGTAGTCAAGACAAAGTTGTGTGGGAGATAGGTGTCCATCTAGAGCAGGTGTTCCCCTAATTATAGTGCCTGTCCTTTTCTATCAACTCCCTGGCACGAGTGCCTTCTCTTCTGGTGCTTTCCTGTTTGGAACTCCCTTGGCTTCCTTTGCCTGTCTACCGGTGTCAGCTAACAAGCTTCTTCAGCTTCCCTAAGCCTCCTGATTTCTCTTTGCCACTGTTACTTACATGTCACAGCAACTGGCTCACACAGAAACTCCCTAATCACTGTCATGGTGTCTAAGAATGACAGAGGGTTTCTTGGTGTGCAAATTAATAAGCTGGTGTGAGTAAAATCAAGAAAGAACAAGGCTATAGTAATGCAAAACCTATTATTCTTTTATTGGACAAGTGTAGTTTTAATGCTCATGCTTGAGGGTATGCTAGTAAATATGTTTAAAATGCTTGGAAGATGGAAACTGACTGACACCACTGTTTTCAGTGAAGTTTTATAACCTTAAATTGGTACATGGGATCATCTTGGCCCTTGAGCCAGCACTGCCAAAGCCACTGCTAAGTTTGCCATTGACTTCATCAGCTAAGAAACTGAGCCCTAAATTCTGGTTTGTTCAAGAGCAAATATCCTACCTCATATCTTCCTGGAAGAGATCAATAGTCTTTCTTGTTGCATTACAGCTGTGCAAGTGCTGTGGTCTTGAAACACGGTCAGCTTATCCTTTATAGGGAATGAGTTCTGCAAGTTGGAGGAGCTGAGGTCACCTAAGTCATTAGATTTATTTGTCTGTTCTAAGCCAAGAATATATTACCAAGGGCAGATGGGTGTTTTACAGGCACCCATAGTAGAAACCCAATCCACCTGAAAAGTAGACTCCTGACAAGTGCTGTATACATATTTACTGAGAATGCGAGTGGCCTGACCTACTCCTGGGTTTGCCCAGAGTAGAGTTTGTGGCTAGTTATGTCATTAGAGACTTTTAAGACAATATAAAAGAGACTCTCACTAAATCTGGGTTAGGCTTCAGTTTTTGATGGATCTGCTCTCAATCAGGTATTGACATCTTCCAGTGTTGTAAATACCTGGAATTCCCCAGTGCTGGCAGACATTTGTTGCAGTAGAGTTACGTTGAGGGCTGTAACAGATAACGCCAGATGCAGTACATCAGAGACCTCCTGATGCTGCTTTCAGTGCACTTTCAGCTACTGAATGCTGGGATCACTGGGTTGGTTCCAAGTACTAAGTAGAAGACAGGAAAGTCTAGTGGATGTTGGAAAGCTTTATAGTGTATTTCCACCTCATTCAGAGTGACTGTGCTGGGAAGCAATTTATACAGTTTCTATGTGAAAGGAAGTTGTGTGTGTTCGGAATGGCTATATGTATGTATAAAAAGGTAACTGTGCATATGCCATAGACTTGTGTATCATAAACGTGTATGTCATAAGCAGTTTTATTTGGGGGATACAACTGCCAGTGCAGCTTGAAGGAATCCTCCAAAATTACTGTTGCAAGCACGTGGGCTGGCAATTTATTTATTAGTTCCAGAGGGAAATAACTGTATCTTCAGCAGACAGCTGATGAGTCTTGGTACTTTTTTTGTGAGCCTAATTGCCCTTCTCCTGTAATCACTGACCTTCATCCCACCCTGTCCATCCCCAAGCTTTCCAAGTGGGGTACACTCAATCTTTTTAAACATTTTGAAATGGGCAGTCATACTCTGTCATCCTGCAGACAATGAATTTCCACTGACGATCCCTGCATGAAAGGGAGACAAGAGAGAGATATTAGTGAGCCAGAACTGCAGAAGTTAAGACTATACAAGTAAGAGTAACTTTATACCAGGTATCATGACAACAAAAATATGTCTGCCATTCGCTGTCTCTCTTCTGAGTGCTTTGTATTTTTATGGCCTGGAACAAGATTAAATATGTCTGATAGTTATAATTCCTTTACACTCCCTCACAAGGTAAAAAAATCAGCTCCCTGAAAAATTAGGTCTCTGAGTATCCTTCAGAAGATGATGTCTTTTGATAGTGATCAGTCCTAAACCGACTTTAAATCAGTGGCCAAGATGAAAAGGATGGTTCTGTCAAAAGTTATTGTCATGTATTGCTCAGGAATGTGTACAAAGTAAAATAGTGGGTGATTTTCTAAGTGGGGAGTTATCCACACAGCAAACTTCATTCTTGGTTTTTTTCTTTCCACTACTAGGTCTTCTAGCTAGTGTCCTTTATTAAAGATGTGAAGGAATCAATAGTGAGAGAAATTAACTTCTCATCCTTGATTGCCATAAGTCACATGTGGGGCGGAGTAATGTTTATGAGCATGAGGAGAGTTTATGCTCTTCCTGGTTTGTGAAGAATTGGATGTCTGTATTCTCTCTGAGGAGAGTGATACAATACTTGCTAACAGTTGTTAGTAGGAAGCGTGAATGGAGCAGCAGGATTCAACAGCGGAAGCCAGTGATTTAGTGTCCAATAGCTGCAACAGGCTGCAAATTTCCACCTTAGCTTATTGTGCATTAAATTTTCCCCTAGTGAAAAGGCATGAGTTCAGAGGATCAAATACTGTCCTGCTGTGGAGCAGTTTAGGCTCTTCAGTTTAGGCCGCTTGGTACTGGCTAACAGGAGTTTAGATCTAAAGTACAGTCCTTGCAGATGGCAGCCATCATTTAAATTGGTAATGGGTAGTACTCCAAGAGATTTCTGAAAGTTTGGATTCTGCTAATAGTTATCTCCTAAACCTGAGGCACAGGACATGTAATGCTGCTGGTGTGGTTTACTAGGAGCTTGCTTTACAAGACCCCTGCACAGTCCTGGTTTTCTGGTGGCCAGCTCCAAACAGGGAGGAAACTGGTGCAGGACCTGCTGCCCCTCAGGGATGTGCTGAGAACACCTGAGTCCAGATTTTGCTATTAACTGCTCTTATATGGTTTCACTGACTGGGTGACTCTATCTTGGAATAAGATTAATTTAACTCTTACACTCTGTGTAGGTATAAAGCACCTCATTTCAGCTTTCATTAACTGAGGTTTTTTATTGGAAATTTATGATGCTACTTCACCAGTTTATGCTGAATGTCATTTCGAACTGTGTCTGTCTCATACTCAGCAGCAAGTCTGCATTTACTTATGTAGGGTTTATTTTTGGTTTTCTTTAGGCCTTTCCTAGATGGTTTTTAATTGTAATTTCCTCATAAAACTGTTGCCAAAGGTTAATAAAATGCAAGATTAATTTTTAGGTTTATTTTAGGAAGTCCTCATTTGGACTATGTGTATGCTTTTCAAAGACAGTTATTACTCTTTTGGTCACTAAGGTACCCAGAGAGACAAAAAAAAGGTGACTCATATGTGGATTAACACGATTATATGGGTCAAAATTAAGGTTTGCCAAACTAGCACCTGTTGTCAGAAAGACTTTTAGCTCAAAAGCTGAGGTCCAGCCATTTTTCTAAAATGGGATATTGTAAAGTTTAAAGTCAAGTTCTTTAAGATAAATGTATTTTAGTTACCTGAATTAGTAACATGCTTTAAAATATTAGAATGGAATTATTTCTGAAGCTGTAATTTAAACTTGAACTTGCAGACACTTTAGCATATATGCACATGGTTGATGGCCAATAAGTGTGCATTTAGTGTCTCAATTTATCTTTTTCTGCATTACATGTGTTTGAAGTTAAGCATATACGTGCAACTTTTCAGGAGGTGGGCAATTACTTTGTACCACTGGTACTATGTGTTTAATTCAGTAGTTGTCAGCCTGATTCAATTTTTAGATCCCTTACAAGTTTTTCAGTGGGAGTGCAGATCCCAGCAGGATTTGGCCTATGTGGAATGCTCTAGTATATATATGAACTTGCCTTTGCAGATCCTTAACACGACTTTATAGGTCCCCCCCAAATTGCCAATTTCATGCATTTCCTTGGCTTGGGGAGTCAATATTGAGTTGTCACTTTTACTCTCCAGCTGTCATGTGCTGTCAGATTTGAATTTTTGATGCTATAGGGAACATATCTTCTATCTCCAAATATTGCCGAATAATCTGTTTCAATTCAGTTAAAAAATTCTATGAATTCCTATTCATATTGAGTTTGACAAAATCCTCTTTCTTTGGTCATATGAAACTTATTAGGGACCTAAAATACCCTATGATTTAGCTCAGCTGAGTTCAGTAGATATCCAGCTTGTCCAGGCATTTTAAATGTACTTACTGCTGGGCTATCTGGATGTTGATCTACCAGTGATGATACCTGAGCAGTTAAGAAATCACTGGCTATTCAGATCAGCCAAATAAATGCAGCAGAGGACAGTTTTGTAAAAGAAATGAGCTTATGAGTCTGTGTGTGCTATTTTTATACTACGCAGTGAAGGGCAAGCTGTGGCACCTACCAAGCATGTCTGGTAATCCCCACGTCCCTCTCCAAGCTACTTGCTGCAGGTTGGGCTGTGAGTGCCCCAGTGGTGCTCTCTGGACTCCAGAGACCAACTCGGCCAGACCACAGCCCCCTAACAAGGCTCCATGAGGGAGCCATGCCATCGTCACTTAGCATGATTCAGAGCTCAGGTTAAAGCTACTTTGAAGCTTTTTTTTATATAATATTGGAAGCTATTTTGCCAAGGGTTTGCAATGTTTACAACCAGCTTCACATACCCCATGCCCTTCTCTGAAACTTGACTGTATCAGTCTGTCTAACAAAAGATACTGCCTTTCCCTGCAAATGTTCCCTTACTTATGTCCACAGGTCATCCTGTCTGCGTCAGCGTTACCACCACACTCCCAAATGTGCTTCCAGAGATACTTCAGACCTCTGCTAATTCTTTCCAGCTTCTTTTGTCTTGCTTTATAGAAAATTGTTTTCTCTTTTTGACCCGTTTAAAATGGGACTGAAAAATGTAACCATTTCTAAAGTCTGTTTTCCACACATGAGCACTTAAAACTTCTGATGATGAACAGCAGCTCCTTCATTCATTCCTGATACACAGGCATGGAAACTCACAGAGAGTGATTACAGAAGAGGAGGTGGGGATACCACCTTTCTAAACTTTCTATAGCTTTTGCCAAAGGCATCACTTGCTCTCTCAAGTATCTTTGTATCAGCAGTGACCTCAGTGATGCAATGTCTTAAGGAGTAGGAAGGGAGGATATAATTTCTGCAAGTTTATTCAGAAAGTCTAAAAATACCTAACTGTTTGAAGTGATTAGGAAAGCTTAAAATAAAATACCTTCAGAGGCTTTTTTTGTGCCTCTTGTTAGCTCAAGAACATTGCCTGGCATGGGCTAAATAGTATGGACACAAGTTTAATGTGCTTGAAAATGAAAAGTAGTCTCAAAATCTACAGCATGTTTACACAGACAAGCTGCATGTGTATGCTCCTAGCAGGCTGAGACTTGGAATAGCTTTTTCTGCTCCTATTCTGCCTCAGCCAGCTGCAAAGAACCATTTAGGATGACAAACTTTGCCGACTGTTCCGAGTATACCGCTCCAGGAGAGTTAAGGCGTGAATCTGAATTATGAACTGGTATAGCAGGATTTTTTTTCACTTCATACACCAGGCAACACAAGTTGGTTTGAGTCATTCTGGAAGCTGGGGGCCAGAAAGTTCATTGGCCCAGAAAAGTTTCCTAGAGTGCAATTTATAAAATGTTTTCTCTATAGTTTTTGCCTGCTGTTGTTGCAGTTTCATCTCTGCTGTCACAGTAGTGGTAGGGCAAATGTGTTGTTGGTGGCTTCTTCCCTTTCCAGGTACTGTGGTCCCATAATCTGTGAGGATCTGTACTCCCTATGTACATCCCTGTGATGCTGCCTCCACTCCTGGCCAGTCGCCCCGCTGCCACCCTGTTCTGAAGGCTGCATTAAGCCTTCATCAGTCACAGACAGAAATCTGCTCAGAGGCATTGGTTACCTCAACTGCTCTGTTTTCCAGGCTCATGTTTGTGATTCCTGACTTTTCCCTGGTCCACATCTGATAGAGGCTGGAATCCAGCTGCAGGGGAGCACGCTGTCTGCATTATCTCCCCTACTCTCTGCCACAGCCATGAGGAACAAGGATTAAGAATAGCACTGGGGAATATTTAAGAGAAGAAAAAAAAGAACAGAGATTCCCTTTCAATGTTGTAAATTCTTTATCTAAAGGGATAAATAGACACATTTGAGTCAATTAGCTGTGGAAGTTACTATTCCACTTGTAGGAAAAATTAGCAGGCATGGCTTCCGTTTGGTAATAAACAGGCTAATGAATTTTAGCCAGAAAATTATGGTTATGGACCTGCAGCAGTCTGGCAATGTGTTATCATTTCTGGAAAAGCCTCCTTATTTTAGGTAATCTTTTGGCTGAGGGATACCTAGTGAACTCAGGCAAGCTAAGAGCATCACAGTGGCAAAAATGCCTTGGCTCCTTTGAGTGTTATCTGAGACAGCTTGAAATGTTGGTGTGTTTAAATTCCCACTTCTCTCTTCTCTCCCCCCTTCTCCTGTAGCCAGTCTGGGCAGCAGCAGGCCATTGCAGCGCACCTTGCCTTGCTGTCTGTTCTGTGTTTGATAACAAATGCTTTAATATACTGGACTGAGGTGTCTGATAAAAAACTTCAGCAAAGAAATAGCTCACAGTTAATGTATTAGAAGTCAGCTTGAGAGGAAAGAATCAAGATCCCTATCCCACAATCAGGTTTCAGTGACTGCTCACACTCTCCTTAAACCTGCTCTGTTAGGATCCCTGTAGTCCCAGGCAGACAGCACTGTGGGGCTTTATGTTAAGTCCAAATTGTAAAACTTTGCAGTTCTGCATAGCAAGGAGGGAGAGATGCTTCTTTTTAACTGAGCAGAGCAATTATGAATCCATTTGCATGACTACAACTTCACTAGCCATAGGGCCTCACTCAAGAAGATTGGCAAATGTCAAGTAGTGACCAGGACTGATCAAGAAAAAGTAGTTAACTCATTTTCTGGACAGGCATCAATGTGCACTGCATTGCCTTAATTCCCAGTGTGGCCTCAAATCTGTTAGAATTTTGTTGCAATGGATTGGGCAGTTTACAGCATTCACATTGCAGTTTGTATGGTCTTATCTTTGCATGCAGGCAGATTCCTTGCTTCTCTGCAAAGAAAAGTGGGCCAAAATAAGTCCCTCATTGCCTGAAAAGACAAGGTGTTCAGGCTGTTTTTACTGAGTTAAATGAAACATGCTCAAACTAGAGGTAGGCAAGAAACAATACTGAAGATCTGTTACACTTTGTGGAGCACAGATTTAGCCAAGCCTACCATTGCTATGTTTTTCACTACTCAGATGGACATGGCAAACAATCCCCTTGTGCATGAAGATGCCCTATTCCTGATACACCACCCTGGACAATTAGCCACATGCACTGTGATCTTTGGTCCTCAGAAGTACTAGCCTGATGCTGAGTACCACAGCAGATTATGTGTAGCCATGAACTGTTTAGAAAAGGAAGACCTTTTTTATTATTATTATTTCTAATGAAACAGAAGAAAAGCAAACCTGTCCACAGCAGAGAAAGTTGTGGTTGCCCCACGGAGGTAATGGTCATAAGTGTACATCATCATGTCCATATCTTCTCCATAGTGTCCTGGATATTCTGTTGTTAACCTTTACATTAGGGGAAAAGACGATAATATTATTTACCATCTTACAGAAAAGTCCAGTTGACTGAATGCAACTCAAATAGTAGATTTGTCCTGCTTCTTTAAAAGTTCTTTTTTCTTAACAAGACCACAAGATGCAGTCTCATCTATGAGACTGCCTTTCTCTTCTACACAACTAATCCATGTAGCTATTTGAATAAATTTCAGTAAGTTTAGAACTGTTAAGAGCAATTTGAAGTATTATATGTATATACATCTGCAGCTCTGGGATAAAAGAAACCTGAACAAGAATGTAAAACTTGTCTACTACTTAAGTCTTTATTGCAGGGATTTGCTCCGGCTCCTGTGAGTCTGCTTGGTTTGCTGCTGTGGAGTGCTGTAAATGTTGCCAAGTCAAATAACTGCAAGCATTTATCCGTTTATGAAGTATATTAAATGAATGTAGCAATTAATCCATTCCTCTTTGTTGTTTCCACTTTCTGACTAGTTTATAATGTAAAACTATGGGCCTGGACAATATTTGTCCAGTGTATTTTATCTAAAAAGTTCAAAGTGCTTCTGCACTTATTAATCAAATTATGGTTACTGCTTCCCTGGGAAATAGGCAAGTAATACTGTACTTGGTTTTACAGATAATAAACAGATGCAGAAAGGGTCTGGGACCTTGACCAGTACTTTATGTCAACATTATGTTAGAGGTCAGGAATGGAAATCTGGCACTCAGTCTTTCCTCATATTACACCATTTTATGTGAGAGTTGCTAGTGGAGTTGTGTCAGCTTCACTCTGAAACAGCACAAGGAAGAATCAGGTTCCCTGTAAGGGAGATGCTGTCCCTGTGGAAATGAAAGGCTCAACTATTGAGACTAATAGGGTTAAGATGACAGGTTAGGTTAGGTTAAATGACAGATGATAATGTTAAATGACAGGTTAGATAATAGATTAAATCCAGACAACCGTTTTTCTGACTTAATTCAGCCCAGCAGCAGTACTTGAATGGTCCTTAAAGGTGAGTCTAGCACAATCCTGTCAAGCACTCATGTGCATGTTTATGTTTTATTGAATCAGTGGGGTTTGAGCACAAGCTTAAATATTTTACTCACTAGGAATATAATTATTTGGATGGTTATAAGTTTTTAAAATGAGCTGCTTTGGGGGTATTTAGAGCCCAAACCATTAACTGTTGGAGTACTCAGAAACTGAAGGTTTACCTGAAAACTGGAGGACTCTGGAATACTAGGCTGCTTTCACTTAGAGCCATTTGCTCTAACAAAAAAATCCTCTGAAATTGCCACCATTGTCTGTATATTTTAAATGTATTTTTGATCACTTTATTTACCCTATTCTTATGCTGTTTACATCTTCTTTGTAAAGCAGATGTGACTTAATTCCAGGTCATTTTCAGCTTTTGAAAATGAAAGAAAAACATCATTCAGTTGGAACATCATTCCTAACAAATCATTATTCCTTGACAAATGAAAAAGGGAACTGAGTGTGAAACTCAAGCATGACCTTGTAAGTTCCCTAAGTCTCAACAGTCAACTTCTTTGAACATATCTCGTTCTCGTGCCTCCTGTCCTTTGGCCATGGCAATCACAAAACAGATTATGAGTTGTAGTACACGAACACCTGTCCCCAAGGGTGTTTGGGAAACAGAAGATCAGACCTGGTCACAGCATCTGTTGTCAGACCTCTGATGAAGGACCCATGGATTTGCAGAGCCCTCACAGTGCTGTGCTGTTGATAAGAAATGAACAGCAGTATTTCACAGGTCATGCAGACAGCTGCTCTGGACTAGGAGAAATAGAAAAAATCATGTACACTGGCAATTGTTAGGATGGATAAATAGATAGAGTCATTAGTATGCTCTGCAAGTGTGAAAATTAGAGCTACAGTTTTTAGTCCAGCTCCCATGAAAAGTCCAAAATAAGACCACTAAGGATTTTAAGGGACCTGGCTCTGAGCCAAAGAAAATAAGTATATTACAAGAAGCTGTTTCTCATGGCTTCTCACCAGTTAGCTGTTGATTTTTCCTAGACTAAAGATCATCACCTGAATGTGTTTCTGTCAAACCATGGCAAATGTAAGTTATTCGTTGTTTTGATTGAAAGCTATTGTTATCATTTGTGCTTTCAGGACATCTCTCCTTGTGCTCCCAAATATATATTTACTTGTCAGTGTCAGTTTACAGTTCTGATTTGAATACTTTTTTACTTAAACAGCTCATGACTTTAATCTCTAATACACCTTTATGGCCCCATACAAGAACCTTAACCTGAGCATAAGCTGGTCCCTTGGTATAGCCAGCTTGCTGAAAGCCCCCCAGTTCACAAAAAGCTGCTTTCAGGGCCCTGCCCTCCATGCCCAGAGCTGTAAGGAGAGCCAGAGTATACTTAACAAAGCCTGGCCTATGCTACCAGGTCTGTATTGTATCCATTTTCTTTACACAGAAATCAAGCCCTTGAGGAAGACTTTTTTGCATGCATGAGTCTCCTATCAGTGAAGCCATGGGTCTGAATCTGGAAACTTAGGAGTATTTCTGGATCCATAGCCAGAGGCCAAAAGAAACTCGGGATACATCTATGCTAGTAAATTAAACAACACCAGAGAATGTTTCTGGGCACTATCTGAGGGTCCAGGGTTCGTGCCCCACGCTGGGCGCCAAAAAGACTGTGATGGGTTGACCCTGGCTGGACGCCAGGTGCCCACCAAAGCCACTCTATCACTCCCTCTCCTCAGTTGGACAGGGGGGAGAAAATATAACAACAGGCTCGTGGGTCAAGATAAGGGCAGTTTAATAAGCGAAAGCAGAGGTCGCGCGCGAAAAGCAGAGAGAAAAAAAACAAATGATGTTATTCTCTACTTCCCATCAGCAGGCGATGTCTGGCCACTTCTCAGGAAGCAAGGCTCCAGCACGCATAGTGGTTGCTCCGGAAGACCGAAAAATGTCCCCCCCTCCATCTCCCTTTACTTCGCTTTTATACCTGAGCTGACGTCATATGGTATGGAATATCTGTTTGGTTAGTTCAGGTCAGCT
>JANZLQ010000031.1:7532806-7598473 GCA_026212715.1 Elanus axillaris | reverse complement strand
GCTACCAATGCAGAACACAGCACTATGAGGGCTGCTATGGGGAGAATTAATTCCATCTCAGCCAGACCCAATACAACTTGACATGTAAATTATTAGAACAATCCCTGGGACAGTTTTAGTCCAGACCAACTAGCACAGTCTCAGCAGATACCTCAAAGACACAGTTTGCAAGTTAGCACATGGTAGGTACCATTCCCAACAGGCAGAAGGTGGACACTGTTTTGGAGGGTAAGAAAGTTTAATGGTGTGGCTGCTCCCTCTGCCAGAGGAAAGTCCCCATATTTTGTTTACTAATTTGGAGCCTGAGTGTCTGATAGCATGTCTTCAAAGATTCCTGGGTCATAGCATGTTTTTAAAATGTGGCCTGAAGGCCAGCTATGTACCAGGATTTCATTTTGCATTCCCTCATCAACTCCAGGGTTTGGGGCTTTTTTGGGCTATTATTATGAGAAAACACTAAGATGTGTGTTTATATACGTTCCACCAAATGTGTTTCATAAGATCTGTTTGGCATTCAGCAAGGAAAATGTTCTGTAATCTTGACCAGCACTATGTGCTGGGCAGATGAGACTGTGCAAGACGCAAGGTTAAAAAGCTGCTCTCAGCCCTACTCAGAGACAGAACTGAGAGTAATTTCTTAGAACTTGTTTCATGAGCCTTTCAGTTAAAAAGTAAATCAGATGTCAAGCTCCTGAATTACTGTGAAGGGTCTTACAGACCTTTTGCAGAAGCAGGCCGTGTTATTCTGAAGTGAATAGATGCAATAGGGAGCCTTCATTTAGCTTCCCTCTCTTCTCTTTCTGCCTGATGTCATCTCCACCTCCCTCTCTGCTAACTTCTCCACATTACCATTCAGCCTCTTAGGGCTCCTCCACTAAGAAATGTTTGAAAAGCAAATATATGCAATTACCAAAAGTAAATGATTTGGGGACTTGAGCTGCTCTGAAGTTTGTCTTGTTACATAGACAGATGCTTACTGACTCCTTTTGTTCTGGAGAGAAAAATTATAAATAGTGTTATGACAGCAGTGTTCAACTCCACTTGGGTCTGTGTGGTCTGTCTGTTTACTTGAGTTCCCTTTGATGTTTGCTGTACTCATTTGTGAAACTGTTCCCTTAAGCCCATGCGTCTCAAGGTCATATGGATTGCGCTGTATCCTTTAGAAGGAAATGCAATTAGTTGTCCATATAGCAGGGCTCCATGGTGTGACCCAGCCCTTCTCTATTATCCCCATTTTTGGAATCCTGGGGGTAAGTCGCACCAAATGTGTCTGCACTGAGTGACGCTCTAGTGTTTAATACTTAGGGATATTCAGTACGTGGTTTTCTCATCATGGAAGGGAGAAAGGTAATTTAACTCTGCCATTAAGGGTCTTCTCAAAGTGGTCTGCCTGGCACAGGGCAGTGGTTCCCTCAGTATTTATTTATTGTAGCTTGGTGTGTAAACTTATAAGTGCTTAACTGAAAATATTGTTTTACTCTCTAATGCGTATCAACTGTGAACCACCTACCAGGGCCCTACAGACAGGTTATTTATTTACAAACCTGGTAGCATTTGTAAGCCACATGTGGCAATGTATGGTTTATACCTGAGAGGATTCATGAAACAAGTGAGAGAGACTTTTTGCCTTAGTTGGTGAGGGTTTGCCTACCCACGGCAGTCTGGACTCCCAAGGAGTTCAAGCCCAAGGGCAAGACCCATTTGGGAAGAGCCATTCACAGTAACCTGTATGAGGGCCCTGTAAGCACTTCTGGCATTGACCTCTTAGCAAAGAAAACTGGGCTAGGGGAGCAGTGAGAAGCTTGGGAATTACAAAGTGCTGAGACAAAGTTGCTGCTACTATTTGGGGTGACATAAGGCCTCTAAGGACCGAGCTGTGGTGCCTGAGAGGGTACAAGAGGGAAGGCCCTTGAAGAGAGGCTTGCAAAACAGCTGTGAGAAGACCTGTGTTATTCTGATTGTGGGACCTAGGCATTGAGTAAACTGGTGCCAAACAAACCCCGAGGAGGCAGAGGATCTATGCAGGGGCTAGCAGGTAGCATTTAGTTGGAGTGTTTACTAAACCCAGATATGCACATAGGTGTTAAGTTTGGGGAAGGACTCATAGGGGAGAAAACAGTAATGTGAGACCTTTAGCAAGTGGTAGTCTTTTCAATCCATATAATCTATTTGCAAGAATTAATGCAGAAAACAGAGGAATTCTGGTTCGGATTTACAAATCCACTTCAGGTCAGTATCAGGCATATGATGTTTGGACACAAGAGACCTGGAGCACTAGTGGCATTATCAAGAGAGGAGAAAGCAGGTAATTCTATGTTAAACACTGGGAAAGAAAAGCTTGTGAGAAGGGATGTAAGTGGTTTGGCATGTGTGGGGAAGAGCAGGAAAACCTGACAGAAAAAGGTATTTTCATAATGAGGTTTTTAGCTGGTATAGAGTTGATGTGAGATGGTTTATATTCTGACTAGTTTGCATTACTCCACCTATCCCTATGTTTTTCTAATGTACTTTACTATAATCCTATAAATCTTGCCCAGGGTAGGAAACATATTGAAAAAAATACATTAAATCTTTAACAGGATTACTGTTGTTATTATTTTAGTCTGAAAGTAGTAATGTTGTTTATTTTCCACAGTGAAGAATCACTATGTTAGAGATTAATAGAAAACACAGAGTTACTCATTTAGCACTGAGAAGAATGTTAATCTACAGTGATCCCTAGCACTCTTTTAATGATTGACTTCAGAAATAGTTATCATGAGTCTATTTTCTACTGATAAGAAGATTGAGTCACATCCATGGCCTTATTAGAATTGTACAGTCTACCCCTTAGAGAAGTAAATGGGAACTGTGGATATGCCTAGCTTTCAGATATCAAGCAGACAAAAGAAATGAGTCTTTTAAAATATCAAAGAGTCAGTGGTAGAGCTTATGGTTTCCTACTCCAACTGGTGAATATACTTATTCCCTGCTTGTAAGTATGTTGTTTCAGAGTGCCATACACTTTTCACTTCTAGTGCAACTACAGTGCTTATGAGATGAATGGTTCCTCTTTAACCTTCATTTTCCTCTTCACTGCTGAACTCTTCCTCTAGCAATACCAGAGCCAAAAGAAGGAGTTGTTCCATTTCAAGAGAAAAACATAAGCTTTGACATTAACTTTCTGACCTTTGAGGATAAGAAGTGTCCCCTGAATGGCCTTACTGTTTCAGATGTTATTTACAAGTGCTTCAAGAATATGGCTCTCCTAAAGGAAAATTTTGTTTCAAGAGCCATGAGCCTGCATGTTACATTCAGTGAACATGGGAATTATATGCCCTTCTAAACAATTTCAGTTCTTCCTCCAGCTGGAAGACAGCGGTCATCCCCTTTTAAAAAGCATAGTATATTGAAAAGCCAAAGAAGGTCTTAGTAAACTGTCTACAGAAATTCCTGCCAATGATCCCAGCATAGATCCCAGATTGCTGGGCTGCCAGGGAACTAGAGGTGTCCTGGAGCTGCTCTAGAGATGAACAGTTTTCCCGTGGGGCCATGCCACATGTTTTTTGGGCTTGAGCTCAAGCTCCAGGCTCTGAGGGCATAGATTCACCTAGCTACTTCACTGCCCTTCTGTTTCCACTATGTTGTAGTGAAAACCACAAACTCTCAGAGGGCTGAGGAGCCACAAGGCCAACACTTTTGGACCACAGTTCTTCTTGGAGGCCTACATGAGCTAGTGCAATACAGATAAAGCAGCAGCAGATTGCTCAGGGCACCTTATGCCTGTTCCTCAAGAAAGACATGTCTGAAATAACATTAGCCAGCTTTCCAATGTTAAGCAAATGTGTTTCTCCTAAGATGTCTCTAGAAGATGGTCCTAGAGATTGAACTCTAAGATTGTATTTGCTGGGATATAAAAAAGAAACAGTTAAATACCTTTAAAAAAAAAAAAAAGAGGGAAAGCGAATTGGGTTCCCGGAAGCACATGTTTCCCTCACATCTATTCTGAGTTCACCTTCTGAATTATATCTCTGCTGTTAGTAATCTCTGAGAAACCTGCATAGGATCTCATCAGTTTCAATATGGCTTTGGTGGCTGGTTGAATCAGAAAACAAGTTTTTTAAGCCCCATAACTCTTGGAAAATGTAATTGTTGCCTGGACAATGTCACTGTGACAGAGAGCAGCCACAGCTCCAGACAGACCTTCTGGCACTTGGACTGCTAGTTGTTTGGAGAAGGGAAACAGTCATAAACAGTCTGTGCAGACTTGGGGCTGCTCTGTGACATGTGTTTGAGAGTATGGAGTCAAGCTTTCCATTTCCTGGCAAAGAGAAAAATCTGGGCTCTAATGGGACCACTTAATAACACTGTCACTGCATCTGTGATGGATTTGCTTCCTTTATGGTTCAAATCAGCACACAGTGGTAGCATTCCCTAGCCAGGTAAACTAATAGGAGCTTTTCTGCCTCCTGTGTGGAATGTTAATTATTTTCAGTATGGTAAAAATGTGCAGAATCCATTACAAGACTTGGTATGGTGAGGAAGGAAACAAAGTACTTGTAAAAGAAAAAAGGAAATGCAAAGCTATGAGACTGGAAAAAATTAGTATATTTATTTTCAACATGGGCTTATGTACAGGTGAGCTGGGAATTAATGGTGAGAAGACAAGCTGTGAAACAGAACAGCTGGGCTCTAAGACTAAGGGTATAGATCCTACCAGGCAAAGTCCTTACGCATGTGTTTGGCTTTAACCATGTTCTTAAGTTAAGCAAAGTGTTTAAGTGTGGGTTTCAGTCAGCATTATAGTGTCATAAATTAGTATTCCAGTAAGTATTAGCAGGACTCAAAAAACATGGGAATATTCCAGCTGTAAAAACTGGGTCAGATTTTAACAAACAGTTTGCATGGCTCATATACATGGGGAAAACCTGTCTTTATTCATTGTAGGGAAGACCAGCTCACTTCAGGAGGAATGTAGTCCTGAAGAAGAAGAGCCAAGAGAAACCATGCATAAGGATCAGCTGTCTTACCGCTTTTATATTTGCCAGAGAGCCCTATATGGAGACAACTGGAAGAGGAAGGGATCAAATACCCAAGGTGAGAGCTAATTTAAAACAAAGAGGTTTGTTATGCCTCAGGATTGTCAGTTTTCTTAAAAATGTCTTTCTGCCCATATTTGGTTTCATAAAGAAGGATTCATTGCATATTAAAATTGGAAGAGTGCTGAGAAATTCTGCAATGTAGATTGTCTTTAAATATGGATTTTCCTATGTGTCATGCATGATCCATGAGGCACCACAGTCATTGCATATATTCCTGGTATTACTTTTCCACATAGTCATATAGCAATAGATACCTTTGCATGAAATTAAGCTGCTTCAACCAAGAAACAGGACTCAGCAGCATGTTAATAGCCATTTCTGCATCAATAGTTTATTGACAGCTAGTTTCTGGAACAGAAGAATAAATACCATTATAGATTGGGGCAGAAACTGTAATAAATGATGATACTGTATACACACACATTTCTATTGTGTCTTACATGCATATACGTTTTGAGGTTCCACCCATGGTAGCCCACAACTGCTGTGCAGATTGTTTGAAAAACATATTCTCTCTGTCAAATGCATCTTAAACAGAGTGCAAGATACAGACCAGAAGTGTGATGTGTGAACAAGGTTTTGTGACAATAACTTGGAAATGCCAATGGGAGTGAAGTTGTGAGTGTGAACTCCTGGGCTTAGGGAATGGGAAGTTTAGTTGCTGTACACTGAAGCTTAACAATTCGGACAAGTCACATCTGTAGTAGTAAAAGTGGGTCCAAAGCATGGGGTTTCACACTACCACATTGCAGTTCATGTTGCTTGTATGTTGGCATAACAACTAGCACTCTCCCAGACACTGTCCAGATGGGGTAAAGGGAATAAAACAGAAAAGAAACCATTCCCAGCAGACAATAAGAAGGAGACCACTGTTTTGGAGAGGAGAGTTTAGCTACATGGTGTGGGCCCTCCAGCAGAGGAGTCCTCTTGTTTGGGATCACAGGGTAACTCTGGCAGAAAGGGACCTCAACAGGTCTCTGGTACAGCCCCCTGCTCAAAGCAGGGTCAGATCAGGCTGCTCAAGGCTTTATTCAGTAAAGTCTTGAAAACCTCCAAGGATGGAGCCTGCACAGCCTCACTGGGCAACCTGCTGTACTATCTCACAGTCCTCATAGAGGAAAACATTTTCTTTATATCCCTCTGAACAGCAGTCCTGCCCTCAAGTGTATCAGCTGTTCCCCCCAGTTTGGTGTCATATGCAAACTTGGCAAAAGTGTGCTCTGTTGCCTCCTCCAGGTCATTGCCAAAGATGTTAAGCAGGACAGGTCCCAGGGTAGACCATTAGTTACAGTGCTCTGCTCATAATGGGCACCCAGGCAGGTTATCACCCTTTAACCACTCCTCTCTGAGCCTGTCAAACCACCAGTGTTTTACTATCTAGTTGTCTGTCCATCCAGAACATAACATCCTAATTTGGATAACTGTGTGTAGAAAGAGCTTGTATCTTCCTTGCTAACTCTAAAGACAGAATGAAAGCTTGAAAGAAATTGGAAGAAGTAAATTTTAAGGAGGCACTTCAAGAGAGTAAGGTCAAACAAGGCTCTCAAGTAGAAGAAACTGTATGAGAGACTCTCTAGGCCGAGAGTGGATATGGAAGTGTCAAGACAGGCCAGTAGCTTGAACAGAACAAACTGGGTTCCAGAGGGAGTGACTGAGCCTGGTAATACAGGGAACAAAGTGGTTTTATAACAAAAGGTATGCACCAGAAGCTTTTCATAAGCTAGGCGACAGGTCTTCCCAGAGGTTTTACAGCTCTCCCCTCCCAGAAGAATGTGAGCACATGGGATTTCTACCCTGATTAGAGGAAGAAATACTTCACCTGCCTTTGAAATGCTGCCTTTTCTGCATGGAAAGAAAGTAGCAGCTGAACTGCATAAGGTATTCTTTTCCAAGCATAAAAATGGAGTGTTGTCACTGGTGGAAATAGAAGGGCAGTATAGGAGTCTGTGTGCAGCTGGGATGGATACTGCAAGACATCAGTAACCCCAAACATTTACATTAGGAATTGCATTACTCTGAATGTCAGTTTGCAAGGCAGAGACAAAGCTGTTCCCAGTTGTTAAGACCACATCTGAGGGAAGCAGAACCATCAACAACAACAAAAGAGGTCAGAGAAGATTTCTGTTGTCTCTCTGAAAACACATGCAGTATTAGAGGAGTAAGTAAGATTGGAAGAACTGCTTAAAAGTTAGAGTAAGTTTCCCTCAGAGGGAAGAGCCTGGGCAGGTATGTAAATAAACCCCCAGGTAGGGAACATCTGTAGGCAGTGTAGGCTGAAAAGGGGGCAGAAGAATGTTCAAAGACTTTGTTACAGAGTTCCTGTAATTTAAAACCTTAACAATAATAGTAATAATAAAACCCCATTTCTTTTCCTCGAGGCTGAAGGATGTAAAGCAAAGCACTGCTGTTGTGTTTGGCCAGTAGCCAGCCAGACAAGTAAGACCAATGGGCATGTAAACAGTTTGCAAGCATCTCAATGGGAAGTTTACTTCAAAGCCGAGTTCTTCCCCTATTTTCTTTTTCTTCTTCTTATGCAGGTAGGTTATTCTTTGTATCAGTGAGAATAGCTAGATTATTAGCCCTGGAGCATAAAATCATGAGTTCTGTTACACAGAATGGACAGAAGCCATATGAGCTTTCTCTATACAGTCTACTACTGTGCTTCTGTCTCAGTTTAGAAAAACCATGCTTGGGGACACAGGGAAGCTCAGGATGTGTAACTCCTTTTTCCATAGCCTTTGTGAGGTTGGCAGCACCAGTTGTGATACTGTGTTGAGGTGAGGCCACCTTTTTTTTGGTTTGTTTTCGGTTTGGACTATGATCAGTAGCTCATTTTGACTTTGGTCTTCAAACAGCCTTGAGAGAGGGAGCAAGCTGTATGCACTACAAATATCCCAAGTTGTCAGCCGGAGGATATTTTTTCTGAGGTGACTGGCAGTAAGTTCACTCCTGTTAGGCATTGTGGCACAATGGCATAATGCAGAGATGCTCCTACTCCTGTACATGTGCTGCATTTATAGTGGGAGCTATATCACCACCTTTGAAATACTGTTCCAATTTGGAGACTTCTGTCATGGTTGCTGGCTTAGCTAGGTGCTGCTGGTACTCAGACCTGTTCATGTAGGGATAGCTACTGTGTTGCACTGTTCAGAGTAACTCTGCCCTTGTTCTCTTCCCTTAGCCATGGATCCTCAAGAATACTGTTACCAGACTGGAAATAACTTGCTTAGCACCATAAAACACAGTTAACTTTTTCTCAAAGTTTTTGATGGGCCAAGTGGCCAAAGACATTTGTAGGGACTGCTGGGGAAAAGAGGCTAACAGGTTTGGTTTCTGCTTGAACTCACCAGCATGAATATGGGCATCTCCGGCTATAGCGGCAGCAGTAAAATTGCCATTCTCGGTCAAGCACAGATGGGAAGTACTGACTCTGGAAACCAGCCACCAGCCCATTGTTTGAGCAGGTTTGATACCTAAGAAAGAGAAGAAAGAAGAGAACACATAAGAAAAACAAGATACTGGGTTCCTTGATAGGTTCAAGCATTCCTTGAAAATAGCAATTAAAATTTTGATTCAGGGTGGAAGCTCAGGGTTTGGCTTTATATTGAGAAGCACTGTATGCACTTGCTGTGTATGGAGTAACCATTTTGTATAAGAAAGCAGTAGTAGTTAACTAGAAACATCTTAATATTTATGTTGCACTTAAAACTATTTAAACTGTTTTTAAGTATTTAATCATTCCAGTATGCTAATCAGGCAAGAAGATTGTTCTGGTGTTGACATTCTCAACTGTTTACAAATCATGAGACTGACTTCAAAATAATCCATTAATACTTTTATCTTTGACTGTTGGTATTTGAGCATTCGGGGTTAACTGGAGTAATTTTATCAACTGCTTCTCTACAAAAAAGAAACCTTAGAAACTCTTTTAAAAGAGAAGTTCAGCAATTTCTTTTATGTTATTTCTTTCTCAATTACTTGTCTCCAGGAGAAGGCACTCTTAATTCAAAACATTATAGACTTGTGATGAAATAATGATTTGATAACAATCACATGACGAAAACTGACACTCAGATGTTAGGAAATTATAAGACATAAATTTTGTGACTGGATTTTCAAAAGAAAAATTGGCTGCTTCATGCTTTCTGTGTACTCAGGAATTCTGTCATACATGTAAATCACTGCCTTCAAGTAGAATAGACATGGTCTTTAAGCATGCCCGTATATGCTTCTCTTTCTGCACACCCTACAAGCATCTGGACACTGATACCCAAGGTAATGCAAGTGATAATCAGTTTGAATAGCTTGCTTCTTGGAGACTAAAGACAAGGGGAGCCTGAAAACGGACAGCTCATTAACTCAGCTATTGAATGCTCATTCTCTCAAGCACCCTCCTAGCCTCATTGTTTCCCTTTTGGAGAAAATCACAAGAATTCAGTTTCTTTCATTTCCTTTTCTTTTTCTTTCTTTTTCATTCATCAAGGAAAACTGGCAGCCTAGAGCTATAGCAAACTTTCCTTAAAATCAAATACATAGATATATCCAAAAGACACTTTCAGATGTAACTTTGTGATTAACAAATACCAAAAATTTCCCCTAGTTTAATTCAATGACCTCACGGTTTATTTTAATGAGCCTGGAGTTCCCAGGAGGGAAAACACATCGTCTAGCAGAGTTTGGTGTTGGGAAAGTCATTCACTTGGTGCATACATGTGTTAGTGCTCCCAAAATGTGAGGCTCAAGTGTTTGTATGGAAAAGCTGAAAAACTGATCAATTTCGACCAGTGCAGGGATGAATTCCTCTGCCTAACTTTCAGCTTCTACCTTTGAACCAGGGGTCTCTTCTGTATGCCCCTTCCACTGTGTTCTGTTGCTCAGACAAGAGTATTTACATTTGTTTGTATCCCAGCATATCCCACATTGCTGGGGCCACACACACTTGCTGTGCTTTGTGAGACTCTTTCGAGGACCTTCAGAGTTAAGCAATGATAGGGACTCTGGGTTGCTATGGTATCGCACCAAGTAAGGCAGTTTGGCTCTCACTCAGAGGATTTCAGCAGGACTTTGATAGGAAGTTGCTCTGTTTTTTTGGCACATAGGCCATGGGAACATATGGCTAAGACTCTGTGCAAACATATTGGATAGCTGCAGATGATTGGTGTTATCCTGATGGAAAAAAGGTTGATATACAGAAATATAGGGAAAGGTTGTACCTGTTGCAAGATGAGTATTAATCTGTATAACATAGAACCAAACTTGTATCTCTACATCATCTTCTGCCTCTCCCCCTTCCCAGTTACTTGCATTTCCACTGCACAAGTCCTTGTGCCCTTGGAGATTTTCTAGCTCTTTTGCATAGGTGCAATAATGGGAACATTTCATTCCTCCTTTTCCTTTGCACTTCCTCTCAGAGGGTCAGCATTGACCTGCAATTTCCCATCCCCACCAATCAGCATCTGATATTCCTGCCCATACTTGTCTTTGTGGCAGGTTCTTCCTTCTTTTCTCTCCCCACCTCACATTCAGTCTGGGAAGTCCTGCCCTCTTTCCTGCTCTCTTTGCCCTCCAACAGTTTTTATTTTCTTGACACCTCTGCTAATACAGTCCAGTTTTGATGGAAAGGTTCATTTTGAGAGAGACTTCACTGATGGGCCCTTCTCTCTATAGTGGATTGAAAAAATCTAGCTAACATAACACTCCTATGTTTATATATGTACATGTTTGGGCACCAAACTTCAGGAAGGTTTGGTTATTTTTATCCTGATTCTACTTCTCATGAAAAATTTGTTTAAAAAAATATATAAAATTTGGAGTTTCCTTAAAAATTAGTTTCTTAGAGAGTATAACTGGACATAAGTCATGTCTTAGAATTGCCTTTTATTTTAAAAACATTCAAAGTAAAATTTGAAGTATACTTTTAAACTCATGTTCACTTTTCCCTCTCTACTTCTGTCTCATACACACAAAGTCCTGCAATCTGTTACTCAAGCTCCATAATGGGTTCAGCAAAAGATAATAGTGATGTCAAAGTACTTTTCTTCAGCTTTGAGATAACACAAGATTTTTTTCCCTGATCTAATTTTGAAGTCAAATCCAGATATTCCTCTAAAAGTTAAGAGATGCTCTCAGAAATTGGAGTGCCTATTTGTGACCTCATACAAAATCTTTTTTTCTCTTGTCTTTTCCCAGCTGGCCTCTTTCCTATGAGCAGAAAGTGATTCTTCAAGTAAAACAAACAACCCCTCCCTACACACTTTTTTAGTAAGATGGTCTATGCAGTAATCTGAAAACAACACTTAATATGTGAGGATTTCTTCATTCTCTGTTGAATTCACTACTGCTGTCACAGCAAATCCTGCAAACCAGTATGGTGAATAAAAACTAGTGATTCAGGGACTTTGATTTATGGCCAAGTAAAAAAAAAAAAAAAAACCAAAACCAAAACTTAGGCCCACTCTGTGACATTTCTGCTATAGAAGATAATTCAGTATTTGGAGTTAATGTTACTGGGTCCTCCTCACTCATGAAATCCTGACATTGCTAAGAAGAGAGGAAGGTATCTCTTAGAAGGTGAATGCAGAGGAGCGTGAGAAACTGGCTGGGACTGTGTGGGATTAAACTTGGCAATGGTAGATTGTTTTGTTTTTCTAGTTGGCTCAAGTTGTGATGCATGAAGAGTTGCTTTTTGGATCTGGTACTGGAAGAGGAGGAGGTGAGCTGGCTGGTAGGTGAGGGAGTGGGAAAACTGGTGGTGGTGAGGGTCAGGTGCTGTTGAATGGGAAGTTGCTCTTCCCTTCCCTCCTTTACATCTGTTGGAAATGACTGCAGTGTTTCATAGAAAGTAAAAGTAAACTATACAGCCCTATTTGGGGAGGAGTTCTGTCCAGTAACAGCACTATGGGAGCTGAGACTTTCTCTGGCCTGCTGTAATTGCTGTAAAAAGCCTCTGCTTCACCAGATCTTCTGAACTGCTTAAGGAGTGTTGTACATCTGAGTTCTGTCATGGCAAGCAACCAAAGTGTGCATCCATGTTATTGGTTAAGTTCAGGTCAGGACTGCTTTCCCTGTTCACCAATGAGCTTTTATCTGTGAGACCAAACTAGAGCTGGTTTGAAACAAACCCACTCCAAATGCATATGTGGATTTTGGGTCCATGCACGAGCCGTTTCACCCTGCAGATCCACTTAAATTGTGCCACATTATTTGCAAACATTGATATAGCCTCAGCGACCAAGCGTGTACCTTATTGACTCAAGGGTTGCCTGCCAGACTGAAGATAAGTATTGCTTGCAACAGCATAATTGTTTTGAGCAATGGCACCAGTTGTGGTGACACTTTGTAGTTATGCCTACATCTTATTTTTGCTCTATGCCTACATCTTATTTTTGCTCTTTGCTAGACAAAGCCACAGAGTGTTGTGCCCTACCTAATGCTGGTGCTGCATTGTAAACCTCTCTCCAAGGCCCCCTCTCCCCCTCAGACACACCAGGAATTAGCCTGAGCACCATGTTGTCCTGAGAATGACAACCCAAAGAGGAAGCCTGCTCACTACAAATCCGGTCAGGGAAGCCCAAGTCAAGATGCAGTAAGTGGTACAGTTAGAGTCTGCATTGAGGCCCTGCTGCACTGATCATGTCACACTCCCTGAAACTCTCTGAAAACATGCAGAGTCTGACACACAGCTCAATAGTCACTGGGTCATGCTTCATTAAGGGCAATTTGTTCCTTACAAGAGGGTAACCTGAGAGTGTCATTCTAGGTACTTAAAAAAAAAATCCCACTGTTTTGCTGTAGAGCAGATGGCTCCTGTAAAACTTGCATCATTAATTACTTTAAAGCTATCTCTCTAGAGCCTGTCACAGCAGAATGAATCTATATACTCTGGAGATCTTATCAGACAGGGCAAACTGACCCAATAGAAATAACGCTGCATGCTTTCATCTGCAGTCCTTCCTGGACTGCATATGGAGAGAGGTGGCCTAACCTCACGCAGCCAGTAAGACCATGGTATGAGTGCGGGAGGCATTTTGAATGAGACATTAGGTAGACAGTTTTCCTGGAGTGTTGTTTCACCAAAATCTGTTACTTTCAGTATTCAAAAGTTAATTTCCTTTTGGTACATCTGTGGAGGGGAGGCTCTATCCTGCTCTCCTGAGTTGTTTTTGTGGAGTGTCCTCCCTCTATGTAATTTGGTTAGTTGCATGATGAAAGCTAATTTAATGGTCAGTGTGTTACAGATGAGTGGGGAGACATTAATGGCTGAGGGCAGGCTCAGGACACTTGAAACACTGGCACTCAGATGAAGGGAATGACTTTTCTGTGTTGGATTAGGCCATGCCAGTCTCCAATGGCCACTTCTACTAGGAGTCTTCACTATCTGTTCTGGGATAGTGACGTGTTGTTGTGACTTCCACATGCCAAAGGCAACATCACTATAATCTTCAGTTATCTTTTTCTTTCATTTAGCGGTCAGTGATGACTTTCTTTCTCCTCCTTGTCCAAAGGGAAGGCAAGGGCCTATTCACCCTGTTGATTTCTTCTTGACAGTCACTGATGAGGCCTCCCTATCTATAGAAACACCCCACTTCTCAGATGCTCTTGCTGGACTCAGTCCATTGTAGCTGTGCTAAATGCCTGCAGCATTATCCCTTTAACAGAAACCTAGGGCTTTGAAGAAAATTAACTTGTTTGTGTAGATAGCATAAATGGGAACATTTTGAAAGGGCAGCTTGATTATTGGGTTTGGGTAATACAGCCTCAGATTTGAGACTTGGTATTGGTCAGAAATTGAGAACAAAAACAGTTTCTCACAGGTGTACCAGGGTGTGCTGCCAGAACCTGAGCAGGAGGCTCCTGCAGACACTTCCTTTGCTCATGAGTCTGTCTTTGCATCTAGTTTGTGGGAAATAGGGTTGTGTGTCTACTTCAAGGATCTGCATCTGTGTGTGTGTTCATGCATTTAAGGAGAAGGCAAAGGAGAGTGAGAATTGGGGTAGGGAGGGAGAATCTAGATGTCTGTTTCTTCCAAGTCCCATGCAAGCACTTCCTCAGAAGTCTAAACAAGGAAAAGAGGCAATAAACATGCATTAAATACCACTTGGCTGGAAATGTTTCTGCTTTGTGCCTTATGGGTAACTGAGAGTATGTTGGGGATATGGCATGGCTTCATCTGTATTGAGTGGTGTAAAAGAAACTTTTTCTCCAAGGAAGAGTTGCTTGTCATTCACTTGCAAGCCTTTGTTAATTTATTTATGTGATTCTTGTCCTTAGGTACGATCACTTTTAGGCAAGAAAAATAGTTTTTCTTAAGTGCCTTGTTCAAAGACTGGTCTGTAGAGACAACTCTGTAGTATTCAGTGAAGCAGTAAAGAACAGTCTCACCCACAATCACACAGACCTTACCTTTTCTTAGGTGGTGAAATATTTACCCAAGGTCAAACTTCCTCCAGTACAAATGGAGCTAAGAACATAAGCTTTATTCTTTCTGAAAGGGCAGGATCCCTTGAGATGTCACAGCATACAAATAATTAGAAGGACTGCATAGAGTCAGGGGATTTCCTGAAGACTTTACCCTGCTCCAGACAGGAGTATTTCCAAATTATCCAGGAACAGATTCTGCTCCTACTATTGAATAGCGTCTTGGTTAGCAGATAGACTCTGCAGGAGTAAGGTGTTGGGACAGATTCAACAAAGCCTTTATACACATACTTCACTTGAAATGTATTCACAGATTAATGAAGCTGAGAAGGCACCCCTGGTCATCTGATCCAATGTATTGCAAAATTTTCCCTATGGGTCTTGTAACATGTTCACAGGTTTCTCATGGCCATTCAGCAAAACACAAAAGCACATGCTGTCTTCAGAACTGTATGTGCATACATACTTAACTTCAGGGATGGATCTATTAAATGAAGGACTTATGGTTAGATGTATTCTGAAATGCCAGTAGGTAACTCTAAGCAACTGTCAGAGGTGATTGGTATTCATGAGTCTGCTTCTGGAGAGAGATGGGGTGCCCCAGAGAACAGTTTTTAGACTACCTGTTTCTCTCCATTGACCCTGGAAGGGTGCAGAGGTCATAAACTAGGCATTGTGATTAGATGCCTGATGTGGATCTGTGTCATTGCCTTCTTTCTGTTGAATAATTTTTTTTGTATCTGCAAGACGTCGTCTCACAGGTTTAATCCTAGAAGTCCATATAATACCTAGTGTTAGTGTAGGAAGCAAAATTACCTAAACCAGCTCTGCCAGTGGTTCCCTCCTGCCCTGCAGCCCCACAGCTCTCCTATCCTTACACTCTCCACATCCATTTCTGCCACCCCCCCCCCCCCCAGTGCTAATGGGCAAAGAAAATAATGAGCTGGAGACTCTTTCTTCTCTCTGCTTTATATTCCCACTTCATTTTCTCTCTTAAAGCTTTGCTTAGCTTGTTGTCTTTTTTAAAGAAGCCTGTCTTGGGTTTGTCTCTGTTGTGCAACTGCACAACAGTCAGGAATGGTGGTTTGTCAAATGCCATAAACATATTTTGTTAGAGGTAATTTTCTGGTGTTTCTGCCAGACTAGAGTTTCTGGGACATGGCTGAGAAGCTGGAGAGGATTCAGAGGAGATCTGTATGTATGATCAGCGCTTGTTTAGGAGTGTTCAAATGTAAAACTTCCAAAGGAGAACTAGAACAAGGCTGTGTTCAGCCTAAAAGAAAAAGCATGGGTGAAGGTGCGTGGGTGAGGGAAAGGCATAGCTGCTACCTATTAATAAGTTAAAGAGAATTTACAAAGGATGCAGTGTGCCTGTTCTCATTACTCAGTGAAGCTAGGGCAAGGAACAAAAAGCCTGAATTACAGCAGAGGAAATGTAGCTTAAATTTTGGGAAAAAGTTGGCAGATTTGGTGGTACCAGCCATTCAGTCTCCCTGGATGTGATGTGCAAGGTGAGACAAAATACCCTATGAGGCAGAGCTGAAGAAGGAATATTACAGTCCAACCTACATGGATGGGGAATGGACTAGCAAGTCCAGCTGGGTGCTGTGTCAGCTGACATGAGGGTGATGTATTGCTCACCAACAGACTGGTTCATCAGGAAATCAGCAGGGAAACAGAGGTGGCCAAACAGAAACTAATGGTGCAGATTGTGGCTCATATTTGTGGTCTCACTTGATTACTGACTGAATCTCTTTAGAATTGGGGATGGCTCCAAATAGCACTGAGCTGGGCATGGAAGAGAGAGAGAAAAAAGAGGCAGCTATGAGAAGTAAGACTGCCAAGAGAGGGGGTGTGGGATTGTCAAAGGCCCTACAGGCTATATCCGTACCGTCACATTAATTTGAGGTTTGCGTTTGCACTCAGACATTCCAGGCTGGCTGCCTGCTGGCCCACACTTTCACTCCAGTCTGGGATGAGCCTGCTAGGTTCTTGGGCAGCAGTGTCGGGGCACAGCGAGTGACATGCTGGACTACAACAAGCCTCTCTCCATGAAGCATTGTAGATGCAACCAGCTCAGCCCTGGGTGCAGAAAACTGCAGAACACAACCAGGCACAGCTAGCTAAGATTTATGGAAGCAGCCTAAGTAATTAGGACCATGAGTTCACCTTTGCAAAGGGGTATGTGTTCCCTAATCACTTTGGTGTATTCCCCCCTCCCTCAAAAATAGATAGAAGAAAGAAAGAAGGAGATCTATGCAGAGAAGACAGCTAGATGTAAGGATGTTGGACTGGAAAGGTGAGCTAGGGACTAACTAACTAAAATAACTCCAAAAGCTAGGAATGAGAGTGAAACAGAGTTAAATACATTAAAGAGAGGTTGGAAAAGAAATACATTTGGAGATAAGGTAGGGTTGGCAATATGTAGGCAAGGAAAAATGTAGGCAAGAAAGAGGACAAAGTGGAAAGATTTTTTTAAGAGGTGAAGGAGACAAGGTTCATATAATACACTGTGGATGTAGTCATGCTGAGCATACAGAGCATGGTGGTGAATATGGTCCCATGGTTAGATAGCAGAAGAAAACGTTCTGTATAGACTTACACAGTAACCTGTTTGTGAGAAGTGAACTTGAGCAATTGCTGCCAGGGATTTTTAGAAAGTGAATAATAATTTTATTTTGAACAATAGAAAGCTCTAATTCCAAATTATTATGCAATAGGTAGAAATTGCATCAATGTATGAAAAATTACGAAGTCATCTGGGATTATCACAGTGTTTTCTTTCTGCCTCTTTTGCACCCCTCCTGCTTTCTTTTCAGTTCTAATTCCAAAATTAAGTATAGGGTCAATCTTTTTTTCCTTAGCAATTGCATCAGCCATAGGAATGTATCACGTGGTAAATGAAAGAATATGAATCATTCAGAACAAGATTTTGAATCATTTTAAAAGCAGAAGCTTCACATTTCATTGCTAACCTGTTCCCATATAACATGAAATCTACAAAAATCACATTGCAACTTCTGGAACAAAACCATTTCAAGTATTTGAAAATATTCTTGCATTCATTTCATTCTATCCAAAGAATATTTCAAACTCAGAGTTTTCCAAAACTGTGTTTCAGATTTCATTAAAAAATCAGAAGATAAATACTGAGTACATGCTGCCTAAACATGAAGCACTATCCGTATTTCCAGAAATAATTGTGACCATAAAATGTGATGACCTTTGTCTCTAAGGTTGATGGAAAATGTAATGTTTAGTTAACCAAAACTGACTGTACCAGGGAATGAACATGATCTTCTGCTATCATTATCATGCATATATATGCCACCATCTTCACTCGTTACTGTGGGTTTTTGGCTCCTGTAATACTAGCATGACTAGAAAACAGCCTTTGACTGTGCCTAAGCCGAAAAGCTTAGCAACAAAAACACAAAGAGAAAAGCCAGTGCAATACAGAGAAGGATTTTTTTTTTCTAGTGATAAGAGCAGGAGGACAGAGTGAGGAGTTCTATAATTTGTTCCCCAGTTTAGTCACTGATTCGATGTCTGGCCTTTCAAGAGGGACTTTATCCTCTCCTCACTGAAGTTTTATGCCTCATTTTCCTCATCTGTGAAAGAATAGCAAGACCGAACCACTTTGCAGCTGAGGTTGTGAGTGACCAGATGACACAGCATTTCTAAAGCACACTGAGATCCTCCAGCAAGAAATTGCTACAGAGAAAGCAAATGGGGTGCCGATCACCTCACACACATGCATTGTGATTAATGAGTCTCAGGCAGTTATTCAGGGCAGTGAAGCCACTGGTTATAAAGGCATTAATATGCATTTGCATTGCTCTGGCTGCAGTATTGGCACCCGCATTCCACAGAGGGTATCAGGGCTGCGCCCTCCAGGGATGGTTGGGAGTATCCTACCATTCGGTTCCCGCCCTGTTGATCTCTTCCCACCAGCACTCTGTCGGCTCACCGAGGCTCTGGGCCGCTGGCATGCAGGCGTAGTTCCACAGTCTGTCGGAGCCTTCCTTCTTGTTGAAAACACTCCTGATGGCCACAATCACCTGCCCATGTGGGCACTGGAAGTTGAAACCCTGCCGGTACACGTTGACCCATTCATCATTATCTCCATAGTTATAGGGACCGTAGTAATAGTCACCATACTGGCCCCATGCCACAGTCACCAGAGGCAGGAACACACAGAGAAGGATGAGATCCATCCTGAGGATGTTCCTGGCTTAGAAATGCCCTGCTGGTTTGTTGGGCTGGCCCTTTTATATCGCCTCTAACATTTGGCTTCCAGATGTTATGCTTCCAGATCCAAGTGCAATGTGTCATTGCTTAGCAAACCTTCTCTGAGTTACAGACATGTCCAATTACTTTTAAGGTGGAATTCTGCAAGTACAGTAAGTCTGCAGGCCGTAAGAGCAGGGTCTTCCCACCACCACAAACCATCTGTGATCCCTTGCTGCAGAGCTACTGTATAGAGCAAGATACACGTTGTAGTAAAACTGTCACAGACATCACGCTTTTATCCTCAAGACAGCAGTTAAGTTTGAAAACTACTTTATTTGAAATCAAAGCTCTATTTGAAGTTGCTATTTTCCATCATTAGTAACATGCAACAAAATGTGATCGTGTGTGTGTCTCCACCCTCTCTTCCCTAAATATGTGTGACATGATTCTGCCAGTCCCTAGAAGAAAGGGAATTGGGCAATTGGGGGAATTCGCTGCTCCTGTTGTAAAAAATCCTTTAGACATTTTGGTTTGGTTTGGTTTAGTGTGGTTGGAGGGGAGGTAGAGCTGGAATGGCTGAGATTCTGGCTTGTCATAGAAACAACCCACCTTGAGAAGAAGGGCATCAGTTTCTTCCATGCAGAACTGATTTTTCTAAGACTGTGTGTGAGTACTGTAAAGCTGTGGACTTGGCAGATGTTTTAATGTGAGGATAAAATATATAAGCAAGTTATGATGAGGTAAGCTTCACGTGTCACCATAGCCTATTGAAATCTTTGAGCAAGGCCCTTTAAGCTACCTTGCATTTATCATGGGCTAGAAACATGGAACTACTGCTGAGGAACTGCTGTGCTGCAAATTCAAAACCTGTAAATGTGTTTATCTGCCACATCCTCAGGTTATTTCTTTATCAGGAACCCACCCCATTCAGGAGAGTGGAACGTCGTGCTTTACTTAGTTGTGTACTTGACTCATAGAAAGCTGTGGGACTTGAGCATGTTTTAATAAGTAAGACAGTCCAAAGTCAAGGTTACATAGTCTACATATGCGTATGTTGCCTATGCTGTGTTACTAGTGAAACGTGTGACCCTTGGAACAGCTCCAGATTCAGATCCTGTCTCTTCTGGTGAAATCACTGCAAAGGATCTAGAGACTTTCTTGCCACAAGTTTCTCCTCCACTCTTTTCACTACCTCTCTTCCCCATTTGGGCCATGCACATAAAAAAATATGTGTATGAGCTTTTATTCTGTTGCTGATACTATCAGAAAGGTCTGTGATGTGTAACAGTGGACTTGCTCTTCTCTAGGGATCTCCAAACCTGTCATGCTTGGTCATTGCTTTGCAGGAGCATAAACATCCCAGGAGGCAGGTGCCTTTACTAACCAGCACCAGATCTCAAAAGCTGCCTTCAGCCTCACCAGCCAGGTACTTTTGTGCCTTTAGCTAATGGCTTTTTTTGTAGCAGAGCTTTGTTTGACAAAACTGTAAGTGGAGGGTTGAGCTCTTTGCCAGGAGCACAGTGCAGCAACATCTCAGTTGTCCATACTCACAGCCAGTGCAGATCCACATGAACCTGTCAGTTGAGAGTTGCTGATCTAGCTCAGTGCCTCACCTCCAGCTGTAGCAGCCCCAGATGCCTGGGGAAGAGGGCTCTGGAGACAGCACAGAACAGCCTTTTCCTTGGAGCTGCCCTTCTCTAGATCTTAGATAACAGTAGGGGACACAGGTAGCCAAAGTCTAAAGGGAAGAAATATAAGATTAAAAAACTCATAGTTATCCAATGGGCATCAGAGTGTAGACTGGAACTGCACGATCTCACATGAGTTTTTCAGTTAATAGTGTATGTGTTTTCCCTCTTACTTCCTTAGACATGTAGTCACATCTGGGAGCACTGCACACTGCTGTGTGTCCTTGAGAGGCATTCTGGAAGATATTTTAGCAGGAAGCACCACATTATCATATATATATGATCTTCACCTCATATAACACTTTATAAGCACCATTTCTTGGAAGAAAGTCCTCACATAACCCACACAAAATCAGGGGCAAGAAGGGATGAGAAGAGGGAGGAGACCTGTATGGAGAGTAGAGCACAGTCCTCCTTTGCCTACTTTTGACATGCGTGTGAAGCTTTAAGATGTCTCTTGATGCTTCCTACATATAGTCTACCCTTTCTGTTCCCAGTTAGTAGATAGGGTGGCACTTCTGTGCTGCACTGTGACCAAGAGGTGGTTTGGCTCAGGGAAAAAGCTGTGCAGGGAAGATAGTGAGCATGAGGCATGTGGAAGTACAACTCCCAGTAGCAGTTGTGGCAGTGCAGACATGTCCTGACCACTGACTGCCTGAAAATCTATGGTTCTGTGTTTCTGGATCCAGTGCTTTCTGGGAACTTTTAATACTAAATTTCATGCTTCATTCTTATACTGAATAAAACCAGAAGAGAGCAGAATTTCTTATAGGAGGGACATGATGGTTTTTAGTCACCTTGGAGAAGGGTAGTATTTGTGAGTGGGAGGAACTGTGATTTGAAAATTTCTGTAGGGGCTAAAAAAAGAGAATAGTGTGCATACATGAATTTTGTTTCTGAATAATGCTCGTTCAGCTCTGCAGTTCACAGCTGCTTCGTTCATGGAGCAAAGCTGAGGCTACATGCAACTTGTTTCGCTAACATTTCACACCATTGCTTCAACCCAGATAATTCCACTGATGTTGCCAGTGCTGAGAGCTGCAATTTTAGCTGTTTCCATTGACTCACTGGCATGTGAACCACTACGCCTTACTCTGTTCTGTCCAGTGAATCAAACATAGCAGTTCAAAAGCCAGTGGCTAGAAGAGCTGCAAACTACTCTGCAGTGTGGTGACTTTGGTTGGCTTCAGCTAGAATTTGCACTAGGAGAAAATGCAACCACATTTTAAAGTCAGTCCCTCTCTGAAATTGCTTACCCTTTAATTTGACTTCAAAACCATCAGCTGCATGGCTTCCACATCCAGTCTTTGGAAAAACAGAAAGTGTCAGTGAAGTAGTAAACATGAGGTGCTATGACCAATCTTTCATTATCAGTTCCTTGCTGTGGAATCTGTATTTGCTGGTAATTTTACCCCCTATCACTTCTTAGAAATGCAGTATTTAATCTACACAAACAAGTATTTAATTTCTGTCTTGCCCAATGGTGGTGGATGAAAGTGCTTATTCTTGATATCCCCCCTCCCTGGTCTAACTTCAAAGTTAGCTCTGCTTTGGGCCTAGTTTGGACTAGAGGCCTTAAAAGGAATGTTCTTTCCAACCTGAATTATTCTGTATTTCTCTCCTGCTGCAGATACTAGAGGCAGCATTACTTAGTGCTGCAGGTGTTATTAGTGCTTTGCAGCCATTAGGAGAAATGCTGCAGTATTCTCTTACCTTACAATGCTACAGCCATGAAATGCAGAGAGATTGCAGTGCTTTGAACTAAAATCACAGACACAGTAGTACTATTCAAATGAATAATAGTAGCCAGCTTAATGGGTTTTGTTTAACACACAAGCCCTATACTAAAATAGGGGAAAGAACAGAAAAGCTTTATTTATTATTTGGCAAACACAGAGACACTAGAGCTGAAATAAGAATAGCAAGGGTTCAGACTTGGTCAGTGAAAGGTACGGCTAGACCCATTTCTACAAAACTGGATATTGCATGAAAGTAGTGTCATCTGGTTTTATTGGAGTAGCTGTGATGCTGAAGTTCCTCCATCTGACTCATGGGCAACCAGTTTTTCACCTCAGAGGGTAATGAGGTCAGAAGGGCATATAAGGGTGTTATCTCACAGCAGTTCATCCTTTAGATGCACAAGGGTGATTCCATCCCATACTACTCAGGACTACAGCTAGAAGTGAAGCTTTGCATTTTGTGCTGGTGAAGGAAGCTGAGTGTGTATCCGCTGAGCCCTGAAGTCCTGTGTACACAAAACAGGTATGGCAGAAGCAGTGACAGTAGCAGCAGCAATATACGTCTGCTTCCAAGCTAATGCAACCGCATCCTGGCATTTCACAGTGAGAAGAAAGTGTTTTTCACGTCAGCTTGTTGCATCAGTGAGGTTGCACATTTTGAACACGTTTTCCATATTTTATTACACACTGTCTCAGAGTGATGCTGGCAGTTCTGATAAAGCAGAGTAGCTTGGATGAGTCAGGGAGGCTGCACGATCTAGGAGCTGTAAATTTAATTCAATTACTGATTACTTTTCCATGCCATCTTTGTAGCGTGACTTTTTTTTTTTTTTTTTTCATTTTTATAAGCTTCCTGCATTGTCAGTTTTTATAAAAGTGTGAGGATTTGGGGTGCCTTTGTTATGTTTTTGAAATGAGGATGTGGAAGGCTTGGTAATGTGGAGAATGATCAAACTGATAGAAAGATGTGCTTCACAAGGGACAGAGATATATCCTTGTCAACTTTTTAGCTCAAAGTTATTACCTTCCATCAGAGCAATGTATATGTGAAGGCTGCAGTTCATTTGTCAAAGCTTCCTACTGTTAATGATATTTTTTCTAGCACCTTTCACTTGACATTCTCATAGTACTTTGATAAAGTTCAACCACCTTCTTGAAAAGTAGGAAAGGTTGAAAACCCCTTATTTTACACAGTAGGTCCAGTGATCTGCCCAGTGCCCACCAGTACCTCAGGGCTAAAACCAGATTTTAAACCCCAGCATCCAGGCTGTCAGCATCAGACTCCAGCCCTGGGAAAGCACACCTTTTCCCAACCCCCTTCTTCCTGCCACTTCCCTACAGAGATGCTGCTTCAGCTTCTACTTTGTGTAGCTCTTTATTTGAAAAGGGGAAACTACTACTTAAGGTCCTGTGATACTAGAGGATATTGCAGACCTGTTTTCTCTTTGGAATTAGCTGTAGAAAATTCTGATATGATACCACCTGGAATACTGCCGTGGAGAAAAAAGCACTAGCTGCAGTGCTATTTTTCCAAGGTTATCATAAGCCTTTGGATTACTTTTGTAATAGCTTCCTGCCTGCATGTGTAGTATTAAATCATGGGTTAAGTAACAGAAGCAAACCAAACAGGAAATGCAAAACTTAAGTCATAAAGTCTCTGAGGAAAGTGTAAGGAAGCTGCACTGAAACACAAGTAAAGAAACAACTGAAACAAATTTTCCTGGTCTGGGAAACCAGCTAGATGCCATGATAAATCTTTTCCACCTGCAACTCTGAAATCTGTTATTTTGAAAACATAGTTTTCAATTAATCAGTGAACAACTGTTTTATAGATTGATCACTGTTCCTAGATCAGCTTACCCCCAAAAACTGTGTACAAAAGTGGCAGTCACAAACCTTTGTGACAAACCTTTCCCAGCTCACACAAAGCTTTGAACAAGGAAAAGCTGGAGAGAGGGAAAGAGCTAAATTGTGCGAAGGGAGACATCCTTATCAACTGCAGGGCTTGTGCAGACATCCTAGAATGTCTACACAGAATATTCTGCCATTAAATAACCCAGGAGCCTATTGCCATCATTACTGACTTCCACAGATCTCTCCCTAGAAATAATTTCAAATAGATTTACTAGGGGATATTTAATGAGTTCTGATACAACCATTCCTCAAATCTGGGCATGAGGAACTGTGTAACTTGACTATTAGGTACTTATAGTAGGAAGTCATGCACAGCTCTTGAACAGAAAAAGTGACGCATTTTTTTGTTCAGGTCCACTAGTAGTAAGGAAGTTAGATGATTCCTGTTCTTTCACATCCTGTATGGTTTAATCATATTGATACAGGCTTTTGTCAGAGCAGCAATAAAACTGCTCCTCCCCACTCTGCGCATCAGTCTGTAATACTTGCCCTGTTCTAGTAACTCTTACCATTTGTGCTCATAAATTCATTTCCTAAAGTTGTTGCAAATTACAGAGCTGTTGCAATTACAGTGAGTCTTCCAGGATCATTACAATGAGGGAAAGCCAATTTGATGAGTGTTTGCCGTTACAGTTTCAAATGTCAAGACAAGGCACAGTATTTTTCCAATTACATGTCACTGCTAAAAGCTAGGTGCTTTTCCCTAGTACTCTTTGCTAAAAAGGTCTTTTCTTATTGCTGTGGCTGTTGTTGTTATCAATATTTCTTTTAGCATGTATGCTTGAAATCTGTAACAGCTCTCTAGCTACAGTCCTGTAGTAAGCCTAGAGAGGCAGGGTGCAGTGTTTGAAGGTGAAGCTGCCAAAAGAGAAGAAAAAAGCCTTGAGGCAACAGGAAATTCAGGTGGCATTGATTCAGGAGAGAGCCAGATGCTTCAGGCTGAGTCAGTGCTGAACCTCCTCACAGATTTAGCAGGCAGCATTTTACCGGGACCTTTTTATACACAAGCTGACTGAATCCCCCTTTTCATCGAAGATCTCTTTATCTTTTTTTTTTTTTTAATGTAATAGCTTTATATTTAGTCTTTGGCTAAATTCAAGCTTGGCTATCTCTGTGCTGTCTAGAAGTTGGTGGCTCCTACTTGATATAGCAGGAAAGCTTTTTTGGAAAAGCAGTCATCACCAGATCATCAGAGGCAGAAGTGTTCTAAAACTTTGCATGACTCCTTCAGAAAGAGGTTTCTTCTCTAGTGGGCTCTTTGGACATTTGACTGAAATTGGTACTAAACCTAATACATAAGGAGTTTTGAATAGATCTATGAAAAATTACCATCTCCCTCTCTCAACTTGTTTTAAGTTTGGCCTCAAAATGTGTAGCTTCAGCTGATTCTTGAAGCGTTGAGAAAGTCTGTTGTGGTAAAAAAAGGTAGGAAAAATCTGACTGAACAGCATTAAGAGGTCAGTCAGCTGTGGTCCCTGTCATGGAAACCAGCCATCGTGGATGGTGAGCAGGTTTCTCCTTCAGAGAAGTCTGGTATATTAGAAAGTTCTCACAGGGCTTTCTCTAGCATAGACTGTGACCTACAGATCAGAACATTGCTATGAAAAGCTGGAGGGGAAAATCTGAACTAATCACTTATAATAACTCTGCAGAGACCCACAGGGTAAGTTTGAGGTCAGGGCTGAATTGATCTTTGATGTGAGAATGGCAGTAGCTGTAATTCACTTGCTGGTCATGGGAATGGGAATGAGCCAAAACCAGTTTTCTCTGAGCGAGATAAGGGGGAGAAGGGGTGAGAATGTGGCTTAGGAGTGTCTCAGTTTTACATGCAAGGGACTCTTATCTCTGCGTGATCATTCAGGCCAGTGCAAAGTGAAAGCTGAGTAGGAACACTCAGAGCTTGGTGTTTTATGCCAGTTTTGTACTTTCTTTGTGCAGACTTCTTTGTGTCAGAACAAAATCTTAAGAGTTCAGAATGATCTTGCTTTAGCAGTCACTAAAGCTGGGTGCTATCTGGCAGCCGATGTTATGTGGGAAATGAAAAGATATGCTTAGTTGGTCCCTTTTGGCCATATGGTTTGCGCATTTGTATAGCTGGAGTGACAGCGTAGCCATTGAAACCCAGCTCTGGGCCCAGCTCCTCGTGCCCTATGTCCATTTGCATTCTAGTCCTGAGAATGATTTCTCTTTTCTTCACGTTTTTGCTTTTGTGGTGCTGCAGATGGTGGGGGTGGGAGAAGTGGGGAGAGAGGAAGAGAAAATTTGGGAAAGGGGCTTCTGTATCCTGTCACTATAATTCATTGAGATCTGACCTTCTGCATTTTCAGCCTTGCTCAGCCATCCACCACTCCTCATGTGACTGTCACCTCATGTTATTGTAATTAGCAACTGCCAGCCCCAGAGATTTGACAGTGGAAGTGAAAAAGTCTGAGAAGCTCTCTGCCAATTTAAAATTAACCCTGTCACTGCAGGACAGATTGTCCTGCTCCAGAAGTAACTCCTTGGCATTCGCACTGAGACAATCCCATGTTCCTCCTGTAATCCAGCTCCCTTGTCTCACCCTGTTTTTTCTCCTTGTGTCCTCCCAGCTTCCAGAGCTGCTCACCCTCCTTCCTTCCCACATGCCACGCCTCTTTGCTGGCTATCAGAAGTGAAGCTGCTAATGAGATTGCTCAAGCTGACAGTCCCAGAGTCCATGTGAGTGGATGATAAACATGGCTTTCCATGGCTGTGCCAAATGAGGTCTGTCTGCCTAGCCTCAGTAAAGACCCTGCTGCTCTGCGCATGTCTCTCTTCCCCTTCCCCTCTACCTGGGACTGCCTGTGTGAGCACCGCAGAGTACAAACCCACCTGGGTTGCTGGCCATTTATGTGGCTGTTGATTCATGCTGCTGTCTCGGACTCATGATCTTTGCTGCTGTGGATACCTCAGCCAGGTGGATGAAAGCTAGGTCAGATCTGCCTCCTCATGCTACTAGTTCCTCACCTTTATAAAGGGATTATAGACTTTCTCCAAGTGTGAATGGCAGCTGCTCTTGTCAAGGCCCTCATTACATGGCATTTACAAATCTTGCTTCATCATCCTGTAAGCAGGAGGTGGCTGGAGGTCATCCTTGTTACTACTCTGTTCACCTAATTAGGAGCAGCTTCTGCTCACCTGCTGTGCAGAGGTGACAGCACAGTGACAGCTCAAAGGAAGGTTGCTTTCCCCTGGGAAATATCTGGGGTTTCAAACAAAAAATTAGAATATGGAGAGTGCAACAACATCTGACACCCAGTCTCTGTAGTCATTGTATCTGTTCAAACAAACAGACCACAGGCAGGTAGCAAAAATCGCGATAGTCCTGCAGTTCAACTGGGTGATGAACTATATCAGTGTGTGTGACAGGCAGGTTTGAGACTGCCCTGGCTCAGACACAGTTCTGATAGTTTGCATAAAACCAAAAGTATATTTTCTTGAAGTATTCTGCACTCTCCTGTATAGGTACAGGTTTTTTTACTCCCAAGTTCATAAAAGCTGGTACCCCTAAGTCCTTTAGGATAAGGCCATACCCTTTTTTGCAGTAGTCCCACTGCCACAATTAGTTCTGATCCATGATGTGCTTCCCCACCCCACTACTTGTTGCAAGCAGTTAAAACTATCAGTATTGCTACAATTTGCCTATTTCTTAGTTCAGCTTCTCTGTGGGGCTGAGGCAGATCAGATCCTCCTCATCACCACAAGAAGCATAACTGAAAGCCCCTGAAACATGATTTCAGTATCTGGTCTTTACATGCTCAAGCCTTGAAGTTCCTGAGCTTGCTCTCGGCTTTCAAACATGCAGATTTGCCTTTGCACCACACAGGCCAGTTTTGTAAGAGCACTCTTGTATTTTGCTGGTGTGCCTGACACCGTGCTAGATCCCAGCAGTAACTGTGTTCATCAAGAAGCAGGAAAATACCTACATAGCTTTTACTGCATTTAGCTTTTCTAATCACATCAAATTCTGATGGCTTGTCAACTACATCCACAGAATAATGCATCCTTTCCAAATTCTGATGGCTTGTCAACTACATCCACAGAATAATGCATCCTTTCCTTTCCTTTGTGCTATGCTCTAGGTTATTTTACTGCATTGAGAGCTCCAACAGCTTTATGAGGGCAGCAGACTTCCCATTTCTTTTCTCACCTTTAGCATATTTACAGCCACTGCTCATCATCAGAGAACACTGTGGGTCAGTGGAATAGTAGCCTTGAGAGTGCGTAACCCTGGTGTTACTTGCTTTTATGGATAAATGAAAATAGTTGCCATTAAATGTAAAGATAGACATGGAAAGAATGAAGAAGAATCAACAGAACTCTAAAAAATCTCTGGAAACAAGTTACGTGTTTGGGTTGTTCATAAGGTGAGGCATTAGAAAAGCAGGCATGACAGGCACTAGTGCAATAGTTTGTGCTTGTCTTTTGTGACTGCCTTCAAGGGAATATGACATGATTAAGAAAAATTTCTGCTCATTACTTCAATGCCCCTCTAAATTTTATGTCCACACAGTGCAATGCAAAGTGTCAACACCCATTGGTTCTGGAGCTCATGATTTAAGCAAACTAGAAATGGGTGTGGATAAATCTTACACTACTAGGTTAAGCTGCCTCTGTAGCTGTACCCAGTGATGCTTTCTGGTGAAGCATGGAAAATGGAAGGTTTTGTCTTCAATAGCAGTTAAATACTTAGCACCAGCTGAAGGAAATAAGGGCCAGAATTCACTGTTCTACTACCCATAGGCAGCAACACATCACCTTCCTCATGCTGCAGTAGGTACAGCATAGTTCAGGTTGGAAGGCACCTCTGGAGGTTTCTGGCTCAATCTCTTGTTCAAATCAGGGTTGGCTGAAGATCTGAACAGGTTGCTCACAGCTTTATCCAGTCTTGAAAATCTCCAAGGATGGAGAATGTACAGCCTCTCATTTTTCCACCCGCAAACAGAAAGTGTAAGTTACAGTACATGGCAATGTAATATCTCTGTGACTGGAGGAACTTGGTAACAGAATCAAAGCTGCTGTTATTCTGCTACTTGTGCACTCCTCTGCTCTGTAGCTGTCTTTAGCACTATACCCTTCAAAGTGTTATGTTGAAACCAGTATGTTTTTCACTTTAAGAGGCATGTCCTGCCTTTGTGACCTTAGAATATTCAGCAGCATGGATGTAGATGCATACCACACATGCAGTGAAAGTCGAAGACTGTTTCTCAGCCTATATTAGGCACATTTGCCAGCTCTCTCCTGGTTATTTTTATGAGGGATGCAAAACCCAGCAGCTAAAAAGAGTGTATCGGTGTTCTTTTATGTCAGTAATGGGTTAGACCAATTGCCTGGGGAACTATCACTGTCCCTAGCCCAGTAGTGCTGCAACTCTCCAGATGCCCAGGCAACCTTGCACCCAAAAAAAGAATGGTGCTAATGGCTTGAAAGCCTTTTTTTATCTTCCTTCCAACAATATTTTCATATATTTAAACCTAAGCTTCAGAATATCAGCAGTTCATTGGGAGATGCTGGTTTAGTAAATACTGGAGTCCTGGGTTAATAAATCCTGACACACTGGGTTTAGTGACAGCTCAAACTGGCTCTGCCACTAGACTGTTCTGTATCCTTTAGCAAATTATTTTGCCTCTTCATGTTCCTGTTTTGCCTTCTGCTCATTTTTGGTCTTTCTGGCCTGATGCTGTAAGCTCAGTTGTTAAGTTACTGTCTCTTCCTATGGATTTGACAATTGATATCTTGCAGCCACAAGCAAATGCCCATATTCCCCAGCTATTAACTATTTGTTTCTTGCTTCTTGCTCTCTGTGTTTTCATAGGAAAACTCAGAAGAGTCTTGTGCTATTGTGGAAGAAGATGGGGAAAAAAGCTTCCAGCTATTCAGCAGAAAATGAAAAAAATGGTTCTTACCCAGCAGTTATAATAACTACTATAAGCCTGTCTCTCTAGATACATGATTTCCTGACATTAAATAGACTTGGCATTTACAGCTGCTTTTATTTCTTCCAAGAGCCTTCTCTCTTTTTTCCCACTTAAAGTGCTGTTGTACGCTGAAAAATTGTTGTTAATATTGGCACCTTGGGGGCTCCATATTTCTTATGTCAAATTTACTCAGAGCACAAACATGTGGATTGACAGCAAGAAACTCCCTGACTTTGTGGCCTTTGGGTTATGGTGGAAAAGGCCTCTTCTAACTCATAACCCTGCAAACCCAGATCTCAGAGTCTGTCTGCACTGTGCAGAAGTGATGGAGGGTGATGAAGGAGAGCATGATGCACAGCGCTGAGAATAGGCTGTGCAAGAAAAGCAGAGGCAGCAGGGTTCTCTCCCTTGTCCCACTCTGCTGGTATGGAGGATTTATGACTTTGTAACAGGCTTTGCCGTGAGTTGAATATGAATAGCACTTCTTCTGGACTGTAGTACAATCACCATTTTTGCTGCATTGGTTTTGTTGCTTTGCTTCAGTACTCCGGTGAGCTGACTGGCTAAGTCCAAAGCTGCATGCTTAAATCGCTGTAGCGCTGCTGGCAAAATAATGCCCAAGCTGCAGGAATAAGGAAATAATGTACCTCCTAAGTGCCCTTCACTTAGACATTCCCTGCAAAAAACCTGGAGAGGGTGTTGCCAAAAATTCCTTCTTTGCTGTCATCCACTGCAGAGAAAATAATTTGCATATAGTTATTGCTCTACGAATTGCCTGATAGTTTCTGCCCTCTGCAGCAGAGAATTGCTGGCTGCCTTCATACACAACAGACAGATCCAGATTCCCATAAACATGAGGCTGGGATGATGGGATCGCTTATCATTTTACCAAGATGAAACCCAATTAGAAAAAGCAATTTCATTGTAATATGTACATCTCTTTCTTACCAGCTTATTCTATCCATTGTTGTCTCTTGCTTACAGTCTAGATATGAGACTCTTGAGTAAGGATGATTAGGTGTTCACAGTGCTGAACACAATGGGATCCTGATCTTCCTTCATCAGTCACTATCACCATCACATCAGCGTTTATTTGTTTACACTGTCTGTTCTTTCAGTAGGAAGCTCTGCTGGGAACCATAGTGGTAATAAGGATAGAGCACTGCTTTTCTCAGCCATGCCTCCTTTTAAGAATATAAATGGCTTAGCTCTTTATGGCACCCAAAATGACATTTTTCCACAGATACCAGTGATTATTTTCTGAGTTGGATTTTCTCTTTTATGCCTATCTGATGCTTTTTTATACTGTAATATTTTATAGCTTTCTAGCACTTTCCATTTAAGGATCTTGAGACATTTATATCTATGAGGTACAGAAATGTTGTATCTATTTTACAGATGTGGGAAACTGAGAAAAAACATGGTAAGGTTCACTTGTCATTAAGGTCGTGCACTGAGGTTACAGCAAAACTGGCAATTAAAAAAAAACAGGTCACCACCATTTCTTCCCCTGTTTTTAGCCATTCCCTTCCTTTGTGCCTAATCTCCCTTCTGTCTTCTTTTCCTTCTACCATTTTGCCACTGTCTTATCCTCTCTTTCAGCAGGTCTTAGCCCTAAAAGTGGGGTTTGTTTTCTAGATTTGTGAATCTGGATCTGATCCCCAACCACTCCTTTCATGTATGCATATACCGTATAGCACTCGCATACTGCCAGTCATGCTTCTCTTTTACATGCTAACAGCTAGGAATTTCCACAGCAAACTCCCAGCTGTTTCAGGGACCTTGGACACTGGTGGTAATTCTCATCTCTCCTGCTTTTTTCCTGTGGCCCATTATAGTGCTGGCATTTAACATTGTGTTGTAGGCCATCAGTATTTTGCATTATAAATAGGTCATTCTGGAATGTTGTGGAGCCTGCAGTGTGTGGAGACTTGGAGAACAATGTTCCCTGGGCCCTTCTGGACTCGGTATCTGTTGCATGACTGTCTGCCATAGTATGCGGGGATCAGGGCTATCTTTTCCCAGCCTGTATTTCAACAGAGATTCCTAATAAAAATTTTCTTTCTGTTATTGCCACCTTGAAAAAAACCCCAAATGCTTCCTGGATGAAATCGTCAGTGTTTGTCCTGCAGTGCACCCCAAAAAGACAATCATCTATCTATGATGCAGCTGGACAAAGGGAAGTGTTTAGGGTTTGAGTAGGGGTTTTGGGTTTGGTTTGGGGGTTTTTGGTTTTTTTTACCCTTCCCAAAAAATAACTTAACTTCTGGACATGGTTATTTCAAAAAACTCTGGGCAAAGTATTCTGTGAAGTAAGAATAGCCAATTCAAAATTCTGATTTCTATTGTTGTGGGCACTCTTTGTATTTTAGGCACTGTGTAAATGCCTTTTCTGGATACATTTGTTCTCTTGTTTTTAATACATTGAAACAAGGGGCAGCTGCTAAGGAGGGGAGGAGAGGAGGCTCTTTGCCAATGTAAGGACACCAGGGAATCTGTCTGCCAATTTCAATATGAGAAGAACAATTTTTTTTCCTTTTCACTCCTCTACTCTTTTCCAGTGTTTCTACTCCTTCACATTTGCTCCTAGATAGAGATAGGAGTTCAGTCTCCAAGCTGAATCAATTCTTGCTCCCTTCACTAAGGCTGTCAGCAGAGCAGAGTTATATGTCATGACAGTGTTTTTGTGTTGTGGGTAGCTCTTCTCTATGCACTGGGTTGATAGAACTAGGCTTATAGCCCCTTTCCCCTTTAGCCTGCTCAATGCAACATACACACTGCAGATCACTAGGGCTGAGATTACTTGGCTGTACATATCTTCCCTAAAATGACTTCAACCCCTGTTTCCTAAAAGCACCACAGGATCTCTGAAACCATATCTTTCATCTGAATGTGCTCAGAGGAAAAATTCTTTATTTCAAAGATCTATTTTTATTCTCACTTGTTTTACAACACCAGTTATTTGTATGAACAAGGCAAGGCAAAACAGCCATGAGAAAGAGTAGCCCCATGCTGATAAGCTGGCTACCAGCTGATCTGACTTTGCAGCATATTCTAATCAGCTCTACCCAAGAAAAGCATCAGTGGCTGAAGTAACAACATGGATGGGAGATTTTTAAGGGATTCAGCCAATAGCAAGTGGATCAGCAGGCTCATGTTAGATGCTCTGGTACTGGTGGAAATGGTAGTTTTCAGGTGGGACAAAAAATGAGCTCCTTGTTATGCTATTTTCCACAAGAGTAGAGGCTGTCACAGCCTTATTCCAAACATGTGATTACTCATCCATACATGTCTGTGCTACTTCTTACTAGATGCTAGTTACATTCTGCCTTACTCAGAATTTCCCAACCACTCTTCATTTGCAAAAGTAATCCTCCTTACTTTCTGCCCTGATCTTCTGCTAAATAAGTAGATGTGTTACTGTGTTGGGGGGAAATTTGCCCCATATGTGGAGCAGAGAGTATACTGGAAATGGCCAATGTCAGCTATGGTAGTTGATGGAATGCTGAAACTTGTCCCAGTTACTTAAATGGTGTCATTCATATGTATTAAAAAATAGTCTAATGGTGGAGTGTTAATCTGGAGAGAGAAACTTCTCATAAGGTAGGAAATCCATGTATAGTTGGCAAAACAGCATCTAAAGTTGGCCTCTTGTTCCCCCTTAAAGTTTTAAGTGCATTTCAGCTTTTGAAGCTAAACCACTCTGCTGGAGGACTGCCCAGTCTTGCTTTGGCTTGCCTTTTTCTCTGGATTCCTGCCACATAAGTGATGTTAGCTACTTTGGTTGTGTTTTAGAAACATGGAAAATGTAGCTCAAGTAAGCTTATGTTAATGGATTGCTGGACTTTTCAGGCTGATGTTGTCTTTTGCATTCTGCATTTCATGCTCAAGAAGGCCATTTGTTTTTCCCCTTGTCTAAACCTTTCCCCTGTTGTTTGTTTGCAGAGAGAACTCTTTTTCAGAGGTGGCAGGATTTGCTGAGAGTAGGAAGGGAAAGGGGCTTGCCATGTAGATGTGATGTTTTCTGTACCTCGCTGGAGCTTTACAGCAAGATCTTGTTTCACTGCTCTCTGGTGTTCTCTTTTTGCTGTACTTTTGACTGATGTCTGTTAAAGCTTAATCACCAGTCAGCAAAGCTTGAGCTATATCACGGCTTGTTGAGGTCCACTATCACCATGCAACCCACATCAGCCTTGGTTTTGTAACATCAGAGTGAAAAAAAGTTGTCTAACAGAAGCACTTCTTGCTGGAGTTTTCAAACAGCCAGCCACCACAACTCTTATCCAATTGTAGGTAAAGATATGCTCATGAGGTAATAGGTGTGCAAAAAGTATTTATTTAGTAAAATACTATATATATTTATACATCCCTCCCTATTTATCTATACCACTCTCTCTATATTTATTTATTTATTTATATATCCCTTCAAAATTAGGGACTGTCAGTGATTACCTGCAGCACATATACTAAAGTGGACCATTTTGATGTGAGGCCCTTGGGCCTATGGGAAATTTCTCTCCACACTACAACACATGGGCTCCCCACATCCCTAAGGTTTACCTGCATAAGTGTGGTTACACTAAGATAATGTGTGGCTTCATTATTTCACTTCTTTCCTCCTTTCTTTGGCTGTGACTTCCTGCCAGACGTATGGCAATATCATCTTGGCATCAGACTGGCTCCAGGGAAGGAGGGTTAGCTTAAGAGCTGCAGAGCTGCTTGTGAGACAATTTATTCTTCATTTGGCCTTTGCATATTTCAAATGCTTCAGCCATCTCTTGTTTGTAGGGCAGTGGCAAACTTCTCAAGTGGATGTTAAAATGTGAACACAGGGAAGAGTGGTGAAGTGCGCAGCTCCTATCCCATGCTATGGCCCTAATTGTTCTGAAGAATTACACACTTTGTCAAGTCCCATTTGTAATTCCTTTCTTGATTCAGCCTATTTTCCACTAGACGGAAGGGAGGGTGAACATCTTAATTTGCATAGCTCTTGGAGGCAGAAATTTTCAGAAAAATTAGGGCCTTGACATGGTGATTTTATATGCATGTGGATGTCTTGTCAGCCCATGGTCATTCCACAGAGTTAGCATTTCCCTGAATGGGAAGGTAAAGCCTATGTGCACAGAGTACATTAAGTGCTTTTGGTTTCTGATGAGATGAAAAGCCCTTAAAATAAACCCTGGCCCCACAGAAAGCAAAGCTCCCAGTGACATCTGTGGGGCCAAAGTATTACAAAACTTGACCTTCCAGAAATGGCTGAAGCCTAGATGGGCCAGGTTTTTCTAAGCTGCTAATAGGCTGCTATACAGAAGGATTTTTCTTCTTAACCTAGTTTGCTGTGAAAATACATTTTGCTTTAGAGACAGTCTTCCAATGGTGACCAGGTCAGAAGGTTATCATAACCACACACTTCATAAGAGAGTCTACAGCTATATGGGATGAGGCCATAACTCTCTTCTTTGGGCAGCATGGGGTCTCATGGAAAAATCCCGAAGCACCCATCTGAAAACACTAGGGAGAAACCCAATTCCAGATCTTGGATTCAGCTACCCTGCTCATTTTCAGGGTTCAAATTTTAAGCCTGAACTGGGATCTAAATAGAGGCAAATGGTCATTCTCTCCTTACAGAAGACCTGAAATTGCAGGCTGGCATTTCTCTGACCTCTGAGTTGTTCCCCCTACTGTGTTTTGTGGCATCAGCCCATCTCACTAGCAGCATTAGGTCAAAGGAGACTGAGAGGCCTCCCTCTCAATGACAAAGGCATTGTACTTTCCTCCTGAGACATCATTCCCACCCACAGCCAGGCTCTGAGATAAAGTTGGCCTAGGAGGATTGCTCAGACATGCAGGTCATGGGGAGGCCAAAGCAAGCAACCTTGGAGTGAGTCAGCCTCAGTGCCTCTGTGAGACTGACATTTGAAGATGAAGAGAGAGAAGGAAAGACAGGCCATGAGCGTCGGTCTTAATACACCCATGTGTGTATACGTGTGAGCGATTCTGTGGGTAAGAAGCTGAAAGCAGAACTGATTCTGTGCTTGGAAGGCAACAGGGGTAGCTGGACTGGCCCTGAGCATGGAAGGAAAGGGTAAAGGCAACTTCAGACCTGAAAAGTGTAATCGTGGGGACTGAACTGGATTGACACCATGCTGTTCCATTGACTTCTGTGCCATGCAGCCATGGTGACCGCAGCCATATTTAACCCAAGGTTTTCCTCTTCTTCCAGGGGAGGAGAAGGGCCAGAAAAGAACCACGTACATTAGCTAGCTTCAGAGCTGTGATATAGCTTTGTTCAGTTGGGGGCCTTTGAACTGAGTTTCTCACTGCAGTATGACCAGCGGGTGTTTGATACCCACTGTGCAGGGCTGCATGGGATTTGCTTGTGTGAGTGAGGAGAAATGGTTCACTCTGTGCCAGGCAGGGTGGCACCAACAGGAATTAGGGGAAAACTTGTGCATAAGAAGGAGGTGGAACTAGAACTGACAGCCTAATGCCAAAAAAATGTATTTCTTGGGAATTACATTAGCAGTTAACAATAGGATCAAGATGAGTCCTGTGGACAAAGGGCAGTAATGGGTCATTTTCTTCTACAAATTTCCCTGTAGCTATTGCACAGATCAAAAGAGACCTTCAGCATTCATTCCTGGGAACAATAACATGAAGGCCTGCCTCTCCTCTTGATTATAGCAGTATGAATCAGGAGTGAATCTGATGGTCAGTGCAGTTGTCCTGACATAGTGAAACAGAGGAAGAAGACACATAAATCCATCAGCCAGGAAAGGGACAGCCCTGGAGACTTAAAAATATGCCGAAATGACTGACACCAGAGGCAGTAAGAGTGCAATTTCTTCCCACAGCCAACCTTGACCTTTAAGGAGAATTACTATGTGAGGACTGCTCTGCCCCTGTATCTGTTTAGTCTCCTGGCTGCTCTGCACAATCAGCCAGCAGGAGTGAAGTGCCTGGCATCACGGTACCCAGCAAGACAGCCTGCTTTTGTCCCAGCATGGGCCAAAGAGTACCTGTGGCAGTGTGAATAGCTCTGAAGGAGCAGGCAGCAGCAGGGACTGGTGAAGCTCTTTCCTTGCTAACCCTGAGGATGGGCAAGGACTCTCAGGGATTTGTGCTGTTTAGTCTCATTGTTTGCACCTGTTTCTCTCAGTGCTGGATACCTGGCTGCTGAAGCTGAGGTTATTTCTAAGCTCTTGGGCAAAATTTTACTTCCTATTTCTAGCTGGTCACATTGGTGCTTTCTTTTCCCACTGTTGCACATGGCAAGACTGGCTGGACAGTGCAGCCCACAGCAGAGCTACATGTCCACAGAGCATGCAGGAGTGAGCCCGGGACAGCAAACACAGCTGATAGAAGCTTCCATGTGCAACATGTTATGCCCAGTGCAAGGAGAGGGTTTGGGATGCTTGTAAGGACTTTTTGATACAGATGATGAAGATGTTATTTTCCCCTCCCCCCAAACATACACTGTCCTAGGCTGTAGCTTTGCCTAATTTCCTGGGAGGTCAGACCTTGGCGGGAACCTATTGGCACTGTGGTGTTGTGCCCCTCCATGACAACAATTAGCCTTCATTGGCCTAGTTCTTCACTGACTCTGGCCTCCTATCAACAGCTTCAGGGAGGTTTGGGTGTAAGGTGTCCCCTTTTATTCCTCTGCCTGTAGGAAGAATTGATGATGGGGCTTAGAGGATAGGCAAAGATACAAAATTCCTACTTGCTCTCCATTTCCAGTCTCCACTTCCTTCTCTTACCAGATTAGGAGATGTCTATGTTTCAGGTATGATTTTCCAGTTTTAATGGAGAATGTCTGCTAGTATTTTCTCATTGACTGCATTCCTTTTAGAGAGCAATCTTATAATTTTGTCATTCTCTGTGGCCTTCTGTTCCCTCTAGTGGTGGCTGGGCTCTCTGTAAGCCATAGATATGTATGGAGTTCGTTTTAGGTCTGAGCCTACTTTCAAGATCTAATTTATCTTCAATCTGTATTGTTTATCACAGATACCCACTAAGATGGCTAGCAGATATTTAATCCAAGCTCTGGATTTTGGGTCTAGTCCTTCTGCAGGCCTGAACTTTACATGACCTGGTATGTCAAGCACCAGTCCACCAGCAGATGTCCCAGAAGCCCATTGGTTTCTCATCACAGTAGGCACAGGATCTCTCGTACCTGGACTTGGATCTTCTGAAGAGCAGTGGGGATCCTGGGCCACAAGTGGGATACAGCCAAACTAAAAGGACAATGTACAAAAGGAAAGCATGTGGATCATGGGACTGGGTGTGCTTGAGCCACGACCTTCACCTCACCATGTGGATATGCTCCTTTCAGGGGTTGAGGAGCCTGCTGTTGCCTTGGTGACTGGAGCTGGCTCTATTAGCACAACCAGGAGAGCCTAATCCAGTATAGTCCAGAGGATTATAGCAGCACAGCATGAGAAGGGGTGATTTCAAGGATGTCAGATACCATATTTTCTGTCATGTTTATCCAACACAGGAGTTGTCTCACAGTGAGACAGCCAGCTGCTTATCATTCCCCCATGCTGCAAAGAGAGCATTATCTTTCTTATATTGCAGAAGCCCTTCATCTTTGAAAGGGACAAGAACTTCACTGGGGACTACCAGTTCTCTATTAGCAGTACTGTCAACAGACAGTAGTTTCTCCGGATCTTGCAATGGAAATGAAACCTCTGTCTAAAAGAAAAGCAGTAATAATGTTATATTAGTCCCTGACAAAAGGAGTATGTGCTAGCACCATCTAGCCAGCATCCCCATCATTGCATCACCATCTACCTCCCCTTTTTTTTCCATCTTCCAGCTTGATGCAATTAGTCGTCCTCTATTTTCAGCTAAAACTCATATTTACTACCTTGTATCCTTTGTCCTCTGGCATTATTGCATATCCTCCCCCAGGCCCCGTTGTCTTTCAGGGAGAGTCTGCAAACTTGCAGGGAAAGCCATCAACTATGTCCCAGTACTTGGGAGCGAGGAGGAAGGGATATGTTCTGGTGATATCCTAAACCTCAGTCGCTCTGACAAGGGTGCAGCTGGAGTATTCCTGTGCCCTGCTTACAGAAAGTGCCTGAAACGTGTGAAAATGGCTACAGGGCATGTGTCGAAGCTGCTTCTGTGGAAGCTCTAGCTAGACACAAGGCATAGTCCATCAGCCCTAAAAGCAGGGAGCTGTAAAGTCACCTTTGCTATCTGCTGTCTTGAGGTGGGGTAGCCCCAGGCATGGGTCAGCTGGACCCAACTGTCTCATTTGGAGACCATGTGTCCAGAGCAGCAGGGGAAGAGCCAGATGAGCAGCAAGTAATCACCATAGACTAGGCAGTGCTGTGGGGCCAGCCATCCTTGGGCTCCATGTAAGCAGCACCCTGTTTCGTGCTGTGGAGGCTGTCCTGGCAGCCCACTCTGTCTTGAAGCTTGCACAGCTCCTGAGCTCATCTTCTGGCCTCCTTTTCTTGGGGTGCGCTCTGCCTGGGTAGTGACATGGAGGTAGTACAGCAGCATGTGAGTGAGGGCAGGAGATCCCTGCAAGCCCTCAGTACTTATCCCCAGCGTGTGAAGGTCACTGGCTCCTGGGTAAATTTCCATCAGATGCGGCACTCTCCTATTGCGACTCAGCATTTCTGACTCCCGACTGCAGCTCCTCTTTCTCATTTGATCATTTTCTTGGTAAGGGGAACTAACAGCCGTTACTAGAGTGATTTGGCCACTGTCCAACAGTGTGTATATTACTCACACATTTCCCTGCTAGCAAAAGGCTTTTCTTTTTTCACTGTCTGGTTGCAGCCTCTTCCTATCTTCATCATTAGGTAGCTCAGAAGGTCAGTGCTAAAAGAGAAATCTCGGAGTCTTTTTTTTACACCCAGAGTAGGGGACAGCTGGGGGGAGGGGAAGGGTGAAAGGGAAGGGAGGGTATGCCCAACTGAATTGATTCGTCACTAGGATTGTCTCTAATACAGCTGAAAACACGATCCTGGAAAATGGGATATTTACAGAAACTGTACTGCCCCAGTTGGGTAAATCTCAAGGTCATCTGATGATCACTGCAAAAGGAATGGCCAGATACTGCTGCTGTTGCCCTGGCATCATAAGACTGTAAGACCTTCAATTCAGCACTGAAATCTGCATAAAAAATGGGATCCTACTCCCTCTCCCTAACAACCATCTCTCCTGAAGCTGCATTAAGGAGATACACAGCCCAGCAGTAAGCCTGCTCAAAATGCCTGCATGGCTTTTTTTTTCCCTCCCTCTGTGAGAACATTAAGCTATTAACTCTAATTCCCTCAGAGGTAGAGGTCTGCAATTCATTTCACATATAGGGCATCTCAGGAGTTTGCCTGAACAAGCAAAGGACCAAGTGCCAGTTCTTTCATTTTTGAGCCCTTCCCATCCCTTGAGGAAATTCTGCATGGAGGTGCTGGATGCCAGAGTCCCCAGAGAGAAAAAAGGAGCAGAGTACTCGTGTTTTCACTACATCTGTTATATTCCTGCACAGAGACAAGTCCTGACCTCACTGTCAGGTGAACACAATCCTTCCACTGCCCTCAGACCCCAAAAAGTACTAGCTGTCAAAGAAATCTGTGGTAACAGGGAAAGGTGAGAGCAAGGTCATGACTGCAGCTATTTCACTCTGGCCAGAGCCACTGTCCAGGTCTCAAGAGTGAGGGGTCTCCACTGGGGAGAGTGGAGTCAAGGAGGCATTGTCCTGAGGCAGCTACCCACTTTGAAAGTTTAAAACACTCTCCTCTTCCAAAACACTAAAGGCAAACTAAATGTGTGACCTCTAGACAACCTTCCTGAATTGCCTTTCCTGAGCACAGAGCAACATCTTCCCTAATATTTTCTGTTTCTGACCTATCTTTTCTGCAGTGGGGGTGCTTGCAAGAGCCTTTAAGTTTTGTGTACAGGGTTAATAGGGTAAATTAGGGTAATTATTCACATCTTCAAACATTTATTCCTCTGTGAACGAAAATACTTGATTGCAGTGACAGTATTGTAGCCAATATAATGCAATGCAAAGCAGCAATAGAAGCCCTTCAAAAAGTCAGACTATGCCACAGAGTGAGAATGAATGTGAGAATAATCGTGTGGCAATTACAACAAGGAGCATGCAAAGCATACAGCAAAGGTGAATGCTCACAAGACTATGCCACATGAAGGGTACATTTTTGCTGTTGCATGACCTTGGGTCAGATTAAGCTAGGCCAAGCAAATACAAGCATGCCAAGCTGTACTGGAGCATGTCCTTTGAAAAAGTGTGCTCACTCAGGTGAGGCTGTAGGACTTCACCTCCCAGGTCCTCAGCCCTGCAGTACCCTGGGGATACATTTTCTTCTGGGTAGCTGGAAGCTGGTCTGGTTGTCTCCATAGAAATTCTAGAAATATTGCCTGCCTGTCAGGCTGCATTGCAGGTAGATTTAAACCTGGTATGTACTGTCTTAGTGAGCAGCCATTTCTGACGTAGAAGTAGTGAGTAAGTAGCTGACCAAGAATATGCAGCCCAAGGGAAGTTATGGAAAAGCACTGGAAGACTAGCCATTTTGAACACCATGGCTAACAACCTGAGCCTGAGCCAAGTTGAATGGCTCATTAAACTCAGGTGATAGGGTTTTGTGGGTCAAGGGGAAATGGATAAGGAAAAATGCTGTGGAAAAGCTTAACTTAATGCTGCAGGTGAAGGTGAACACTGAGTGTGAATATGTAGTGCTGCACAAAAAGGTGTACAAATACGAAAGGGAGATATAGGGCAAGACAGTCCAAAGCATTTGACCTCCAAATTCCCAGATCAAACCTCCCTGCTCTGGGGAAAAAAATTACATATAGGTTTAAAGGTGGATCCTACAGGAAAAGTAGTGGTTGCTTGCCTCTCTGAAGAGTAGAGGCTGTAGGGGGTACAAATTCCAAGACTAGGATGGTCTGTCTTGCTAGGACTTGTGTGAAATTGAATCCACTCTAGAGGATTCATACCAGAAAGGCTGCAGCTAATACATATGACATTCTCAAGGATTAAAAAGATGATTTTTCATGGGCCAGGTTACTTTAGAGACATTGGTGCTGTCATATCAAGGTGAATCCTATTATCCATCTGGGAGTACACATTGATAAATATGAGAGCACCACTGGGGTATGAAATTTAGAGGCAGCTTACTTACACGGGAGGAGATGGTTAAATGCCTCAATAGGGAAGAAGCCTGTAAGTACATTGTTTGCCTTGTTAAACTTTAAAAGTTTAGGGCAGAGATTGTCTCTGTCTTGTGTTCAGTGTTGTCTTAGCTATATTTTGGAGAATGTAGGGTTTCACTTAGTGAGGCCCAGCATAAAGAGGCAAACAATGCATGAAGCACCCAAAATATGGCTCCTTGTAGGAACTCTACACTATTTCTTGACAGATGTTTTAACTTTTCATTTGAATGCTCTCAAAAGGGAAATGTGTCACTCTGATCTGCTGGCTACCTTGATGATTAAAGCACTGCTGAGGTGCTAGGTGTCTTCAGGTGGCCTCACAGAGGTGTCTGGTAAACAAGAAAGATGAAGCTGTAGTTCAAACATTGTGGAAGCCTTTGTCTGCTCTTTTTTCTCTTAATTATTATTAATTATTCTTGTTGAAGAAGAACTGTAATGTAATCATTATTATGCTTATGCCTCAACCCATGTAATCGAGGCACAAGCAAAATTATCTTCATAGGTCTCATCCTTTGGGTATAGCACCAGCTCTGGGTTTTTAACACTGGGACAACCATCCTCAACAGTGCAGAATGCTAAAAGGGCCCTACAGAGGGTATACAGGTTAGGGCCATGGCAGGTGAGAGTGACATAAACTATTCATTCACTCCCCCTAACACTGTTTTGTGCCTTTTAAATTCTACAAAGTCACAAGAGGCTCCTCCTGCTATGCACACTTTTGAGAGATCTTCAAGGAGAATGACCTCCTTCTCTGTTCCCTTGGTGAGAGGACACCTTTCTGCCTACAGTGAATTGAAGCAAATAATAGCATCTGCTAGTCCAGGGGGCATTTTTCAGCAGTGGAAGCTTACAGGTTTTGCCTGGTATTTTACCTCTTCCTAAAGCGCATGTTAATGATTTTGACCTTTCAAGTAATTTGATTCCAAAACCTGTGTTGCAGCAGCTGAGCCCTAAGCTGTCATTTTGAAGAGATGATTATTATCACTCTGAAATCAAAGCAAAGGACTGCTTGTTCAAGCCTGTGTGGCGATCCTCTCACATATAGAGATCCTCTTTTCTCATCTCTCTGTGTCCTCAGCTCTGGGCCTGCCGTCAAGAAGTTCCAGTCTGGTTGGCCAATGTAAGGATAAATCTGCTGCCAATTTTTTTTGCATCAGTGTAGTATAAAAAAGCTCTAGGAGAGCCAGACTCATTGAATATTTTGAGGTGATACCAAAGGAATCCTTGTACACAGGTACCTAGGATAGAGGGTGGCGAGTGTGTGAAAACATTTGTTTGTGGTGTGCAATAGTTGAAAGGACATTTAGACTATTTGCAAATAGACCAGAAAGTGTTCCCTGCTTTCCTTAAGCAGAAGCTGGGTTGTGTGAAAGACCTCCTTCTAGACCTGTGTTCCTTGGCTCCTCCCATAGTGTGAATAATCCTTAACATTTCTGTGACTCAGTGGATTTGCGATGGAAATCATGGCAATATTTTCAGAGTCCTAGTCTAACACCTGAGCCCCGACAGGATTCTTGCCCCCACATCTCTGGCATTTTGCATTGTTAGGTAACATCTCTTACTCATGGCACCAAAAGCAGGAGTATGTCCACCTAGCAAGGAACTAGTGAAATTTGGAGTAAAATCCAAACCTCCCTTTTGTTCACTCTTGAAAACCTTTTCATTCATGCTTGAGTTTGCAGCTTTTTTAAAAAAATGTGATTTACAGATAGCTTGCTCTATTGGGAACAATAAGATCACAGCTTCATTTTTAACTTCTTGCTTTTTCATTGCAAATTTCAAGTTACTGTGTAGAAAGAAAGTTCAAGTAGCTGCTTCATGAGACTAACATGTGCATCTGCCTTCAGCTTGGCTGTTTCATCCCCTCTTCTTCCAGTCCCCTTCCTCCTGTTCCCTAAATGCTTATTAAGAACAGCAATTGGAAGAGCAGGTATGTAAAAAAGAGAAAGAAAGAAGTAATCTCATCCATACAAGCCCCTAAGCCTATGGCTGTGCTTCTTGTATCAACTGAATAGAAAGCTGCTGTCCTCAGAAAACTGGTAATAAAAATCACTGGGGAGGCTCACTGCTCAGTGCAGAGCAATGTCTGTTCTCAGTGCAGTTTCTGATTGCTCCTTTATGGAAAGTGTCCTTTCTGCTGTGCATGACAGAGGTGGTTCTCCCAGGTTAGATGGTGCATTCACAGCTGTGTGCAGAGGCCACAGAGCCTCATCATGGGGCAGGTACACTGGGGAATGGTCACAAGAGGACTATTCAGATATTTTTGTGTCATATGCAGAAAGGGGATTTTACCTGGCTAACTGAAAGGTAGGGGTAAACCACTTTGCAGTGAGTTCACATATATGAATGCAAATAGGATTTGAAAGTGGTAGGCATGCATGTCTTTCATGTCTGCACCATCTGCCTTCTCTGGGCCATAATCACCTTTTCTGAGAGTTTGTATCAGCCACTACTGCTGTCTGTAGTAATCATAGTAGCACTGACTGCACTGTTCATGTATTCCTACAACCATGGTCTCCCATAGCGAAAGCTGCTTCCCTTAAGGCTACTGACTTGAAAGCAGACCCACCTGCAGACTGCTGTGCCAGCAGCTGTAGAGCAGGCAGAGAAGCCAGGGCCAGAAAAGCAGTCATGCATTGCAAAGCCACTATCAGGCTCTGTTTCACAGGTGAAGAAACTGAGACAGATGGAGGGCAAGTGAATTGCTCAAAGTGGTATGAGTAATATCGCTGGCAATGCCTAGTCTTGAAACAGCCTGGCTTAGGCCAGGTTCTGTGGAATGTGCAATAAACTGGGCTGCAACATCCCTGGGCTCGCCGCTCTTGCCCCAGAGTGACTCGCTGCAGATGGCTGGCACAGCCGACACTGTAGTTGCACCACTGTGTTGGCTCTGATCCAACAATACTGCTGGGGGACCTTCCCCTTTCTTTCTCCTGAGGGTGTCTATGGTGTGAAAGTAGCTGTTTCTTTACACAATAGGTGCTCTTTCTTAAATTGAAATAATCCCTTCTGGGTTTTGGTCCTGTTCAGCTCAGTCTTCCCTTTTAGGGCACATGATATAGCTGTGTGACTGAATAATTTATAGGTACCACCTGGCAGGAGCAGAAACACTGACATTTAAAGAGTCAGTAAAGATGAAACAAAGGCTTTGTTTGCTGATGCTCCAAGAATAGGCTGCACTCAGAGCAAGCACACTTTGTATTTCTGTGCTTCCCCTTGTCCTTGTGGTACCCCCTCCCAATCCACTCCAGTCTGCAATTTCCATTTCTTTCTTCCCTCCTTCACTCCCTACAATTGGCTGCCTCATGGGAATGTGAAGCTAAGGTGCTCCATGCCCTGGTTGAACAGAGGTTTCAGTAGACCACAGGCAAATTTGTCGCCTTTTTTGCTGGTTTGGACTTTGACCTTCCTTCAAGTCCTCCAGCTTGGCCAGGCCCTGAGCTTGAGGAGGCTGGTCAGCTGGGCAGTCCAGTCTGCAGGGAGAGTGAGGACTGTAAAGGAGAGATGCAATGGAAATCATCCCAAACAGTTTGGCAGCAGTTTAATTACCCATGATGTGATGTGTACCCATCCTGGGCCACACCTAATCTGCCAGTTCTTCTTGTCTTTCAGGAAAAATAATGGAGTGGAAAAGAGCCAAACAGATTAGTCTGTGTTTGGGATAGGACTTTTGTGGCTCATATGGCTCTTAATGGCTCACATGGCTGTGTCAGGCTAACCCATGATTCATTGACTTTTCTAGTTATGCAGACTTTGCCTAGCTGTCCGTCATCCTAGGAACCAGCTAGTTCCCTGAAAACTAATTCTCCCTGCCAACACTGCCAATTCAACTCAGTGTCTTTGGCAATCCTAGGATACTTTTCTTACTGTTTGGTATGTTTGGATCTGGTCTAGATAAATGAGGAGACCTTGGTATTGCTTTTTGAGATGCACAACCTTCTTTGCACTGATTAGCTGTTTGGCTAAAGTATTTGAATGCTCTAGGTGATGTGCTTCACTTTTTAAAAGAGAAGGACAGAGAAGAACACAAATATACACACAGAAACTACCAAATTATGAAAACCAAAGAGGTTTCTAAAGTTCTTTTTTCAGATTGATAACTTGCAATCCAGTGTTAACAGTGTATTGCTCACGTACCCAGAGAAGATATTTAGAAGGAAGAGGGAGTTGCGCATTTCCGGAACTAGACATATTGGAAAGGATAAATAGCTCCATCCCATAGTAACACTAGTCAGTCAGGCGTGTGCTGTATGTCACTCAGTGGAGGAGTGCCTGCTCCACTGTGCAGCATCTCTGCTGTCACTGACAGTAGCTTCAGTCCTGTATTCCTCACTTACCTTCCCATTGTGACTCTCCTCTGCACCTTCCATCCTTTAGTATCAGGCTGCTCCCTGCTTCTGGTTTAGCGATTGGCTCTGGGAGTACATCTCCTTTCTCGACTGTGCTGCTTTTTGTGCCTCTATACATTTTGCAGTCTCACATGCTGACCCCTTCCACTCTTTTAATCTCCTTTATTTTCTCCCTTCCCTCTTCTCCCCCCCCTGCTTTTTCAGCATTAGAATAGCATTTGGCATGCTTTTGAAAAAATATTTTAAAGCCACAATCATATTTTCTTCAGGTTTTTATAGTTTTAGCCACCTCACAATACCAGCGGGGAAAGGGAAGCTAAGCACACTTAGTGATCATCCCAGAAAATGTTCATGTCAAAATCAGAAGCAAACTTCAAGGTATCTCAGTCTCGGTGCATGGTTCTGGCTCTCTTGCAGGGCATGGACACCACACTCTGCTCCAAGCCAGTCAAGAGGTGGCAGCTCCTGCCATCACAGATCAGCCAGTGGGATGGGCTGTGCCAGCCCCTTGTAATCTGCTCCAGTGCAAATTTGGCTAGGAAGTCAGGCTGGTGAGCTTTGTACAGGTAGGTGAGAGTCATTTGCAGGATCCCATCACCAGCCCAGTTTTGAGGGTACCAGCAAGCAGCTGGCTCTGCAGGAATATTCTAAATCTTTTCCAGATGCTTGAAATACATGCCTGAAAGCCACAGACTAGGCAAGAGGGAAGGATGTGATAATTGGATAGATCTTTTATTTGCCCCTTCTGACCTGTAAGACACTACCATTATCTCATGCTGTCCTTTCAGAGCATGAGCAGGCCTTGTGTCAGCCTCAACACAGAGGTGAGCGTAGCTTGGCTACCTGGAAATACATATGTGCTTTTGTTCATTAGGGGGAGTGTAACAGAAGGGAATAAGACTAAACATTTCTCCCATTTATGGAGGGTAGTCTATGTGTCTGCTGTATATTGTTCCTCCTTGGACAGAACTGTTAAATGGCTGTCAGCACACTGAAGGCTTTTAAATGTAATAGAAAGCCAACCTAAACTTCTCTCATCTGGTCTGGATAATCTGACTGATCTCACCATTCCTGCTGAACAATGGAAAATTGCCTGAATATTTAAACATGTATTGTTCTTAGGGAAACAAAATGTTCAGCTAGTTTGGTTGCCTTAGCAACATCCACTTCTAAAAATACAAAAGAGACAATGTACAAAATAAGTGAACATGTAAAACAGGCAAGGAGAGAAAATGCTGCTTTCTCCCTGACCCAGAGCAACTGGGTCGTGGGCATGACATGCTTTCATTCAAATCTCAGTGAAGGAGTTAGGGCATATCTTCACGCACTTGTTGCACAAGTTTAATTTTTAAAAGTTTAGAACATGACTGATGTTAAACCCATGCAAGCCCCTGTGACATCTCTTTGATATTGGCTCCAGACTGATTCTGTAGATGGTACATTTAGACTGATGTGAGCCCAGAAAGCACAAATTGTACTAGAAGTAAGCAGCAGGTCACAACAATGGTTGCTATGTGTTGGGGGGCAAGGGAGCTAAAACTGTAAAGATTAATTAAGAATGATCAAAGGCCAACCTGAGATAGACCTTGCAAAGGCAAGTAAAAGAAACAACAAATGATTCCTTTGTGACGTGATGTAGAAGGGACCTGTGCATGCTTGGGGAAAGTAATGAGGGGGTCATAGGTGTGACCCAAGGACAGTGTGAATCAAACGAGTAACACTTGTGTTTTCAGTAGTTCTGACAATGGAGAACACAGGATAAGTGCTGTGTGTATAGAAAAGGAAGTGACTGCATTCAAGATGAAACAAGAATGTAAGCATCTTGATCAGCTCCAGTCGCAGGGACCAGAATATCTCAGAATATTGAGATAGCTGCCATATGAAATGGCAAGTCTTCCAGGGTGGATTTTTAATTAATCTATCAAGTTGGTGGTGGCACTGTCTGACTGCAGAATAACAGATGCAGTACTTCTGTTATCTCTAAGAAAAGGAAAAGGGTGTAATCTAGGGAAATGCAGACCCATTCTTCTGACCGCCACAGTGTATACAGCTTTAGAGCCAATCTGTAGGAGGGAATAATAAAAAAACCATGGAGGCAAATGAACAATGAATACTAATTTGTCAAAGGCAGAGCATGCCAGAATAACTAGGTATTTCTCTTTGATAAGACAACTATTTTGGATAGGGGAAATGATAGAGATCTTACCTGTCCAGACTACAATGAGGTACTTCACACAGTGCCATATATGAAATTAATAGCTAAAATAGAAGTTATGAAAAGTTAGAAGGCAGATAGAAAGCTGGCTGGTGGGCAGGAAAAGGTAGGTTGTATGGAAAGGGAAGGTATCAGATTGGAAGAATGGAATTCAGTAACTGGCTTTGCTAGTGCATTAGCTTTAATATGCAGAAATGTATCGGCATCTGTAACAGCAACACTGGCTCAACAGCTGGAAATGCCAGAGAAGGACAAAAGCTTGCAGTTAGTAATATATTACAGTGTCGTCACATAGTGACTGAGTCCCAAGATGTTGCAATTGTGAAAAGGCAAATAATACCCTACAATGTATCCAGAGAGAGAAGGAAGAGTAATAGTGGTATGCAGGACTCGGGAGAGATCTCATCTGAAAAATGGAGTGCGATTCTCGTTACCTGCTTACTAGAAATACGTATTCCAATGGGAATAGGTGAAAAGGAGATGATACTAGGAGCAGGGAGACTCCTGGCCTATGTGGAGAGACTAAGAGAGACTGGCTTTTACAGCCAGTAAAGTGAAGGATAAGAGAGGCTGTATTTCCTCTCTATAAATGTATCAGAGTGTAAAAATTGGAAGAAAATGAAGTTACTAAAGTTGAAGGACAATTGTATCCCAAGAACAAGTGGGTATAAACTGACCATAAAGGAATTTAGCCTGGAAATTAGAAGAAAGCTTCTAGCCATCAGAGCAATTAGCTTGGGAACAGTGTCTAATAGGAGAGGTGAGAAAAGGAGGCCAGCCTGTTTTAAGAGGATTTCACTTAAATGAAAGGCATTTTTGTGCCGTGGCTTCCTGTGATAGCAGCACTCAGTGACCGAGCAGTTTCTAGAGCTATATTTGCCTAATCACAAATCAATGTGGCAGCACCCATATCCAGGAGGTCTCCACTTTACCTAAACTTAAGTCTGTGCTTTCAGCCACATCTCTACAACTCAGGGTGCAAAACAGTGATTCACTGGAAAACACTTGGTGGGGAGAGAATAACAGCAGGGAAAGGAAAATACTATTTCAGCAGAAAGTCCTTATCCTTCCCTGGTTCTGAGGGACATGAGATAACACCACATTTGCAAATTGGGGATACAGCCCTATGATGCTGATGCCAACAGATGAGCCAAAAGAGCTTCCTAAAAGTATAGTAACTGCGTATAATATGTATAGACCCATTGCACAGGCAGACAGAAAGAGCCCCAACTCTCTCCCAGTCTGTTTCTGTTGGCTTTTTCCCCATGAACTGTGACTTTGTTGAGGCTGTTCAGGTGAAAGTCTTCTTTTTTCTGGATGTTGTTCAGCCTGCTTTTTATCACTTACAAGGTGGTTGCCATGCGGTATTTATGCTCCTCATGACATTTTGTGACAGTTCCTCTCAGAGAAACTTTTTACAGAAGAGAAGCTGATGTTGAAGCTGACAGGATGACTTGCCTAAAGTTGCTTGGGAAGTCCGTAGTAGAACAGATTTTCTACTAAATCCCTACTCCCTGCCTAACCACAAAGCCAGTGTCTCTGCTACCCTTTCTTCCTTGTTTCATTTTCTCCTTCCATTTTAGTCTGCTTCTGTCAAGCTCACTTATGTCCTCTTCAGTTCCTTCTTCTCCTTGCCAGCTGATGCACGTGGCTTGGGTGCCCTGTTGTGAGCCTCTGCCCTCTGATTTCTCGTGGTTCTCCATTTGCTCCATCCATTGCTCTCATGGCTCTCATCATTGTAGATCATGACAGCAACAGCACAGGGGTGGTTAGGATGAACATAAATGAGTTATTGTGAATCCAGCTGAGGCAATATGCATGTACAAATGGGAAGCAGGGCTTTGGAAGAGCCATGGGAAGGTCTCTTGGTTTATACAGTGGATAGAAGCTAATATGACAGACTTGCCAGATCTTGCTCATCAAGCATAAAACTCATGCAATTAATTCCCACGTTGTGCTCCCCTCAGCAGGCAGCTTTTGCTCTGTGTTTTCTCTGCAGCATTGCAGCTTCTGTCTCCCCTGTGTCCCCACTCCCATGCCAGGCACAGATGGTGAGTGTAACCTGTGATCCCCTGAAGACCATCTGGAGAACAGGGGTGCCACAGAGCAAGACACAAACCTCTCGTGCTGTTATGTGAGCCAGTGGGCCACATGCAACGCTCATCAGTAAAATGCACAGAAGAGAAAAAGAGTTGGCAGAGAAGAAAGCAAAGGCAGTGGGTACTGCAGTTGCTATGCAAGACTGTTGAAATGATCTGAAATGACTATTCTGGGGGATCTATAATGCAAGGAAACTCACATGTGCATATCCTTCAACAGGCAGTGAGCTGCAGCTCATCTCTACATGTGCTTTGATTTGGAAAAACAGCTAATTATATATCATTCACACTCTACTGTAATTATTCTGTCTCCAGAAAAAAAAAAAGTGCAGTGTTGAAAGGGTCTGTCAATGCCACTGCAGCCCTTTGGGTGAGCAGCCTTGTGAGATGCTGGTGTTTTGAGTAGGGAGATTTTCTCTAAAGTATCAGAACTTTTATGTGTTAAGCTGTGATGAGAATGGAGACCTTTCTCATCATATGTGTGTCTTTCCAAGCAGGGAGTGCCAAAAGCAACTATGTTACTGTGAACGTAATATCTGACTATACAGCCAGTTACAGAGATTCTTGCCTTTCACAATCTTCCTGTCACTGCCCCATTTATATGGATGTAACTTTTGGTGCAATTGCAGCAATTGCTTACAAGGAAAATGACTTAGTTATATATAAATGTGGTCAGTGCCATAAGTGTCTTGAGAAATTATTAATCATAATGGACCAGATCTTCAGATGAATCAGGTTAATATTTGTCTCAGAGAAAAGTGTGCAGGGCAAGGTCATATAAGCTAACATTTTACCCAGCAAAACATTTACATTTACCTCACCCTGCAGAAAGATTAAATGGGATCCAAAGAGAATGTTATTAAAAGGAGTTCAGGGTTTGTGCTACCTGTGCCACAGGTATATGTCCCTCGGAGACTGCTATAGTGGCCAGAGATTTAGATGTGCCCTCCTCTCTCTGCTCCTAAATAGCAAGAGAAGCAACAGACATAAAGCTGGGTATTTCATGTCCAAAGGCCACAGGTGTTTAGTAAGACATTAAAGGTTTTCTACAAAATACTGTAAAAATACGTACTGAAAGAAAATATACACCTACATTCCTGCTTGCAAGCAAAAGCAAAAAGGAGAGTGAGAAAGAAATGCCATTTAATTTATATAAACAGAAGGACGAAAAAATAAAGGCATATACAAAATTTTAGTCTAATTTTTAGTTGATTATAAAGGAAAAGTAGTGAGCTGTGTCTTTTTCTTTTTTTCTTTTTTTCATAAAGACTGGATTGCTAAGAAACACTGCTACACTCTGCCTCAGCACAATATTTTTGATCAGCTTTCTGCCTGCTTTGTACCACAGACTCTCTGACAAAGCTGGAGCCACAGACCTGTCCCACTCTTTCCCTTTTCTCTCCATTCCATCTTCCAGCTACAGAGCTCACACACTATGGTAAAGATTTGAGGGCTCAGCTCTCACTATCTCCACTACCACACCTCAGTCTTAACCCTTGGAGAGTTATCACTTTCTTTATTGGCAAAATAATTAAAGGGAAGCCCACTTCATACATCAGCTGCTACTTTGCAAAGCTTCATGCAAAGCTTTCTGCTTTGTTCAGGAGGATTTTTCTCTTTCCCCATTAGCCAAATGACTAATGTGGGCTCATTCCTTTTATTTGAGGCATCACATTGTGATAACGGCAAGAGATTCTAACCCTGTGGTCCAGTGGTCAAAAGCTGTGATCCTGTGATGTGATCCTCTCTTCCCTGCATGTATATTCCTGCTTGGCCTCCTTCATCAGGCTGCCTAGCTGTCACACTCCCTTCTCCATCAGTGATTTCCAGCTGCCGGTTTCCTGCTACCCCTTTTCTGACCTGTGATTAAAATAGTTGTGGGAGTTCACTGGCTCTGGAGACTGTCGTCACAGGCTTTGATGAGTATGTGGTGATGTGGCAATGCATCATCTTACAGTATGGGGACACAGCATAAGAAAGAGGAAGGGAACAAGTAGTGAACTAAACTCCAGCAAAGGTTGTGTCTGCTCAAGGACACAGTGGCAGGCAGCCACAACATCTGTATGTGTTTGTCGAGTTACATATGGCTCCTCTGTTGTGCTTTCCTGTACTGCTTTCCACCAGGAGGGAGAATCTGCAAGGATAAAAGCTAATCTCAGTGGGGAGATTAGGATTTCTCTCTGTCAATTTCAAAACCTACCCAGCTCATCTGTCACCAGTTTTTTGCTTGTAGCTTTGATCGCAATTACTGATCTGTTCCTAAAACTGGGGGCAGATATGAGTAAGACAGTAATAATGCCTTTACTCCTCTTCCCCCAGTAGGAAGGAAAAATGGTCACGAACTTGGAGATCCAAATGGGCAAGCCTAGGAGCTGAGTGGGGCTCCTTGTTGAAGAAAGACTGTCTTGCTTTGTAGCTGCTTCTGCTCTCCCACTGTCAGAAAATGTCCTGAGCCTAGGAACATCCCTGCAGACAGACACTAGTTAGGATCATAGAATCACTTAGGTTGGAAAAGACCTTTAAGATTATCAAGTCCAGCCATTAGCCTAGCACTGCCTAGTGCACCACTACACAATGTCCCTAAGCATCCCATCTACATGTCTTTTACATACCCCCAGGGCTGGTGACTCAACCACTTCCCTGCGCAGCCTGTTCCAATGCTTGACAACCCTTTTGGTGAAGAAATTTTTCCTAATATCCAATCTAAACTTCCCCTGGCACAACTTGAGGCCATTTCCTCTCATCCTATTGCTTGTTACCTGGGCAAAGAGACCAGCAGCCACCTCACTACAACCCCCTTTCAGGTAGTTGTAGCAAGCAATAAGGTCTCCCCTCAGCCTCCTTTTCTCCAGACTAAACAACCCCAGTTCCCTCAGTCACTCCTCATAAGACTTGTGCTCCAGGCCCTTCACCAACTTGGTTGCCCTTCTCTGGACACGCTCCAGCACCTCAATGTCTTTCTTGTAGTGAGGGGCCCAAAACTGAACACAGTGCTCAAGGTGCGGCCTCACCAGTGCCAGGTACAGGGGGACAGTCACTTCCCTAGTCCTGCTGGCCACACTATTTGTGATACAGGCCAGGACACTGTTGGCCTTCTTGGCCACTTAGGCACACCGCTGGCTCATTTCCAGCCAGCTGTTGTCCAACACCCCCAGGTCCTTTTCTGCCATGCAGCTTTCCAACGACTGTTCCCCAAGCCAATGGTTCCTGCTATTGCTTCTTCTGCACAGCCTCTGCCTGGGACCTGGTAGGAGTGGGAAGTGAAACTTCCATTACAGTAGAAGTGTGGATCATAAAACCTGGTCTTCAATGTGTTGGTGCCTGTCCTCATGCAGAAAAAAAGCTTTGTTTCAAGATATTTAAGAAATGGTTCATAGGACCACATGGAGGAACAGGGGAAGCTGTGCTTGTTCAGCTTTTCTGTCTGAAGCCAAGAACTCCCCCAAGGTTTCAAAGGTTTTGGAGATGGGGTGTATGATGTAACTAGAAGTTTTTACTTTATAGCTAGCAGAAGTTTTCCTCATAAACAGGCCTAGATAGCACTGAAGTACCTGGCAGTACCATACATTCACCATGCTGAGACTATGAGCAAAACCAATTCCTGCAGGCTTACAATCACAGCAGATCTCCACAGCCAAATGCAGACTCCAGTGAAGTCTTTCTGTCTTGGATTTCAGTAGAGCCAGGATTTTGCCCCCACATCTATCTTCATCAGAGTAATTGTTTTTAATCCTCCACACTGCTTCTTAGCCAGCATACATCCAAACCACCTATCTGACCAGTGCCTTCTTCCCATTTAAATCCCTGGCTGTTTTCTGCAAAGAATCGCATAATATGAGTTACTGCTTTTTCATTATGTGGTGATTTTAGATATTGGTAAGGCCTTCCATAATCTGTCTGTCTATGCTATACCACCCCAAACAAGGTCACTGTGTTTGTTGCAATTCCTCTCCCGTATTGTGGCCCAATGATTTCCTTACTCCTCCATTCCCCCTGCAGTGAGATCCGGGTTTCTGACGGGAACCCATCTAGAGGCACTAAAACCATTATGTCTGCCAGAAAGCTCTGACTCACATCTACCTGTCAAGGTTGAGTGCCCCCATCCCTTGATGCCCCAGCTGATGTCCCCACTGCTGTGCAGGCCCATGGAGGCAACCCATGGAGACATCCCACCCAACCCTTTGCATTCTTTCCAGAAAATCTGGCTGGATCACAGCACTGCAGTGGGCACAAGAAAAGCTGCACTGAAGGTTGCCTTTAAAGCCATGAACTGATGACGTTGTCAGCACATAGTGTTCATTCCCAAGTCATGAAGTTTATTCTGGGACCACTTGAGAGCTTCAAAGGTCCGTCCCCTTGCCAGGAAAATATCTGTGCTGTTGAGCTCTCCTTCAGATTCTCTCCACATGCCATAAAGGAAATGTTCAGAAACCTAATCTGAGAGGGATCGGGCTGCGAATTCTCCTTGTGTCTGTTGATTTAATGAGGCACAAAATCTGAGGGTGCTGTAGGAATCAGGCGGCCTTTCTAATGCACACCAGCTGTGTCACGTGCCACCAGCAGGGAGGCAAGCTCTCGTGTGTCCCTATTACTTCAGATTCTGCTCTTGCTGGTACCCCGCTCACTTAGAAGGACCCTATTAGATAGGACTGCTGTTAGGTAAGCAAATAGGAATGACATGTTCTTCCCTTGGGGTAAGAGTGAGAGATGAAGGATGGTCTTGTGACTGAGGCACTGAGCTGTGACTCAGAAAAATAGAAATTTCTTTTCTTATCTCTGTTGCTCAATTCTTGAGTGACCTTGACAAGAAACAGTTACTGTTTCAGTTCCCATCTTTGATCTGGGGAAGATGATGCTTTCTTTTTCCATTGTCTAATCTATGTCAGTCCTCAACTTTTTGTGCCACAGACTGTCCTCAGCAATATGTTTGTGTGTCATCTAGCACAGTTAGCCTTTCACTCTGGGTGAGCCTTGAGGTGCTCTTATGATATCTCTAAGTAGGAACAGCAGTGGAGCCTAGGGCCCACATGGGCAATGCACTGATCCTGACATCTTCTTGCTGGTCCCGTTCTCTTGGCGCATTTTGACTCAGCAAAGGCTGTCACAGTCTCTTGAGCATGAACCCCTTGGTCTGAGTTACAAATAACTACCACAGCGTCAAATGGATAAACACCAGATGCTAAACATTCACTGTCAGATGCTGCATTGTAAGTGAAGGCAGATAGTTAACCTACTTTGGGTACCTCTTCCAGGATGTCAAGATACGCTCTCAGTTCTGCTGCCACAGACTTGAGGAGATAAGCTAAATCAAGCTACATAACTCTCATGATCTGTCATGTGGGTCATGTGGCCTTATGTGCCATCATTTGGAAGGCCACAGAAGTGCGAAATGCCTGACAGTATTTGGAAAGGAGACGACTGCAGCAAAGCAATGGCTGTTTTGGAAGTTGTATGTAAAAAGCCTATAATTCTATAGGCATTGTATAGGATGTCTAAAAATGGAAGCCACTTCCACAAGACAGAGAGCACACAGAAATCAGGTGGGAGACAAAGGGAGAATATGTGCCCAAGCAGAAGAGACAGTTCCTCAGTAGAACATGCCTGTTGGTAGGCTCTTTTCCTGGGCTATATGATCCCAAGTTAAATCAGCTTTTGAGAATGACTTGATGTCACCAGAAATCACCAGGAGGGTAAAGGCCTCTATAAATGGCCACAAGAAAAAAGTAGTTTAAAGACATGATCCTGTAAGATCCTGCTTCAGCATCCAAACCTGAGTCAATTCTTCTACACCCTGAGCAGATCAAGACCTGTGGGGTGGGACAAGGTGAATTGTGAGGGGAAAATTGAAGGGAGGACACTATCTTTTGAAGAAGATGGATGGAAAAAAGGAATAGGGACAAGGAGGTTTGAGAGAATGGGGTGAAGGAAAGAAATGGAGTTAGTGAATGGTTGGGAAAGAAAAATAAAAGATGAAAGAAAATTGAGAGGAACTGAAAAACAGAAGATTTTTAGCAGGCATGTGGTGATGCATTTGTTGAGCTGGGAGTACCTTGCAGAACACCTTGAATGATATATCTGTTGCCCTCCTGGTAGGCCTTGGAGAAGAATGTCTTATACTTTCCTCTTAATTTTTGATCTGCACAGAGAGAAGGATATTACTAAGGCTCAGACCTCTTCTTTAGGATCCCTGAAAATCAGAGCAAGCTAAAAAAAACCTGTTTTCCCAAACACGCTTATAAAGAGTGACATTTTTTCAATGCCTGGAATTCCTTAAACTCCTGTCTCTGATTTGAATAATCCTTACAAAGCTACGTGATTTCAGGTATATCTCACAGACAGCAAAGGCAGATTTAGGGAATGAGACATTTTTATAGAGATATCCTAGGCCCTGAAGGACAAGGTCTTCTTTCTTCAGGAAAGAGCTTTACAGGCTCTTCCTGTTACTTTTATAGGCCAGTTTGAGACTCAGTGCTGGCTTAGATCTAGTATGAAGCTATCTTTGCTTCAGCGTTTCTCCCAGACCAGCCAGTCACTGATTCCTCAAGAGCTTGCTATGGCATTTACTGCCAGCTTTCCTTATTTAATTGGGAGTGTCTCAGCAGTCAGAGGTTTTGTGTGAAGAGTTATGGGCTTAGCCAAGGGTCAGCTTTTCATTTAGTTAGAGTATGTTTCCCTGATGGTTGCTGAGAAGAGCTTTAAAACCTGAAAGTTAGAGGTTTAAAAACTAGAAAAAAAAATATTAAAAGAACTCCAAATTTTGAAAAAATAGTTTTTACATTAATGTCATCATTACTAGTTGCCTCATTTGTGATTTTTTTAACAGACTGAGTTTTTCAGAGATTCTGAAAAGGGAAAATGAGATTGTAATCAGTGTATAATAAATTTCTGCAGGATTTTAAGATAGCTCAGGCAAGAAATGTGCGATACAAACTGTCAGGTTAATTTCTTTCAGTGTATTTTCTTCCCAAAAGTTGTTCCCTTTGAAACAGAGTGGCCTAAACAAGTGCAAAACTTCACAAAAGCAACTCGCTAATGGAAGTGAAGCTGAGGGCTTCTTGTCATTAGGCAATCTGCATAGATAAAAAATACATTATAAAGTTGTCAGAATGGATCACATTGGGATTGCACATGTGTTCTGGCATTTCCATCAGCACACCTCCTGCATTTAAACAAGCCTTAAAATGTTGTATGCTGCAACAGTGTGTCAGAAATGGTGCTGCACAGCCCTGAGGATCACTTTTGCCTCTGATTCCTTCAGAGTCCCCTGGTAACGCACAACAACATTGCTTGACGCATCCAGACATTTTTCTTGACCTTCCAGGCAAGCAACAATGCCCAACCCCAATTCCTTAATTTAATCTTTGATTGTGGTAGCAAAACCAATCAGACCCTCAAATTACTTCCTTGACTAAATTAGCAACTTCTATCTACTGTTGCTTTACCACAACATAATTCATTAATAACCCTTAAGAGCCTTCTCTATCAAAGCACCCCACTGGCTAGTACAGGCTACACCACAGACAGATTATGGAATTGCAGAACAACAGTCTTGCACATAACTTGACTCCCGGCTCACTCTGCTGTGCCTAATATATCCAGTCTGTAAATCTAGGAACTCTCCTGTCTCACCCCTCAGACACATCAGCAGTCCTACCGAGCCCCCATGAGCAGCCAGCCAGTGGCTCCTCACCTGCCTGCAGCCTGCCAGCAGCCTAGGGGCAGTTCTCCTGTTGATGCTGCAGTGCTTGGCCATGAAACCCAGGGCAGGAATGAAGTGCTGTCAGCCAGGGGTTGCTCATTAGTGGAGGCATGGAGCTGGGGCATTGCAGTGTTGGGGCATTTAGCCCAGCAGAGTCTTTCTTATTTTGCTGACAAAATCAGGAAAGGTTGGCTGCCCTTGATGCAAGGGCAAGTTGACTGCTGTGTTACTATTTCCCCTGCATACACGTAGGTTCTCAAAGGCTTCTCTTCCACTTATGTCTGATTCCTAATAAAAACATATCAGCCTCTGAACACAAGGCTGATGAAACCTGGTGCTTTCTCCTTCCATATAACATGAAGTGTATGGTAATATAAGGAATAGAAGTGACTGCCTAGAACAGCAGGGATGTGAAAATAATCTGTCCTGTGTGTCTGTTTTCTTTGTGACCCTCTCCTGTTCCACAATATAGTCAAGCCAGTGGTCTCTCTTGTTTCATTGCTCATGCAGAGGTCACTGCAGATGGTTAGGCACCATGTCAATTACTCCACATCTACCAAGAACCCATAGCCTGTGGCTCCTGTGCAGTCTGTAAAACTAAAAATTAAATCCACTGGGCAGGCAAAAGTAGATATAGTTGCTCAGCTAGAAGACTAGACCCACTAGCAAGGAAGAACTGAAAGACTACTGAAATTAAGAGCATTTATCTTCAAAGACATGTCCAAATATCAAAAACATATATGTATGCCATGTGCAACTGTGTGTCCTACAGCACACAATCACATGTTCACTTGTGTGTAGACATACACATAAACACAGCTATTGTGAAGTGGCATGCTGCTGTTGGCAAAAACAGTCTTGGGTTGGGGAATTTAACAACAAACATTGCCAATTAACATAAACTTTTAATTATTATTTCTGGAATTGAAAAATAAAGAAGGCAAATAAACAAATGCTTAAGAAACATATCCCAGCTTCCCTTCCTCCTTGCTGGTCTCTCATCCCCTAGCCACATGCTATGCTCAGTATCCTCAATGAGATGAGGCGTGACACAGGAGGTTGGAGTTGGTATATTGTGGTTCCTTTGCTTTTACTGCTCCTTGTTTCTTAATCAACCGCTCCAGCGTGGGTTTTTCCATGGGCTTCAGAGTCCCTGCAGAGGCATGTTTCCTCTTGTGCCTCCTTTTGCTCTGGCATGTCTCTTGCTCTACACCTGCCTGGGTGTCTTGTGCTCCTGCATGGTTGTCTTCTGGTACACCTTCACTCGTGCCTCCTTCTTTCTCTCTGGTATCTCCTGCTCCAGGAGCAGCTACTGCCCTTTCTTAAATATGTTTTTGCAGAGGCTCCATATCTTCTTCTGACTGGCTGCAGCATTGGGACATGGTGAGTTGGTGTCCCACATTGCTGAGTTGACTGGACCTAGTTGGGACTGTCAATGGGCAGTCCCTGGTCTCATCCCACACAGGGCACCCTGCAGCCTCCACCCCACCAACCCGCCCAATACATATGCACTCAAACAAGTGTTTATACTATGCTAAAATATATGCAGGTCAACAAAGAAGTTTTGTGGGAGTCTTTCTGCTTCAGCCCATGGGGTAAATTACTCTTCCAAAGAAAGTTAAGTCTGCCAGCTTCCCATTGCCCTGTGAGCTGTCTTCATAATTCAGCGTATTGAGTTTAATGTATGCCTCAGAGCTGGCCGAAGGAGGTGTATGAAGGACCTGGCTGACTGGTTACCACTTAGAGCGGTCCCTTGTGACAAAGCACATGGAAACTCCACTTTGCCAGCCTGAAGTTTGAGGGGTTCACCCACTGGACACTATTGCCCAGGCTAGCTGGCCCCATGTGCAGTCTCCATCACAACAGCATCCACACAAGCTGTGGTCAGGACCAAGCAGTCATACTGGTGGCTTCTTTCCACACCTCGCAGGCTGCAGTGCAGTAACAACAGCATCTCTTTCATTTCATGTTGTCTCCAGCCTTAGTAAAAGGATCACCAGCAGAGTACAAAATGGTAAATAAAGGCTCTACCAGTGAGACAAAGCTGATTTATGGCCTAAAGGGGCTATGAGGACAGATCTAAATAGTCATCTTGGTATGTGCTTGACTCCAGCCCTACAACCATCCACACTACTTCCCTGCTGGTGCTTGTCTGAGCCCATTCTTGTGTTTTCCTGGCTCCCCTTGGTGCACTTGGTGCCACCACAGAGTGCAGGGGTGTCCTGATAGAAGGGGGGTGTGTGTGTGTGTGTAGGGATCCAAGTCTGGAGAGAGTGAGACAGCAACAGCACCTGGTGGGAATACAGAAGCCTCAGTAAAGAGAGAGAAGGCATAAAGAAACTGGTAGGCCTATGGTGTAGGGCTGAAGATCTTGGAACCCAGGATTTATGATGTTCCACCAGTTACGAGAAGTTGTTCCTACATAGACTGTATATTACAACAAGACTTCCTTGGCAGTGGATTTTCATGAATAATGTGGCTGTACTGTACCCAGGTAAATAATATTTTGTTCTCAAGCATTACCAAGTATTGTTTGTGCAGTCCTAGAGTCTTAAAAAGCTACCTGTCTGGCAAAAATTTGACTTGGGTAATCAAAAAGAAGTGATTCATCCTGTAGGACAGGAAAGCCTCTGCAGGACTGCAAGAATGTGGAGATTCCAGGGCTGCACAAAACAAACTTCACCCACTGTGGTGCTGTAGCTACTTCTGGGTTGAACAGCAGCTGTTGGCAGCACCATGATATACCAAATCAGTTCAGGAAATGGAAAACTGTCAAGCAGATGCTGCTAGGACATTCATGGTGGGAGGAAGTACTAGGAATTTTTATTAAGGTACACCATGTCCAATCATGACCCTCTATAAAAGGCATCTTTAAAGAGTTGGTCAGTTGTTGCTTTTACAGTGCATCAGAGAGCATCTTCAGAAGTGTAAGACGCACGGTACTGTGTGAGGGTATTGGATCAACCCTTGAGCAGTGTTTTCTTTAAGGTCTCCCATCCAAGTATTAACAGGTGTAAATCAATAAAAATGAACAATCAAGACCACAGAAAAGTGGAATTAATAAGTATTATTTCAACTCAGTGAGAGAATAACTAAACAAAACTTGCTGAGCTCTTTATTTCTAAAAACTTAGAGAAACTAGTCACCAGGCAGCAAACACCTCATAAGCTGAGGATCTCTAGAAAGGGAAACATGGTGTAAAAGTGGTTTGTAACTAATTAAACTGGAAAAAAAAATTAGGTGGTTTTTTTTTTTCCAATTTAAGGTTCTCTCATTACTAACAGGAAAAAACAGAGGATGCTGTGGTAACTTGAAGCTGCTGGTGTGACTAAGGTAATTAAAGCGGCCCATATGGATTTCAGACCACCCACCTACCCAACCCAGCCCTTTGTCAAGTCAAAACAAAGCGTTACATTTTTGAAGAATTGCAGCTATGGAAAAATATAGGCCTCTAAAAAGCTTGTTATTAGACACTGCCAAGATAGTTTTTTTGATGAGCTTTTCTGTTAATTTGGCAACATAAATAAAACACCAGGGTTTTTTATTACGGTATGTAATACGAGGTGGAGGCTTTTTGACAGGTATTCCCCTTCAGGGCTTGTCTTTTAGGTGTAAGAGATGCAGGGGGCATGGCATAGTGGCATCTTCTCAGGGTTGCCAGTTTTCACACATTCATCTCAGTGAGCCAGATTCTCCTCTCTACAGTGTAGTAAACTGGGTATAATTCCATAGAAATCACTGGTACAGAGCCAGCGTGAGGTCATCACTGGAATGTGATGTGACAAGCAGCTTCTCCCTATAGAGTAGCAAGGGACACTCTGCTCCCTGGGTTGAGTTTCTACAGGTGAGCAAAAAAATCTGTTGCTTAGGACTACTGTTCCTGCACATTACACATGTTCCACTGTGAAATTTTCCAACTCGACTGATCTAAGAGCCTAATTGCCATTTACATGCAAAATTAGGCTCCTAAGCAATTTGTGCCATGCCTACAGTCAGGAGTTGTGCAGCTGTTTGATTTCTGGTTTGCAAGCAGTGCCTTTATCATATCACCAAAGATGGTACTTGTATCCCCAAATGTGGCTTGTTGGCTGAAGTCAAAGTGCCCAGTGGAGGGTCAGCTGGTACTGTTCTCAGAGCCTGATCGAGTGCCTGCGGGACTTCCTTGAAGAGCATTTCTGGAGGATCAATAAACTGTGGCAGTGTTCTATCAAATTCCCATGGGTCTATCTTCCACTATGTGTTTTCCACCTCTTCTAATGTTTCAGCCTCTTTGCATATCTCCACTGTTTCTTGTGTCCTTCCTCAGGATGATAATGTTCTTGGTTCTAGTGTACAAATGGATCATGCAGCCTGAGCACACCAGACATGGGTTTCAGGAAAATGCCACTGCCCAGAGGTTGCCTCTCAAGAGGAGGAGAACAAGGAGAAAACCTTTGAGGCGTTGCTTCTTTATAGCAGGCATCACCTGTGTTTTTCTGCCTCTGAAGGTCTTGAGGTCCCAGTGTACCTCTGTCCTCACACTTCTGCTGGGCAGGTCATCCTTTTACCTTCTGCCCTTATGGGATTCCTTTTTCCTTAGCCAGAAACTTTTGGAGAGGATGAGCTCTAAGACACAGTCTACATCACGCTGGGTTGGGGTTTTTTTTCAGGTTCGGGTCTGGCAAAACAAGGTGGGGAGCTTGTGCATTTCAAGGACAAACTGATAGAAGTCTAGTTTAAAAACAAAGAAAAAAGACAATAGAAACATGGTTAGATTTATACCAGCAGTCAAGAGGACAAGTTATTTTTTTGCTTCCTAAATCTTTTCTGTAACCTTCTGGGGTTATGCACAGAAGTGTTTTCCTGTCTTTGGAATTGCTCGGCTTCAAGTTATCCTTGTGGTCCTAGCTCTCAGCTTGTAGCAGTAAAGCAGGGAAGATGGATAAGGCGAGTCCCAGCAGAAAAGTGAAGGAATGTGGCAGTAACTGTTGCTCTGGCTGCTGTGGAGAGAGGCGGCTGTGGCTCACGCATCTTCTCCATGGCTAGCGAAGAGCTGGTGGGAGCAGATGCTATTGAGCTCATCCCAACTCATTTACTGCCCACCTGCTTTCAGCATTTGTCCCAGCTGAGCTCCCCCTCAAGGCTGTGGAAAGGACTTCTCAGCAGACAGATGCAGCAGAAGTACCATTGCTGGGGCCAGGGTTAAAGGATCAGAGCATGTGGGAGCAGTTTTGAGCCATTGGGACTGGATTCACTGACTGTCTGTTCCAAAATAATTGATAGCACTGCAAATTAGTGTAATTCTCTCTCTGCTGAGAGGAGATTTTAGCATCCTCCACAGGCAGTCAGGTCTTTGAAACCTGATGCAATGTGTTCCAGCTTCTCACGACAGGGAAAACACAAGTCTGTAAGAGGGTCATGGCAGGGCACAGTTTTGGATCTTTTTTCCTAAGAAATTTTTAAAAGTGGATCTTTTTATTTCTGTCATTTATCTTGCACATGAGACACTCAGAGATGGATGTTAAGACATAGCTAATGACTCAGGAACGTCAGGCAGAGCAGAGCAGGCTCTTCAGTGCAAGAGCAGAGGGAGAGAGAGAATAGCTGCAGCAAGTACATTTCAAGGTCAACTTTGTGGAAGAGAAACAAAAGGCTGTAGACTTTGAAGGCCGGTGGCTCCTGGGTTTACCTTCTGCCTGGTTTTATGAAGTGGGACTGCAGGGAAGGATCCTGCATATTGTGACAATATTTCAGGACAGCAAATTTTGGGAAGCTCTCCAATAGTGTGACAAGCCAGATCTTAAGAACTGTGATAGATGAATCTCCAAGTGTTGGAAGTTATGAGGTTTGTCTACACAGAGAAATTGCAGTGGCTTTAAATATCCTGATGGATTTAAAGCTTTGTGATCTTTCCTTTACTGTGAATGAACATTGTATTTGTATAAAGGTGTATGATGCCAATACAACCATTTCTGTATGAGGGGAAAAAAAAAAAAAGAAAACACTCCCAACTGAAATAGTTATGCCTGTAAGAAAAAAATGGCATGGAACTACTTAAGCAGAATATGTGGATCATACCAGACAGCTCCGAAAGGTGCATCATAGTCATTAGGAGATGAAGTTTATATCCTTGACTGAGACTAGATTTAGACTGGAGTAAACTGATTCTGTCCCTTCTCCTGCCTTCTGCTACAGCTGCTAGCTCTAAGGGGCTGAAGGAAACTGGCCTGAAAGAGGGATCATTTCCTAATTTTTCCAGCCCCCAACAGCCATGACTGTGGAATTTGTTACTGGCAACCAGATATCTAGTAGCTTTGATAGTTCACATGGGAGTGGATTTCAGCTTGAAAGTTACCCAGATAAACCTAGCATTTTTGCTCAAGTTCCCTGGCTTCTCATGCAAACATGAGCTGATTCTGGATTTTCTCAGATCTTCTGAACTGAAACAACTTTTATGGGAATAGGTAGGGTGACTTTCTAGAGGTGTATTCCTTTCCGTACCTACATATCTGGACTTGGGCTTGGGTTCCACTTCACTGGAGTATCAGCTGATAGTGGAGTATCAGCAGATTCCTAGTTTAGCCTGAATTGACTTAATTTGCCTCATTCCAAATATAATTCAGAAAACATTATTCTAGGCAGCAGTGACAACAGGGGACTTCCTCATGCCATCATCTAGGGGTGCAGGGGGGGATATCTCCTACAAATAGATGTCAAAGTGTTAGCTGCCCTGGAAAAGAATAGTGTCCCCCAAGGACCTAGCAGAGGAGGGGGGAAGAAATCAGATGGGTGACTGAGTGAGTGACTGAAACCTGCTTTATGAGTAGGTGGGGGAGAGGTGTCCTAATGGATAATTCAGCTGGTGCAGTTGCTGGTATTATGAAAGGGAAGCTTTGACTGCCTGACTGCCAGTTTCCTTGTCTGGTTAACAGATGAACAAAGAGTTTCAGTGTTGCTTCTCTATGATGTTTCTTCATCTTTCATTAAACCTACAATCACATGAACTCATTAAATAGTCACTAAATTTTATCTCTCTTAAACCTATATGTCGTGGTTTAGGGCCGGCGAGCAACTAACACCACGCAGCCGCTCACCCCTTCCCCCCCCCAAGTGGGATGGGGGA
>JANZLQ010000031.1:7514490-7532706 GCA_026212715.1 Elanus axillaris | reverse complement strand
ACATCAGAGTGTTATCAACATTCTTCTCATACTGAACTCAAAACACAGCACTGTACCAGCTACTAGGAAGACACTTACTTAACTCTATCCCAGCTGAAACCAGGACAGTATATTACTTTAGCAAAGTTGCAACCAGTTTACAGTAATGCTACTAAATTTATCCAGATCTCTCCTCTGGCCTGTGTAACTTAAAAGGATGTTATGTGTTAGTCCAAGTGCAGAAGCCAATAACTGTACATGATTCTAGGTTTATATTGAATAACAAAGAACTGTATAGCTCAGTGACCTACAGGCAGGAAAAGGAATGTAGCTTAACTTGCCCACAGAATTGCTGTGTTTGACTGTAGCATCTGTGCCTCAGTTTCTTCCCTGTAATGAGACCAGATCTGCTCCTGTAAAGGGCTTACAGCTTTCTAAATGACAGACAGCTGCTATAGTTGTTAAGGTTAAGAGCAGCTCTCTTGCTTGCACTAGGAAAATTGAAGCCCACGAAATAAGCAGCTCACCATCTGAAATATTTATGTATTCATCCCTATAAAAGCACCTGTCCTCTCTGCAAAACTACAGTGAAGCAGAATACACTTACTACAGCTTAGGATGGCTATCAAGGGCTACCTCATTGATTAATGTGAATTTCAACTTATTTTCTTCTTTATTTCTCCTTACTTCATCTTCTTTAGAAAGCAGGTCAGCTCCTGGAGCATTGAATACAAAACCTTATTGTGTGCAATGCATAAAACCAGGGTCCATTGCAGAAAATGAGTTCCAGTGTCAAAGATCTTGCATTAAAATTGCCTATCCAGCAGCCCCTTCTTACTCAAGCTTATTCTGATGTTGGATGAATTTAGGAGAGCAGAACAGCAGAAGTACACAGATCTAAGTCTTAATGCATTTCTTGGGCTACTCTATGTCACAGTGGATGCTTAACAACCGGACTTATGGATAAAAAGGGAAGGAAGATATGATAATTTAAGCATTAGCCCAGGATTTAAAGACCTGCATTCAGTTCTTAGCTGTCATGTGATCAAGAAAATGTCTAGGTACCACAAAGCTGTGTAAGCCAGTAATGTAAGCAATATATTGAACCATGTATTGAACAAGCCATTTTTTCCACGTGCCATATCAAAAACTATGAGTCTTAGAAATGATGAAATAGTGTGGTTTTCCCTTTCCATTGATTCCCAGCACTTCAGCAATTTCTGTAGCCTTCTGTAGTCCTTTCAGGTTCTTTCCCAAGCCAGAAGGTGACTCAGGTATGCTTTCTGTGCCTTGCATACAGGATACATGGCACCAGGACGTGGTGAAGAGGTACTGAGAAAGTGTTGCACAGAGCCATGACGGGACAGGAAATTCCCCCTCATGTTTCTGCCCTCCTGGTCTGCTGTAGGAAACCCAAAACACTGGAATTATGAATATGTTTCTCACTTTGAGCTTTTAGGAAGTTGATGAAATTGCAGACACCCTTGTCTCGTCTTCCCCAAAGCCTCTCTCTAGCCTTAGTTGAGATAGCAAAGAGTGCTTTCTTTGCTGGAAGGGAAGATAAAAAGGGAAGGCAAAAAGTAGGAATATAAACTAATCTTTAAAATGTAGTTGGAGCTGGTAATGAAGTAAATTCAGCTAATCAGTTGCTGCCTTGCAGTTGTTTGTTTCTGCCATCACCCACTAATGTATTTTAAAGGCTAACTACTGAAGTCATTGAATGCTTTCTGATTTATTCTTTCCTCTGTTTTATATCCAGTATATATTTTCATAAATTGGGGTGTCATGACAGTGATGGTAGAATTTCTGTCGTCTTTCTAGAGACTGAATGTATAAGAAAATGAAACCACGAAATATTTATAGTATCACTTGCAGTATATCTGAGTATACCTAGAATCTAAAAATATCTATGTTAATTAGCGACCTCTTGGGGGTGAGCTGAGAGCTCCATTTTTAGTTACAAGATATTGGAGGAGGTGGAACTCCCAGACAGTTTCAGGGCAATAATGTAGCATGGATTTCGGTAGCATAGTTCCTAGCCCAGCAGAGGAGCGGGGAAAGTTTGTGACTATGCTGTTCAACATCACAGCGTGCTTGCACTGTAACTACAATGTGACTGAGACATCTTTAAAGTCACAATGTTCTATATGGAAAATCCTGGTGATGGCTAAGTGATTAAAACATGGTAGAGTAAGAACTGCTAGAGCCTACTGTTATGGGAAAGCAATTATGTACTAAATACCTAAATGTGATACATTTGATGGAAGGTATTGGTTGATGGGATACTACCTGCATGGAACTGGGCTTGTAAAGAATAATTATAAGTTAATCAGTGGTATAAATCATTTTTTTTAAGCAGGTACATTTGAGAATTCTTTGAGTTCTGCTTCTGTGTTCCCATTGGCATAAATGTGAGTGTACTCCCAAAGTGAAAGGCAAAATAACAGTACTGTGTTAAATTATTTGCCAGATTTATAGTCTGTCACATCCCGCTGTCTGACTAGCCCTGTTGGTCAGGGTTAATATTGCCGTGGAAAACTGAATTTAAGATTGTCTGATTTACTAAATCCCAGTCTTAACAAATATTATATTAGGTAAGTGGGAGGAGGGAGGGGAGCATTTATCTTGGACAATGCTATAAAACAGTACTTGTAATTGAAAAGCAATTGTGTCTTGTTATATTTACTTTTATTGTTCTGAAATAATAATGATAGTAGACTGTTTCCTTTCTTGTCTCTAGACCCATGCAGATGTTATTGCAGGGTAGCTAGGGCAGGAGCTCATTTGCTATGAGAATTACCAGCCTGTGTGCATGTTCTGACCCTACACTAAGTTTCAGCCAGCTTGCTCCCTTTTCACTAAGCATAAGCTACTTCAATTTTTATTTACTGCTGCATAAGAGCATGTAAGTGAGAAAATAGATAATATTAACTTATTCCTGTGCTTGTGCAATAATAGCACTGCACTGACTTCAGAAGAGCAAGGCCTGGTCCTGAGGGTAAAGGAGATCAGGCGGGGATCCACACGCTGGAGTTTCCAACTGGGCATAGAGGAGTGGGGACAGTACCCACTAGCTTATGAAGGCCCCTTAGACCCTTGTGAAAGTACCATGTGCTGTGCTTATCTCTGCATTCCTAGTTATTAGCTCTGGGTAGTTTAATAACAGTCAAGTTATTGCTTCATACTATCATCAGTATGATATACTGTTCATGTGCTATCAGTGTGGGACATCTGGGCTATTTAGGGACACACATAGCTATCAGCAGTAGGTTAGGTTAGATGCAGGGCTTGAGCTAACTCTGCTGAAGCCAATGTGAGTCTTTCCCGTGACTCTGATTTGAAGCTAGATAGAGCCATATTTTGGCATGAAATTTATGCGTACTTCTTAGAAAGTGTCCCCGCAGGACAGAGTTGGAATGCAGCATTGGAGGTGGGCTTAAAAGAAACTTGTACAGCTGTGGTCAGTGTTACACTTAAGACTGTTCTTTCAGATGTACAAGTTGGCCTGTTCCTACTCCATTTACAGTGGGAACTTTCTTTTTTTCTAAGAGATGTGGCATTTTTGGTGGTTTGTCCTTTCAGATGCTCTTCCTCCTCCAACTGTTGTCAAATACCCTGAACTGTTACACAACTGCTGCATTTGTTATGCTGTTATATGACTGCATTTATAGGAACAGAAAGCCCAATAGGTCTGAAATGATCTATCTTTCTCAATGACAGGAGCAGTGGCAGCAGCAGCAGATATTTACTAAGAATACCTCTGGAAGAGAGAGGAAGAGCAAGTATGCATGTATGTATCACTTTGCACACTGACACACACCTCCCAAGGGAACAGAGGAAATAAGCCAATTAAGCTTGAAAATGGCAGTGTTAGTTGAAGATCCTTCTATCTGATTCTGCAAAGGTTTAACGAGACCTCTGAGTTTAGCAAGATACTCATTTTAAGAAACAACTGCTTAAGGAAATCCCCTTATTTGTCTGCTGTCAGTCAGAGTGTCAGTTTGCTGGCCCAGTGGTAAATACTCACCTCCATGCTGTGACTGTCTGTGTCCCCAGCTCTTTTCAGCCAGTGGGAACTAACACCAAGGAGTCAGCACGTCTTTATTACTGGGAAGTTACACTATCTGTGCACAGATGTTGCTGCTGCTAACTTGAAAATCTGGCTGTGTAGTGCCAAGAGCAAGAAGAGTTTATAAAACTGGGAGTCTCTTCCTGGTCTGCTGCTGAAGCCTGATCATTTGACTCTAGTTAGTGGAGGCATCACAAAAGATACACCAGCAAGACTGGTACAAATAGTACTCTCAAAAGAAGTAGTTACTCAGGTGACCAGAAGGAGCTACTCAGGTGCATTTATTGTGGGTTAGAAAGTGCCTGTGAAGGTAAAATCTTCTAACTAGTCACAGAATAGGTGCAGCAGTGGTAACAATTTCTACCAATGTGTTCAACCTCTGACCATAATTAGACTCTGTGTCATGGTATCTGTCCTTGAATTCATACCCACAGGTTGTAGTGATGTGGCTTTATGTGGATAACTCTCCACCAGAAACCAGAGGAGGATGTTAATTTGCTCTGCACAGACTTCCAATTGCCTGTTGAAATTAAAATAAGTTCTGGCCACAGTACCTTGGGCTGACTTTTAGTTAGGTAAAAACATGGTAGGTCCCATTTGTGTATATTAGAAAAGCTGGGAAAAGCGATGGGTATGAGATGGTAATGTTCACAGATAATGAGTTTGTTTAGGCTAGATAAATCTTCAAAGAGTGAGAAGCTTCACAGGGATATAGGCAAAGGTATGTGGATGGGCAGCAGGCTGGCCAATCTGTGCAACTATATGCATGTGTATTAGTAACTCCCGGGGAGCTAAAGGCAGATAGGGACAATTAATATATCTCATGTCAGTTAAATGGAGCCACAGACCCAAGGTGCTTACTACCACTGGCTGTCTAATGGTGCTTCATTAGCACCATGCTTTTGAAATAAGTTCTATCTATTATGGATTACAGGACAAATGTATGCCATTTCTTGTATTTTGCCCAGAGCTTGGTCTCTCATAGAGAAAGGACCATGGGCTGGAAGATCTTGCATGAACTGATCTGCTACAAAAGACTTTAAATGATAAAGGTCTCTGTAATCCTCTACCATTCTTCTGAACCTTTCACATTATTAAATTCATGTCATTATAATGCCTCTTTTCAACAGGAAGCTATCAAATGGATCCCAAGAATGTGGTCATTCTGACCCAGCTCATTCAGATTCACTTATCTGACGATAAAAAGCATAGCTGGAATACACCAGCTGTACAGAAGAAGATAAATAGTTCAGATGTCTATTTGGAACCAGTGTAAGTAGATCTTTTCTCTCCAGTAATGTAATTTTATCTTGCTGTATCTAATTGCGGGTAGTTGCTGAATCTAATGATGAGATTGTTCTGTTTTCTGTCTCAACAATGTCTTTAAAGCCCAAAGCAATGAGAAAAATCAAGATTATTAAAAAATGTCCAGAGTGATTCTGCTGTTGCACAGAAGGATATTTTTCTTGGGCTTTCATGGATTTCATAGTTCAAAACTATATTGTCTTCTTTTATGGAAAAGAAGTTCTAAAACGTCCTGTAAGATGAGAAGGTTCATGAATTGGTTCAGTAGTCAACCACCGACATGTGAGACAGAGACAGAACTAGCCAAGTGTTCTTTTAAACACATCACCCCCAGAAGCCATTTCTGACACTTCTAAAATGTAAAATTACAATGTCATGCTTCTGTTTTGGTGATGCTTTACTGGTTTACCTGTGGTTTGCATGAGAATTTCTGTCTGTGGCAGCAGAAGGGATAACTGGTTGCTCTGCACTGTTAAAACAGATTGGTGGCCTCATATTCATGGCCAGTGTGCCACCTGGAATACAACCTGAGAATCCCCCTGCCAGCCATAGACCTCTGATACTTGAGCAAGAGCTGGCTGTAGGTGTCTGTTCCTTTTGTAGCTATTCCCCGTCTTTTAAATCATTCAGTAAATTTGATCCCCGCACTAGAGGGCAGTCAGAGTCAGCTGCACCATCTGGTAGGTATGTCACACCAGCCCCAGGAAAAGTAGGAAAATCTGTGAGCAGAAGGGGCTGCCAGATCTCAGGACTTGCCTTTTAGTCCTTCAGGCCCTTAGTGTTAGCTCTTTGCCAGGGCCAGGAATGAGCAGCACAGGCACCGCCATTTCTCATCATGAATGAGAAACTGAAGTGCAGTGGCTGCTGGGTCCCTCTCCATAAGGCATTTACACAAGTTGATCCCTCTTCCTTGGCTATTCTTAAGCCCAACATTACATGTATTGGGTATTGTCTGGGCCCACCTCATAAATTTTCATGTAGATAAATCAAAAGGAAAATAACTGGATAGGAATGAAATGCTGAAAAAAATTGCTGAATTACATGATTCTAGAGGGACAGGACTTGGACTGCTGTCATTGTTTTCAAAAGACATTTAGGTGCCTGGGTTTGTCTGGAAAATCAAGTGTGATATGTTTACATAGTCCCTTATACCACTGTAGAAGCCATCAGAGCATTTCTATCTCCTGCAAAGCTTTTTGCTATTCACAAGTCCAATCGACTTGCTCCACATCACCTTCATGAAAAGCTACATTCACTTGTTTGGAAGGTCCTACAACATTTCAAATCCTGTTTGAATTGTAAGAAAGACACTAGAAGTACCCATTCCTTTGCTTTCTCCTCACAGTGTACAAACATGCCTGGCTTCCGGCTGCAGTTTGGTATGGACTGTTGGGCTGTGTGCCCTGTAGAATGTGGCATGTGGCATGCCAAGGACAAGGGATTTGGTAGATCCTTTTAGAAAGATTGTGGACTCCCATGAGACAGAGTTCACCCAAGATCTGGAAAGGAAAGCCATCATATGACTGGGGAAGTGTATGTGAAGCACAAATCACAAAGAGAAAATGGAGTTTGATGGCCATAGGTCTGGGACACTGGGTAGTTGATTTATTTAGGAGAAAGGATTTTTTCTCCCTCATAGCCAGCACTGCATCACCCATGGCATTCTGAATTTGCCTCTTGATAAGCAGGCACTGCTTGATGCCTCAGGCAAGATACTAGACTTGATTGATAATGCGACCTGGCATAGCAGATCCTGTGGTGTGTTGAAGGGAGAACTCTGGCAACTATCTGCTTGGAAATTCCTGCCTTTGTGTGCAGCCAGATTTACAGCACCACAAGCATGAGGAAAGCATATCGAAACAAGAACCTCACATAAGTACCATGCCATTAAGTAAATGGCAGCTTTTTGTAAAGAGCAGTTGACTTTGCGGACTGGCACTAAATAGATTTTGGGTAAGAGCTGTTGTTTTTCCATCAAAAAGCTGATGAGAGGCAGAGAAAAAAATGGCTCCTTTAGCAGCTGTGGTTGAGGGCTCATGCCACCAATCCATCTTGGTGAATCCTCCTCCTCCCATTGCACCTCACATGCACTGCTCAGGGCTGTCCATAGCCCACTAGCTGCCAAGCCTGGTTTTCCACTATCTGCACTAGACAACCTTTACTTTTAGCTTGCCACTGCTGTTCATGGCTCTGTCAGTTTGAATGGCAAACACGGATACAAGCATTACCAAAAGCAAAGCCCCATGCAGAGGTGACAGTGTGCCTCTGGAATTGGTCCGAATTAAGTCTTCCTTCTTCTTTCACATGCTTAAGCAGGAACCAGGAAATATCTTCAAGGGGTTTTTGTTTTGGTTTGGTTTTTTTTGTTGTTGTTCCTAATTCCTGCTTATTCTTTCATAAAGGGCTGGCAATTTGTAAACATCCTCAAAGCATAAGGTGTTCTCTGAGGTTTTGCTTTTTCAGGTTTTATGTCTGTTTACACTACAATAAGGCTAAATAAATAAAGGGCAATAGTAGCATCTCTTTGCTTTGTTTTCTGGCTGGCATTTCCAGTCTGGTCTGGAACAGCTGAACCCGGGAAGGGATTCCCACTGTTGTCAAAGGGCTCTCTGTGAATATTTCCAGGGCCAGTCCTACATTTCTGTTTTTTTGCATGCCCTAAACTCCCACCAGTTTCACTGGGTGCTGACACTTTTTGCCAATGGCAGCATCAGATCCCCCAGCAGGGATCTCCTGTGTTGAGGCTAGAGGAGAATTATGTCTCATTTTCCTGTGCTGTGTGTAATCCTTTTGCTGCAGCATAAGGACATAGGGAGTACAAGGTCCTGCCATTCTGATTTCATAATATTTTGCAACACCTTTGTACTCTCTTCATTTCTGTAGGGGACTGCATGTGATGCAGGGCAGTGAGTAGGAGGACTGCTAGGGCCTTGGGAAGTGCTTGTCCTGATCACTGAGACTTACTAGTTCTTGGGCATGAACAAATTAATCCAAAGAAAATAAACTAAATCCTTCTTTAAAACATCAAGCTCTTCTTCTTTTCCTCCTTTCCCTTTCCCTTTCTACCTTTCTTCCTTTTTTCACTCTTCTCCTTCTCCTTCTCCTCCTTCTCCCTTTTTTAATCTCCTCCCCTATGAGCAGCAAAATTTCTTCTAACCTTCTCTTCCAAATTTTCAGGCGTTTCTGGCCTCAGACAGGAGCTGATGTACCAAAACCCCATGAGAGAGGTCTATTCTTACTGTGTTTCTGGCCTATTTTTGCTACGAAGAGAGATGGGTGCCCTCTGAAGCTCAGAATGTTATCTAGCGTTTCGGATGTTTCCCCTGACCACTGTGGCACTTGTCCATCACTTGTCCAGAGCACATACTCTATAAAGAACTTGTTGCTTACAAGGGGAAAAAAAGTCACTACAGGGGTGAACTGCTGTCAGTTTGTAGAGTGGAAAGGTGGGAAATGTCACTCTGTCTTTCTCTTTTGTGGGGAAGAAAGTGGAAGAGCGTATCATAAAATGAGCACTTGAAAGGCAGTAAGAATAAAGAAAAAAAGGACAGAACTCGCTCACATTTCAGGCCAGCTAGGTGCCAGGTTTTCCCCCATCCAAAATACATTACCTGTTTCAAGCATTTTTCTTAACAGTGATGTTGGTAGACAAGAAATGGCAGACCAGAGACTGAACAACGCTCCTGGGTGCTCCACACCATCTCCCTTTTCTGTGTTACCCAGTGCTGCATCCTGCGGGGCAGGAAGAAAGGAGGAGCCCCTTCGCTCTGAATTCGCTCTGTCACCTTGAGCCAAAAGTAACATCATGTCAGACTGATTTCTAGGATATCATTTTGGGACCACAGCCGCATTGGCCTCTGTTGCTGAAATTTATATAAAAATGAAAATTATCTTTAAAAAAAACCAGTCTTACAGTCCTCTAAAATCCTTAGTGGATCTGAATCAAGTCTTCCACATAAACCTTCTTAAAGGTGCTGCAAGTCAAATCCTGCCTCCTCAGTGCTTTTTCCCATAGGTTTTGTTGGGCCTTAAATGGTATGGCTAATTTGGAAGGCAAACACTATAGTGATGATACCCAAAGAGGGAAGTCTGTTATATTGCCTTCGTGGTACAGAATAAATGCAGGCAAGGGCAGAAGGGATGAGGGAGCAACAAACCCTACTGCGTTTCACTGAAATGAGAAGAGTTGCTGGAGAACCATTTCCATGGCAGCAGTTCTGTTGAGTTAGTAGCATTTTTGCATAACAGTTTATCAGACTAGAACTACAATTCCCCAAAAAAACAAACCCTTCATAATAATTCCTGGGTTTAAAGTAAGATGTATTTTGCCTTTGTTGTCTCTTTTCCTTTCCTTTTCCTTTGGAACAATGCCTAATAGAAACCATATGTGTCACCTGTACACAGTAGTACTTAAAATGAGAAAAGTTTTCAGAAATTTTTCTCCTCTTGTTTTAGAAGTCGATTCCAGGCTGTAAACAGGTGCATTCTTCACCGCATTAGCAGTTTATTCCAATCAGCTGCATGATGCTATCCAAATATCATTTAACCTATAATCGTCTTTTGTCCAGAAGCTCAAGTATTTGTATCGCTACTAAGAACTCATTAAGGTAGCACTCAGATTTTTTTTTGTCCTCTGAATACTGCCAAATAATTAAGTTATAATATATTCAGAGATTTGAAAAGCTGCAGTCTTAGTACTCTTCCTAATTGTAAAATCACTGTTCTGGGAACTAACTATCCACTTAGTACAATTATTTATTTCCAGTAACAGCAGGTCCAAGCCAGTTCAAAGGTAATATACCTGGTGATGTGTAGCGTCTATATGGAAGTTCCTCTCTGAGGACAGCTACAATCCCCTTGAAGCAAGCACATTAAAAATCCCTGAAGATCTGTACTGTATATAGTGTTGCTAGAAATGCTGCTTTTCTTAAATTCTAAACTTTTATTTAAGCAAAAAGTTAGTCTTTTTTCTTCACTAATATATTGTGGCAATGTGTAGGGCAAAGCCCAGTGACACTGCATTCTAAAATGTCTGACTTAGCAGAGCTGAAGGGAAAGCCAGGAAGAACATGTGCAGTGCATGGTAATCTGGAATTGTGCACATAAGCAAATATTCTGGTACCATGGACATTTCAGATCTAAAATATATGTGCAGCCTTTAGATCAAAGGATCCCTAAATGTTTATTATGCTGATCTATCTAATAATATTGTCCAAACTCCAAAGTACCAGTATTTGGTAAACATTCACTTACCCACCTCTGATATGGAGCAATTGCAGGAATCAATCATAGTTACTGTCTAACAGCATGCAACTAACTAAGCTCAGATTTGTGGCAAGAGGAAAGGAAGCTCTTACTGATATGAAATGACAGGACAAAGTCTTGTAGCTGATGACCTTGCCATAGTTTTATGTGTGCATACCTTGATCTTTCCAAAGGAGCAGAAGAGACTGAATGCCAGGTTAGGGGCAAGGTCTTGAGTCCTGCTCAGTTGTGGGGATTGCCTTGGGGATTCTCACAGGGGGTGCACAAGCACTGACGGAGCACATGGAGACCAGAAACAACTGAGATCTTGCAGGCATACTGAGCTGATGAAGAGTGACTGGGGGATTGAATTCAGGAAATGGACCTTCAGTGGTGGATGGGTGGGTTTGGGGAAAGGGCACAGGGGAGGGGGAAGGAGTCCAAGTGTTTGCAAGATGATGCCCCTTCTCCCCAGTTCTGTCTGGTATTGCACAGGTGGCTATCCAGACAGCACTGGGGACTTCAGAGCACTTCTATCAGCTTTCTCTGAGTTTCGGCTACAGAGGGTGCACTCAAAAGGCTGGCACTGAGTGTGTACACAGTGCTAATTGTTGTTTGGGCTGGGAAGCAGTATTGGTGGTATCAAATGGAGCTGGTCCAGAAATGTCACTGCTAGGTTAACCACTATTGACTATATTAACACACAAGGTGGTGCAGCTCGTGGCTATATACTTGTTACAGCAAGTCATTGCAGAAGACTAGGAAGGGCAGCAGGCTCACTAAAGGACATGGAAGCTTGATCTTAAGCAGAGAAATGGCATGAAAGTGGTAGAGGAAGAGAAGGTAACACCCATCCCATACTTGAAATCTCATTGGCTCCTCATTCGTAAAGCTTAATGGTATTGCCATGCTTTTCTGGCATTTGAACAGTGAAAGGTTCCTGCAGTCAGCTGGAATACTGCAATTCAGCCAGAATCACCTTTTTTCTCTGCCAGCGGGACAGAGAAGAATCACAATTTTTCCTATGGAAAAAAAGGAGTTAAGCTGTTAGAACTAGGGTGATCTTTTCTCTAGGTGTGGCTGCATTTTGGCTGGTTGTTTTTTCCTCCATACCAAGCTTTTTCAGGTCTGTATTATTTTAGTTAGAACATGTTACTATTTTAATCTCTCATCAACCCAAACCATTGACCTAATACGTCTTCTGAGATAAAATGCATTATTTGATACAGGAAAATTTGTGTCAGTTTAAAAAAATAAATTGCGTGCTCACCAGTGAAAGACAGCCCTTAAGGATCAGGTCTCAGGCTCTGAATTTGCAAATGAGTGCTGATTCAGGTAATCCAGATTTTTATAAGCTAGTCAGCACCCCACAGTGTCACACTGAGGCCCCAAATATATTTAAAGCAGCTGTTTGCTAAGATGATGCATTTGTCCACCCATTTGTTTACAGAACTATTCTAAATACAAGGTCAACACTGCACTGTAGTTCAACTAAGATTCTGAAAAGGAAGAAAATCAGTATGCTTTCCTTCTTGATTTCAGTATATTATGTGTTAATTTAAACTTCTCCACTGCTGTGGAGAGCAAAAAGTGAACCCAGCTAGAGGCAAGTGGTGAAGATAAAAACTCTGAATTTTTCTGACCCTGCAGAGAAAATCCCAAGCACACAAATCAATTCTACTAACATAAAAATAAATCAGGTCCTTAACATTCTCACAGCTATATCTTAGTCACGGCATTTTAATAACACCGCTAAGAATGCTATTGCAAATTATCTAATTATTCAAGGAAGAAATTCCCCAGTCTAGGCTTTCTACCAAATCTCTTCTCACCATTGCTGGAGGATTGCTCTGAAAAAGGATGGCCTTACGCTGGCAGAACCCTTGTGGAAGTCTGTGGGAGTTTGCTTTTACTGTGAGCTGCAGGAAACAGTTGGTGAAAAACTAAGTCTGATGGTAAGTGCTGTCAGGCAAATGGCCAAGTCCCAGAAGGAATACAGGCACCTAAACTCTTACTGATCTCCATGACAAGCTGTGGCTTACATTTCTTCAGGTGGCTGGTCCTGTATCTTCTTTTGTATTTTAGGATCAACATACCAAAGTTCAAAAGCTTGCTTATTTTCACAAAGAATAAAGAAGTGGTGTGTTTTCAAGAGCTGTGGGCAAACTGGGCAGCAGTGCAGAAGGGAGAGTCCTGGCAAGGATGGTTAAAAAGCCATGGGCAGTCTTAGCTTACTGACATGCAGATGGATTGTGCTGAATGCAGTGTCATTTGGCTGTGCTGTGTCACTGGATGGAGGACGACAATGAATGTTGGGGCATATGCAGTGATGCCTCACAGCTTGCTGATGGCAGCTGTGCCAGTGATGCAACAGGTACACCCAAGAGACAAACTAGTCCCAGGGCAAACGGAGCCGGTGCACTGGTGGCTCCGACTGTCTTGTACAAGTATCCTAGGTGCCCCGGGTTTCCTAAGGAAAACCAGGGCATGGAAGGAATGAAATAACAGGGAGAGTTGTACCCTCCAGTTACTTTGCATCCTTGCAGAAGTCCTCAGAGGTGACTAAACCAAGTGCACATCCCTTCCAGTCCCTGAGGCAAGAAAATACAATCTGTCTGAGAAAGCTTTCCCTTTAGGGAGATCTAAGAATGCATTAGATCTAAACATGGGTGAAGTGGTCTACTGAATTGCAGCATATGTATCTTTGATTTAGGAGTTGACAAGACAAGTTTCCATCAGTATCCACCACACATGCAGAGTTCCCCAAGGCTCGTGTGGTCTTCACAGGCCTCTTCAAGGTGGCACCACTGTCCTCTTAGAGTCACTGCAGCTTGTTTCTGGGGGGACACATATACGATGCAAGCAAAATCCTCTTACAGCACCTTCTTTCCTGTGCTGTTGCTTCTCTGTGTGGAAGGTCTTTCAGACCAACACTCAGGTACAGAAAAACATTGCACAAGAAATTAATCTTTCCTTGGGCAGGCACAGAGCAAAGAGGATTTGTTCCACCCCTCTTCAGATATCTAGAAGGTTAGTCTTGATGGCAATGCAACTTGAGACCCTCTCTTTCCTGAATCCCACCTTTCGTGATCCACAGTGGACTTTGTATTGCTTTGATACACAGTCACCAGGGTTGGGCCAGCAACCAGCCCTCCCAGCTCACAGGAGCACAGCCCACAATAAAGTCAGCAATTTTGCCTCCTGACTTGACACAGACCTTCACTGCACTTGTGGCTCCTGTGAAACAATTTGGCTATAAACCTAGCTAGGCAGGTTGAATAGAAGTTTTGCTGAAGTAAGATTAGCAAGTTCAAGCCTTTATTAGCATCTAACTTCCAGATGTGGATGTGCTCTGAGGAGACACATAAGTGTTTTCTTTGTGAGAAGGTACAACATTATTCAATTCATTGTAATATGCCATTATTCAATTCATTGTAACATGTCAAGATTTCTATTAGGATGAGAAGCTTGGAGAGGAGTACATACCTGCCTTTTTGAGAGGGGGAGACAAAAACCAGAAATACAAAGAACCATCACATACATACAGCTACCAGAAAAAAAAATAAAGAAAAATCCAAACCCTACTGCACACACCCACCAGGGATTATATAATTTTAAACATTTTAAGTGCAGCACTCATGTCTGGAGTGACCAACTATCCATCTTTTTTTATGTCTTAAGGAAAAGTATTATAATAATTGCAGGCCTTAATCAATGGTAGATGAGTCATTTAATGACAAAACTGTAGCAGAGTCCAAACCTTTGAATTCAAGTACATTTTAATCTCCAGTCCTGTTTAATTATCCAGTTATGGCAACTTGGATGGAGAGTGATAGACTATGCATATCGAGTGACTTAAACTCCAAATTTTATTTGTAAATCATCAGTGAAGAGGATGGTAAGTACGACTAGATCCTGACCTCTCTTGAGTGGTATTGCACTTACTTAACCCAGATGAAGAGCATGCCCAGAGAGTTAAAAGGAGTTCAGTAAGACTTCAGTGAAACTGGACAGTCATGACACTTTGAAAGGCAGAAAGAGGAATATATGACAGCTTGCATTATGACCTAGAAACACAGTCCCTCCATTTTTATAACCATTCTGCTAAAACCAGACACATAGCCCTTCCCTGCTACAGAAATTACAACGTCCAGTCATACAGTTTGTATGGAAAATACGAGTGTTCTCTGAACTTACAGTAGGCCTTTGATTTGTTTTGCTTTTTATCTACCTTGTTTTTCCTAGTCTTTGGTCTGTGTTTGCTAAAGCTATTCAAGAATGCAGTGCCAAACAATGCCCTGTTACTGCTCTGCATCTTTTATATGAGAAGGTAACCTCTCAAATGTACTCATCCTAGGCAGCGATAGCTACCTTCACCCACAATTAAGATCGCACAATCGTTTCCATTACAATAGTATTTTCTTTTTTTTTCCCTCTTTTTTTCCCCCCAAAGTTGCTTGCACCTTTGCTAAACTCTATTATTCAGGCTGAAATTTTCCATGCCAGATGTCTACCTCAGGCCTCTTTTGCTTAATTTAAAACAAAACAACTTAAATATCACCCATTTCCAAGAACAAGATGATGCAAAATGTGTACATCTGCCCACATTAGAATCTTACTGTTAATTGAAAAGCTCTGGTGCAGTTACTCCTTTGCCTTGCTTGGAGGTCAATATGAAGCTGCCCTGCTTTTTAGAAGTGCCTTTGTCATTATTGTGGTATTTTTTGAAATCTGAAAAAAGGGTAGGACTGAAGCACTCAGACTGTGCCTGGTTAGAAGGGACCTAGAGTTTGAAAACTAAATTCTGTAAAAATGTGTCAGCCTTTCATGTGGAAACCAGCATAGCCTGAAGTGTCACAGCAGTGGCAGCACCTGCCTGGCCTCAGGCAAAGAACACAGGCACCAGGGAGAAGAAGGTTGGCCACAGGCAGAGGATTTGCCTCTCCAGATGCAGAACTTAGGTCTGGGTCTGTTGTTCATGTTTGGCACATAATTTTGAAATTCCCTGGCAAACTAGGTAGGTACTTGGGGGTTCTTAGGGTAAGTACGGTTATGAGTTTTCCACCATGAGTAGTTTCTCTGTTATCTCAGGTGGGGAAATGCTGATGAGGAATTGATGTTCCAGCTACATATGATAAACCTTGTGAGGATTAAGGTGAAATTTTGATGTTGCCATTGTTTAATTTTCTTTTAATACTTCAGAAGCATTGTGGAATGTAATTCAACACCATCATTAACACTGCAGCCATTCAGAAGCCTCGACTGTCCTTGCAACCATATTCAGCTCCCCTTTATGGCATGAGAATGGTGTGGAGGGTATAGAGAAAGAGCTGAGAAATTATGATGTCAAGGTGACCAGCTGGAGAGCTACATCCACTTTTAGACTCTTCTTATTAGTGTGTTTCCTCTGGGACTTAAGAATTCCTTAAGAAGCTTCAAAGTATTGCCATTTTCTTTATGTCAGGCTTCTTCCTCTCCCTCTGGCTTATGTTAATGAAAGTATTACTACACTGTGAGTAAAGAGCCCATATGTTGCTAAAAACCAGGGTTACAGCAAGATATCGGACCTTTCATGATCATAACTATGTGTCAGAAAGAAAAGGCAAAAGTGGGATTTTTGAGGTGCATATACAGGCTTATTTACATTTTTCCTCTTCTGACAGAGCAGGTCTGTGATACTGCCACAAGTCCGGAGCAACTAGAGATAGGTCTACTGCAAGCACAGAAAATGCAGGTCTGCCTGGGGCAGCAGACTGCTATGGGCCACAAAGTGATGATTATCACAGTGCCTGCTTGGCCAGTGCAAAAACTTTGGCTGCTGTTAGAGCTGTTGCTGTTGCAGAAAGGGGCAGGGTCCTTCCCTGGCAACTGCTGTAGGCCCCAGTGCATGAGGACAGGCTCTCAGCAGATTCAGCCCCCATTCTCCTGTGTCTTCCTTCCCTCCTTCTGCCATGACACCTGCCTCTCCTCTCCAAGCAGCAATGGTAACTTTGCCTGTACTGCTGATTTAATTTGTAAGGGAAGATGGGGTTACTGCTGAAGAAATGCTAGAATAAGATTCTTGAAAAAGACTTCACTTATTTAAAAATATTTAAAGTTTTTTCTCTAAAATGCAGAACACTGGGTTCTAGGAATGAACTACATACCTGACTGAGGCTTTGCCACTCATTAGTAATGCAGTCATATCAACCTCAAGCCATCTCATGAGTCTCATACCATTGTACATGCCTTTTAATTCTCTCCCCAACACATTTAGGTAAAAAATTATGAAATATGCAGAGACAAGTGATGTCAAGAAATAACATATATCTAACCTTTAAAAAGTATATGAACAAAATCAGCAAGACAGTTTTCCATATTTTCTGGTCAAGTTTGCCCTTGGGATAAATATTAAAAGATGGATAACACCAGTAGCTTCAAATTTGACTTATGTTGTGGTCTACATCAGGATTGATCATCAAGGCAAGATCACAAGGCAGATCTTCAGCTGTACTAAACTTACAAAAATTTCCAATGGGTTCATGAAGCTGGAAGTGTGCATGTTTGAGAAAGTCACAGTGCTAGAGTGACTGTAATACAGGATCTCAGCTACCCTGTTGATGTTGCTTAACTCTTAGTACTAATGAGTTTTAAGTGGCTTAGTTATCTTAAACTGCTCTAAAGGCTTAGACTGATTTAAGCAGTTTAGCTTATAGTCATGGTTCATAGGGTTGAAGAATCCTGATTAAAGCAGTGTATGGTCAGGACGTGTCAAGACATGTAGTTCAGCTCTGCTGAATGTTCAACATTTTGAAAAGGTCATAATTTTCAGGCTTTTTTTCCTGGTGAGCCATCAGGCTTTTAAACAGAGGACTATCACACATAAAAATAGAGGCTTTGCAGCATCAAGTTTCAGAACACATATGAATTTCCTAACAGTAAGGATGTTCCCAAATATTAACAATGACACTAAGAGTTGATCTGAAAATCTGAAATGACATTTCAGTGCTCTTTGGCATCAGTAATTGGGCTTGTGTGGTGGGTTGACCCTGGCTGGATTCCAGGTGCCCACCAAACCCATTCTATCACTCCTCCCCCTCCTTAGCTGGGCAGGGGAGAGAAAATGTAACAAAGGGCTTGTGGGTCAAGATAAGGACAGGAGAGACCACTCACCAATTACCATCACAGGCAAAACAGACTCGGCTTGGGGAAAATTAACTCAATTTATTACCAATCAACCAGATTAGGGTAATGAGGAGCAAAACCAGATCTCAAAAAACCTTCCCTCCACCCCTTCCTTCTTCCTGGGCACAGCTTCACTCCCAGCTTCTCTACCTATCCCCTTGCCATGCAGGGGGGTGGAGAATGGGATTTATGGTCAGTTCATCACATGTTATTTCTGCCACTTCATCCTCCTCAGGGGCAGGACTCATCACACTCTTCCCCCGCTCTAGCTTGGGGTCCCTCCCACAGGAGACAGTCCTCCATGAGCTTCTCCAATGTGGGTCCTTCCCATGGCCTGCAATTCCTCACAAACTGCTCCAGGATGGGTCCCTTCCATGGTGTGCAGTCCTTCAGGCACAGACTGCTCCAGTGTGGGTCCCCCACAGGGTCACAAGTCCTGCCAGAAAACCTGCTCC
>JANZLQ010000031.1:7496557-7514390 GCA_026212715.1 Elanus axillaris | reverse complement strand
AGTCCTTCAGGCACAGACTGCTCCAGTGTGGGTCCCCCACAGGGTCACAAGTCCTGCCAGAAAACCTGCTCCGTGGGTTCCTCTCTCCACAGATCTGCAGGTCCTGCCAGGACCCTGCTCCAGCGCGGGCCTCACACGGGGTCACAGCCTCCTTCGGGCTCCCACCTGCTCCGGGTGGGGTCCTGCATGGGCTGCAGGTGGAGATCTTCTCCCCCATGGACCTCCATGGACTGCAGGGGGGACAACCTGCCTCACCATGGTCTTCCCCCAGGCTGCAGGGAAATCTCTGCTCTGGCGTCTGGAGCATGTCCTCCCCCTCCTTCTTCACTGACCTTGGTGTCTGCAGAGATGTTTCTCTTACTTGTTCTCACTCTCTTTATGGTTGCCATTTTTCTCTGTCCTGCAACTTTCTTCCTTCTTAAGAATGTTATCACAGAGGCACTACCACTATCGCTGATGGGCTTGGCCTTGGCTGGCGGCGGGTCCGTCTTAGAGCTGGCTGGCATTGGCTCTGTCAGACACAAGGGAAGTTTCCAGCAGCTTCTTGCAGAAGCCACTGTAACCCCCCCTGCTAGCAAAACCTCGCCACACAAACCCAATACAGCTTGTTACTTATTTTTGATTTTTTACCAGTGTCTTAAGATTTTTCCCTAGAGGTAGATCATTGACATAATCCCTAGCACTTAAGTAGTGGTTCTCATCTGCTCGTTGAAGTAGCCGTTTGCATTGCCTGCTCCAATTTGAAGAAAGGCAGTTGACAAAAGAGGTTTGCAACAGCTACTTTTTTTCATCCTGATATAGTAAGAACTAAGAAGACACCAGTGCCTCTCCTTTCCCCTTGGGGAGGGAACTCACTTTTCCCATAAAACAAAGATGAATCAAGGCCTGAATCTAGAAGACCCAGCAGACTAGCAGTCTGCCTGGAAGCATTTGTGTAAGAGGAAAAGGTAGATGACCATCCTTTGCATCAGGAAGGGGCTTAGGGCACATAGATGGGAAAAGACAGCAAAGGTCTGGGTTGGGCAGTGTGTTGGAACATGTTAGCTTTGCTAATCATCATCTGTATAGCCTAGTTTTTGCCAGCACCAATTGATAATAATTATGTTCTGCATTAGCACTGTTTTGCTGAAAGGCTTTCTGGAGCTCAGGCTACAAAGGAGGGTTGCAGACCTGTGTTTTTTGTCTTATGTTGAAGGGGTCCACAACCGGGGGATTGGCCTCATCTTCCTGTCACGACTTCTCACTCATACCGAGAGTTTATTTGCTCATGGGCAGAGAGCTCCTCCAAGGAGGGATTGCTCTGCCATTGACTCAGCTGGAAATGTTAGAATGGACCTTGCTGAGTGAATATTTATATCTGGAAGATGCCTAACATCCTTGGCACACTGCTAGGAATACTTTACTAATAACAGTAATACTGTCTCTATAGTAAAGATCTTTACAAACATTGAAGAGAAAAAAACCAAGAGGAGTAAAACACTATAGCTGTCCATTCATCCTGAGGCAGTTTCGGGAAAATCCTTTGCCAGGAACAACTTTGAGTTAAAAAAACCCTTTTGCTAGTGCCACAGGCTCTAACTGGTGAAAAGAAAGGGTCTGTTTGCATTTAAGAGGTCATGTTGTGTGTTCCTAATTTTGAGATAATACCACAAAACACCTAAGAGGATAAGAAATACAGCTGAATAACAAAGAATAAGACAATGCCATTTGTGTTCCTGTGACCTTTAATTTAGTTTTTAGAGCATATCAGGCACAGACATGTTAGTCGTAGGCACACATGATGTGGCCTTTGGGCTCTGCCTCACTTCTGTCATTTTAGGATGAGACTGGGAACATTCCTCAGCTCTCCTTTCACCAGTCGTTCCAAGTCCTTCAGCACCATCGTCACTTCACCACTTTACATTATAAATACATTACGAACTGCCTTGTGAGGAAAGAGACTGTTATTGTACCCATGTGACTCATGGGAAACTGAATGACAAGAGTATTAAGTGGCTTATCCAAGGATACATTGAAAATCTGGGGAAGTCAGGGAGGTGAACCTGCATCTGCCAAGTTCCAGCCTTTCTTTAAGGCCACCAGACAGCAGAGAAAGTCTGCACTCTCCTAACAAGCTTGTCAACACACTTAAAATCTCCAGAATAAAAGCACACACAAAAATCTGATTCTTTGTGTTAGATCAGAATTCATTTTAAAAGGGATTAACTCTTTAAATCTCAAATGTTAATTGATGCCTTTAGATAGCCACACTTTATTGCCAAAAGCTCTGGGTTGCATATCCAAGTTTACCTGACATAAAGGTGCCAGTAGTTCTGGAACAGAATGCAGTAGCAATTTTGCTGCATCCAGCAATTTTGTAAGAAGTCACAGACAGCTTATCAAAAGGACAGAGAGGAGATGATTTGTGTATTTGTAGCCTGGTTCAAGCTTTTCTAAAGAGCTAATGGGTGAGAGGGACCAGAAATTCAAACTACCTACCCTGTTCTCTTTGCTCCTAATTGTCCCAGCAAGATGCCTATTTATGGTAAGTTGTGGAACAACCAAAGGCACACAAAAAAGCATACCTAGAATTGCAGAACAAACATGGAAAGCATGCTGGGAATCCAGATAAAAATATCTGTGCAATTAATGTGGAAGAAGAAAATGTAAAGCTCAGAAAAGGTTTTTGTGCTCTGTTGTTTAAGACAATAGGGATTTAGTAAAGAAATGATCTCCATCAAAGGGTGAAGGAGTAAGACTGCTGTCAAAGAGGAAAAACATGTCAGAGCCAGAATTTTCACTTGGTCAGTGATGTCAGCCTGTCTTTATAAAGCTGTGAAGTCAGTGATGGGGTCAGCAAAGTGCCTGAGTGACAGATAGGACTTGGCTTTCTTTCATAGAAGAGCCTGGAAAAAGTGGGAGAATCAAAAGTTGTTGCCTGAACTATCTCTCTTGCCACCAAGAGAAAAGGTGGAGAAAAAGAGGCAATCTAAGAGGCAGTGCTAGAAGGAAAACATAAAAGAAGTCAAACTAGGTCCAGAGGACAGGGGAGCCCCGGGGGAGATGTGAGGATTTATCCCAGTGCTGGAACAAATTATTGTGAATATGAATATATAGTAATCGTTCTTGTGTTGAAATTGTGGATCCTGGAATAATTCTGCAAGGCAAAGAAAGTAATCTCAGAATCAAAAGGGTTTTCTAATTGAAACTTGGGCTAAGATGACACAGAAGTGCAGACTTGTTCTTATCTTGACCTCATCTTAGGATTGAGGAGGAGATTCAAAAGATGACTGAAGATATTTTTTAAGGGTTATTCCAGTTCAAAAAATGAATGGAGCTTGAAATAACTTGCTAAATATAAATACAGAAGACTTATAGGTCAGGAGGTTACTTTTTGTCCATGGCTACATTTGACACTAGATGATCTCTCGTTAAACCTCTGATGCTCATTTGCAAAGACTAGATGATACCCCTCACCTCTTGAAGCTGAGGTAAAGGAGAGCCTCCTCCAAAGTACAGTGAGCTGTATTCTGCCCTCACAGGTATTGGCCTTGCAGTCATTTTAAGTCTGATGTGAGAACTGGAAGAGAGAGACCAGCTATGATTTCCATGAAGTAAATGGCCTTTCTAGCAAGGATGCTTATTAATTCTCAAAGCATCCCTTGGGTTCCTTTACTTTTCTCCCTGCAGACAACAGGCAGGACTTCTCTCTGAGCATGGCTGATTTTTGAAGGCAGACTTATCCACTGTTATTTGCAGATACATGTCAGCTTGTTAATGGGGAGGTATGGAGAAGAAAGGACACACTAGAGACATGAGTGCCAGGGTCTAGTCCCACAGTGAGCTGTGAAAGATCTATGCTACAAATCATGTCAAAAGAAGCAAAAGCTAATATTTACCTTCCCCTCAGTTTAATGCTCTCAGCTGTAGACTAACAAAGCAGAAGAGAAGTCAGGAATAAAATCCAGACAGCCACACGCTGTGAAATGGTTTCACCTGCTCCTGGGAGCACAGGTTGACACAGCTGTGAGACACAACCCCCATCACTATCCTAGTCTGAAAAAAGAATTGCATCAGAGGGACAAGTATTTGTGATAGAAGTTTTGTGCCAGCTAAGTGAAGCTATAATGGACTATGTTTTTTTTTCTTAAGGAATTCCACTTCATGAAATTGAATTGATTGACTAATTTTATTGAATGAAGGACAGCTCTGAAAAAAATAATTTCATTTAGATCTTAGACTGGCCAGCCAGAAAGAGTTAGAGCTTGTGATTTCTAAGACTCAATCCCATGTATGTAAAATAGGGTTAATATCCTTTCCCCACCATCTCTCAGAGTTGTTCTGGGGATACCTCCAGTAAGTGTTAACAGAGAAAAAGTGTGTTTTCATGGCACAACATAGGGCTGCTTAGCTGGGTATAACATGGCTATAGGATACATGCGTTGTTCACAGCTGGCACCAGTATGTTGTCCTAGCACTTCATTGTGCCATGGAGACCTGCAGTATGATACTGTGCTGAGAGTACTGGGGAGAAATATGTACAGGGAAGATACCAGTTGTGCGTTCAGTGCAGGATTCAGCTTGTGGGCAGGATACAAGGTGCTGAGATACATATGGAATGAAGACGTTAAGGATGAGCATGTTTGTTTATTCAATCCATGACTGTATGAGATGGTAAGTCCAATTCTAGGACCAGAGCAAACATACCACAGCCGCATGATGCACAGTGCTGAAACGGTACATACTTACTCTGCTGTGTCAAATGCTTTTTAAAGAAGTGAAGGGACACTCTGTTCTGGCAGATTGTATATCATGCACAGTCTGCTTGCACTTCACTGACTTCATGATGAGTCAAGTATGGTCTGTCCTTCTGCAGCTGGTGTAAGTCCTCTATATGAATTTAATGCTTCCTAAATGCTATTTTGTGAGCTTTGGCTGAAAAGATTATTAAAATGTGATTGTATGCTTGCATCTGATCCAGATGAAATTTGCAGTGACCCAGTAGTGTGCAGACCACCATAATCATAGAGCGAGTGTTCATCAGTTCCCTGTGCAGAGTGTGGTATGGGTTCCTCAGACCAGTTTGTGATCCTCCAGTTGCAGATTGTATCACAGTGCCTTATCTCCAACAGGGAACAAAGGTTTCATAGGCAGTTCTAATCCTGGCATTTCCTACCTGTGAGTGCATGATTCTGTGCCCTTGGTGGTGTTCTTTTTGTGTGTCATATGATCATAAGTCTACGCTTGTGAACATTTTCCATGCAATACTTGGATATTTTGTCTGTAACTTTTTAACAGTGTGCTTTTGTGTCTTCCTTTGCAGAACTTTTGCTACTGCTCTGTTTGTAATCTTTAGTGATCAATTCTGCTGTGAAACAAAGCAGCCTAAGACATGATTGCTTAAGCGTGTACAATAATGAGACTAAATGTTTTGGCATTGAGGAGCTGCTGTCAACAGAGGTTCTTTTGTGATGGGTTCCTACTGGAAGTTATTGAAATCTCATATCAGTATTTTTTGTTAAGTTTTAAAACATAGTGCTTCCTTTATTACCTGCATCCCTAGCAATTCTCTTTGTCATTCAACAAATTAATAACACAGCTGTGTTAGAAGCCAGTTTTGCATCAAAACTTGAGGGTGACTTTCACCAGAATGCAATTCAGTTACATACTGTGGCAGGTGCCAGGGCCGACCTGGAACAAATACTGAGCTCATTTGTTACAGGGCTCTTGGAAGTGGGCTGCTTTCATGCCTTTGCCTTCCTTGCTGTGAGGCTGCACCCTATGTCTCTAACCAGAGGCTGCTGGTGGTCATTGTCCCATTAGGAGCTACAGCAGCTCACCTGATTTTTAAATGGGAGCTTGCCTTGGTAAGATCAAAAACCTTCATGCTTCAAATTAAGTGCACTTTTAAATACATGCAGCACCTCTCCAGAGCAGTGTTGGGTTTTCCAGTGACATAGCAAATGAATTTAGCTGCTTGAAAGTTTGAGGAACAGATACTGAGATCTACTCCTATGACAGAAAAGGGAAGGAAGGTGTAGGGTATGGATGGGAGGAGCAGTGGTGGTGACCCTGTGCAGAGATCAAAGGAGCGAGGAAAGATCATGCTGCTAGCCCTGATGCTGGAAATAGCAGCTGTCCACACACTCTGAACCCAGTCAACCAGAGGTGGTGGCAGCGGAAGACAATCTGGCTCTCCAGCACTCTGGAATAGGCAAAATAGGCAGCTGGGTCATAACTGGTTTCTGTGCTTTTGTTTCCTGTTCTGAGAAGTTAACTACTTTGTTGATTCCTAGAGCCAGCCCCTCACCTGTCTACATGTCTCTATTATTTCTCTTTATGTTTGCATTGCACTGCTTTTCCCCTCTCGTTTCTAAATCCATGACTATTCTTGTGTGTGGTCCATTGAGAGGGAAAGACCTTACCGGCACTCTTTTGTTAACAAGGATGCTCTTTTAATTCAAATGATAGCAGTCTGTGTGGTTGTACTGAATGTCTTTGTTTCCATCTCCTGCTGCCTACCTCTGCAGGATGGGCTACTGCACACGTTTCAGGTCAAGCAGTAACATAATGGATTATCTCACAGCAGGCATGGCTGAAGCATATGAAAGGACAATAAGCATACCCCAACAAGGGTAAATACTAGCTTCATTAGTGGGGACTTATCTCTTTTTCACACCAGAACATAATTTCAGTGTTGCAACAGCATCTTTAGTTCCTGTCTGCTCACTGCTGAGGCAATGCTGACTGGGAAACTGCCCATGTGCCTGAATCCAGGAGAGTGAGGGGAGCATTTTCCCCGTTGTTGCAGCCAAACCTGCTTCCTTTCACTGCAGCACAAGCCTGCTACACAAGCTTTGTGCCAGAAGTGTTGAGAGAGGGGGGTGGCAGACTCAGAAAAGATGGAAGCATGGCCAGAAGACTGGTGCCCTGGATACCCCTGCAGCGGAAGCTGTAGCTGTGTTTCAACAGCAGCAAAGCACAAGAGAAGTAAGCAGCATCTCTTTTGTCCCTAGTGGCAGACCACCACCGACTCTGATCCAGACAATGTGATAGGGGGGCAGCCACAGTTTTGTCTGGACCCTGAGGACCTGCCAGCTGTTCACAGCTAGGAGCCAAGGCAGTGCTTCCATGGGAGTGAGGGAATATGAGCATCATCCAGAGTGAGATGATGAACAGAAAGGAATTGGCAGATGGAAATAGAGATGGTATCATATATTGGGTAAGTGGCTGATGTTCAGGAATACTTGCCCTGGGGACAGTGCTACCTTATTGAGGGCATTTGCTTGGAGATTGCAGTGTGTTCTGTGATCCAAAGGTTAGAAAGAATATTAGGCTTAGCAAGTGCAGCAATAAAGTAGGGAAGCCAAGCCAGCTCACAGAGTAAAAACCAAGAGATAGTTTAACTATATCATAGGTTTGCATAGAATTGCTTACTAAATTGCTAGGCCTTGCTGTTGAATATGAGTTGCAAAGCTTTAAAATGCAGCTTCCTATCCTTTTCCCATTTTTCTGATACACAAAGCACACATGGCAGCCTTGTTTGGATTTCATAAAAGGCTGGAGGAGTGTTTCTGTTCCTCTGGAAGAACAACAGGGAGAAGTTTCCCACAGTGAGTTGTGGGCAGGCTGGATTGGAGCATTGCCCCTGCTGCTCCCTTGCACCCTGCTGTCCAAGCAGCCTCCTACACAGAGGGTATCATGTGCTTGCATACAGGGAGCGAGTGTGGAATAGCTTGGGTACTGCAAATGGTTCCCTCCATCTTCATATGCGTAGGCTTTCATCACAGAAAGCTGAGCAGCCATGCAGACATTTTCACCAGTTCCCCTGTACCAGTTTACTTCCACATCTGAGATTATGCACTACTGAGTTTCCTTAAACTGAAAGAGCCTTCTGAAAACTGAGAGGTGGCTACCCAGCCCTTTGCACTTGTTTAAAACTAATCTTTAAAAATTACTTTAAAAATTATTTTTAAAATCTATTTTAAACTTAACTAGTGCAATTTTCTTGTGGTAGCAAAGAGAAAAAAGGAAGTGAAGACACACCTCTGTGTGTGTGTGTGCATGTGCATGCTGCCTTTAAAAACAAGGCCTGGTTCAGGCTTTTGGATGTCGCAGTTTCTTTTCTCTTTAGTAAGCAGACTAGAAACTTTGATGAGCTGCCAACTATTGATAATATACCTGGGTAGGACAGCCTCAGTTTGGAGTTGTACTAATTACCTTCTCGTTGCAATTTCAAACACCACCAGCAGGGCAGAAGCATGCCTGGAGTTGGGAGAGAGGATAAGTAGGTGTCATCATGTCTTAAAAGTATGCTCTCTCCCAATAATTTGCTCTTTTCCTGTGGATAAGTCATTTAGTTTCTCTGTGCCTGGGATGGTGGCTTGATGACACAGAGTCGTCTTTGGTAATACAGGCTTCAGGTATTGCTACTTCACTTCCCAGCATCACCATCCTCTATTTCGCTTTCTCCTTCCTCCACAGCTCATTCTTGCTCCTGTGCCACTGCATGTTACTACTGTGTTCATCAGCAGTCAGCATCTTCCCAGAAGTATTATCAGTCTGGTAACTGCTGAGACTATAAAATAAAACAACAACAACAAGGTTTGTTAGGTTTGTTTGTTTTCCAGTTGGAACAGTTACAGCATTTGGTTTACGGAGTAACGCAGAGTTGAGGGTCAGCCTGTTAGGAGGTGGCAATGGCACAAGGAGGGAGTGAGGAAGAGGCAGAAGCAGCAGTTGCTGAAGACCTTGCTGCCATCACATTCTTCATAGTGACAAACTACAGTCTCCATTTCAGCATTAAACAGCAATGAGAGAAGGTGCTATGAGTCATCACTGAAGGATGTTTGCAAAGTGTTTTAAGATCCTTACAGACACCTTGCAGAGAAATGTCCTTGAAGAACAGGCATCTCTGTTAGTACCCTACAAGATTTTCTAGGCAGATAGTAATAAACAAGAATTGTTGCTGGTCATGGCTAGCCTTAGAGCATGAACTCTGGCTTGGGAAGAAGATGCTTGGATCATGTAACAATCACATGTTTTGAGAAAAAGGAGGGAGGAGGGATTGTTATGTTGGAGATACTTTTCTGTTGTCTAATTGTGAGAAGGTGGAGAGAAGACTCACAGCTATAGGTCAAGCTTTTGACCCTGTTCAGTATGTGGTGGGCTGAGCAACTTTTGTCTAGCAGGCTGCAACTGTTGAGAGCAGTAAGGCTATAATTTGCAGTTACCAGCTTAAATGTTATAATTTTCCCCTTCCACCACAGATATTTGTTGTTATTCTTCTCCCCCAACTCAGTTGTCCTGTCTATGGTGTTAGCACAAGCATTTATGTTGTAGTGCTGTGAACCAGATAGCCATTTTGAGAGGAAAGTTATTTTTCATCCTGAGCTAATTCAGCAGCCAGGTGCACAAACACTGGGGTCAGCTCAAGTAAAAGTGAGGTGCAGAAGCATGAAGGAATGATTAAAGGTGAAGAACACTGAGGCTTTTTAAGCCAAATTGAGCATCAGTGGTGTCACAGTTGAACCAAAGTGAAAAAGGGAAATGAGCTCTTGCCTATTTTCTGGAAGTCTTGGCTTTTTCCATTTTAAAAGGCAAATGAACAGAAAATACGCACCAAGGCTTGACAGCTAATTACAACCAGGAGAGAAAAGGAGGAAGGGAAAATATAAACAATTTGAGCAGAAAGATCTTGTAAAAAAGCATTTTCTGTTGCAGAAATCTGTTTATAAAGGAATGTACAGAGGCAGCCATCTTTCAGTGGGTCCCTGCATTTGACTGCAAGTTCACTGCTCTCATAAGGTCCTTTATCCTCCACTGAAGTACTGGAGACATTCACCATCATACCTGTGCACCAACTGCTGCACAGCCCAGCTGCCACTTTGGGTCACTCAGCAAGCCGGATTTCTTTCCTGATCTAGCTGAAAACATGCTCAGCAGAAATCACTAGAACTAGCACAAAAGAAGGGCTTGAATCATACAGCAGCCCAGGGGTTGAAGCGTTTAAACCAACTGTGAAATGGCCAGGGGACAGATCAGAGATCTACATTTCCCCATCCCATAGGATACCTAATGTGGGAGCAAGAAGGTAGTGTTTAGTGAACACAGTTGGCCATGTAGTGCCCTATACATTATACTAGACTGATGGTTACAACCAAGCAAGAGCTTTATTTTACAGAAACACTGATATCAGGGTATTGTTGCATTAAATGTTTTGTACCTGAGAGTGAAGTAGAGTGTCTCTGCTCTGAAAAGCATCTAAAGCCTCTAAAGACAGCTCTGATGTGGTGGGAAATATTATCGTCTGCAAAGGACAAATCAGTATCCAGCAGGTAACAACTCTTCTGCAGTGACATTGGTGCTGGTTTGGGGGGGATTTTAGATGGGAGCTCGGTGAGGATGGAGTTGCTTTTATGACTAGAAGGAGTGGGTGAAGAAAAGAAGGAAGAAAACTGAGAATCAGTTGTGGAAGGAGGCTGGTCTGAGGGAATCAGAAAGGAAGATGTAGGAGCAAGGTGCTATTTGAGAAGAAATGCCTAATTTAAAATTGTAGAGAATGTGGATGACATTGTGAGTATAGCTTTGACCTTGCTAATGTGATTCTGTGAACGTTCCTGCCAGCCTCCAATACAATGACCTGTGCACCTGGCTCTTTGCAATATGTATTTTGTCTTTTCTTTTTTCCACACAAGCCTGTATGGCTCTGAGGTAGAAGACTCCCCATGGCTCTTTAAAGGGAGTCAATCTTATATAGTTACTGGTGGGTGTAAGGAATATTTATTTTTAGGGGAGTTTTCGGAAGTGGGGGGACAAAAGAAAGGAGGACCCATGCAAAAGCAAATTTTTTTTTTCCTTTACTTGTATGCTGCTGCTGTACACTGCCAAACTGTTACCCCAAATACAGCTGTGTTTCAGGAGCAGGAAAAGTCCTTGTAACACCCTGTGGGATCCCATGGGATGGGATGCACTAGGCCAATGTGAAAATTGTACAGGACTTGTCCTTTAATTGCCAGCTCTGTCCTTGCTTGTAGAGTCAGCGTGCTCTTCTGACTGGACTCCCCATAGGCTTTTTGCCAGCTCAGTTCTGTAGAAATTCTGCATCATTTTGTATGGTGGTCATTTTGCATGGCACAGCTTTAAACACTGCAGGCTGGTTCTTTCTCCTTTTTTTTTTTTTCTTTTTTGCTTGCTTGCTTTTATTTTGCCCTTTGTTTCTTCCACCGTATTGTTCATTTATTTGCACTCCCTTTGTGCCTTGTCTCAAGGCTGTGAGCAACGTCTCAGTGCAGGGAATCCATTGCACTACCATGTCATAGTGGAAAGAGCTCCCATTCAGAGACAGGGGAGTATTTTTTTAAAGGGGAAACCATGTTATCCACAGCTTCATGTTTGTACAGTGCAATGTACAAAGACTGTCCCCTTTGGCACAACTTTATCTCCTACTGTTTATGACAAAATATGAATCCCCTACTGTTTATGACCAAGTAAGAATTGAAGAAGAGAAAAATTATGACAAAGGAGTATGTTGAAGCCTGTTGAAGGAGAGTGAGAGCAAGCAGGGCATATGTCCAAAGCCACAGGCCACAGAGGGATCCCATGGAGTGCAGCTATGATTTGGTGCAAGACATCTAACAGGTGGGTGGGAGCAGAGACCAGGATGTGCACATCTGTGAGGTGTCACATTTCTGCTCTCGAGCTGCTGCAGTTTACAGACAAATGCATTTGGTTGGACTTGATGATCTGAATTGTCTTTTCCAACCTAAATGATTCTATGATTACCTTGAGCTTGTCTCAGTTTAAACTTGCACTGAGATGTCCAGCTGTGAAATGCAGCAGCTGCGAAGCAGGTACATATACCTACTTCTGAATGGTGGGAGTGAACAGAAGTGATGTAACTGCCAGACAGCCCTGCAAAACCTGTTCCTGAATATAAGGTAGTGCCTGGTATTAGTTAGTGTGAGGTTCAAGGCAGTGGGGTCACTGGACAAGTGAGCTGTCATGTCAGCAGTGAGAAGATTAACTCCAATGGATATGATAAAACATGGGCTAAATGAAGGAAAAAGCTTAGCTCTGTCAGAGTTACAAATATGAACAGGGATGCTTGGGAGGGAAAAACAAGGATGCTTTGTTAACTCCTCTGCAATATGCTGCAAACATGGTACCTTCTTAAGCCTGGACTGCAAGGTGGGTAATACAAGTCCCATTGGTGCTCACTGTAGTAGCTTAGGCCTGCACTGAGTGGTGGAAAAGGCAATGGAGACAGCTGATGCCTGTAGGCAAGGATGGGGAAGGGAACTGAAGCAAAGGTCCTGAAACTAGGCAGACCCCTGGCATAAAAAGCTTTATAAGCAAGGACCCAGATTCCGTGTTGCCTTCTGTAGATACCTCTGCTGATGCCAGTGTTCAGTCTCTGGCTTGGGTAGCACTCAGCAACAGCACATGCTGCAAAACAGGAAGAGAGTGTAGTTTGAGCTGGTGCCCTGTAGTGAAAGGAGAACTTGCAGAGCTGCTTAATACAAGTAGAGTTTCATGAAAATGCAGCTTCCTGTCTGTGCTCCCCCTATACAAATACTTAGCAGTAACTGGCTGGCACTGTGATTTGGTATTGGTTCTTGGCAAGACTGGGGCCCTAGAGCTGCTCTTGTATAAATTCACTTGTTGACATTCACACCTGAACACTTAGATTTGGCTTCCAGGCACTGGTGCTGAAATGTGTAACACACTGAAGGAAGTTGCATGCAATGAATGAACTTTTCATGTTTATTCTTCAGATGGTGGATATTTCTTTGCATATTATGAGATTCACAGCCTCCATTTCAGAGATTGGTGTGACTTCTAATAGGCAATTAAGTCCATGGCAAGTCAATCACGCTATAATTAGCTCCAATCTGTGTTCCCATTAGCTGCAACATCCTTTACCTGCCATTGAGCAGCCAGCAATAAAAGGTGTGAAAATCCTTGTGACCTTGGAAATGCATCCAAAAAACTGAAGCAATCCCCTTTGGCCAGATACTTGCAGACTACTGAGAAACATAGCAGGAGTTGTCTGTTGAAGAAAATACTGCTGAGGAAATCCTCAGCTGTGATATTTAGTAAGGCTTAGTTCTTTTTATTAGTCTTGAGAAACTATGACAAGTAATTTAACTAATGGGAAAGTAAGAATAAACATTCCCCATTAAGGCACTTTTTGTCTGGATGTGTATCAACTTTGAAATAGCTCTAGCTTTACAGGCAGGACCATATTTTTTTAAAGCCATATAGTGATGTAAAGACACAGGCACTTAATAGGATTTTAAGCTGCTACCAGGCACTGCAGGGAAGATAGATACCTTACTCCCACTAAATCCTTAGTTATTGCATAAACCCGCTTGCAGCTTGGGTTTGGTTCTCTCTGCTTTTATGAACCAGTTGCTTTGAATGGATCCTATCTAGTGTTTCTTTAATATGCTGCAACCCAGGGATAAACTTGGAAGCTAGTTATTTATCCCAGTAGTATTCTCTTGCTTTTTTATCATCTGATGGTATTTTAGTGTGTGCATTTTTCATCAGATGCAAAAAGACTAATGTGGATTGCCACAGAGAAAACAGCTCTCCTGTGTTCCAGTTAATAGGTACCTTCTAGAGTGTAAGCAAAGCTAAAGAGAGGCAGTTTTAGAAGGAAGAGTGTTCCTCATCAGTGCTTCTCCCCACACACTTCCAATGGCAAAAATTGCCACTGACAGAAAGATATTAACAGTGAATAGTCTGGGCAGCCCATCAAAACCATTCAGGAGGTCTATACAGAGCATGGGTATCTATAATTGTTGTGGTTTAACCCCAGCCAGCAACTAAACACCATGCAACCACTCACTCACTCCCCGCCACCTGGTGGGATGGGGGAGAGAATCAGAAGGAAAAAGGTAAAACTCATGGCTTGAGATATGAACGGTTGAATAAAACAGGAAGGAAGAAACTAATAATGATAATAATAACAATAATAAAAAGACAATAATAATAAAATGATTGGAATATGCAAAACAAGTGAAGTACAAAGCAATTGTTCACCATTCACCAAGCAATGCCCAGTTAGTTCCTGAGCAGCGATCCCCCAGGCCAACTCCCTCCAGTTTATATACTGGGCATGACAACACACAGTATGGAATATCCCTTTGGCCAGTTTGGGTCAGCTGCCCTGGCTGTGTCCCCTCCCAACTTCTTGTCCCCCTCCAGCCTTCTTGCCGGCTGGGCATGAGAAGCTGAAAAATCCTTGACTTTAGTCTAAACATTATTTGGCAACAACTGAAAACATCAGTGTGTTACCAATATTCTTCTCATACTGAATCCAAGACATAACACTATACCAGCTAACTAGAAAGAAAATTAACTCCATCCCAGCTGAAACCAGGACAATAATCAGCTCACTTTTAACCCTGTAACTTGAACAACTGTGTGCTGGCAGCAGCATTATTCTAATAGGAGAAAAGCTGTTCCTGTGCAGAGCTACCTGGCTTCCTAAGTCCTCCTTCACATCCAGCTATCTATCTGCCCTGATGGAAGCCTGGTACTTCACTGTGGTTTGCACGTTTCTGTCTCTGGGGCAACACAGACTAGTTGTGCCAGAGCAAAGGGCCATGATGAAAAGAGGTAGAGGTTATATATGCATGGAGGAAACCTTTCAGGTGAGGTAGGAAGATTCATATGTAGAAGGTGCCGAATGGGCATCTAGCTCTATACCAAAGACCAGCATACTTGGAAGAAAAAAAAGCCAAGAGGCTGATCCCGCAAAGACTCTTGAGGTAGTAGCTCATTACGAAAGCTGCGGGGAGGAGAGTAAAAAATTTTATTCTGCAACACCTTTATTTTTGTGTGTGGTTTTTAAACAGAACCATAATGTTTTCCCTGAAGTGTAGTTTTTCAAATGTGTAATTTAGGTTCAGCTGGAGCATTCAGAGTGGCTCAGGGTGCTTTTCCATTTCAGTATTGACCTTTTGCTTCATAGAAAGTTTAAAAATGGAAAACTCTTCTTTTCCTATTCTGCTAGACACAGCATCATTGCCGTCAGTCAGTGTGTGCTCTTACAGAAAAAGTGCAACTTTACCTTGTATTTTCCCAAGGAAAACATTTTACTGAAATATGTTTGGGACTTTGCTGTGAATGGCTCATGCACGCCTTGTGAAAGGCTTGGTTGCATTCTGGGGAGCTGGAAAGGTTGAAAGAGCCCGCAAGAGTTCCCCATGCACAAGCAGTTTTCTGCACAGGGGAAATTTCATGTGATTTAAATTACTGTATTCTCCTAGAGAATTATTTCCTTTAATTTACTGCCTTCTAGAGAAAGTGATGCATTACAGTCTAGACAAGTGGTCTGTGCAATGGGTGGGGAACTGGCTGACAGGCTGCTCCCAGAGGATGGTGGCAAATAGCTCCTTTTCAAACTGGCAGCCTGTCACAAGTGGGGACCCCAGGGACCGATGTTGGTCCCAATGCTGTTTAATATCTTCATAAGTGATCTAGATGATGGATCAAGTGCACCCTGATGAAGTTTGCTGATGGTGCCAAACTGAGTGGGGAAGTGGATGCTTTGGGACGGAGAGCCACCCTGCATGAAGACCTGGATAGGCGGGAAGAGTAGACTAACAAGAACCTTATGAAGTTCAGCAAAGACAAATGTATGGTCTTGCACCTGGGAAAATGTAATCCAGGAGTGCAGCACAGGCTGGGATCTACCCGGCTGGGGAGCAGCTCTGTAGAAAGGGACCTGAGGGTCCTGGTGGACCACAAGCTCAATATGAGTAAACAGTATGCCACTGTGGCAAAGAAAGGCAACAGGATGCTGGGTTGCATCAACAAGGCCATCACCAGCAGAGATAAAGAAGTCATTATCCCACACTACTCAATGCTTGTCAGGCCATACCTGGAATTCTGTGTTCAGTTTTGGTTCTCACTATACAAAAAAGATAGGGACAAGCTGGAGAGGGTCCAGAGAAGGGCCACAAAGATGATCAAAGGACTGGGAAGCCTGCTGTATGAGGAAAGCCTGAAAAAACTGGGTTTGTTCAGCCTTGAGGAAAGAAAACTTAGGGGAGACCTTATCACCATGTTCCAGTATTTAAAGGGTGGCTAGAAAGAAGATGGAGACTCCCTTTTTACAAGGACTCATGTGGAAAAAGACAAGGGGTAATGGGTACAAGTTACTCCTGGGGAGATTCTGATCGGACACAAGAGGAAAACTTTTCACAATGAGAACAGTCAATGGAATAATATCCCCAGGGAAGTGATGGATTCCCCAGCATTGGACACTTTTAAGATGGAGCTGGACAAGGTGCTGGGCCATCTTGTCTAGACCATGCTTTTGCCAAGAAAGGTTGGACCAGATGATCCTTGAGGTCCCTTCCAACCTGGTATTCTATGATTCTATGTTTATACAATTCTGGCACTGGCTTCAAGTGACCCAAAGGAAATCTTATGATTCATATGGGGTGTCTCATCCAGGGATGGGAAGAGTAATAGCTGCTGCATCCTCAGTGCACCCCTAGCTATTTGACAAATACTGCTCTTCATAGACAGGTGCTAACTAGGCACTGCAACTGTTACAACTTGACAGAGCTCCTCAGCAGTTCCCTAAAATTTTATGCCTGAGGGAACATATCCTATCTTATTACAGCAGACAAATGGTTTTCAACCTTCTTCCAATTTGCCAGCCACTAAAAATTCCAGCAGAGGTGTGGGGTCCTGTGAGGAGAGTAGGTTTGCTTTTCTTGGTCTTTATCCATGGACTCCTTAAAAATAATTTGCAGACCCCTGGGATCTCACGTACTGTGGGTTGAAAACCACAGTACTAGATCAGTAAACAGATCCACTGGTGAAATAAACAGATCTATTCCTGGCTGTAAGTAGTGCAGAAGTAGGGTGGGAAGTTAGTCCTGTTTCATTTGTTTGTTGTTAGGCAATGTGTTCTTGTGGATAAAGCACTGGTCTAGGAGTCAGGGGATGGGGTAGCAAACGGGACCTACACTTGTGCAACATGCTCTGCAAAGCAGAAAGCATGGTTGATGCTTATGGAGAGATGAAATAGCTGTTTAGCCCAATATTTTAGAGCCATAGAAGCAATATTGGATAGAAAATCAGCTTCTGAAAAGGGCAGGTAATGCAGCACAGTTGTTGGGTGGAAGAAGTTCTGAAAAAGACCTTTCCTGAGATACGGTGTTACTATAAAGAGACATTTTTCTGGCACATGAACAAAAGTGGGTTTCCTACAGCGATGGAAGTAGTAATAGTGCTAAAGATTTTGTTTCCATGTCCCAGTGCTACTAGAACAGATTTCCTCTTCAGTGTGTAGAAGACCTGTTTCTGTGTTATTACACGAGGCAGTAGGAGCATAGTACTTCATTGAGAAGTTCAGTGTGTCTCCAGTTAAAACTGCATGAGCTGGCTGCAGTTCAGCCTACTTTTTAAAAATGCCATCAACCTTTTAACTTTGCCAACAGGCTTTGGAAGAGCATCACATTCAGCTAATGAAATACAAGGCTAAATTTCCATTCCCCTTCCAAATTGCTGTCTGAATGCAACCTGCTGGTAGGACATCGTTACACATCTTACACCTCTGCAGTAAGCTTCTGGGCTGATGAAGCTATCTGTAAGAGGTTGTGAAAGTTTTTGCAAGAGTTTTTTGGAGAAGTGAATATCCAGAAGTAGGAGAAAGTCTCATTTTTTTGCTAAACGTGCCTTCAGCATGATGGATAGAAATATAGGAATGGTCTGGATATTGCTTTTCTAAGCTGGGTTAGGTAGATTAGTGTCCTGGTTTCAGCTGGGATAGAGTTCAGTGTCTTCCTAGTAGCTGGTACAGTGCTGTGTTTTGAGTTCAGTGTGA
>JANZLQ010000031.1:7476367-7495017 GCA_026212715.1 Elanus axillaris | reverse complement strand
GGGGGGGAGTCATGAAGTGCAAGGTGCATATTGTGCCCCAGCGAAAGGATGTCATGTGTATGAGCTAGGGCATGGCCTCTGAACAGAAGTCTGTATTATCGTGGCAATACTGGGAGATCTCAGCAAGAGGCAAGCCTTATTTTACTGATCTGCAAGTAAATGCATAGGAATAGACCATTCCTGCCCCACAGGCATTACAGTACATTTGCTGGGAGAGAAACAGGAAGATAATTCAGCCTATGGAGAAGTGACAGGAGGTATGACTTTTCCCAAGTTGTGTTACAACTTGTGGCTGAGCCAAGACTTAAACCCCTTCCCCTTTGCAGTGCTTAACCATCCCCTCTCCAAATGTCCCTCCGTGACTGTGCCTGTAAAGCTGTTGTTCTGAAGAGCATTAGGATCTGCCTCTGAAGTGACTTCAGTGCAGTTTCTCTCTTCCTCACCCCCGCACCCCCTCTCATTAGCTTGAAAACTCCTATTTATAAACCTGCTCAAGCTTGCTTGTTCAGGGAGGAGGAGCCGAAGCACTCAGCGCACGGACTAGGAGACTCAGCAGAGATGCAGGCAGAGCTACTTCTCACTCAAAGGGTAATAACCAGATGGAACAAGTCAGCAGGAAGAGTGCCTGAAATGTCACAGAAATGAGATCAAGCAACAGCTAGAGCTTTGTGTCTGCAGGCAGAAGGGGGAGAATCACAGGATCTCAGGAAAGAGTAAGAAAGAAAGGCTGAGTGGAAGCAAAATATTTAAGTGGATAAGCACATTGGACTAAATGGCCTAATCATCTCCCCAGACCATCACACTTCCATTTTGCATTTTTGATGCTCTCTCCCAGCCTGACAGTGATGAACAGGAGGCCCGTAAAGCTGGCTTGCTGCAAAAAAAGTGTGCCAGGCTACTAACTGTGGAGTGACTTGTCACCTCTATTAAGCAGATCACTCGCCTCCCTGAATCTCACTGAGATGCTGTTTGTAAGCACAACACTTGTTAAACTCAGGCTTGCCTGCAATTTCTGTAGCACCTGGTGATTTTGTGCTAGCAAGCTAAACAGGCTGATGACAACTTGAACCCCTGTGAGGGGAGAACTGAGTACCTAAATAGCTGTCCTATATTGTATGGCACTGTATACAGCAGCCTGACTTCCCTTAGCTCCTGACTATATTTTATAGTAATGATCCAGACATGACCCCGCTATCTCTGCTTTTCTGGAGAACTACAGGACAATTATGAAAGACCAGACAAGCTCATCTGCTATGAAGAAAGAAAAAAAGGCAGTTCCTAAGTTTTATGCAAAGAATAAACAAAACTGCAGTAACCCATAAGGAGTTACATTCATGGGGAGAAACAGAATCACATTGTTCAAAAAATCAGAGGAGAACAAAGAGGTTCAATGAGAAACCAAGACCAAAGCCATTTCTGCTAAGGGGCCTACATCCGCATGCTGAACATAACCTCACTTCTTCCCCTTCCGGCTTACCAAATGATTTCATGGAGCTCTTCGTGCTGGCGTGCAGGCATCTCCCTGAGCTGCTCCTCTTCCCTGGGCTTCTGAGCCAGTGGAGGGCAAAGGACCGAGTGTCCTGAGTGCTCTGCTCTGCTCTTCTCCAGTCTGAATTCCTCCCATTAGTCTCACTAATACCAGATTAATTCTCTTTGACAGCTGTGCTCTTAGGTGCTTTGTCATCTGATACATTATTACGTTACTTCAAAAAAACATTTTAATGCCCACAGTCTTACTAGGCTGAAGACCCAATGTATTAAGCGATGATTTACAGGTCTAGTAAAGGACAGTCATTCCCACAAAACCGCAAGTTGTCAAAGATGAGACACAACCAGTGAATGAAACGGGTAGACTGAGGGGATGAGACCAAGAGTTAGGGTAACAAAAGTAATGCAATGTGCACAATTGTGGCATTTTCATTCTGACGATTTTAATGACAGTGTGCTGGACATGCTGGAGTACTGGGAAACTCTCATGATAACAGCAAAAAATTTCTAAAAAGAAAGTTACTGAATTTGCCTAATTGCTCTGCTGGAGAAAACCTGATGCAGTTTGTGGTATCATCTGACATATCTTAGGTATTTAAGAAGCTCTCTGCTAACATCTGAGAAAAAACATCAGCCTATCTACTCCATGTCTCTGTGTCAGACACAAACTGAAGTGGATTTAGAATTGAGCAGTGAAAACTGTCACAGGTCTGGAAAACCTGGCCAAAGCAGAATGATTGAAGGAAGGGTTCGCTGGGCTTAGGAGAAAGACAATTGAGGGAGAACACAGGAAATTATCTTCTAATGGAGCTATAAAAAGAATAGGGATTAATTGTTCTCTGCTTCTGTGGCAGGAGGGGTATGCAACAAATAGTGGCCAGATTTCTTTGTATAAACAAAGATTTTGGTTAAGTATCCAAAGTAGATTTATTCTGAAAATAGGAAGAAAGAAGCAGTGAAGCAGTCTTGAAGGCTGTGAAGTCCCTGTTTATGGAGTTCTTTAAGAACAAAGCTTTGTTATCAATGATGGTCTAGGCATGTTTACTTTGTGGTAAGGAAGGGACCTCTGAGGTCCTTCCAGCCCAATAGTTCTATGATTTCTACTAAGTCTACAGTTCTAACAGCAAGGCTGCAAGCTGTAATATCATTATATAAATAAAGATAAATGGAAATCTCCATTGGGTTCCCAATGACCAACCCTGGAAGGGAAAACAGGAGGTTTGGGGAAAATAAATGCCACAAGAACCTTTAAAGATTTATAGGTGTAATTTGACCCTGTAGTTTTAGGAGCATCTGTGAAGAGGGGCCTGGTTGAGTGGGCTAAAGAGGGGGGAAAAAAACCCTACTCCTTGTCCTCAGTTTTGTGAAGGGATGAACTGGAGGGGGTGGGCTTGTCCTGTGTCTAAACAGGTGGATTCAGGGCTGGTGGTGGGTTCCACCCTGCATTGCAGTGACTACACTCACAAATGTACAAATGACAAAACTCATAGTAACAAAATTTTATTGATGGAAATACCCTGATGTAGCTAAAGTGGTTCACTATTTCAGAGCTGGAATAGGAGAGAAATTTGTGAAATTAAGATGCCTATATTCCTTGTCTGAAGTCAGGGGAGAAAGCTGAACAGCACACAGGTAGAATAGTTGGATTTTAAATGACATTATCCGTAACCTATTGTATAAGCACTACATTTAAAGTTATTGTATGTTTTTAAACAGCATCCACTGGGCTTGAGTTGAAACATCAGATTTACTCAAGTATAAGTTCTCTTAGTTAATAAAACTACATATGAGTTGCCACTGTATACACGCAAATCTAGTATGTTTGCTTTGATATAGCTTCATTAGATTTCTTCATCCCAAGTTACTTGCTGATTGTTTATATTTCTGTGGTCTCAATATTTTGGGGTTTGCTTTTTATAAAAAAAAAAAAGGTTTTCCATGTCAAATATATAGGTTCCTAAACAGCAATAGACCGTGACTGATGGTCCCACCTTAAGCTCTCAAGCATATACATAAGACTTGAAATGCTGTGGGCTTAACTCTGGAAGATGATAAGAACTGTGGCTTCAGTACAACAAACTGTATTTGTCCTGGGCATGATTCAGCTGGACTACCTGCATGCTCCAATCTAAGCACCAGGAAAGAGATCAGTTAAATCTGGACCTGTTGTGATAAAGAGAAGTGGTGCAGTTCTGATCATAGCAATGAACTGCACCTCCTTGTCTTCGGTGCAGTTCCTCTGCACCGTATGCAAGAGTAAGTGAAATTGGATCTGCATCCCTAAGATCCTTTCTTGCTTTAGACTCCAGCCTTCAACATGATCTCTCACTTGGAATAACATCAGCTAATTGAGATAATAGATACTTACTACTGGTTTATGACAGAAATAAGTTGCTCAGGTTCTGTAAAAATTATTTATCTTTCTGTTAGCAGAACCTAATTAACATATCTCCTCCAAGAAGATTAAGCTTGGAGTATCTAAAAGTCCTGTCCTAAAGCCCACAGTGGTGAAAGGAGCAGGCTGTCATGCTGCCATTGTTAATGGCTTGGAAGAATGGTCTGTTTAGCCAGGTCGGTGTGAATTGATAAGTCTTGGTCCAGCTCATGATAGACTATAGTCAATCTCACAGCTGCTCCATGTGAACGTCCTTACTGAGTGAGGGACTTATTCTGGAAACTTTCTCAAGCTGAGAGACTTAAAACTGAGGCAGTGTGCTAAGGCAGCTAGCCTGCTAAGAATTAAAACTTCAATTCCAGACTCCCGGCATCCTGTGTTGTTATGTGATGAGACAGATGATATTTTTCTAGGAGTCCCCTGAGATACAGCAGGTTGATGTAACTTCTTAGCTGTAAAGGCATCATGAGGAAAGTAATTCCTGAGTACTTTCATCAGATGTTCTTAGCACAGGTATAATTATTGTAAGGGTAAGCAATGTCGCTATTTATCTTTAGATGGCATTTACTGTTATTGCTGCTCCCTGCTACCTGGTCTCTCCTGTTTTTTCTGGCCCCTCCTTCCCTAGCCAGCTCAGATCTGAAAGCAGTACGTCATGGCCCAGCAGTGCTTAAAAGTAGCTGTACTGCTGGATACATCAGTGTAGCGGCATGCTGCAGGGATCTGCAAAGGAGCCTTGGCTCAGCTCAGCCCTGCCAGGAACGTCTCTGTCCCATGCTCCACTGCACAGTGCAGAGAAGCCCAAAACCTGATGCAAAATCCACAGACTAAACTGTTTCAGAGTTCAGATCCACCTGAGGGTCTGGATGTTTGTCATCACTTCTCTGCCTATCAGAGCTTTGTTCAGTGTGGCCCAGAAATGAATAGTGCAAAAGACTATTTGTATCATGTGGCCTCTGCTTGCTCTCAAGTTTCTTGGATGACCGGTATTTTACTGTAATATGCTGCAGCACCAGAAATGCATCTAGGATTGGTTTTCATCCCTTTCTTGTGTCACAGTAGCAGGGCTTGGACCACTGAAAAAGATGAATGGAAATGCAGAACAACATCAAGTCCAGAGCTCCTGGCTTACAGAAATGGACACTTTCAGTTTTCTGCTTCTCCCGTGCAAGCTGCATAGCCTGGATCTGAAAGCTGGTTAGCTGGCCTTGCTGGCGCTCAGCTCTTTGCAGTTAATCAGTCCAAAAAGACCTCAGCTGGTGCAGAGCTATAGGGCCACATACAGATGGTTACTCAGTAATGCTTATTGTATGTTGACAGGAGAAGGCAAAAAAACCCCCAACTAACTCAAAGTTCTTACAAACTGCAAAATAAGAAGGAAAACCACTGTTCTTTCACATTTACTTGTGCTTCTCTGCTATTTACTCTCCTTGCTGTTCTCTGCTCCTCCCATAGTCTCTCAGTGTGTAAAATAATCATCCTCACATTGCATAACTTCCAGTGTTGATGTCACTGTGGAATTTGGTGCTTGGCTGTTGCATTTTTATGTTGTGATTAGAATCCAGAGCACTTGTTTCCAGTGGGATTTTCTTTGTATTTGTTACATATCTGTCTGATTCAGAACACTTATCACGACCTGGGAGAATGATTGTGTATGGAGAAGCATGGAGGAGGATGTTTGGATTTTAAAAGCCTAGTCAGATGACTTAAAGGCAGCAAATTTGCACTGTAGGGTAAGGTGCTTTATTTCTTAGGATACTGACAACTGGAAAATAGCTTTCAGAAGAAACATATGATCTCAGAAATATTGGTAAGGAGGTATGATGTGTCTTTTCATTGCGTTGGTGAACCAAAGCTAGCCCAAGGCTAGTGAGAACTCCTATTGAACTTGCTGGGAACTGTGGAAAAGGGGCTCAAATTCCAGTGTCTGGGTTCCCAAATGCTGTCACCAGTGAAGGATCAGAAGTCAGTGTCCACCTTTTCTTTACCTGCATGAGATGAGGAGGGGTCCCAGGAAGAGGAATGAGGAAACTGCACTTCAAGTGAATCCATTTCTGTACATCTCATTCCTCTGCTTGTGTGGGAATGGACTGGAGGACCCACTGAGGACAGTAGGCTAGGTCATATGAGGAGGGAAGCCTATCCTTCTATATGTATTTCATTTGTTCAGTTTGGGCGGGCTGTATTAAAACCACATGCCACATAAAGGATAGTCTTAAAAGAGCTGATTTTCCCACTAGGCTAAAAATAGTGTTTTCCATGTTTCATTTTGGTGGTGCCTTTCCTTGGCACATCTAGCTCTAACTGCAGTTTTAGTTATTCCAGATAAGGAGTGACTTTTTCTGGTTTAATATAAGCCACTTCTGTACTAGGTTATAGGTGCTGCTCAGTGTTACCTTGACTGGTCTCTTCAGTACTGATTGCTCTCCTTTTTTATGGCCATCTTGTCTCTTTAGGTCTTGTCTCTTCAGGTTGACAGTTTTTCCATGTCTAGCTCTCTGCCTGTGTAGTCCTTTGAACAGCCTCTTATCATGAGAAAAAGAAAAGATTTTTTTTGACATTTCCCAGCACATGTTCATGGGCATGCAGCAGGTATGTCCTTGGGAGCTATCAACTCAAGATTCCGCATTTCAAAATGTGTTCTGGGACACATTGTTCATTCTGGAGGAATCATCCATAGGTATTTCTGAGATACATACACCTCATTTATCAGTTCAATGTCATTTGACATTTTCCCTCTTCCTTTCACCAGAAGAAAAAAAAAAATGAGTGCACACAAAAGGGTCAATGTTTTTGAAAGGTCAGTAATTCCAGATGAAATGCAAACCTAAAGCTTTAAAAAAAACCCTCCATTGAGCAATAAAGCACTTAGAGTTTGACTTTGTTACGCAAGAGAGAAACTTTCCAGCTGGCTGGCAGCAGTTCTGAAGAGTGTCTGTGTGGTTATTGATTAATTAAATCTATTGTTACTCACTCCTTTCATTAATCCAAGTGTTTTCTCTTTGCTTGTGTCCCTGCCCAACCTTGTTTTAAAGACTTGGAATCTGTCAGAGACAACTGCTTTGAATACCAGGTTACTTATTTGAAATGCTAACTCTTCCTGTCTCAGAAATTTCTAGGTATGGCATTTTAGACCTCAGAAAAATGAGAAAGCTGCTTAAAGTTGAAGGTGTCTCCAGTCTCATGTTCAGACCTGGAACTCTGTGTCCATGTGTAACAGAGAGGAGGGTGCAAAAGGCTGGACCAGAGAAACGGCTCTGCTGCTTTCCGTAGGACTGCGGTCAGTTCCAGTGCCGAAACACAAGCCTTGTAGGAGATTCCCTGCTGGGGTGAAGGGCAGACACCTCTGATGGGTTGACACTTGCTGTTCAGGATTATGAATTTCTGGTGGAGCTGTGTGGAGGATGGGAGAGCAGTATCAGGAAGCCAGCAGTACAGTTGCTTCTCCATATGCCTACCTTGGCCCTAATGAAAATTTCCAAATAGCCTTATACCCACACAGTTCTCTGCTCATGGTCCCCATAACCAAGAACCCTGAACAGCACTGCTGCCCTGGCAGTAGGAGGCTGTGTTGAAAAACCCGGAGAAGTGCCCAGCTTTTGCTAAGCCACCCAGTCCGTGGCGTCTCTGTTTGCTGTACTGAGGGTACTTTGTTCACTGGTCCCTGGCCCAGCGCCACTGACTCATGTCACACAGGAAGCTGAGCCCCTGCCAGCTGGGAGCTGCTTCTGGTCGCTATCTCCAGTCATCAGGGCTCGATTGGAGCCTGTTAACCAGGTTCCTGACCTGCCAGCCTTGCAGGTCCCAGGCATTTGCTTTCCCTTTCGAGCCCTTGAGATAGCAGAGTCTGTTCTACCCCGATGAATGTGTTTAGGAAATGCCAAATCCGAACTAAGCACTGCTGGGTACCAGGAATTTTTAGCTGCAAGACTTCAATCATGACTGGGAACACTTGCCAGAAACTAGGACAGACTAAGTTCAAGCCCAAGAGCAGGGCAGACCTCCTTGATAATGCTTCCCCAAAGCAACAATGCTCATTAAGAGATTCTTTATTGCAGCAGCCACAAGTCACTCCTGTTCCTTCCTGCTGTATACCAGCATTCTTTCCAGAGAAATACAGGGGTCATTTCAAGGGTAAAACTGCAGCCGTCAATCAGGTCAAGAGAGCACCATCTCCACCTTTCTGAAGAAGGGAAAGGGAGGAGACACTTTCAGTTCGTGACTATTTGGCTGCTTTATAGTTTTGTTTGGTAGAACATAAAAGAGACCTGGAAATTTCAGAGGGCTATTTTAGGAAATCCTTTGCAAGTTCCTTTAGGAGATGGGTTTTACTTCAACAATTCAACTAATTACAATTAGTCACTTGATCCTGACAGCAGAAGGAAATTGTATCATGCATATTTCATACAGGATTTACTTAAGTATTCTGTTTTTTAGCTCCTTGGCACCTGCTGTTAGTCCTTTTGCCTGTAATTTCAGCTGGCAATACTAATGCCTTTGTACCAGAGAAGTGGGCTTCCTCTTCTGAAGAGCTCAACAACAATAGCGTCTGCTGGCAAGTTCAGTTCTGGTAAAAATCAGACGCAAACAAAATATGCATAGGTTGGTCTTCCAGCCCAGTCAGATACACAGAAAATGTTTGTGCCTGGGGATGTCCATTTTTGCCCAGTCATATCAGTAGGTATCCAAAGATTATCTTGCTGATAACAGTACATCACCCTGGTTATAGCAGTACTGCTAGTAAACACTACAGCAAAGCTTCATGCAACATAGTACCAGGAAGGCCCCCCACTTTCCCTAAAGCTTTTAAAAATGAGACTTTTTAACCATTTCCTAGCCACAGCAATGAGTTGCCCATCATGAGAGTCCCTCCAGGGGAGCCAAGACCTCGGAGGGGGGCTGGCACAGCAGATGGGGAGGAGCAGCTGGTGACGTGTTTAGCCTGTGTGTTTGCTTAGCAGTATAAATGTGCTGAGCACTGAGGAAAGTTGCCGTCAATCTGGTGTAAACAAAATAATATATTTTGGCATAATTGCAGTAATTTATGGGGACACTGCTTTTAACTGAACAGCTGTTACCTTTTTCTGATTTAATTAAATAGTTATAAGCCTCAGAGGCTTACTACTACTGTCCCTTTCTTGCTTAAATCTCTTCCTGTTGTCTGTTCTATCAATCAGTGATTATGCCTGAAGATTTTGCAGTGTCTCTCTTTGGTCAGATTAGAAATGTTTGTGGTGTCTTGCTCTCTAAAGTCTTGCACACACAGGACAATTTTCCTGGAGACGTTCCTCGGACGCCTCAGAAGTGCCCTTTTGCTGGCAGCTGCTTGTGCTGTTCCACTGCTGCCCCAACCTGTGTGGAAGTGACTGATCCTGGGTATAAGTTGATCCTGTTCTGAATAAACCTGTCAGTAGAAGCAGCCAATGCTTTGCTACTCACAAAGCAGTCTCTAACATGTAGGAGCAAAGGCTGAGCATTTCCCTGAAACAGGGTGGAGCTTCACCTGCTTTTGCAGTTGTGTTAGAGTAGCCTAAGGTACTATGACAAAGCAGATTTAGGCAAAACCATGTAACTCTGTACTGTATCAGATGAAGAATTTGACCATTACCATCTTCCACCTGAAAAGCCACCACAAGCAGTGGTGTGGGTGGTAACATTTACAAGCCACACCGCCTTATAGCAGGGCAGTAGCAGGAGTGACTCTTCCAGCCTCGTGTCCCTTCAGATCATTTTTGGTCACTTTCTCGTCATCTTATTCTGAGTCACCCTCAATGTTTTCCTCATTGCACTCTTCAGATACTTCTTTATTGGTGTTTCAGGTCACTTTAGTGAAGCTGGAAGTAAAACTACTTTTGAAAGAGCAACAGTGATAGTCAGCTCAGCAGCACAACTCCTGTGTACTCAACTCCGCTAGTTCCCTCGAATGCAAGTGCCTGGCCCCACCTGACCTGTGGCTCCAAGCAATCCTGTCTTTGTATTGGCTCAAATTTGCAGCAAATAGGTCACCCTATCCAAGAAATACCATAAGAAAAGAATCTTAGACATTTTAATTTGCAGGCATTTCTGAACTGGCAATATTCTTGGACAGTGCACAGTAGACCTTATAAATAGCACTTTGAGTGCCCGTGATGTCACAAACCACAAGAGTGTCTGACTTGTGATTTATTACATCAGATTGTGGCTTGTTCATAGGCTTGTAAGATCCACCTTATTTACAGTCAGTACACCCACTATTATTCCTTAGCCATCCCAGTGTTGAGCAGATACATAAATGCTGCCTGGATCTGAAACAGTAAACAACCAATTAAAAGTTTAACCTCTTCCTTTCCAATCTCCTCCTATATTATTAACTGAGGATACTGTTGCTTAAATTAAGGTTGTGGGAGATAATGACAAATAGGTGTTCTTTCATTTGCCTGTGTATCACATTTGCACAAACAATACTTGTAGATTTTTTGAGTATTTATGCTCAGAAATAATTTCTCATTAAAGCTGCATTTATTTGAAGATATGTTCTTTCCTTTTCTTCAGTGCAAGATTGTTGTTTTACAAGATTTCCTAGAATAAAATAGTGAAAGTTCATTTCTAGAATTTAGTGAAAGAATTTTAATTCTTTTTATAATTCTTGACACTGCATACATATGCACATAAGCTGGTTTACCTAAACAGCAGTTTGCAAAACCAGAGTTGGACAATGTAATTAGAAAGGGAAAAGCTTGGTATTCAGATTAATTAAGCTAAGTAACATTCCAATTTTATATCACATCTTTTTGGTTGGGGGGAAGGATCTCATTCACTTTGGCCATGTTTTGGAAGAGGTCACAGTTAAGATTTAAATACAGGCCAGTATAAGCCTAAGGCATTAATGAATCCTGAATGTAACAATTTTAAGATTTCAAAATTCTTTGTCCCACTCATGTTCCCTAGTATTTCTGAGTTGCAGGAATGACTTGGTTTCCAATAGCCCAGTCACAGAGAAAGGCACCCAGCTAGAAATCTACTGCAAGAACTGAGACATATCAACCAATGGTTGTCCAACTAGATGCATTTTAAAATAAACAAAAGCCCACCCTGAGAAAAATGTGTGATTATATTCATGTGTCTAAAAACTGGTATATCCTGGTATCTAAGAGCGGGCAGAGGAGTAACTGTATCATTTGGCAAGATGGGAAATAATCTACATAGCTACTCTCATCTGAATGTCAGTGAATGTTGCTGGTACATTAGCATGTGTTCTCTATCAAAAGTTACTATAGAGCACTCCTAAATGTATCACTGTGATTTACTCCCTCTCTTTAAAAAAAACAAAACAACCTCAGGTAAGTCTAAGGCTATAGGAGAAGAAAAGTAATTAGTAGTACTAATGTCCTGTAAAATATCTCAGTCTATGCCTCATGGTTTCTTAGTCTGTGATCTTAAAAGCATAGCCTATGTCCTGAAATCAGAAGCTCCTTTTGTATTCTCACAGGACAAAGTACCCTAAACCAGCTAGCTGAACAAGATCAAACACTACATGTCTGTGATTTGCAAGAGGGACACAAAGGAAACTTTTCTGTAGCCAGCTGGTTCTTTCTAAACATTCATTTGTATTAAATAAAAGATTTATAATGTTAGCAGCCTTTACTGGAGTTGGGACAGGGTGCAGATAAGATGGTTCAAGGTGCATGAGAAATCTGTTTTATTGCAGTCTTCTCTGTACAGATTTTGCATTTAATATCTAACCTCATTTAGTAAATAGTGAGTTGACTAGCTAAGGTGTGCTGGTGGCCATGAAAGAGAAATCCACTGCACAACGTCAGCAATATTTCTTCTAGCTGGGTTTACACACATCTGTAGGTGGCCTTGAAGCTGTTTTTTATTTATTTTTTTACTGGACATGCTTTTGAATGTAAGTGTTTTCAGACTCTTGCTGAGGTAGGCAGAGGGCTTTGTGGAGATCGTGGGAGTGCTGTGTGCTTGCTGCCTCTGAAAAGAGGTGCCAAGGTGCTTTGAATATCAAGAAAAATGCTTCTCTGTGCAAAGAAAAAAAAAATTGTGTGCACTGCTACTAATCTCCGGTGTTTAGTCATCAAGGAAGATGCCTTCAAAATTCAGGAATCAAAGGGTTATTAAATAAATAAATAAATGAAAATCCTTTTTCATGCCCTTTGGATACAGCTGCCATTGGTGTACAGAGTTCTTTTTTCAGGCTTTTCTGTACAGTCATGACAGCTCAAATCCCATTTCCCTTTGATCAAAGCACCTATGCAACCCCTCAATACCAGGAACTGCAGCTTTAATGAAAATATTGCAAAACTTTCCTGTATAAAAGTATGCAGATTTTTTGTAAAATTTTATAATCCAGTTACTGGCACACTGCACTGGCACAGGGTAGTGCTGGAGGCTGACTGGGTGTCTTCAACAATTATCAGTGTGTATTTTCCTATGTCTTACCATCTCCCTGGACATGTGGTAGCAGCCACTGTCAGAGCCAGGGCAATGGCTAGATAAACCTTTGCCCTGCTCTGCTGGGGTCTTTCTTATGTCTTATGTTGGATTTGGAAGAGTTAATAAATATACAGATTCATTTTTCCCCCTCCCTAAATAGATCCCAGAGGAAAAATGCCACAAGCCTCAACTACATCCTTCATCTCCTGAACAATAGAAACCGTATTAAAAAACCTGTCTCCTGGGAGGGGTGGATGCTCATCAGTGACCCAGAGCCAGCTTTCTGGTGTGAGCCTTGCACGGGCTGGCCAGGGGAAGCGAGGGTGGCCGCCCGCAGCTGCAGGGGAGTGGGGGAACCTCCTGCTTAGCTGGGCTGGGTTGGGTTCCTGCCAGGCAGGTATCTGTGGCCCAAAAACTGGCAGGGCACTTTGCAGCAGTGTGGAGAGGTGTCAGGGAAGGGGAAGCTAGGGAAGGCGAGTAAGCAGCTTGCTCACCTCTGCAAGAAGCAGCTTCCTTCCAGGTCGGGAGCACTTTGGAAGAGGGACTAGGTGGACAGATGCCCCAAGCTTGCCCAGCTCAGCTTCTGGAGAGGTGCCTTCCTTCTCCAGGTCTGTCAGCTCCCTGGCACTAAAAATACATCTCTGGACTGTGCCTTCCTCTGCACGCAGCCGTGCAGAGAGCCTCAGATGGCCTGGCAGAAAGCAATCTCCCAGCATTTTCTGTGTACTTCAGGAAGGGCACAATCAGCTGCCCAGGACCATTATCAAAAAATTGGGACGGAGGACTGCACATGTTAACCGAGCCTCTCCTCTCTTCCTCCTCCCTCTGACTCAACAAGTGGTGTAAGCTGCAAACAGCATCCTTATCCAACAAGCATGTGTTTTATTTCCATAACAAATTGAGGTATTAGGAATTTTAAACCCCAGATGTTTCTCAGAGTTATGTAAACCAAGAGGCACCCAGATGCCCTCATAAGAGCAAAGGGAAAATCCCTTCAAGAACATGTGCCTGGCCCATGGCTGCACTAAGCTGCAGAGCAGCATTATTAAAAATGTGAGGTGCAACAGGCTGAGATAGCAAAAGCCCAAGTAGAATGAGGTGAAGGTGTAAAATGACACACTGTTCCTTTTCTTTTTCCCCAGGGCAGGCCTTGGTAAAACTAGAATATAGTACGGTTGTGGCTCCCAAATCAAGAGTCAAGTTCTCCTATGCATGAATTCAGGCAGAATGTTAACCAGCAGAAGGAGGCCTAAATGGCAAAGAGTATCGAAAGAAAAAAGATGTAACAAGACAGGTAAATATTACACTCACTGTTTCCCAGTGTACTGTATTTCATTTTCCTGTCCTTGTTTCATTCCCCTTTTGAGACAGAGAATTGTCATCTGGGAACAAGAAAAAATTTCCTCTTGTTTTGTCACATTAGGGCATATAGGGAAAGTTTGAAAATATTTAGGTTTTTGAAAATTATTTTCTATCTTTAGAACTGTCACAAACACTTAAGTCTGTTTCTTGGAGGTCTTTTTTTGGTGGCGTCAAGATGTTGACCAGGAGGGCTCTGAATTCTTAGAGAAAGTAGCTGGGACTTTTTTTCCTTCCAACAGTTTATTTTGTCCTTTCAATCAAAGAGATACTAATGAGCACACACTGTTAAAAACAGCTGTTCCCGCTTCATACTAGAGCTCATCTCCACCACAGTAGCTCTGCTGAAAAGAAGAAAGTGATCTCCTGGTGTGGATTCAGTCCTGTGTGAGCTTTTGCTCTACTTTCTTCTGTGAGGCTCTGTCTCTCGCCCAGAATGAGCAGCCTGCTTCTATCTACCTCCTATCTGCTCTGGGATGCCCTGTGTTACAGAGATCAATGACATGACCTAGCCTTATCTCATACTAGGAAATTATAATGCTATTAAGAATGTGGAAAACACCTTTTCTTTCCCTCTCCTCCCACCAGTCAACTGCAATCAGCACAAGCTTTAATGTAAATGCAATGATAGAGGCAAAAGCAGCAACAGGAGGCTTTTTACTGGTGTGGCTTATTATTACTATCTGAGAAAATAAGCTGCAAATGCAATACTGAGGTTTGCTAGTTACAACATTGCCCCTGTAGCTGTACCTTGTTTAGTGGAAGCAAAGAATGAGATTTGAAACTGTGCAACTAGTGAGGCAGGAAAGTATTTTATTAAAAGCTGCAGCACCCTGAGGAGTGAAGGAACTAAGTTGTAGGCACCTAAAAGAAGCATTTGATAATGTTTTGAGGACATCCACATGCACATGGGGCCTTTCTAAGGGGAGCTTAACAAAACTCTCTGTGTGTGTCTTCTCATCCCAGATTGCCTCTGCTGGGATACCAAGGAATCCATGGTTAGGATACCATCAGGCCTTTCTGGCTGAAAGGTACTGATTGTAATAGTAAGTGGCTGACTCAGTTTCAGCCTAGTGGCCTCCTAAAACTCTCAATATGTGCCAGATATAAGGAGCTCTTCATCATGCAGGTATCTCCAAAGAACCAAATTGAGGCCAGCATGTCCTGGCATGCAGAGTACTAATCAGTCCTCAAAGGCTGAGTCACCATCCATTCTCACCAGACCTGGTTTTGAATGAGGTCAGAGGATCAGTTGTTTATTGTCAAAATCCTTAAGCTCTCTATCCCTCCTTACTAGTAAAGCTATTTAGCTTTCTGCCACTTCTTCAAAGTGTTACTCTTTCAAAGTGGACTGTGTTTGACTTCTCTTTAATGCTGCTCTCTGGAGAGAAGCAAACATAGCATCACCGTCAGTCAGGGCTGGGTGCCCTGTGTCCGTGACCTTTACCATGCTAACCTGCCCTCATCTTGCCCGACAGCATTAACTGCCTCTTAGGGAAGCTTTGTCACCAGCTCTAGGAGGTTAAGACAGACAGCTCATGCTTCTGATAGTTAGGAACTAGTAATAGCCAGTTTGGGTCCTAGTGTGAAGGAAGGAGAGGCTGGTAATACCCCCGCTTCAGTGCCCCATTAGAGTGGAGGAGTCCTCAAAATGTGGGTTAGTTTCAGCTGAACCCCCTCCCTCGCTGGCCCAGGCTCTTCCTCATCTTCTGTTTCAGCTCTGCACCACAACCCACGTGAGGAGGGCGTGATGCTATTTATTCTTGTTTCCTCCCTCTCTGGGATCCTATCAGAAAAACCAGGCTGAGTCAGAGGCAGAGGCTGTGACTGAAATGAGAGAGAAAACTTGGAAATGCACAAATTTTAGCCCAATGTGGCTACCCCAGGTCTGTGAAGGAAAACTGGGCCTCAAGAAATGTGTGAGATACTCAGCTAAATAGCAGCTAAAGAAAGACTATGTGAATTAGAAACTGCCTAGCAAGCAGCAAAAAAGGAGTGGCTGGCTTGTCATAGGTAACGAACTCAGAAAAGTGTTGTAGCATGGGTGTTACGTGACCTTCTACCCTCTTGCAGTATCTGCTGGTTTTGGACATTTGCTGAGAGGAATCCTCCAAGATCAGTCTTCTGGTTTATTGGGTGGTGATAGCTGGGTTTTCCAGCACAAACAGAATTGTGCTACAGTGAGAAGTTTCCAGCAGGGTTACTTTTTCACATGCATTTGGATGAGAAGTCATTTAAAAGCCTACTCTCTGCATTTGGCAGGTAGGGGCAGGATACCACAAAACAACAACACATATCCAAATATTCTGGTCCCAGACATGTAAATCTAGCTGCTTGCAATGTGTTCCCATTGTACATTAAGCAGCACAGATCTGGAAGTATCTGGAAATACTTTCCACATCCAGATCTCCCCAGCAAGAACCATGTCTTGGGTAGATTGCATTTTTATTGCCTTCACTGCCTTGCTTAGATGATATTCCAAGTGCTTAAGGTGAGCTGCATGAGTAATGGGGCTTCAGTATAATGGAGCCATTTGCTTCTGCCCAAGTGAACTGGTGCTTAATGGTCTGTACAGTTATATGACCTTTGGTTGCAGTCTGATCAGATAGCACAAGCTAAATGAAGTGGAGTCTTGCTGATAATGGGAGGAGAATGGAGAGTCTTAGGAGGGAGGGTCAGGATCTAGGGTACTGCCCCTAGTAGGGACGATTGGTCAGTAGGTGGCAATCTTATATCTGAAGCAGAAAAGGCCCCCACAGTGCTAGAAAAATCTGTCTGCAGTGAGATGTGTAATCGTGAGGTCTGGATGCTTTGTGTAATGGTTCTAATCATGTGGATTTAATTCTTACTTTATTAATTTTAATTTTTCTTTGCAGTGTGTTAACCTTGCACCTTTGCCAAGTCCCAGATGTTATGACTTACTTCCCCTTCCCTCAATTCTTCCATGCCCTCTAGTTGCATATCTGATAGGTTATATACAGCCTTCTCCTTTGCCAGACAGCAGTACAGGGCCACATGCGTAGCCTTGCTATTTGCAGCTAGAAAGCTGCTATGGAATGGATGCACCGTGCAAATGTAACTCATGAATTATCATTAACTGAATCTGCCCTTCAGATGTGTGAGAGGAGAGCATCTCGGTCCTTGCAGAGATGAATGGCTCGCAGACTTCGCTGGCCTGGTTTGTCTGTGCAAAGTCAGTCAACTGCAGCTGTTTGATCAACACCACCTTTGATTCAACACTGCAGCTTAGGCATCTTTCTTTGCTGATATAGTGCTGACTTGAGAAATACTTTCATTTGGGGGTTTTTATTATATACAGAAAGAAGTGCCACAAACCATTTCCAGAGCATTTGACCTCATTTGCAGCCTGTCAAGTGGGAGAGAGGCCGTGAAGCATAAGGAGAGTGGTTGGGACCAGGCAGGGAGCATGCAGCAATGGAAGCATTTATGATACATGTTGTCCTAACAACAGCAGCCTTCTCTAACCCAAGATTTCCTGTGTTAACATCTTGAGGAATCCTTGGGTATGGCCTTTACCTGAAAGGCACTTCATGCACTTGTGGGGAGGGAGGAGGTGAGAAAAAAAACTGATGATGCTGCTTTTAAAGTGAATTTAGCATTGATGAGAGTAACTTGTTCACAGCTCTGGAGCCTGAAGCTTTGTCTTATCCACAGAGTATGGAAAACAGGCAGGGCTGGAGCAAACATCCCTGTCCTGCATTTGCTCTAGGTGGACTGGACTGGGGCCTTGCACCTGTGAGAGTGCAGGTGAAGTCCTGCAGGAAAGAGGCGGGTGTTAATGCTAGCCAGTTCTTTCTTGTGGACACTTCTGGCATGCCTGTCACCTATAATGGCCAAACTTCATACAGGCCTCAGAGTATCAGCGCCCAGTACCCTGCTGAAGCAGTGCTTACCCCTATTTCAGGGAAGCAAGGTGAGGAGGCTAAAAGCTAGTTACGTGACAGATTTGTGGCAAGGCAGTAAGTTATGCCAGAGCCTCCTAAATCCTTGCTCTTTCTCTCGGGTTAGAGCTGTTTCAGTTGCTTATTCAGATCTCAGCCCCATAACCAAACAGCTAATTCAGGCCCATTGTAAGGGAGATGTGAACCACTGAGGCCTAAAACTCATTTTGCTCAGCCTGCCAGCGGTCACCGACTGGAATTTGACAGCTAAGCACTGCTAGTCTGCACTTGATTTAAGCTGGCAGCCTTCTTGCTGAAGTCAAGGTCAATGGGAGTAGCACAGGGAGGTGAAGAGGCTATTACAGCACACAGGAGCCACCCAGGTACTCACATGGAGTTTGATTTCTCACCCCTCCCGTTGTCCGGTTTTCACAATGCACATCCACAGATTTAGGTTATAACCCTGAAAGTGTTGCAACAAGTTACAGCGTGAGGCAGGTTTTGTCTGCAATGTTCGCACAATCTGTCTCAGGAACAGCCAGGGCTGTCCCAGGCACACCAGCAATGCAGGCTGCGACAGCTGGACGAAGCTCCCAGGTAGCGAGCGGGAGTTTAGCTCCCACATCCTGCTGTAACCCAAATCACATCAAGCATAAGCTCACTGAAACTGAGACCTCCCTACCGAGGTGTGCACTCCTCGCCTGGCCGCCTGAGGCCTTTGCCCAGAGAGCTGGGGACACTGCTGCAGTACAGATCAGCGGTGCGTGGGAAGGAAAGGGCAAGCATTGAAGCATTGGAGTTGCGCTGGCTGGAGCAGCTGCTCACATCCTGCCCACCGAAGCAGTGATCCCTGTTCGGAACCTGACCCAATTTCAGCCCCTGCCAGCTTCACAGGAAAAACACTGTGGGGTTTCCAGGAGGTGCTTGCACAACAGCCGATACTAGGTGAGCTGCAGGCCGAGGCAGACACATTGTCAAAGCAGTGTTGCCACATGTGTTGCGAGGATGAGCGAAGGGTATTGGCATTTTGTGTCATTCATACCCAAAGAATGATTTTCTGAATGCAGTCAAAATGGGGG
>JANZLQ010000031.1:7454387-7476267 GCA_026212715.1 Elanus axillaris | reverse complement strand
GAATGCAGTCAAAATGGGGGTGGGGGAGGGACAGGACACGGGGGGGGACGACACACGATGACACGATCAGCATGGTTGTGACATTAATATGCCAGTTATGAGTGGGAATGTGTGCCTGGCATAAAGTCACTTCATTCAGTAATGCTTACACTGCTTTTATGTTCGTAGAAAACTCCTAAGTGGATCACCACCTAGAAGAGGTTAGGGGCCTTTGCTTTAAGAGAAAGGCTTTGACCTGGTGGTGTGAAATTACTGTGTTTTGGAAATTTTCCATTCATATCAGACATCTGCTCTACATCTACTCAGCAGCGCTGACCCAAGCAACAGTCTCTCATGAAAGACAAACTCTAATCACATGTAAGCACAAGAGGAGGATAATATATTTTCTTTCACAAGTATAAGGAGGAAAAGCAATGACAACCACAACAACTAATAGGAAAAGTCCACTCATTACAAACCAGATGTCTTCCAGCCTGAAGAGCTGATGTGTGGCTCACAGTGGAGTGGAGGAATGCTGGGATGTATGAGAGGGCTTGGAGCCACACACCTGGCCTGGCCCAGTCATGCATGCTCCTTGTCACCTTTGGTGAACAATGGTTGTTTCTCTCTGAAAGCCATTTGCTTTCCACCCACCTACTCTGTCAGTCCTCAGAAAAGCTTGCCTTGGAAAAATGCCTGGTCATCAGCCTGGTAAGTCAGGCTTCATGTCTCCTCTCTCTCTCTTGACCTTGTTCCCAGCCAGAAGCACATTTATCACAGCCCCACAGAGTCCACAGCGCAAGTCTCTGTTTTGCTTTCCCTGGAACTGGGAAAAAAAGTAGAGTACTAGAAGAGGGAAATGAGAGGAGATGATGGGGCAGGGAGGCAGCAAAAGAAATGAACAGGAAAAATGAGATCAATATGTGATCCCAGCCTACAGGATGGGTCTTGTGAAGAAAAGAGAGGGGCAGGGCTTTTATTCATGCTAGAGAAGCTCTAAGGGAACTAGCTGGGAGACACGGGGAATCTTACTGGACAGGTATGCAAGGCTGAAAGATGTCAAAAGGCTGTTATGAGCAGGGAGACAAAATAGTATTCGTCTTGTTAAATGGAAGGTGGGAGGCATAGAGCCCAGGGAGAGCTTCACATTTGTTTCTTTAGATGGCCCTTGTTTAATTATGCTGTGGACCAGTACTTAGAGCATAGCCCTGCTTATGCTACAACTTTAACCTGTGATGTTAGCAAGTGGCTGTAATGGCTGGCCCCAAATCACGTGGGTCAAGGTGCCACGTGGCTTTCCTTCTTGGCTAGCACCCAAGAAGGAGCTGTAGTAGCTCCACAGGTCCCATCCCCACCCCTGTCTGCCTGGAGGCCTCCCGGTGTCCTGGCCACCTTGGTGTGGGGGCTGGGAGGACAGCAGTGCTGGTGTAACTGGTTTGGTCAGCATACCAGACCAGAGCGGGTGCCAGACAGCACTGCTCAGCCCTGGGGCTGCTTGTCCGGCACCTCCTTGGGGCACAGCAGCAGCAGGGTACCAGCACCCCGCACCTCCTTGGGCTCTTTGCAGAGCAAGGCTGGGCCACGTAGGCAAGGGAGCAGGTTTCCACTAATGAAGGGCCCCGTGCTGGCACATGGGCAGTGGAAAGCCACTGGGGTATCAGAGCGAGCAGGAAAAGAGTATGTACCGGTGCTGGGTCTAGCTGCGGGTCAGCCTGGGCAACCGGCCGAGCAGCAGCAGAGCTATTGTGCATTAGGTGCCTCTGCAAGGCCGAGTGGAAGGACAGAAGTGGTTTACGTCAGCCTCCTGCCATGTGTGCACAGGGTCAGTGCACGGCACCGCCCCGGGCACGATCGGGTGCTACAGGCTGGTTTGCAAGGGAGCAGCGTCCCTGCAGAATAATGACTCTCATGGTCACTCTCTTCTGCTGTCCCAATTTGCCCTTAAGGGTAGTGGAAAAAGCCAAGGGGGAAGTCCCATTCTGCAGCATTTTTTCCTTGAACTCCAGAAGAAAAATTGATGCTGTTGTAAATGAAGCAACACACTTTGCCACTGAGGCATTTCTGTGTGGCTAACAGGGATTTTGCCTAAATGTCATGCAGGAGGCCCGAGATGTATGGTCCTAGCCTTAACAGCTTTTTTTCTGCTCCTCCTGCTCTGAGGACTGGCATGAAATGATGAAAAGGGCATCAGGCAAGGACAGCTAGCCTCTGTCTTCTACCAGTCAAGGTCTCAGCAGAGGATTCCTGCTCTGAAGGTCATAAGTCAATGAACCCTCCTTGGAACAAGCAAAAATACCAAAATCCTAAGCCTTGAGCTGAGACTTGGTCTTCACCATTATCAGGCTGGAATGATGAAGCCAGACTAGATTAGTTCCTTTTCTTTTCTGAATTCCTTTAGTCTCGAGGCCCTGATGCTGCGGACAAGAGTAAGAAACTTCCCCTTGGGCCCTTCTTCTTTGGGCTTTCTCACATGGTGCTTGTATCCCAGGAGCAGGCAAAATTCCCACCCCTCTTACCACAGATTGTGGTTTTTTAACCCCTGTTTTCCACAGTGCATTCCAGTGAGAGATGTATCCTGTAAGCATGTTGTCTCAGATCATCCTGCCCTCCACAAGCCAGGACTTGCGGAAAGGAAATCTGTTTGGGCCAGGAATGTGTTAACTGTTTGCTGCTGGCTTTCCCACTGGGGCTGTGTGCTGTGCAGGGGATTTTCCACCCGCTCTGCCTGTTCCAGCTTTTCAGCTGGGTGCATTTTCTGGCAGAGACATGGTCTCAGAAGTGCCATCTTCACTGTTCAGTCACTCAGGTAAAGAAAATGGTTAGAGCATGGTTCTCATACGGTCTCCTTCCTACCAGGCACTTGGCATTATCTTGCATTATAACTGAGACTAAATCTTTTTGAAAAACTATGTGTCAGCACTGAATTATTTATAGTCATGTCAAACATTCCTGAGTATATGGGTAAAACCCAGGATAAAGTATCCTGGTATGCCGCTGATGACAAAGATGTGTTTTGCCAGTCAGAGAGCTGACAAAGATGTGATGTAGATAAAGATGGTTTTTGCCAATCAGAGATGGGGGGTTTATTGTAACAAAGTCAAACAATATGTTGTATTTTATGACTACCTTAATAATTACATATATAATAATATATTTTTTCAGCAGCAGACTGCAGCAGGAGATAAAAGCCTAGAGTTATGTTTGTGAATTTGACTGGAGGAGGTTGCAGTCTGTTCCCAGGCCATGTTTGTTCTCTTCACCAAAACAAAGTATTACTTAAATAGAAGGCTAGAGACACTATGCTGCAGCTGAAATATGACCCATTAGAAATGCCTGAGAAACCGCAATTAAAGCTTCAATAAATTTTAAATCATTTTTCCCAAATAAGACTGAGGGAAGGGGAGGTAATTGTATTGGTGCGTCAGTTATGAATCCAGATCATGCTTTGTAGCTGCTCATTTTCTTCATGCACTGTTTGCCCTTTTTTAAAGTATAACACAGGCCTTATCTATGTGCATATAAATTATACAATAATACATCATTATCCTGCTTGTCCTTTATTAATTTTCTATTTAAAAATCTTCCAGCACTTGGAGTGCTCATCCTTGTATTCAAAAACTGCTTGGCTTTAGCAGCTGCTGTCTCCTGTTGTCAAAATAATTAAGACCTCCACATCTCTACATTTTTAATCTTATTTTGTCTGTGTTCTGATAGATAATGACCAGCCCACTCTCACTGCCCTCCACTAGAGGAAACTGTGATTAATAGATCATGTCTTCAGTTAGAAAAGGTCTCTTGACCCTCTCAACACGGGCATTTAGGAATTCTTACTCCCTGCTTTGCTGTTGAGGCCTCGGTGTGTTGCCTGTGTGAATGAGCTGGACAGTTGTCAAAGGAGTGTTTAAATCTCAGCCAGACCTGTGAGGGTTCAAGTGGAGTCTCCAAGAGCAAGGAATGATAGCCTTTCACCTGTTTTGGTCTTCTGTCTTATCACAGCAATATGTGCTTCCTGGGTCACTCGCTTTTGAAAAACAGTTGGTCTGCTGAAAAACTAGATCCTTTGATTTGCTTTACATTTAGGAAAATCCAGTCCTGATTCCTGGACTGGAATCCAGTAGAAATGCACACTTTTCCTTGTACCCTTCAGCTAAAGAAGAGGGGACAACAAACATTTGAGCAAATCCATGTATAATAGTGTAATATTTTACATGTCTGTTTAATAGACAACTACAGCAGTGAGGGAAAGCTCTTTGATCTGGGTCTTCATCTGAATTCCAACAGCCCTGTATCTCCTTGGGAATAAATTTATGGATCACTGACAAGTCACTGCTGGGGAGTCCAGGCTTTGCGTTGTTTTTGTGCTCTGAAGGCTGCTCAGCTTCTCCATTGTCCTGCAGAGTTTGCAGATTGGATGGTGATTTCTTGATGGTTTTAGTTCATGTATATGAATTTATTTTCTGGTAATGCTTAGACAGAGGTAGAAACTACCCAGCCATAAAGGAAGCATTGGCATCCTCAAAGTCCTGAGGGCTGAGGGCAGACCACTGAATGGAAAAGTCAAATAAAGGGTGGGAAAATGGGAGTTACTTCTGTTGGCTCTTCAGTAGAGCTGTGTGACTTCTCACACTGGAGTGAATACTTTTCCTTGGCTTTGTTTTTCCCTTGCTAAAGTGTAATGGTGACATTGATAATGTGCATATGGATTATTCTGCATTGAAAATTTTAGCTGTCTGGCTGATGTATACTAGTTGGGAGTATACAGGAGAATACACATCAAACTCCTATCAGTGCCAACCCTAATATAATTTCAATTATGCTTGAAAAAAAATATTATATAGCTTAGTCTATTTAGGCAGCTGAGAAAATAACTCCTTCAGTGGTATGAATGGCATCTCCATTACTGAAATATTTTTGTCATGGCTCTAGCAATATATATATATATATATGCTGGAAAACTCCTTTTAGTGTAGACACACCCTAGAGGAACTGGTTGTCCAGCTTGCTGAGAAGGTCACCTAGGTACCTAACTCTCTTGGACACATTTGAAATCACTACTTAAAGCCTATTCTTTCTCTTTTGAAATGATGGTTTAACACATTTCTCCATGTTCCCCCCCAACCCCCATGAAGTCTCTATGAACAATACAGCATCATCTTCCCTCAATCCCAAATCCAGCCTACCTGTTGGTCACCCTGCCTTCAGCACTGCCCTGCAGACGTACCCCAGGCAACAAAGCTGGGGGAGGAAGGCTGGGCTGGGCTGGGCTGGGCTGGAGAGAAAGTGGAAGGGTAGGACTAGGTTTGTCAACAATAGGCAGCAAAGCCCATGTTTTTAACTGGCAAATAGAGGGACATTTCCCTTTAGTGAATAGACCTGCCCCTGTGATGCAAATGAAGTGGAAGATTTGCAGTGTTACACCAGTGGGTGTAGCTTTCATTTGTTTTAAGATACACAAATCCTAAGCCTATTTTTCTCTTTCTTTTCTGCTTCTGGAGCTAATGTGTTTAACTCTCAAAGAGGAGACAGCTGGTTGTTAGCTTCAGCTTCTCTTGATGTTCATTTTCTTCTTAAGCAAGCTTGCATATTATTCTAGCTTAATTAGATCTTTCTGCAGATAAAATCCTTGGAAGGGGTCCACTCCCCTCCCCCCATTCTGCTAGGTTTCTTGCTTGATTTCTTTCACATGTCCCTTCCCCAGTGAATATATCTGAATGTTACGTGGCGTTAATTAAGGATCTCAATTGCATATTCGTCTTTGCAAAGCTTGCCAGTGTGTACAGGCAACCATGATTGATTGACAGCACACGAAGAACAATGGAGAAGCCTTAATAAGGCTTGGCAAAGCAATACAATGAGTGGAGAGCATGCAGAGGGGAAGAGCTTCACACAAGGACTTCAGGAAAATCTGTGCTTGGTGACTTTTATTTCCTTAATCAATGGCAGGAAACAGTTCAGCCCTGCTGCAGCTGGTGATAAAGTAGCTCCCCCAAAGCCCACCACTAGATGAAATAACCACATGGCTTGAGGTAGAACAAGCTGTTCTGGAACATGCAGTTTTATGGTTATTCAGGGAAGTCTTAAGAAACTGGGATTCTTCCCAGCAATGGCGTGGAGCTGTTTTGGTATTGGGCTCTGCAGCTGTGCCAGGACGAGGCGCTTGTGATGCTGGTGCAAAGAGTCCCCTCCTAGTTGAGGTCCTGACTAGCTGACCCACGGCTACACAGGTCAGCCACATGTTCTGCTGCCATCCTAAGGCAAAGCTTGACCAGGGCAGAAGAGTCGAAACTGGATTTACCTCAACTCTCGCAGGAGGTCTTCCATAGGCAGGGTGAGCTTCAGTTGTGGCCACCTGCCCTGCCTGCCAGGGGAAAAATTCTGCCCTTCTGTGCACCAGGCAGCATCCCTGGGGCTTGCCTGTCTCACATGCTGTGGTGGTCTCTGGTACCACCAAAACTAAGCAGCTCACAGCTTCCCTCACATCTCTGCATTCTCACATTCCTAAGGAGTTAAAAACCACTGCAAGCCCTGCTTTACAGATGAGAAACAGAGGCACAGAGATGCCGCCTCTTCAGTTTCCTAAGCAATTATGAGAAATCCTTGGGCAGAACCAGGAATTAACCTGGGGGTTCCAGCTGACATTCCCTGTGGAGTTACCTCAGGGGTTTCCTGCCCAGGGGTTTCCTGCCCACGGGGACAGGACTATGGCTGGTAGCACATAATAAGAGGGTACAGGGGTTCAGGCAAAACACTGAGGAATCACAGCGGCCTGGGGTCAGTTACATTTGGGAGCAGTAGCATAATGCAGCAGCATTACAAACTCCTTTCCCTCCATCTGTCATACCTGGAGTGGCATTTACGCAGGCAGATCTCTATGCCAAGGGGTCATGTTACAGCACAATTCTCTGCTAACCATGTTACTGCATGTTTTTGCCTCACCTGTGTACGCAAGTCCAATCCATGTTATAGCTCAGAGGACAAATTCCTTGCTAAAACAGAGTTTGACCTTATGTATACTGGCAGTACTGACCATTATTGCAGCAGGATTCCCAGGCACGTTCAGTTTTCTGTGCAGAGAGGACTCCTCACACCAATGAAGAAGGCTGTCACAGTGAGGTGTGCTCTGTAAACTTTAGTGGAGGATGATGTGCTGACCTATAGAAGTTTGCAATATCCTTTTAGCCAATTGCATAATTATTATTTCTTGCCTATTTTACCACCTCCTCCCTGTCCTGCACTTGTCTCCCCAGTTGAGAAGCCCAACAGATCAGGTGTTTGAGTGGCGGCAAAGCACTTGGGAGACCTGGAATCAATATCTTTGCCTGCCGAAATCCGTTGTGTCTGAGCTGGGTGAACCCCTTAGGCTATGTCTGCACCAGGTGAACTAAGTGCCTGAGTTCTACATTCTTGTAGGCACCAGCTGGATAAATTAACCCAGGGAGAACAGGGCATGACTATCTCCCCATCAATTTAGAGCTTGTCTCTTGAAGAGGTTGCCTGGGCTGCAGGGATGGCTCAGCTGTTTATGAAGCAGTTAGTGAACTGCTGCAGTTAACAATCTTCATCATTAAGGTAAATTAGCACCAACATAGAAAGTTAAATGAAAAATGGTCATATTGGATCACTCTAAATGTCTGTCTAGTCTAGTATCCTCTCTTCATTGGTGGTTGGTAGCAGATGATTACAGAAAATTGTATGAGAAAGGCAAGCTTGTAGTGGTAATTCTCTGGTGTACTTGCCAGGCTGTGGGTTCCTGAAAGCTTCCTAAAATCTTGCTGTTTAATAATGCTTAATAGATCTGTCCACAACTTTGTCAAATCATTTTTTCAAAATCTGTTTTTGGCATCCACAACGCTGTTGGCAGCAAGCTCCAGAATTTAACTATGCATTTGATGAAGCATTTCCTTTTGTTAGCTTTGAATCTGCCACCTCGTAACTTCATTTTATGCCACTTCTTCTGCATAATCCTGCCATGTGACCAAATTGCATGGAAGTCTTTCTTCACTCACCAAGAAACTTTTCAGGCTAGTGTCTGATCTACAGTTGCATGCATGTGCAACTGTTGTGGCTATACATATGTGTCAAGGGGAGGTTGTTATTCACTTAACCAGGTCCATACCAATATAACTCCCCCTTTTAAATTCCATTACAATACCCTGAATAGGCCTGCTGTTGATTTAACTCCTCTCTTCTTAGAAGTGAAAGCTTTGCCGATGTAAAGCACTGATTTATATGAGTGTGACCACGCTCACACAGTGAGCACGTCACATCTTTCAGCCACAGCTTTGTTACAAATGCTTGTTCAGCACTAGTGAATTATACCAGGGAGGTGATTCTGCTGTGGAGATGGCATGTTGTCAAGGCTGTGCTCCGTACCAACCTGTAACCCACAGGCAGAAAACAGGGCTTTGCTGCAGGAGTGATGCCAGCAAGGTAGCTCACCCCTTTTCTGTCCTGACTGGTACACAGGCCAACAGAAGTCTTCAGTGATCCAGCCTTTGGGGCTAAACCAGCCTGATAGGATGCAAAGCTGTCCCTCAAGTCATTTGAAAGAAAAAAGCACAAATATCCTCATCAGCTCCCTTCCTATACTAAGGAGTCTCCCTGCCCAGTGACTATACTAATGACATGATGTTCACTGAAGGCCTGTGCCTATGATTTGCATAAAAAGCTATGTCCTCAAGACCATATCTGACAGTCTCATAAAAGACTTGATTTTTCAGGAACCCTTGAGTTTCTATTAAAAGCAGTGAGAGAGATTATGAGTTCTGCTCATTTGAAATTCAAGCCATTTACTCAGGAGTCTAAATATGGAGTTGTACTTTTATTTTATGATATATTGGCCTTTGTCTTGGGCTGTCGTAAAGCAAACACGATAAGCTAACAACTGGCGTAGAATTTTTCAGTTACTTTCTAAATGTTACAGCAGCAGAGAATGAAGTAGAATTACCAACGGGTCAAAGGCATAGATTAGAAACACCATTAAGAAATGGTAAGAATTACTGATAAGTTTTAGTGTCTTTGTTTTATTACTTCCCTGTCTCAGTCAGGTCTGCAGACGCACTGATTCACGTTTAATTGAACAACAGCTTCTTTGTGAAACCTGCCATTCTTAGCTTCAGTATAGAAAATATCTTTAAAAACACCACCCCCACTTTCTAACATTGTACAGACAAAGAATTACAGCTCATCTGCCATAGGATATACACTACAAGTGGCATCATCTTCCTTAAGTCTCATTTTCTCCTTCATACGTGGCGTGACAAACAGCAGTCTGGGGACCTGCATGCTGCATGTGCCTCTGTGTGGAAACGCTGACATGCTGACAGCCTGCAACAGGCCCTCTCCTTTCCCCACCGCTCTCCCACTCTTCCTGCAACTCATGTGTGTGCCTCGCTCATGACCAGCGTCCTCTGGGCCAGTGTCCCGTAGCTGCAGACTAGGGCAAGGCAGGTGATGCTGCATGGAGGTGTGTAAGGGTGACCTTCACTTCAAGTTCCTGAAGCCCTGCCCATGCTCTGGGTTGTACACAGGCAAACACGCCTCCCACTTCCCTGAAAACAGCATAAAATGAAGCATGTTCAGCTTCCTTTAGCCATGGGCTGTTGCATGCTGCAACATTCACTACATATGATCAATCATATATATATTTGATTGCTCTCATATAAATAAAAAGGATTGGCTGGCTCAGAGCATTTGGCCTACATTTCACCGCTTTGCTCCTGAAGCAGAGCTGGATAGAAGTGTGAAAAAAACAGAGCTTGTGAAAGCCCTCATGTTGACACAGTTATGTCAGCAAAAAAAATTTTTGTTTGGATAATTAATTTCCTTTTGAGGGATGCGTTCCTTTGGGGCTCTTATCTGTGGTTTCCACTGCTGTACTGGCAAGCCCCGTCTTGAGTAGATCAGACAATGCATAGATGATAAGGTATACAGTCCAGCTTGGCTGTGACTCAAGCTGTATGGTGCACCTACTCAATCTAGGTAGTAGTCTGATGACCTTGGTGCAACTCCTAGGAGTGGTATGCATCTACTGCAAAGTTTAGGCTTGCGGAGAGAGCTCAAGGCTTCCAACCTGCCTCTAATTTAGGGTACTGCAGCATGTGCTCAGCTTATTTCAATCCCAGCATAGAGGGCACAGTGCAGTGGAAGATGCAGTGGTTTGGAGGAGAGTGGATGTTCCTTTAGGTCAGATGGCAGGTGCAAGCATGTACACAGGATGCCCCATGTGATGTAATACGTCTCTGTATCTGCCTTTCACAGGTCGAGTGTCACCATAAAGTTAACTCACCAGAGTGATCTAAATTGACTTAACCAAGCCTAAAAGTGACAGTTCAATACAGATAAGCCCTTCATTTTAAAGTTGGTTATTTACACTAGATCAGCCTGTGTGAGTCACAGCATCGACCTAACAGCCCATTCCACTACCTGGGTGAGGATTTGTCTGGCTCTGTCATTTTTTGCTGTTTTTAAACTCCTCATGCAGTCAAGACTAGTAGAAGGAGGATGGAAACTTCTCTGGAATGGTTGTGCCTTCCCTCCGGCTCTCAGTTTTAACTTTTAGTCATTTCACTTTCAGCCAAGATTTCTGAAAGCCCTTTCCTCCCAGTTTGTGCACTAAAGATTATGAAAAGCTAATGAGTAAAGCTAAAACTCATTTTCTCAGAAAGAATAATTCCAACTCTCTCCTGTCGCAAATGAGAAAATTAGGCAAACGTAATGCATTTGTCATAGACTCAGTTGAATATGCTATGTTTTATTCAGCTTCATGTAAGGGTACTGTAATAAAGGTCTGGGCATAAATCCCTGACAGGTTAATGATGACTCCAACATTCATTTCTACAGGGCTTGTCAGAGCACTGTAGTTTTCCAGATAGAGGACTGGCAGCCTGAGGGAGGGTCCAGGCCCAAGGGATCCTGGCAATAGAGAAGGTCGGATGGGCAGGTATCTATGAATGTTGCAAGAGAAGATCATGTCCACAGATCTCTACCTAATGACTGCGCCCAGCTCTGCTGTGTACCCTGTGAGCTTTGGCCAGATGGGTCTATGAATCAGGGTACCAAACATACTACAACTCATTTGACTTCTGGGTGTTGCCCCCAGTTCTCTAGTAAACATACGTCTAGTGTGACCAAGGTCAAGTCACTTCTCCCATCTCTTAGTTTCTGCCTTGGGAAAAGGTAAGAAATAGTGCTTCTTGTCCTTAGTATTGTGTTAAGATCCAGCGCTGGAAATCATATGTATATGATGTGAATGTTACTGATGATCCCAGAATGCTGAGACGGTGCAGCGCAGTAAGTCTAGTCTGGTAAGACTAAAATATTTGTGAGTGAATTACCTATCCTGTAGAGGCTATTCTCCATTTTTCTGTCTTGCTCATTTTTATGCTTTATTCCAATGTGTATTTGAATCCCTCTGCACTGCCCAACCTCATGCTGCCATTTGGGTAGGGAAGAGAAAAGGCTAAATTCATGGCTAATGTAACTGCCTTGAAGCTGACCACCAGGTTCTGCTTTTGGCTCCTGTAGAGTGCCTGAGGCTGGGACCACCCTGTAAAGCTCGCAGGCTTTGGTCTGCCTGTTCCAGCTGCTTTGCTGACATGGTGAGGTAGACCAACGGAGCCACTGTATGTCCTCAAGAACCTAGGTACAGCAGTGACAGTAAGAGAGATGTACTTGAGGTTAGGAGAAATTTGCATTCATGCTGGTGTAATAATTTCAGACCCCTGGAAAGGAATGGGTTTTTTCCCTCTTTTTTAAGCTACTATAGACCAAAGCTGCATCCCCAAGAAAGCAATGACTATGGATTTGCACAGAAAGGCATAACTGTCAGAAGGGAAAAGATTATTTAAAAAGTAGTTTACTAGAAGGAAATTTGGTTTCAATGGAAAACATGCATCCAACAAAATGCCTGGAACAATTTGACTGCAGCAAATACCTGACTTTATGCTTCAGTCAAAGATAAGCTATCAGGCTGACTGAGGAAGTAATGGAATGAAATTATACTGTCTGTGTTACGCTGGAAGGGCAGAATAAATGATCCCCAGACTTTGCGGTCTCAAAGGACTGTAGCATTTTCGTGAATTTTCTACACAATGTTGCTTGCAGCCAGACAAGACACCTGCTAGCTCATTCTTCCTGTCTTGCCTCTGCTGTTTAGGTCTGTTGCAAAGCCTGATGTGGTAGGGGTAGAAAAAGAGTGCAGTAGGGCTAGATCCACAAAAAACATTTCCAGCAGTGATAGAAAGGTAGTGGAAAGAAAAGCTGCTTCCCTGAATACTTGTGTATGTCTGGGCTCCTCCACTTCTGCTCCTGGCACTTCTTTTGGATGACCCTAACCAAGTTCCCTCTTCTCTCTCGAATGGCTTTTTTAAGAAGGAAAACTGAGGAAAAAGTCATCTAAGTGAACTAAAAGCATGAATTTCAAATAGGTGAATCAACTGCTTTAAAGTGGACACCTTTAGTAAGAATGAGGGTGGGCTAAATTAAATGTCCTTCAATTTGCTTTGGAGGTGAAGTATACTGCAGAGAATAAACATACCTTTAAGTGAAAATGCCCACATGGGGCTTTAATGTTATTTAATTAAGTTTTTAAAAGTTTCATTAGCTTGCAAAGTTCATTCAAATTAGGTTTCCAGAGCACCTCCAGGTAGGCAAACCCATAGTTTCTCCCACTGGTGAAATGGGGACCTTTCTAGCTTAAAGCAATGCTGCTGGACTCAGTTCATTAATACCTAGAAAGCAGTTTGCTCTGTGGGACGCATGAGACGAGGCGTGCATAGTTCTCTCTCATGAGTGCAGCAGACACAGGCTTTGGGCAGCTGCATGTGGCTCTGTGTGAGGGTCCCAGCTGCACCCTTCTCCCAAACACATCCCTGCTGGCAAGGATGATGCCATCACCTGCATAAAGCCATACCTGAGGCGGCAAAACGCTGGTTCTGCTCTTTCTTCTGACACCAGCTTCCCATGTACCACACATACCTACCTGCTAGAAATGGGGCCATAACCATGTATATGCATTTACTTTTTAATGTGCTTTGAAGGCGAGAGAGAGATTTGCAGGAGTGTTGTGAGCATCTGATGTGGGCGACTTTCCTGCGCCATTTCATTATGGAAACTCAACTGCAGGAGATTCCTGGAAACCTGATCTCTGAGATAAACCTGGAAGAACTGAAATGGCAGTATCTGTCCAGTGCTTCAAACTTTCAGTTCAGAGGCAGGTCAGAGCCTCCCTGACCTGGAACAAGGCTGTCAGTATAAAGATAGCTGCTCTCAGTCATAGGCACCCAGTGGGCCTAGTTGGAGGCAAAAGTTACATTAAACAGCCACGCTGCTTTCAGAGTCACGAGACCTACTGACATGCATTTTCTAAGAGACTGATAACATTTAAAGCTCTTCAAGTAAACTATTTGCTTTCCATTTATAACAGGATATTCACCCCACTGCTTGTCATGGGAATGAAGCGCACTGATCTCCATCCCAATGACCAAACATTTGCCATCTCAGAAATATTCTCCTAGAGAAAAAAATATACATCTTCATTGTTAAATTCTGTCTCATCAGTAATGCTGCAACAGATTCTTCTACAAGGTATCAGATTTAAAAGAGCACCCATCTTACTAACCACACCAGCCTTTTTCCAGGTGGCATTTTGAATACAATGTAGACCAGGGGCTTTGCTAACCAACCCATTATTCAATTAATTAGCACTTATAAATTAAGTATGTGCCTAGCAGAGTGTGTTTTTCCATGTGACAAGCCTCTTCTCACAGTGCACCAAGGAAGGACTGTGAGTCAGTGGGTCACCACAGGTGGCATGCAGGCCACCTCAGTCGGTTGTCTTGGCTGAAAAATGAGAGGCAATTCCCATATGCTAGGAAGCTGCATCCAAATAAGGAGCTCAGAGCCGAAGATTCAGAGCTCTTTGTATACTTTTAAGTTATAGGCTAGTATGTTGTTTGGTGGTGTTGACAAGTGGGTGACTGCTGAAATACCACCATGATAGTAAGATGAACATGAAGCTAGGTACCTCACTCATCAGATACACTGCTGTGCATCCACTGAAGTCTATGGTCCGCTTGTTACTGCACACCTCATGGGAAGTCTGATCTGTGGGCCCCCTGAGGCTGGTGGTGGCTTACATAGCAGGACCAGAGACAGCTTTAAACCATCTTGCTGAACCATGAGGAAACCTATTAGTGCAAAGTACAGTGCAGACTATAGCTGTTCATGTGTGCAGCTATGAGACCTGCCCTCACCTCTGCACAGTTGCTGGCCTCTAAAGCTCACTTGGGTGAACTTGCAGAGGCTGCAGTCACACCACCGAGCTGGAGGGTGAGGTGCAACATGCCGGATACAAACTCCTTTTCCAAAGTGAGACACGGATTAGGTTTGGGACTATGCCCAGTTTACTTAGCTCTCGGTGTACTTGCTGGCTTGGGAAATCCCAAGGCGGCAGGCTGCTGGCACCTGGGAGGTCACCTCGGTCACTCTGTACATGCCCTGTTCGTAGGCTCTTTTTCTAAGTATTTGCTACTGCACACAGCCAGAGAAAACACAGTAGATTAAATGGACCTTTGGTGTGTTCCAGGTATAGCCAGTCTTATGTTCTCTACATTCGACAAAACTGGCTTGTAATAAAACTGGTTAGCTAAGGCTGTTTTGGTATTGAGTGTTCATTTGTGAAGTGCTTTGAACATCAGGTCATAGTAGCTAATCTTTGATTACCGGTAGTGACTGCTTTTTCAAAAGGAAATATGGGTGGGGAGAAAAGGGAATTTCTGTTCAGTTCCTGATCCTGGTTGCCTGGGGAATACTTTTAACATGCAGAAGAAACAGATTTGCATGTTGGTGTTTTGAGGTGTTTCCCATGAGAAAAAAAGTGCAACTCAAAACTCTAGCTGACTTGGAGGTCTTGTCGCGATTATATCCTCCAAGGGTTTGTGCTATTCAGCTGATAAATAAGGTTTAAATAACAGAAAACCAAAGGTATCATCTTATGTAAATAACAGCAGCATCACTCCATGTGCTGTCTTCCTCTACCTGTCCCATTGTTAGACCAGATGTGAGGGAGTTGTTTGCTTATGGTGTTGACTTTCCTCTGCCCATAACTTGTGGTGTCTTATTCAGCCAGAATTGATACGTTTCTGAGAAAAGCCTGATGGATCTGTGGACACCAGTGACACAAGTGCCCAGTTCTTGTCATGCCTTTGCAGAATGGATCTGCTTTGATGCGGGTCTGGTACAAATGTCCATATCAAATGTATCCTGGCTATCTGAGCAGAAAGGCTGAACTGTGGAAAGTCAAAGCAGATTTTCCAAGGAACACAAGCATCTAAAAATACAAACTGAGGCAAATCCAACTTTTCAAATCATCCACACAAGTTAGGTCCTTAACTCCTACTGATTATAATGAGAAAGACTCCAGTGCATTTTAAATGCCTGTTAGATGTGTGTCTGCCTCCTTTGGCCTGTATGCAAATGCCTCAGGCTGTGTGACATGCTGTGGTCCACGCAGGACTGGTTAAAACAGAAAAGGGAATTTCAGACTACAGCGTGGTTACCATACCACAGCACTGAATTTATGTTAGGGGAATGAAGACAGACAGTTCCCATAATGGCTGCGTAATGTCTTTTGTCACAATAACTGGATGTTGAGGACTGGAGAGAGATTCTCCAGTCAAAATGTGTTTGTTTTTTACATGTATTGTGTCATTGTGTTGCAGGTGAGGATGCAGTGTTGGTCGTCGCAGGATGTTGCAGTGGAATCAGACAACCTGAACCAAAGCAAAGACCACCAGTGGACAGCTGGCTTCCCGGTTTGCAGAGTCACCTACCTTCAGTTGGTAAGAACTTTTAGTGTGGACAATGCTGGAGTAATCACAGGCATCTGTGAGTTGTTTTAGAGAGAGGACCTCCCATAAGGAGAAGGAGAAAGGCCTCTGGCAGGCACTGTAAGTCATGTAGCATCCCACTGTGGCCCTGACTGAACAATTAAAAGAAGATGTTTGGGAACAAGTTGAACTCTAACTTGCCATTCCCATTGCCAGCTCCTGTGTGGTGCTGCTTAGAGAAGCCTTGCTCCTGATGGCTAAAGATAGAAATGTTTTTCCACTCTGATTTTGCTTTTCTTTTTAAACTCTATTTGAGCAGGTCTCAAAATAGTTTTGGAGTTTATTTAGTTCTTGTTCTTCGACTTGGTTTCATGCTGGACATCCCAGACTGGCTGGCCCTGGAGACAGCAGAACTCTAACTGGGGCAGCTGAGTAGGCTGGTGTCAAAACACAACCTGCCATCAGAAACCCCTTACGAACCGTGATTAGGAGCCAGTGGAGAGTGCAACCTTGTGATCTTGCTGCCAAGACAGAAAAGTAATGATGGCCTGTTTTAATGGTGCGTAGTGCTGCTATATCCAGTAGGAGCTGAATGGAAACCATTTTGTTTGGACCAGCAGGGATGAAGCCAAAACAGTCCCCTAGACTTGCAGCTGCTGGCTGCCTTGAGAGCTCACGTAGCTGCCTGAGCTTGGTGGCTGTGTACCAGGAAGTTGGCTGCTGCTCCAGTAAGGGCTCCAGGTGCCTGTTTTCACAAAATATGTGCTGTTCTTGCCAGCTTCATAGCTAGTTCCTGGGTAATGCTCCTTCCCTGTGTGGTGGTCACTCCCAGATGTGCCAAGGAAAACAGGGTGGATTTTGTGCAAGAAAGTATTTTTGTATTTTCAATGAGAAGATGAGAGTCATTTTTCTTGCATCAGCCAGAAAGAGAAATTCTGGCAATATGGTTTGACTTCTGCTGCCTTCACAACTTGCCTTTGCCTCCATCAGAACAGTGTTGATAGCTGGCAGGTTTCACTACCAGTGGCCAGAGGAACTCTATACCATCCACCAGAACTATTTATCCCAGTTATCAAACATCAGGTACGCAGCATGTTATCTCTATTGCATCCCCCTTTTCTGCCTCCAGCTGCCTGCCAGTCCCCCCCAGAAACCATCCCTTGTCCTGCATCTGGTCTCCAGTTCAACATGAAGTGAATCCTTTCTCAATCACTGAGCATATAGGCCTTTTGCTGGCAGGACTGGTCCAAAAACTTGTATCAGTTCATCATTGTTGCAGGGGAAAATGGCTCAGCTCACGTAGGTTAAACCAAATCAGGATTTAAATGGTTTATTGTTTTATTATGGTCATGTAATTAACTGACAATCAGTGAACTATACATTCAGGATCTATGACAGCAATACAGCCGTTCAACCACAACATTAGACATTTAGGAAACACTTAATAAATTCCTGCACGTTCCTAAACACACTTCTGAACTAATCTGCAGTTCTCATCCCACACATGCAGGCACCCACCCCTCTCACTGGCAAGGGGGTCACTTCTGGGAGTGCAGGTCCCCCCGCTTATGCCTCGCTCCCACTGGAGCAGTGGCCGCTCCAGCTCTAGGGGTGCCCACACTACTCCCTGCAATCAGCTAATACACCCGCTGGTGGGAAGGCACCCCAGCAGGTCACCCACACACATCCAAAGTGTGGGTCCCTACATGCTTTACCCCCCCACAGGGTCAGGCCACGTGCTGGGTGTCGGCTGCTGATGGTGTCTCATGGATGGGGAAGCTGCTGCGTCTGGTCTTGGCAGAGGTTGTGATGTACCAGACTGGGTTTTGACTGCTGCTGTCTTCCCAGTCCGAGGTCTCTCCCCGCTCCCTTATGAATTTTTATGCTTCTTTTATACAGCATTTCGGACCAACTCATTCTTTCTTTCAAAATTGTCTTTGTCACTCCCTGGTTACCGTTTAATCCAGCTGATGGCTGCCATCCTCTTTAGCATGATCAATTGAGGACTGATGGTTGTTTCTCTTTTCAGCAAGATCAGTTTGGGGCAAATGCCCTCTCAGACACTTTTGGGTTTTCCATCTGCACATGCTGTTTATACTCACTTATCTGTCTTAACAGCTGTTGTTTTCCACATCATTTTGCCAAGGGTGAGCTGTGCAGGCACCTTCACAAGTTGTATCACACAACTATCAAACTGATATTAAAGAAAAGAATACTGGCCCCATGGCTGTATTTGAGGGGAGGTTATTTCTATATATATTTACTTTCTCAGTGCTTACCAGTTCACGATTTTTTGAACTTAGTTATCTCAGCTTGCACAGCTATATACAGTTAATCTGTTCAAATGCAGTCATTGTGCTCCGAGGACCAACAACATATGTCTATAAGCCTAATCCCTAGTGACCCCATGTCTGGTGGGGGTGGGGACGATGAGGGAAAGGAGGAAGACTTGAAAGCTCTTTTTGTCATACTGTGTTCCGGAGACCCTGCTTGGGGTAGTGTAATGTGCAGCAGCCCCTGAGCGCCTCTGTTTCTTCTGAACCTCCCAGGCAGAAAATCAGAGGACAGTCCTAAGGAAGTGCTCTGCAGGACCAGGAAGCTGGTGTGGGGACCACATGCCAGTACTCGCCTCGCGGGGACACTGAGGGCAGTTCTTAAGGGTCGCTGCTGTCACCTTCAAGGCCGCTTGCAGCTCCCAGAAGGGTGTAAAATACTCGTGTGCCACCCAGCCTCTCAATCACAGCCTGCAGGGCTCCAGCAGCTCTCATTGCCCATTTTGTTCCTTGCCCTCTCTCACCTGTTGTGTATGATGCAGGCTTGGTGCCAAGCTCTTGAGCAGCTGCCCTTTTCCAGCTCCCGGGTATGCCAGCCTGAGGAGGCCCAGCCCCATTTGTTTGCAGTGGCAGCCCATGAATAGTAACTACTTGAGGCCATTTTGCACACTTCTGTCATCTTATAATTAGCACTTGGTCCCGCAGTCTGTGAGAGTCCCTCTCCCCCCAGACATGCCTCTCTCCTGCTGCATATTGCAGCATCATCCACAGCCACCTTCAGAGATGTTTCTAGATCATGTTACCCAAAGTTCCTGTGTGTGACCATCAGCTGCACAGTCTCATTTTCCCCCACAAATGGCACTAATGGGCAGTCACCAAGCTGGACGAATCCTCACTTTGCTTTGCTCTGTGCCAGGCCCTTCTCTTTCGCCTCTACATCAGAAGTAATTGTCCACCCTCCTGCCCTGTAGTGAGACACCTCTCCTTGCCCTAGGTGCTTTCTCCCGGTCCTGCAAAGCAGCTTTCCCCAGCCCTGTCCTTCCTCCTGCAGCTAATCTCCTGCACATGCATTGCTTTGCACACTTTGTTCTTGGCAGTTTCAAATGTTACCTCAGGCCCCTATCACCTTAAAAAATCAGATCATATAGTGGTGGCCTTAGAGACGGCCTGATTGATATCTGAGCAGCCAAACAAACAGTAAATTTGAATAAAATTTGGCACCCTGTTGCCTAGTAATTCTGCCGATTCTGAGAAGATAATTCACCGACATTGACAAAAGTGTGTGTCCTGAGCATGCATGGGACCGAGGCTTCGGGTGTGTAAGAGTTTGCAGGAACGGTGTGCAATTCTCATGAAGGGCCTTTTGCCCATTCCAGATCCTGCACACCGCAGCCCATCACAGGGATTTGGTATCACGGGCCACTGCCAACCCAGCAAGTCTTCTCTGTGTATTTATACAGAAATACAGACGCTTGCAGGAAGAGGAGAGAGTTTCCCAGTGATCCTTAAACAAACACTGATGAAGCCAGAAGCCCCCGCAGCTCAGCTTCCACCAGCACCACTAACTAGAGCTTGTAGTGACAGTGAGAATGAGCTCAGAGGAAGATCGTGTTTCTGGGTGGCCGTTTACCATGTAAATGGTGATACTATTATTCGGATATTCTCTAGCTGCTTTCTCCCAACTCATTCTCCGTGGTCTTAGCAAACAATGCTGTGGGAGAGTGTAGTCCCATTCAAATCTTCCCTGATTTAAATATCACCATGAACCTGCCCATTTTATTTTTGATTGCCTCATTGCTCAGGCAGAGGGCAAGGAGAGGAGGGCTGCACTGACTGCTGCTGTTTCATGTGCCCTTAACTAACTTGTGTGGTGTTTTCCTTTGCAGACAAGATAAGCTGAGTCCTGGCCCACGGATAATGCCAGACACGACATCCAAGGGTAGGCTGTCTGATGAGTAGACTTCATGCTTGGGTGACACCACCGTGCACCCACACATAATTCCCAAACTGCTGCCCTTTGTAGGGTAGCATACCTGGGCCGTAAATTGCCCCCAGGGCATTAGAAGGAAAGTTGCTTCGGTTCCCCAGTGGCCAGTGCAGGCCTGGTGACCCGGCAGCCAAGAGAAACTGCCTAGCTGGCTACAGCAGCAACTGCGCTGAGGTCTGGGAGTTAAAAATGGGTGGTTTTTCCTCCAGCTGTGCTTGTCTATTTATTGGCTTGATTGTAATCACAGCCGCCTTAACTTGTAACTGATACTGTCCTCCCTGCAGTGTAGATGATGTTCGCTTTGGTATCAGATGCTGCTGTCTGTGTTTGCTTTTGTTATCACCCACCATCAGCAGGTCTTTTAAAAAGACCATCTATGACCAGACACCAAGGAGGAAAGAGAGATGCCATTTATCCTCTTCCCTCTAGCTGATCAGCTCTCTCCCATCGCATAAATGCCACTGAGAGCTGATTCTCCTAACCTAGGATGGAAATCCGTGTGGCACACCTGGCTCCCTTTGATCATGCATAACTTATCATGGAGCGTTAGGCAAACTGACACTCCCAATTAAACACACACAGCCTTCTGGGCACACAACCTCTCTACACCTCCTGCACAATACCTGTCCTCTTTCTAACCCACAAGCCTGCATGGCTTGGAGAAATCTGGTCGTATGCCTAAAGCTAAGGAGGCTGTGTGCTCAGCCGCTGCCATGAGTGGTGACGTGAGCTTTTGGGCGTCTGGCCAGCGTGGACCCAGTGTGGCTCCAGTAGGCTAAGGCTGATGGCCTAAAAAAGCAGGTCCTCTCAGTCGGCTGTGTCAGGGGCTGGTTCTGGGTTGTAGCCATGGATCACTTGCGGAAGGGTGCCATGTTACGACTTGTCTCCTGACAGCTAGCTTAATGGCTTAGTGAGGGTAGGAGATGATGGTGGCCAGACTCCTTCTTCCTGAGATCCGAGAAGAGCATGCTGAGGTTGCTTGGTTGGGTGGTCCTCAGTTTCAGGCTGGGTCATTCTTGCAGGTAACCTAGGTGGTACCAAGGAAAGGCCCATCTTGTATGCATTCATCCTGATTCCCAGACTAAAAAAAACAACTAAAAAAAGGAGGATGGCATTAAAGTTGAGAGAACTTATCAGTATCTTAAGAGCAAGAAAATACCTGGAATATAATATTGCTACCAAATAGGAAATTCAGAGGTAAATCCAAGTATGCTTGGATTTACAAATGTAACTTTAACTGTCCCGTAAGGGTGCCACGGTGTCAAGGCACGTTAGTTACTCGTGATCACAGAGCAGATTAGCGATGGTGCATTAAATGCCCTTTTCCTTTTTTCTTCCTGTTTTCCTGCAAGGTGCAAGTGAAGGATTGATGAGACCGGGGCACCAGGACGAGTTCCCAGGTTGGGATGCCGAGGTCTCCCCCCGCTCCTCCCTCGCAGGACCGGAGGTAACCCCACTCGGCCCTCGCGTCCCCGGGAGAGCAGCGCGGGACTCGGGGAAGCACTGCGCCGCAGCGCTGGCACAGCCCGCCGGGGTGCGGGCCCCGGGGAGCCTCTCTCCGTCCGTCCGTCCGTCCGCCCGCCCGCCTCTCCGGCAGGTGCTTCCAGCACAAAGGCGGCGGAGCGCGGGGCCGGACAGGGAGCGCGGTCTGCGTTCAGCGTTCCGCAGCCGTGTTACACGTGAGCCAGGCGGAGCGTGACGGGGCCGGCAGCAGGAGGAAGAGGAGGAGGAGGAGGAGGGGAGGAAGGCGATGCTCAGCGCCCGGTTGACCGGCCTCTGCGGGAGCCGGGACCCGCAGGGAGCGCGGGCGG